>JALXJV020000006.1:32386823-33116952 GCA_024633595.2 Lepomis macrochirus
GCCCCAAGTGCATTGCAGAATGATTTCCAAACCTGAGAAATAAACTGTGGGCCCCTGTCTGAATATCGGTGGGTATACCATGCATGCGGAAGACATGGCTGTGGGTAGTTTGGGTAAGGCCACAAAATGAAGCGCCTTGGAGAAGTGGTCCACAATGGTGAGGATAGCTGTGTTACCTTGAGAGAGCGGCAGTCCTGTTACAAAATCCACTGCGATGTGAGACCAGGGCCTACTAGGAACAGGAAGCGATTGAAGTAGACCAGGAGGAGGGCGATGGTAGGATTTACTTTGAGCACAAACGGAGCAGGCTGCCACAAACGCCCGGGTGTCTGCCTCCATGGTGGGCCACCAGAACCTTCGCTGCAGGAGGGACAACGTGTGGCTTACTCCCGGGTGGTAGGCAAAACGGGAGGCATGAGTCCATTGACAGACCTAGGAGCGGACTACATCAGGGACAAACAATCGGTTAGGCGGTCCGTTACCTGGGTCTGGTTGTTGATGCTGCGCTTCTTTCACTGCAGACTCGATCTCCCAGATAACAGCCGTAACCACACAAGAGGATGGGGCTTTAAGTTTCTGGATCCGGGGCGGTAAGTCAGGGTCATCCGGAACCGGCAGATCAGGGACATAGGATTCCAGGGAAGGAGGAGGTGCCGGGGGGTTAGGTTGAGAGGGAGCTGCTACTGAAACAGGTGGAGAGATTTGTATGGTTAATGAGGCTACCTGAGCAGTCAATTGAGAGATTTGATTCACCATGGCTTGATTGCTGTCTAGGAGCGTCCTGGGCATCTGTTCATGCTGTCCCAGCCATTGTCCTTGACTAGAAAATGCCCTGAGGATGGTGGAGGGAGTGGGGTCAGAGTCCGCTGAGTCCATGCTTGTGGCCAGATCATTTTGTTATGGCGGACTAAGCAAATGGACTCAAAAGCAGACTCGGGACAGGTAAAAATCCAGGAATCAGAAGTTTATTGAAAGGTTAAGTGAGAGCAGAGCAGAGGGCAGACCAGGGAATGGAGACTAGTGAGTGTACTTCCAGGCAGGCTGCGAGAAGAGTGAGGCAGTGGCAGGATTTCCAGGCAGGCAGTGATCCACTGAGGTAAGCTGATGATCTGCCGACGAGTGAGGTGAAGAACCGGGTTGATATACTGCAGAGTCTTGATTAGTGGAATTTGGATCAGGTGTGCGCCAGGCCCAGAGTGAGAAGCCATGCCCAGACAAAACAGAGAGACAGACTAATAGGAGACACAAGGAGGGAGGGAACATACACATAAGGGGTCAGGGAGGAGAATTGCAGACTCATAACGCCTACCCCTTTAATTCTTACATTCTTTCAATTAACAATTATGTTAAATGAGTAATCAGCTTATAAATAATTCATGTTCAATAAGATGTACTTGTGTGTAGCGTGTGATGTGCTTTGCGTTTAGGTGGTACTTGAGACTGGAAGAACTCCTACAGTAAACTAATTCCGCATTGCACAAGGTGCAAACAACCTTAGTCTTGTTGAATTTTCCATTGGGAAGCTTCTTAAAAGTAAATTTTCCCAGAAGCAAACCCGGCGGCTTTAGAAATGTTCGTACACAAAGTGCTGTCCAACAGCTGTCTGTGGACGTATTGCTACAGTTAGTGTGAGTAAATACCACACAATGCGTTTTTTAATCAACCGGTGTATCAATAACTAACCTGGCTAGTTGTAAACAAACACTGTTTGTCAAGCCGAGCGAGGTTGTAACTGGAACGCCATCAACTCGGGTGTGACGTCATTCCCAGCTCCGACCTCCGAGGTAAATGGAACGCAGAACCAGCTGCATCCATGTTAGCACGTCACGTTTGATGTGGTAATTTCACAGTAGGCATACACACAGGTTCGAAGACTTGTTCTTGCCCCCTTCAGTGCAATTCGGTATACATCTGCGCTAAAATATCAAGGTGAATGTCATCATAGCTTGCGTAGTATAGACCCAGCTCCCAACCCATCTTTGAGAATAGATTAACTGCGATATTTTTTTTATCGCCCGATAAGAGTCTCACGTTAAAGCAGCACGTTAACGCCGATAACGGCCCACCACTAATATATACATAATCAAACAGCAAAAAATACAACCAAAAAACCCCAAACAAACAAAAAAACAAACAAAGGAGCACTCCTACTTTTACTACAGTGCTTCTTGATACCTCTTGAAAATAATTGATTTGTACATTTTTTTGAAAAGGAATATGTTTGGGCATTGCTTTAGGGTCTCATTTAGTTTATTACACAATTTAATTCAGTAAATTGATAAACACAATCTTTCCCTTGTTTTTCTAATTCTATTAGTCGTAAAATTTCCTTTTACCCTTAAAATTGTACCCTCCCTCCCTCTCAGAGAACATCTTTGTATATTCCCAGGCAATAGGCTATTTATTTCTTTGAACATGAATACTACAACTTGATATTCAATTAGATCGTGGTATTTTAGCAATTTAGACTGTAGAAATAATGAATTTGTGTGATCCCAAAATCTGACATTGTGAATGATTAGGTTAGTGCAAGAGAGTGACGTCAAGTTCTAACCGAACAGAATACAAACATTTTCTAAATCTGCATTAGAAAACTTACCAGACAAAGGAAATGGACAACCCCCTTTTGTCATAGTAGGCAAAAAGCATTCAAAAATATTATAATTATTTTTGTAATAAAATAATTTATCATTTTAACACATTTATTACGTTTCAAATACTGTACTGTCTATGTAACCAGCAAATCATATCATCACAGCTTAAACTGGTCAGAACTGTTTAAATGTTGTAGCTTGCCTAACTGCTCCACATGCAATGTTTTCCCTCTGAATCTCCCTTTTTTGTGCAACACAAGTATAAAGTCTCCAAAAGTAGAAATACTCTATAAATGTGCCAGCACTTTATAGTGGTAATTTGGAGCAGCAGTGGAGTAAATGTACTCAGTTACTTTACACCTCTGCCAATTTCTCCAATATGTGCTTCAATTGTAAACAGATATATCAGTAAATTAACAGTAGGCTAATTATGCTCTTTGGTCTTGAGCAAGTTGTAAGCAGGTTTTCTGTCAAAACACCCAAGAGGAAGACATGCTTGCACCACCAGTCTTGCATACTCTTTGAAGCTCACAGCAGATTGAGTCAACATACATGTGTGTTTCAGGGTTTATATTAACTTATAAGGCCCTCGTGAGTATCAACAGACACATCTAGTCTCCCGTGGCACTGCAGTGCAAGCGTACTTTACTACATGGAAACAGCTCTATCTGTTTAATTACCCTCCTCTGAGGCATCAACACATCTCAACTGCCACCCCCACCACTCATGAATTAATGATGCACATTTCTGGTTGTTATTAGTAAGCTGCATTGGGGAACAGACTGGTCGAAGTTAATTTGAGATTCAACTCTTAAAAAACCTGAGGTGGTTGTTGTTTTCCACTGTAGTGACTGTTAAAACAACAAATACATTCCTTCATTTCTTTCAACAAGATGTGCAGCCATTCAGGGACCACAAGACACTCTTTGGTTATAAAGAGGTAGTGGCAGTGATGCTGGATGTATACATGTAGTATGAATGAAAAGTTGAATTAACAATTATCAATAACACATTGGAAGTATTATAGCTCAAAAAGTGGTGCTGGGTGAATTGAGGATTGTGGTGTCAGTGTATTTATGTGTACATGATTGTGTTTTGGGTGCATAACGATAAGGGCTATAATTAATGCAACATCAACAAATTGTTTTATGTTAACACTTTCCTTTAGTTTGTATATAAAACACTATCAAGTAAATGATTGACTGACTGTTTTTTCTTTAAGTTTTGATACACAACACTTTGCCTACTCAAAAGAAGTATAGTCAAGTTCACATCAAAACACTTGTGTCATCTCCCAAGAATAATGAGATCCTACATGAACACATATTTTTCTTTAAAAAAAGTTTTAAAAGTTTGACATGGAAGATTTCTGTATACACACACACACACACACACACACACACACACACACACACACACACACACACACACACACACACACACATATGTACATATACATATATAGTTTTTATATATAGTTTTGTTTGTTTCTGCAGGGTTAAGCTACTCTCAGTCTATTTCTCAAGAGGTATTTATTGCAAGGAAATTACTTACAGGAGAGCACTTAGATTCAAAGCAGTGCAGCTTTGTTTAGGATGTGATGGATGTTTTCTGACTTTGAGTCTAACATGATTAAAACTGACAGACAGCTTGCTGAACAGGATGTCAAAACATGAAAGGCACTGAGTGCTGAATTATTACACCATTTCTGTTGACCTACAGTCCATTTACCCAAATTCAAAGCACAGCTTTTAGAAAGATCAAAGAGCACTGTTTTTGCTTTTGATGCTGAAACGGTGGATATCTTGATTACACTGCAAATTTAGGATAAGGCTAGCATTATTCTATATTGTCAAGATTCTGAAAAGATCTGAAAGTGCCAAAAACATATGTTAAATAAATTTTTTTTTGATACAATCCTAAATACATTTGGTATTTAGGATTGGGCATTTGGAATTATGGATTGGGTATTTGGGATTAGGATTTAATATAGTGCATTTAGGATTATAGATCATATGCAAAGAAGGAGGCGTAGCCCTAATAGTGGCCCACTCCCCACACTCAACCCAGTGTAACATTAACTAAATAAAACGTCTTGGGTTACGTCTGTAACCTTTGCTCCCTGAGGAGGGAAGGAGACAGTGCGTCGATGAAAACAACTCTATGGGGAATCTCCTCGAGTGCCTGCCTCTGAAGTATGAATGAAACTAATCCAATCCTAATTGGTGTCGTGCCGTGGTGCATCATGTGACGGCATACCCGGAAGCATAAAAGGACACTGACATACACATACAACAGCCTCATGATGAAGCAAGGTGCTCCAGGGCATCAAGGGGCGTGGTAAGATGACGCAGTGTCTCCTTCCCTCCTCAGGGAACAGGGGTTACAGACGTAACTCAGGGAACTTAACATTGCGTTGTTGAAAACAACTCTATGGGGAACGAATGCCCATTAGGCCACGCCCGAAAGACCTGCCCAGGGTGAAACTGACCCCAGGGCCCAGTCAGGATGCGAGCACTCATGCGCCAGGCGTACTAAGGAAATGCAGACTACAAAATCTGATAAAGGTGTGCGGGGTGGCCCAACCGGCCGCCTCACAGATCTCCCAGAGGGGCACTCCCAAGTGGAGGGCCCTAGAGGATGCCATGCCCCTAGTAGAATGGGCCCTGACGGCAAAAGGTGAGGTCAAACCTTGTAGGCCGATCAAATGACTAATGGTCCATTTGGACGCGGGGAGCCCCTTCTTAGGTGACCCAAATCACACACAAGGACCTCTCAAGGTGGACCCTAAAAGCCCTGACAGGGCAGAGTAAATGGAGCCGCTCTTCCTTTGCCGACACATGAGGTGGAGGATGAAACGCCTGCAGGACAGTGGACTGTGCCACGCTCAAAGGCACCTTAGGCACATAGCCAGGCCTCGGATGCAAGATGGCCTCAACTCCACCAGGGGCAAATTCCAAGCAGGCTGGTGTCACTGCCAGAGCTTGAAGATCCCCCACCCTCTTAATAGAGGTAATGGCCAAGAGGAACGCCATTTTGACCATGAGGTGCCTGGGCAAAGCCGACTGAAAGTGTTTGAAGGGAGCCAAGGAACCACTGCCAGGTCCCAGGAGGGAACCCTGGACCGGGTCGTCGGTCTCATCCTCCACGCACCACGGAGAAAACATATGACCAGTTGGTGTCTGCCCAAAGGCCCGTCGCTCAGCGGTGCATGGAAAGCCACAATGACTGCCAGGTACACCTTCTGCATGGACGGGGAGAGACCCGCAGAGAACCGATCTTGGAGAAACTCCAGAACTGAAGCCACCGGGCAGTTCACTGGATCCAACTTCCACGTTCCACTTGAGGCCATATAATCCCCCAGTGGATGGAGCCCTAGAGCTACAGTAAGTATGGTTTCAATCACCTCTGCCGATAGACCAGCTTCTCTCGGTACTGGGCCCCCTCAGGGGCCAGACCCACAGTTTCCACAGCTCTGGGCGAGGGTGGAATATTGTGCCCTCCGCCTGAGACAACAGATCCCTCCTCAGAGGAATCTGCCATGGCGGAGCTATCAGGAGTGAAATTATGCCTGAACACCATACTCGGGCCGGCCACATCGGAGCTACCAGAAGAAGACTGATGCCCTCCTGACGGACCCAAGGTCCAACTGCAACGGTCCAAACCTCTGCCCCCTCCGGGTGAGGTCTCCATTCCCCAGGCCTCAGCCCCTGCCTCGACAGGATGTCTGCTCCCTGATTCTGAACCCCCCGGGACATATTGATAGAAAACAGTTTCCCCTGGGACCAGAGAATAAAATGGTGTGCCAGTCTAGATAGAGGGTGCGACCTGAGTCCCCCTTGTCAGTTCAGATAAGCCACCACCGATGTATTGTCCCAGCGTATTAGCTCTGATGTGATAGCTGTTCATGTCTGGGAGGAAGCTCCTCAGAGCCCTGATCACAGGCCAGCCAACATCTCCAAGCAATATATATGCCAAGAGTGATGATGGTCCTGCCACAAACCCTGGACAAAGCATTCGTCCATGACAGTGCCCTGGCCGGTGAGGGAGGTGTCGTTTGAAACGGCTTTCCGGCGACTGGGACAGGAGCCAAGGCTTCTTCCGCAGTAATACGGACCAAAGGCACCTGCGCGTGACCCTGATTACACAGAACGGATTTCCCCGCGGCAAAAACCCCTTAGTTTTCAGCCACCACTGAAGGGGCCTCATGTGCAGAAGGCCCAGAGGTATGCCACTCCCATGAGGCCCAGCAGCCTTAGAAAAGTTATTCACAATGACTGCCTGGCCTAGCTTCATCCTGAACTACCGGCTGTAAAACCCGGACTCCCGGTCTGGCAGCGGAACACGTTCTATGGCCCCTCTGACCAGCAGAGCCTGTACTTCCTGTTCCATAACTCGTGCCTGTTCTGGAACCACTATAGTCGGCACTACCCCAGTAAACTTGGGGGGTTGGTGTCCGAACTGAATTCTGTATCCACGCCGTAGCATATTCGGGGTCCACGGTGTTTACCTTCGGAGTTGTCACAGTATGCACCGCCCGGGTGCGGGCTGCACCCCTATACAACACTTGCTCCTAGACACTAGACACTATTTCATTCATATGACAGTTCAAAAATAAAATCTCAGGGTACCATTGTGAAAATACATCTACTCAAAATACAACACACAGTGGTTAATTGAAAAAACACCAGAAAATATTTACTTACAAATCTGAACACGAATCAGTCAGCTACAAAAATGCCTCAGTTAAGCCATTTGGAGAACTTTGCAAGCATGGGCAGGGAGAGCCAGAGGCAGAGGAAGACAGAGAGAGAGAGGAGGACGTGGTCGAGGAGGCCATGCAAGGACCATTATTTCGGATGACATAAGAGCAACTTTGGTGGAACATGTTATAAACCATAACCTGACTATGAGGGAAGCTGTGCAGAGAGCCCACCCTAATCGAAGCCGTTTCACAGTTTCATCCATAATAAGGACATTCCGATTGGAAAACAGGTATATCTTCAACTCTCTACTCTACTCAGACTGTATTCTAAAGCTCCTTTTCCAACAAAAGTGGAGGTTTGTGAAACATGTTAGGATTCTTCAGTACTGTGTATGGTAAATACAGAAAAGTACAGTATATACAATACTGTAAAAAAGAAGCCAACAAGAAAAAATTGTGGTTGCATCTTTCCACAGAATGGCTAGAAGACCTACTGGGGGTGGACACCAACACCTGTTCACCCAATAGCAGGAACTTGCCATAGTGAACCTAGTCAGAGCAAACAATGCAATCCGTCTCCACCAGCTACTGCAACAAATACTTGCAGATAGGCAAGTATTCAACAACATAAATCAAGTAAGCATTACCACTATCAGACGCATCTTGGTAAAGCACAACATGAACATGAAGCAATTGTACAAGGTCCCATTTGAGGGGACCGGGACAGGCTCAAAGAACTTCGACATGACTATGTACAGTGTTACAGTCCTTTACATTTACAATACAGAATGGGTACAGTCCAGTAACAGATGAAAATGTACCACTGAATCAGTACCACATAGATTCATGCAGAAAGCTATACAGGTACCTGTGTGGTGGGGTGGGTCGGTTCTGTGTGTGCAGTAGTGTAGGTGTGTGCTTTGAGTAAAGCCATCCACAATTTGTTTTTTTTGTTACAGAGAATCTTGGACATGGATGGGGCTGCCCAGCTGCATGAATGTATTTACATTGATGAGGCTGGATTCAACCTTAACAAAAAACAGACGACAAGGACGTAATATAAAAAGGGCAATTTTGCATGTCCCGGGGCAGTGCAGGGGAAATATCACATTGTGTGCTGCTGCGAGGGCTTCTGCACCATCATGCCAAACTGGGTCCCTATAATGCGCAGGACATAATCACATTTCTAGATGCACTTTATCATGCAGTTGTACAGGATGGACCAGAGCAGCCCAGGTTTGCTGTTGTGTGGGATTATGTTAGTTTCCATTGGGCTGCTCTGGTCCAGGACTGGTTCACTAACAATGATCAATTTGAAGTTGTGTACTTGCCCCCTTACTCGCCATTTCTAAATTCTATAAAGGATTTTTTCCCACTTGGAGATGGCGCGTATATGACTGCCAACCACATGCCCATATGCCTCTTCTGCATGCAATGGAAAAGGCCTGAGGAGACATTGAGTTAAGGTCAATCCAGGGATGGATTCGGCACATGAGGGGGTATTTTCCCTGATGCTTAGCGAGAGAAGACATTGCTTGTGATGTTGATGAGATCCTGTGGCCAGACCCCAACAGACTGCAGGATCCATAAACTCACTTGTGCACAATTGTGTTTTCCTGTGTTTACAGTAATGTATTGTTTGTTTTATTTTCACTTTAACTGAATTTACTGTACTGTGAATTGAATTGAGTATTTAATTTTTTGGTAGTGGTGAAAACATGCCCTCTGTGGAACTGAATAAAAACAGTGAAAACAAAAACCTGCAGTGTTTTATATAAAGTAGACTAGTGTGTTGCTGCTGATCTGAAATATGGTCTGATAAATCAAAATGGGGATGTGGGAGGGCTTTGTATTTGCCAGCAATTTTGGTGTAGTCGTGGTCCAGTGTGTGTGTTCCTCTGGTGGGGATGTAGACATGTAGGTAGAATTTAGGTTATACTGAGATTTGTTTGATTAAAATCACCAGCAACAATAAAAACACCATCAGATTGTTTTGTCATGTAACTGCTGATGAACTCATACAGTTCCTGACATGTATTTTTTTAATTTGCATCTGGAGGAATATAAACATCAATGACAAAAACTCTGAAAAAAAACTAGAACTCTCAAAAACTGGAATTCTCTAGACAGACATCTCAACAATAAAAATTCAACATTTGACAAACATTGTCCATCCACCTGGCTGCGTTTGAGCACCAAGCATCATATATGTAGATACACAAGTCCTCCTCCCCTCATCCTACCGAACTGTAGTGTCTTGTCTGTGCAGAATGAACTCCTCCTGTCAAGTGACAGCTTTATCTGTCGCTGCTGTGCAGCCAGGTCAAGTCTGTTTTCCCGTTTCTGAGGGAGCCTTAGCCTTACTTCCTAAATTTTATTCTCCAACGACCAGATATTAGCGTAAACTTATTAAGTTTCACTCTTCTCCCTGCTTGCTTTCCTCTTTGTTCTCTGATGTTTCCTCTCGATTTTCTGCCTGTTTTGTCTGGAGATGGCATTGCTTGTTATCAAGATCTGCTACATTTAGTACAGTCCCAGCACATTCATTTCCAATATTAATTTGTCATAAGTGTTCATAATTAGACAAGTTTCCATTAAATAAAGAAAAACAGATTAAAAACAAATGTAGCAAATATTAAGAGAGCTAGTGGTTGCTGAGTCTACATGCGCTGCCGTTGCCATGGTACAGTCCAGCACTGGTGCTAGTTCAGTAATATGCACTATAATGAAAAGGATCTATCACTACTGTAAAACCAATCAATTGTTTTTCACAGAATTGCAAGAAAACCATTATCTGGTACAGGTCGAATGTTCACCCCAGAGCCAGAGACCCACATTGTAAATATGGTGATTACAAATAACTGCATCATACTTCGAGAACTACAGGATCACATTCCGGACCGTTAGCACAACATTCCAAAACATCAACAGAGTGATCGTCTAAGCATTAAATAAAGCAGAAGTACAGAGTTCCTTTCAAAATAAATTCATATCGGCTAAAACAACAAAGGAATCCACATCCATACTTTACACATTTGGGCACCTGTGTGTATGTGAGTTTTACTGTACTGCATGCATGACAACCCTGTTGCAAACTTCTATGTCCTGCACACAGAAAAAGCAAAAGCCACAAGTTTTAAAAGACTTGGAAGAGTTTTGCAAGAATTGTTTGATTTTGCAATATATATTTAATGTTTTGTTCTTTTTGGCAGAATGTTTTGTTGTTAGTGTGTGGTTTTTTGCAAAAATAGACAATAGCTTCAAAAATTATACCAAAGCAATCAGGAAAATTGATGAGTGCATAATGCAGTGAAAACAAAACAAGGGAAGTGAGAAAGGTTGAAGGGAGGACTACTATTTATAATGCAATAAGTGCTGAAAACATTCTAACATTTATGTCCATGTGGCCTCACACACAAAGTCACCAGTGAAAGGAGCGCTACTGGTCTGACGGCGAGAAAGCATTTGACGTGTTACGTCATTGACGGACAAACGAGACTTTACGTTTTCAGAAAATTCAAGATGGCTACCTGATGCCAGGGAGATGATTTTGCAAGTAATGGAGCAAAACTGTTAAAAACGTCTATACAGGTGAAACTCGAAAAATTAGCATATCATGCAAAAGTTTATTTATTTCAGTAATTCAACTTAAAAGGTGAAACTAATATAGTATATAGACTCATTACATGCAAAGTGAGATATTTCAAGCCTTTATTTGATATAATTTTGATGATTATTGCGTACAGCTTATGAAAACCCCAAATTCAAAATCTCAGAAAATTAGAATATTACATGAAATCAATAACAGAAATGTCAGCCCTCTGAGAAGTATAATCATGCATATGTACTCAGTACTTGGTTTGGGCCCCTTTTGCATGAATTACTGTCTCAATGTGGCGTGGCATGGATGCAATCAGCCTGTGGCACTGCTGAGGTGTTATGGAAGACCAGGATGCTTCAATAGCTCCCTACAGCTCTTCTTCATTGTTCGTCTCGTCTTTCATCTTTCTCTTGGGAATGCCCCATAGATTCTCTATGGCCCATAGATTCTCTATGGGGCATATGGGGTACTTTTGGCAGTGTGGCCAGGTGCCAAGTGGAAAATGAAGTCAGCATCTCCATAAAACTCGTCTGCTGAAGGAAGCATAGAGTGCTCTAAAATGTCCTGGTAGACGGCTGTACTGACTCTGGACTTAATAAAGCACAGTGGACCAACACCAGCAGATGACATGGCTCCCCAAACCAACACAGAATGTGGAATCTTCACACTGGACTTCAAGCATCTTGGATTGTGTGCCTCTCCATTCTTCCTCCAGTCTCTGGGACCTTGGGACCTTGAGATGCAAAATTTGCTCTCATCAGAAAAGAGGACTTTGGACCACTGAGAGACAGACCAGTTCTTTTTATCTTTAGACCAGGTAAGATGCTTCTGACGTTTGTTGTTCAGGAGTGGCTTGACAAGAGGAATACGACATTTGAAGCCCATGTCCAGGACCCGTCTGTATGTGGTGGCTCTTGATGCAGTAACTCCACCCTCAGTCCACTCCTTGTGAAGCTCCCCCACACATTTGAATGGCCTTTACCTGACAATCCTCTCCAGGCTACCCTGCTGCTTGAGCACCTTTTTCTTCTACACTTTTCCCATCCACTTACCTTTCTATTAACATGCCTTGATACAGCACTTTGAGAACATCCAACTTCTTTTGCAATTACCTTTTGAGGCTTTCCCTCCTTGTGGAGGGTGTCAATGATTGTTTTCTGCACAACTGTCAGGCCAGCATGATTGTCTTCCCCATGATTGTGAATTCCACTGAACCAGACTGAGAGACCAATTAAAGGCTCAGGAACCCTTTGCAGGTGTTTTGGATTAATTAGCTGATTAAAGTGTGGCACTTTGAGCCTACAATACTGAACCTTTCCACAATATTCTAATTTTCTGAGATTTTGAATTTGGGGTTTTCATAAGCTGTAAGCCATAATCATCGAAATTATATTAAGTAAAGGCTTGAGATATCTCACTTCGCATGTAATGAGTCTATATATTAGTTTCACCTTTTAAGTTGAATTACTGAAATAAATAAACTTGCAAAATATGCTAATTTTTCGAGTTTCACCTGTAACAAAAGTTGAGAGAACCAATATTTATTTGCAGCTGTGAAAGAAATGTTTTGTGTTCTTTAACTTCTATTTTACAACCCTGTGTGCTCTGGGAGGACCATTTCAGGATGTAGCAGTTTGGCGCGTTTTATGCTAACGTTAACGGACATTAGTTCCAAAGTCACGTAACGTTGTGACTGAAGCCTTTGCCTGACAGTCGGCAGAGAATGCACTTTGGTCCGGTTAGTAAAAAATTTTCACATTTTGGCTCTGTTGTCAGGCGCAGTTACGTTTACAGAAAGGCTAACGCTAGAAGTAAGTTGGCTCACATTGAGGTAACATTAACATTGCACTATTGTGAGCTGCTGTCACTGACACTGCCTTCTGTTGCATTTGCCTCGGGTGAAGTGGCTGAAACGTTAATATTTATTTGTAAAGGATTATTTTTCTGCAGTGATAATGAAAACTTTTAACTATTGAAGAATGCTAAGTTTTCATGGAAAATATTTTATTTATTTGTTCATTTTGGAAGATGTTAGTGGTAGTGTTACGTTGACATGAGTTGCATTATTGCACAAAGAGTCTCTCAAGAGCATCATCTCATATTATCAGGATGGAAAAAATAACAGAAGCACCTGTCCATGTGATAACGTTACAAATTACCAGCAGCACAACTGCACTTTCCAAAATGATCATACAGTCGAATCAACAACTCTCCAAAACAGTTTCATCCAAAACTGAACATTATTATTGTTATGGAGGATTTATGGTAGGAATGTTGTATTACTGCATTTCTTTTTAGCTAGATGTAACTACTGAACTGGTAACTTCCTCTTAGAGACTAAATACATCTCTCACAACATTAAACTGTTCCAGTATCACATGTTTTTAAGAAGTGTTTACATGGCCATTATTTTGCAAACTATTAAAAAGTTCGTGTTCATGTATTGTGTGCCCATTAAGGACTATAGAGAGTGCTGAGTCCATAATCACCTGATTTGAGGGCAGCTCTTTTATTGCTGAGTAAGTGAAATGATAAAATATAGTATTTTTAAAAAATCATCAATTTATGACGTTCTTGTTGACTGGACTAATGGGGATTCTTCGTGTTTTATCTGCTCCTGCAGGAGCAAGTATTGAGTGACACTACATCTATAAAAGGTATCTATCCAAGAGTTAGTATATTTCTTTTGAAATATTCAAAATTATGTAGACTTTGCTTTTTTGGATGTGGGTTGAACAGGTGGGTTGAGCAGGTTGGAGGACCCAAACGCAGGACACAAGGCAGTAGGTATGGTTCAAAAGGTGATTTATTCCATAAAAAGCCAAATGAGAAACGAAACAAAAATCTAACACAGGTAATCCAAAACACCAAGAGCAGAAAATTGTCAGGAATCATGGTGTTGGAGGCAGGTTGTGGGACCCAAACGCAGGACACACTTGCAGGTGAAGTTCAACAGTTTATTAAACAAAAAGGCAAAGGCAACAAAAAGCGAGCACACTAACAGGTGAGTGGCTGATAAACCAAGTCCAAAACAAAGTCCAAGAGATAACCAAATCCAAGTCCAAAATCCAGAAAGCAAACCAGAATCCAATATCCAAAATCCAAAAGACAGGGAAGGCAAACACAGGGTATCCACAACAGAGGGTAACAGAAGGAAATCCAAACAGAGAAACAGGAGGAGCACAAGCACAAGAACAAACACAATGATCTGACAAAGACAAGACAGAAACACCAGGTATATATACACTGGGACTAATGAGCATGGCAGGAGCAACACAGTTGACTGGGAACGAGGTTAATGAGACACAGAGAGACAGCAGGGAAGACAGACACCAAAAAACTAACAAGGAAAACAGACTAAACTAAGATTAAACAGAACACAGCACAAACATGGACAAGTCACATGGACTGCACAAGTCGAGCCAGGCTGGGCGGAGGGAGGACAGGAGGAAGGCCAGAGTCCATGAACACAGAAAAAACAAAACGACAACCCAACAGGTCAAAGGGACCACAGGATTCACAAGGGGGCCGTCCTAGGATATGACCGCGAGAGTAGAGTTTAGGGGGTCAGCTGGAAGGCCAACAACGAGGCTAGAGACCCACTGGAGGCCAAGCAGGTGGCCGAGCTGGTGCTGGGTTTTTGGTCGCTCAACAATGGGAACCACGAGGAGCAGGAGGAGTCGGCTGGACCACCAACGGAGCTGATGCTGGTCGGACCACCGACGAGAACAAGGAACAGGAGTCGGCTGGACTACCAACAGAGCTGGTGCTGGTCAGTCCACCGACGAGGAACAAGGAACAGGAGTCGGCTGGACCACCAACGGAGCTGGTGCTGGTCGGACCACCGATGGAGGTTCTGGATCAGAGGTCGGCTGGGCCACCAACGGAGCAGGTGCTGGTCAGTCCACCGACGAGGAACGAGGAACAGAAGTCGGCTGGGCTACCAACGGAGCTTGTGCTGGTCGGTCCACCGACAGAGGTTCTGGAGCGGAGGTCGGCTGGGCCACCAACGGAGTAGGTGCTGGTCGGTCCACCGACGGAGGTTCTGGAGCAGAGGTTGGCTGAGCCACCAACGGAGCAGGTGCTGGTCGGTCCACCGACGAGGAACGAGGAACAGAAGTCGGCTGGGCTACCAACGGAGCAGGTGTTGGTCGGTCCACTGACGGAGGTTCTGGAGCGGAGGTCGGCTGGACCACCAACGGAGTAGGTGCTGGTCGGTCCACCCACGGAGGGCCATGGAGCTGGTCCTGATATCCAGGGCCACGGAGACCAGGTCGCCTCCGATGACCACCACGGCCTCCTGGGAAGATGGCGAGGTGACTTCCCAAAAAAGAGGGCTGGTCCTTGGTGGACTGGAGTCAGCAAAGACAGGCCGGCTGGGTTGTGGGGCCGTATTTTAGCTCCTTGACGACGGGATCCCCTAGGAACAGGAGGAGTCGGCTGGGCCACCAACGGAGCTGGTGCTGGTCGGACCACCGACGAGGAACGTGGAACAGGAGTCGGCTGGACCACTAACGGAGCAGGTGCTGGTCGGTCCACCGACGGAGGTTCTGGAGCGGAGGTCGGCTGGGCCACCAACGGTGCAGGTGTTGGTCGGTCCACCGACGAGGAACGAGGAACAGGAGTTGGCTGGGCCACCAACGGAGCTTGTGCTGGTCGGTCCACCGACAGAGGTTCTGGAGCGGAGGTCGGCTGGGCCACCAACGGAGCAGGTGTTGGTCGGTCCACCGACAGAGGTTCTGGAGCGGAGGTTGGCTGAGCCACCAACGGAGCAGGTGCTGGTCGGTCCACCGACGAGGAACGAGGAACCGAAGTCGGCTGGGCTACCAACGGAGCAGGTGTTGGTCGGTCCACTGACGGAGGTTCTGGAGCGGAGGTCGGCTGGACCACCAACGGAGTAGGTGCTGGTCGGTCCACCCACGGAGGGCCATGGAGCTGGTCCTGATATCCAGGGCCACGGAGACCAGGTCGCCTCCGATGACCACCACGGCCTCCTGGGAAGATGGCGAGGTGACTTCCCAAAAAAGAGGGCTGGTCCTTGGTGGACTGGAGTCAGCAAAGACAGGCCGGCTGGGTTGTGGGGCCGTATTTTAGCTCCTTGACGACGGGATCCCCTAGGAACAGGAGGAGTCGGCTGGGCCACCAACGGAGCTGGTGCTGGTCGGACCACCTACGAGGAACGTGGAACAGGAGTCGGCTGGACCACTAACAGAGCAGGTGCTGGTCGGTCCACCGACGGAGGTTCTGGAGCGGAGGTCGGCTGGGCCACCAACGGAGCAGGTGTTGGTCGGTCCACCGACGAGGAACGAGGAACAGGAGTTGGCTGGGCCACCAACGGAGCTTGTGCTGGTCGGTCCACCAACAGAAGTTCTGGAGCGGAGGTCGGCTGCGCCACCAACGGAGCAGGTGCTGGTTTCTTGGAGGCTCGCCAACGAGAACCACGTCGCCCTCCAGCTGGCCTTACTGGAGGTGGATCTGGCGTGGAACTAGCCTCCAGGCTAGCAGGCCACAGACTGGCTGCCCGACCTTCCTCTGACTCCCTGGCCTTCATAGTGAAGTAGGCCAGGAGAGTCATAGTCCCAGAGTCTTTATTGGAGGGCTCAGGCAGGCAGACGGGCAGGCCAGGCGGGTGGTTAGCCGCAGGAGTGTTTGTAGGCTGGGAATCAGGCAGGGGGCTAGCCGCCGAAGCGCTAACAGGCCGGGAATCAGGTCAAAGAGTCCTCCTAGCATGCAGCCGGCAGGCTAGGAAACAGGCAGGGGGCTAGCCGCCGAAGCGTTAGCAGGCCGGGAAACAGGCAGGGGGCTAGTCGCTGAAGCGCATAGTAGGCCAGGGTTCCGGGGAACACAGAGGAGCTGGTGAGAGCTGATCGCTGTTGCCTAGCTGTGGTGCACAGTTGTGGAGAAAACGAAGAGCCCATGGTGGTAAAGAGTTTGTCAACCACGGCTTGGCACCAACTTTTCCATGAGCCAGTGACCCATGAGCCTCCCGCTCAGGATCAGTGATGGTCGCTCAGGATCAGTGATGGCCTTCTTCCCCCAAACTTTCTGCTTCTGCTCAATAAGATCACACCCCAGTTCACACAGTTCGTCTGCAAGGTCGGATCATTCTTTCAGGATTCATGGTGTGGGAGGCAGGTTGTAGGACCCAAACGCAGGACACACTTGCAGGTGAAGTTTAAACAAAAAACTAAACTAAACTAAGATTAAACAGAACACAGCACAAACATGAAAATAATACAAAAGTACACAGAACTGGAGAGAACATTTAAGACATGAACTGGGACACAGAACTAAGGAAATACAATAAGAGACAATACAGTTACTAAAAGCTAATGAACGAAATAAACTAGACTACAAAACTCCAAACCAAGATAATATCAAATAAACACAGGAAAAACAACAGCACAAAACCAAATCGTAACAAAAATAGAAAGACGAAACACTGGACGAGACTGGGAGACTGAAGCCACGACTAACAGGGGTTAACGCCAACAATGACCAGACAAAGACTGAAGAGAAACACCAAACATATATACACCAGAGACTAACGAGCAGGGCAGGAGTAACACAGGTGACAGACATGAGGCTAACGAGACACAGGCAAGCAGAGAGAGAGCAGGGGAAAACAGAGAGACTGATGTGCAGAGGGATTACTGGGGTAACAGACACAACACAGGTTACTGAACACTAAACACAGGCCATATCACAAGATGTAACAGATCAGAAATAAACAAACTAACTCGGATACAAGCAGACTAAACTAAAATAATGCATACAAGGAACCTGAAGTAAATACTAAAACATAAACCAAGGCACAGGACTGGGAACAAAGACAAAGAACTAAAACACAGGACCAAGAGCTAAGATAAAAGACAAAACATAAACTACTAAGGACAAGGAACGAGAGAAACAGGCAAATAGAAGGACACATGAAACAATGGCAAAAACTCAGAAACCCACAGGGAAAAAAATACACTCCATAATACCTTAGTGGTAACAACATTAATCTACATTCATTTATGTGTTTGTGTTTGAATGTCTGCAGGTGTTTTCTGAGTTCCATCGTCATCATGACTAATGTCAATGTCAATGTCATATTTATTTATATAGCACATTTCCAAGGCCGAGGCCTACCAAAGTACTTCACAGTAAAAAAGCACAAAAAATATATATATTAAACACAAACTGATACAGTAAAGACACAATAAATAGCAAATACTAAGAAATAGAATACAACATTCATCAAGGCGGCTCCCCTGAGCCAAACGCTATTTCAAATAAATGAGTCTTCAGCAATGATTTAAAAGTGGACAAGCTTCTAGCAGTCCGCACAGCTACAGGCAATGAGTTCCACAGAGTTGGAGCAGCCACTGAAAAGGCTTGATCACCACTGGATCTCAGTTTCGATCTAGGAACCTCTAGGACCATCAGACTGGCTGAACGGAGGTCTCTGGAGGGCCTATGCAGCCTGACAAGGTCCGTAAGGTACTCTGGGGCAAGCCCATTGATACATTTAAAAGCAAATAGAATAACCTTAAAATCAATCCGATACTTTACCGGAAGCCAGTGAAGCAATGAGAGCACTGGAGTAATGTGCTCCCGCTTCTTCATGCCACTTAAAAGACGAGCTGCTGCATTCTGTACGAGCTGCAGACGATAAAGCTCAGACTTCCCAATGCCTGTATACAGGGAGTTACAGTAATTCAGGTGAGAGGTAATGTTGAACCTATGGAGCCAATTCAACTGTGAGCTTGACACCACAGCTGATTGTCCTGTCCAGGTGGAGGCCCTCACAGTGGGGCAAGACAGCAGAGGCACTGCGGAGATCCTAGGATTTATGACCTCCAGGTGAGTGTAAGATTAATTTTGCCATAGCCACAATGTAGATCACATAATGTGTGGTCATTACAGATTAGGACATCTCTGCAATACAGCTATTCTGAATTTGTGATGATTATAATGACATCTACTTTCAATGGTCATTTCACATGATCACTTTAAAAGTTATTAGAAGCTTATTTTAAATGGCTATTCTTAGGCGGCACTGAACACATAATACAAAACAGAGAATCCTCACTTTGTTTTTTTCTTGTCGAAGAGACCAGTGCTATCGATGATTGATCCCTGTAGGGTCTACTGACAGGTGTAGAGGAACACACAGAGTGAGATGTAGTGTAGGCCTCCTCCACACACAGATCCATCCAGAAGTTGTTAACATGGAATCTGGGCTATAAAACATAGTGCTGACAAACATAGTGCTGACAAACCACGTGTAAGTGTTTGTCCCTATATGATATAGTGAGAGAAAGAGGTGGTGTGAGCTGTTGTGTGTGTGCAGGGTTGAGGGTTGAAGTGTGGGTGCATGTGCGAATATCAAAATCACCATATCGAAAACCGAACGTGACCATGAAAGTTTGTGGAGGAAAATATTAGCAGTGCATTGTAGGTCACTGTGTGTCCGTTAATAAAAGTCTTTCCCAACGGTTTCCCCAACAGCTGGAAGAGTACAAGGGCTTGCTCTCTGTCCCCCCACACCAGACATTCAATCCTGAATGACTTTTTTTGTTCTGTAACTGTAACTATGTGTAAAGCGTCCTTGGGTACCGTGAAATGCATTAAAATATTTATTTATTTATGCAACATTAGCTAAATTAGTAACGAAGTAATGTTAATTATCAGCTGTAAGGTTATGTCATTATTTACTAACCTACTAGTCAAGGGTTGAGAAGATCAGGTACAAGCTTAGGCTAAACAGGTGTACAGCTCTGTCTTGTACACATACTGTAGGCTATATCCTAATAATTAACTTTATTTGTCTGTTTTCAGAGAAGTCTGAATGTTAAAGAAATGGACCATTGAGCTGAGGTTAATGAAGTAAATTAGGGATGCAAACTAGTCCTTTAAGCCAATTAGGAGATGTTTCTTTTGGATTTAAATGTACAAATTAAATGCTTTGTAATTATCCAGGGAAAAGTTATGTCAAGATGCACTGATAATCATTTTATAATCGAATTGCAGCCCTCTGAATTGTAATCAAATCAAATTGTGAGGTGACCAGAGATTCCCAACCCTAGTGAAAAACTAGAATACTGGGGTCCAGCCCTACTGCACTGGCTTCCAAATCTTTTGTAATGTTGTAAGTCTTGTCTTATAGGTAGTTGCAGCTGAATGGATTTATTTTTATTATTGCTGTTGTTGCTAATAATAGTATTATTATTCTTTTAGAATAACATTGGCATAACTGTTAGACTATAACAACATTTGTATTATGATAATTATTTTGATTATCAATCTAGAAACAAAATGATGTACACATGAGACGCATTCTGGCCCTTTGTGCCCTCCTAGTGGACCTGCGAGAGAATGACTGATTTCCTCATGACCCGCAATGTAAGTCCTCAGTATATTCACACAAAATGTCAATATCATTGAAATGTACTATGGCAAACCAACTTTAACACCTCTTCCAGCATTTGACAGACTGACAGACTTCACTCCGTAAAAAACTTGGTGGCCTATTACATTGAAAATCGCTGTGGATATTTTACAAGTAAGACCAGGTAAAGCAGCACTCAACACACAGGGTGCAGATGTTGGTTTCGGTTATTTTGAAAGGCTATGTCATTAACAAGCTGGAACGCACCTCAACTGCTGCGGTGATAACAGATCATGGGTGGAAAAATATGGAAAAAAGACGAGTTCTGTGTCATTTAGGCAACTTTATCAAACATACTGCTGATGGAGAAAGTGGAGTAGATGGGGGGGGAGAGACAGAGAGAGGCGGGACAAGCCGGTGTGTTTGCAGTGAGAGACCAGAGGTGTAGGTGTGTGTGAATGTGGGAAGAGGAGAAATCCAAGGTAGGCAAAGCAGGTATATTTAAAAATTATATATATATATATATATATATATATATATATATATATATATATATATATATATATATATATATATAATATAACTATAATTATTATATAATATATAATTATAATATTCGTGGGGATTAAAAACTGCTTTCACAGGGTAGTATAATGTGAAAAATTAAGACTAAGATTACAATCACAATGCCGGCTCAACATCGTCATGTCTGTCAGTTATCGTTTGGGTCCAACCCTGTGTACAATAAAAACTTATTGGTGCTTTCAGTTTGTGGGGGGCACCGATGATGCAGTGCATGACTTGTAACCTGTCTTTCAAAATTATCCTCATATTTGGATTTTATGTATTTTGCAGTGCAAATACAAACCAGATATTGCTGACACGCCTGTGGCTCTCCTCACTATGGTCACTGACGACGCCCTTGCTGCGGTCCACTTCAACCCTGAGAGTGTTTCTGTTCTAGTCAAAGAGGAAATTGTGAGTGATTATCCAAAGAAACTAATTTAAACATTCACCTGTGTTTCCTACATAGACTGTACTTGGACAGGCCGCCCAGGTGTATTTGCCAACCCAGCTTATCATTTTGCAGAGAAACACAGAGAGAGATGTTATCTGGTACAAGCATGAACCCAGTAAAGCAACAGTAAACAGTGAACACAACAGTGTACATGTCATTTGGTACCAAGTTGGTTTTGATTGTTTTGATCAGTCATTAGCAAGCTTCCTCCACATGTGGAAGAATGAAATCACTGGTGGGAAAATCTAGATGTACTGCTGATGGAGCCAGTCAACAGAGTTGACAGAAACAGTGAGAGAATTGAAGAGAAAAGGAGCAGATTCAAGTAGTTGGTAAAGACTAAAATTAGGTGGAGAAGGGGGAATAATTAAAATGGTGACATAATCTAATTAGGGGGTGTTGTATATGCATATGAAACACCCCCTAATTTGATTATTTGCAAAAGGTTCCTTAACCTTAATCACTAATTCTAAATGCCCAATCCTAAATTCCCAATCCTAAATACCAAATGCTAAATTCTAAATTCATTTTCAATTTGGACTTTTAGTTTGAATTCTGACCAAAAACATCCTCCATAGTGGTCAGCTTTGAACTCTCTTGTCTCTTGCTGCAGAGCTTCAAGAAAAGGTTGAGTGACTTGGCATTTTTTCTCTATCAATTCTGCCTGATACTGCAGGAGAATTAGCAAGGAGGAAAAAGACTAAATTCACTCATGCCTATCTACAATATTTTGCTCCGTGCAAAACACATTATAATTCAAGGCTCAATTGGCAGGCGGTACCCTTGATTACTTGTTCTCATTTAAAACACCCTGAAAACCCTTAGAAATTAAAGCTCACAAGTATTACTTGAATATTAAAAACATAGTGACTTTCATCAATATCTCACTACTCAGCATGTCTTTGTGAGGTTGTCTAGGTCACTTTAATATATTCTTACTTCTTTATTTTGTCTTTCCTTTAATCCACAAACAATGAAAAATGACAATGTCACATTCATATATGTGAAAGTTAACAAACATGACCCTTTTCCAACAAATTCTCCAGACAAACGTCATTTAGAGACTGTTCCTGTGAAATGATGGGTAGATAAAAGTAAAGGTCAGAGCTAATATCCTTGCTACAGATTTTAAACTACTCTGTTGCTTGTCGTTATAATGAAATTCACCCAAGTTAACTCCCCACAGTGTAGACTTCTAAGGGGGAAAAAAATCCTATTGATCGAGAGAGTTGTGGGTATTCTCCCAAGCATTTTCACAGCACATTTCACCGCATCAGCACTGCCTAAGGGCATCATAGTGAAAGCAGCAGACTAGTGTAGCTCTTGAGGAGCAGGGTGGAGGAACTTGATAAAGGTGAAGTGAATATAATGACTTAGCTTTTGACATACAGTACCAGGAAGACTGGAACACTTGAGGGCTTGGTAACAACATGCTGATGCCTTGATCCTTTGTTACAGACTATTGATCCGATGTGTTAGCTTCTGTATTTTAAGAGGCACAGAGTTTAAAAGATGCCAAAGTGCATTGTTAGTTTTCTACCGTCTCATGTTCTCACCACTGAAGTACCATAACAGTTACTGCTTATTTTTTATTTCCACCATTTAATTTTTGTTTTATTTTACTGCACTGCAAAATGTTTAGAAATTAATTATCACAATAATAGTGGCAGAGGTAGTCACAGTTTTAAAGTAGCAGCAATAGTGAAGGCAGTACTGTAGTATCACTAGCAAGGTTGTCACTACAGTAACAGTTCAATATGCAAAAGATTTTCTGGTATGGTGATCGCTGCAACATCTCCCTTTTCAGTTTCAGACTTTATTCATCTCTCCAGGAATCATAAAGAGGCTCCCTGTATCCCATGTATGTGTCAACAGTTCACAGCCTTTGCCAAATTCCAACCCTGCTCCTCCCTGCTCACCTGTCCCTCATTAATCCCTCAGTGTATAAATACAAACCACTTCCCCACTTACATTTATAAGTTTATCAATGTGCTTTGCTGATAGTGTTACAGCTAGGTCTTCTTGCTTTGTTTTTGTTTTTTGTGAGTAGACATCCTGCCTCTGTCATGATTCTCTACTATATCAGTGTTAAGCAATGTAACTGTCCTTGTCCATATTAAGTTTGGGAAAGTGTACATGAGATGACAAAAATCACTTCGTCCAAACGTAATCTGTCTTGCTTTTCCTAAGGTGTATTCTATTTTCCCTATTAAAAGTTTTTTGGGGAGTTTTTCCTCATTCGAATCGAGGGTCTGAGGACAAAGGCGTTTGTATGCTTTACAGATTGTAAAGCTGCTTGAGCTGCTTGCATATTAAATACTGATTTCTCAATCCATATAGGTAGTAGTCAGTAGCAGCTAGCGCAGCAGTATTAGGTTTTTTATATTTGTAGATGTATCCCCAGTGGTAGTAGTAAAGGTATGTGTGATGGTAGTTGTAATAATAACACTATTGACAATGGTGTTATAGTGGTAGCATTAGTAAAAGCCAACTATTTTTAATAATATTTAGTTATAGAAACATATCAGTAGAATTGCAAATAATTTAACATGCCAGCAACATCAAAACTTACTGGGTACTGGGGTCAGTCACACTGGCTGCACCCCTGCAGAGAAGCTAAAATAAGCTTCATACTACTCTGCCAGATATGATTAGGGTCAACATTATGGTGGATCTCTGCACCGTCTGAAACCATAACACAGTTTCTTAATTGAGACTTTAAAAACAGGGCATTGTAACAGTTGTGGAGAGATGATGAAAAATACTGCTTAAAAATTCATAAGGCTCTCCATGTTACTAAAGACAAAACCAGAGTAATCAGTGTGCCTAAATCCATGTCTGAAATAGATGTGTAGCCTGCTACTCAGGGTTTAAACATTTATTAAATAATTCTTTAAATCATTTTGATACATGGATTTTAAGGGTTTTAAAATACAATTATAATTTTCTAGAAATAACTTTAGAGCAAATAATAAGATTCTCAATTTTTGAACAATTATCTTTTGACATCATTCAGACTACTGGCACATCACAACTACAAGTTGGCATGGAGTACTGCTGGCAAAGCAATTAAAGGAAATGCTTGCTGACAAATACTAAGAGCCAAAGGTTAAATAAAACAGTTTTGGCCCCAGAACAGAGCATGAAGACGCATAATCACCAATGGAGACTAAATATTTTCTGTTTGAGGGGTAGAACAACCAGCCCATTGTGGCATCAGAAATACCAACCTTATTTCCCAGTCTATCAATTACAATATCATGATTAATCACATCCCATGGTGGGCTTAGTTCAAGCAGCGCTAACACTGAGCACTTACTGGAGTATGCATTCATCAGATGATAATTAATAACCCAGAGAATGGTGGTTTACCAAAGCCTCCACTTTTGTTTGTACAACCTACACATTTTGAAGGTGAAGAACATCTCATATGAGGTATAACAAGAGGCCCCATTTACACTTGTACCTTCAAGTGTCTCATAACTGGAGAAAATCCACACGAAAAACATTTCCATGTACAATTAGCCACATACTGAATATGCATCTCAGTTGACCTGATCAGCAAATTTGATAGCAATTTGATGCTTCTTGGTTTTCTGTGCAAGTCAGGGTCATCTCTACTCCATCAAAGCTGGTGGTGATAATGCAACTGAAGCTGTAATTTGGGCAACAATATTTAAGCTAGTTAACAACTATCTGTAAACAAGCATGAAACACACGGGTGAAACATATTTAATGGTAACTTTAGCTGTTATTAAGTTATTAAGGTACAGACTGCAGATACTATTTCCACAGAATGCTTACTGATGTATTTTATTTAGTTTATATTTAATATCTGGCTAAAATGCATCTTTTCAGCAATCGGATTTCAATGCTTCTGGGATGCATTCACTTTTGCTCATGACGGATGAAGTGACAAAGTGTAAATGGGGTCAAAGAGCCTGAAAATGTGGCATGAAACAGTCAGTATAGAAACGGAGAACAGAACAAGGAACTGCCCTCTCTAGTAGATCTCATTACCTATTTGATTGAGCTAGTGGGAATAATATTACAGAATACTGTCTAGGCAACCTCTGGTCTTTCAGTGAAATTGATGGAAAATGTGTTAATAAATGAGCTCGGAAGTAAATCATGTGAAGCAACAGTGAATTGATGCGCTGATTATTGCACAGTTAATAATTTCTCAGAGTTAACGATCGGAGCAGCAGGAACACCTGTCAGGGCAGTGATTACAAAGTGATCAACAGAAGTGAATAAAAACCTGGAGAGGTAGGTTTAGAAAAAATCTAAGTCCAGATGATCTGATTGTTGATTGTTTTTTGGATAGAGCACAGATAATACAGAATAACAATGCACAGATGGGTAAAATCATTAACAGATCCACTGTGGAGGAGACTGCACTGTTTGCACTCAAACTGACAAATAGAGACAATTCTGTGCGAAGTTCATTAAAGATATGAGAGCACACAGTGTGCTTTTAATGTGTAAAGTGGGATAAAATAACAATACAACCTTGATCAAAGACAGAAATTTCTGCTCCCCTTAAAATGTTTAGACATAGACCAGAGGCAAGAGATTTGGCATGGTTTTTAATTTAAACTATGGATGCAATTGAGAAACATAAAACCCCTTTGTTGTCATTTTGTGCAGTAGAATAGAGAAAGTCCACAAATTGTGACTGTAAAGAAGTAGATGGTAGGTAAGGGAGCTGCACAAAATGATTTGCGTAAATGATATGCCAAACAAACAAGATCAGGATTTGATTTAGTGTACACCATACTTTAAGCAGGGCCAAAGGAACTCAGACTGTCACCCCTAAAATCCACTGACTCCATCTACGGCGCATTACGGCTGCGCCACGGTTGCCCAAGCTAATCGTGGCCATTAAAGTCAATGCTTGTGAGTCCACCAGCTGTGGCCGTAGCGCGTCTCAGAAGCGTCCCAGAAGTGGCTCTTTCTCCACGGTTTTGATGGACGCATCAAAACCGTGTCGCAGCCGTAACGTCCCGTAGATGGAGTCAGTGGATTCCCGGCGTCATTATTTAATTTGCTTATTGTCTGCAGACAAAAGCATCACAGGCGGCCTTACTCTTGACAGACCAGAGTGCTCGTTATGTTGTGTGTCAAAACTTAAACATAAAACATTATATATTAGTGTACCTGCATCCAGAGTAGATTAACAGTATTAGTGCTCACATATTGATCTGCCAAATAGGGTAAATCACACTTTTCCCAAGTTTCATTTAGAATATGCAAGTTTTATTCTGACTGAGGTGTTTACATGAGGCAGTTTTACTTTGATTAGGCTTCTATTCTAATCATTAATAGGATAAAATGTTCCACAAAATTTTACTCATGTTTGCTGCATGTGAACATTACCCAGTAAGTTACCCTGTTCCACAAACTTTACACATTCCCAGATCCCCAGGGGGCCTCAACATCCTCACTGAACCTCAGAAGGTAAACTATGTTGCATTGGTTTTGTGGTAAATTGTAATTTTGTTTGGGAACATGGGAACATGTACTATTAAAGCACAATATCAACTAACATGATAAGGTCTTAAGGTGGGTCCAAAAGAGTTAACTGTGTGACCAGTTAACTCTTTTCCTTATTTGCCCTGACTATTACGATTTTAAATTTATTTAAAGGAAAACCTGATGGTGCACTATTTTCTACTCCTCTCTACTCTCACTAAATCTGTTAGTTTTACTCAGCATTTTGTCTCTATCTGTCACTGTCAACAGTACATCTTGCCTCTAAACCATCTTCATTTTTTTTTTATGTGACACTTTATCAGTTTGACTAAAATGTTACAGTCAGCTATTCCTTCATAAGTCAGTCAACAACTTAACTGATGACCTCAACTAAACTTTCTAACATCAGAGCCATTGTTTTGCCCAACAGTGTAAACCATGTTGTTTATTCATTTCAGATCCTGTGTATAATTGCCTCAGTGAGATTCATCTAATGACTGCTGTGAATATTACTGCTGACAGCTGTTGAAAGACCATGCAACAATAACAGTAGAAATGGCTGATGGGAGGGAAAAGACTCAACTGAGGATGTAATGGGTCTGCACCCAACAAGAGCTGTATACAAGGTTGGTTTACATGCTGCTTACATCTACTTAACACTGTGAAAAGTGAGTATGAATGAAGACTTTGTGAGACTTTTTGAGTTTGAGGAGCATTTATGCGATTAAAAATGGCCTGAATATGAAAAAAGACAAGGCTAGAAAACAGTAGTTGAGAGAAAAACAAGTCTGCCCTTTGTTATAAAATAACAACTTGAAAAGACCTGAAACATACTAAGTAAAAAGAGGTGCTTGACAAACATAAAACAGGGACCTCACATTGATCAGCAGCACTTCTTGAGAAGTCAAAGATACAAGTCCATTGACACATAACAAATCAAGCTGTAGACACAAATACCAAAATGCTAGGTCTGAAGGGTCAAGAGTTCAAGCATCCAAAGAAGGAAAAGACCAGCGGGCAGAAACGTCCAGAGTAAAATGGCCTAGGGCTACTGACAAAAGGGAATGGTGAAACCGGTTGGCAAACAGCACTAGACAAGCTGAAAGGAACCACTGAGAGCAGAACAGATAAGATGGAGCATGTCGGAGGATGTCATACTATATATGACTCAGGAAAAGAAAGGTGTGGAGTTCACAAAAACAAAGAGAAACATCAGAACCAAAGTAGTATAAGCGACAGCAAACAGTTGTAGTGTGGAAGAGAGACAGCTCAAAAATGCCACAGAGAAAGGCATCAGAGAGGAAGATCAGACAGATCAGAATGGAAGTGTCAATATACTACAAGTAAACAAAATCATTTGATAGAACTGACTAGAGAGTGTCTTTGAGGGAAATGAAAAAAGAAAGGACAAACAAGAAAGGAGTTATGACAGTATTTTGCAAGCATTCCTTTAAATATGTACAGTTAATAAGTATTCGTCTGGTGTTATTTATTTATTTTATTATTAAGAGCAAGTCCCTTGACGGGACAAAAACCAACAATAAATCTCTGTCCAAAAACATTTTCTACAAACTACAGCCTGAAACTTTTAAAATGCTGCTGCATTTTGGTGACATATTCCTTTATTGCAATCAACACAGCCAGTGTAGTTTATTTGGTCAGCTCATCAAAACAAGGAAATGTAAACATACAACTGTATACTCTAGCATAACCACTGATCTCTGCCGTTCAGGCTTATTCTCTACAGGGAGTGAAAATCTGGTCACAAATTTGTTTCAGAGTAAAGGCAGCGGTATGTTCCACCACATCTGAAGGCAAAATGATGAGATACAAATCCCCATACAGTTTGTCATATTGTCTGGTCCAAGAGACTGATGTCTGTGTTCAAGAACATTGTGCTCAGTGCTGCATAGTTATCCAACAATGGTTGAAGTCAAGGGCAACTGGACATGGTTGAAGATACTTGAAGACGTTTTGTCCCTCATCGCTTGTCCCTAGTATCTTCAACTAAGTCCAGTTGATCTTGACCTCAACCTTCGTTGGATGTGCACCATTGAATATGTTTTAATTTTATTTAAATAATGACAGAGTAATTGTTAAAAAAAAAAAAAAAAATATATATATATATATATATATATATATATATATATATATATATATATATATATATATATATATATATATATATATATATATATATGTGTCATATCGTATTTAAAATATATGTGTGTATATGTGTGTGTCATATCATATTTAAAACCCTTCTCAGTAACGATATATATATATATTATATATTTCATGCTGGCACTTTGTTGCATTCCCTGGAACATTTCAGCCATCTGTAAATAATTTGAATACTGATAAACCATTGCCAGGAATTTTGTCACCATTTGGTAGTGCTCACGTTTGTGCTCGTGCTATTGCATGCACAAGAACACAAAGAAAGCAGAGGCTCACTCATAAAACTATTGGTACATAGCACTGCTAGCAGTAAAACGCTCCACAGGGTACCTTTAAGACATTTTTGAAAGCTTCAAGTAAAGTGTTATTATGACATTTCAATGAACTTTCTATATCAAACCCTAAAATATCTCAACACTATGTAGAAATGAAAAAAGTACTTTGTAGGCTCATGCAATACTACAAAATCTAGAAAAAATACTGTCAACACAGACACACTTTGTTTCAGCATCTTGTTTCAGCACCTTGTTTCAGCTTGGCAGAGGCAACCACCCTGCCACGCTTGAGCTGCTTCTTTGCCACTCAGCTACAACGTGTCTGCCAAGCCTCCGCCACTCTATTACTGCTGCTCTGACACCTTTGTCTGATTCTCTCTTACTTTTCTGCCACTGCTGGACCACCATGAAGCTGTTGATTCTCACCTATTTCTACACTTCCAAAGTCCACACTTAAAAAAGGAAATATTTCATCTGTTCATGATTCTTTATATGACATGCTGACACAACCACATATGTTTGTGCATGGTGCAGCCACGCACGGCATTCCTGATCACAGCCAATTCAATTGCACTTTTCACATAGAGCAGGTGCACGCGTGCTGTATCTACTGCACAGTGCTATGAGATATGATTAAGAATCCCCATTTTCAGCATTTGTAGTTGCACAATTCACAGGCAACATTCAGACACACATAATACTAGTATGTGCCATTACTACCAGAATTCTGAGTGCATGTATTTTGCAGGTTTACTTACAGTCACTTTGGTTATTGATGTGTGCTTCATGTGTCATTATTGGCTGGTGTTTTTTTTTTTATGAAGAAATACATGAGTCACTTTGAGTGAAATTATCCATTAAATACACTGTGTTCTCATGCAAATGCTTGGAAAAGACACAATAACAGAACATTACTGTGGCTTGTGCCTTTGTCATTAGTAAGCAGATGATGAAGTGTAGCATGGTAATGCTTTACGTTGCTGTTTGACCACTGTACTGAATCACCTGCCTGTGCCTCGCTCCCATTCTGGCACACTTAAGTTCAAGGTGACTACGAATTACAAACAGGTGCAGGCAAGATTAAAATAAATTAAAAAGCCCTCAGTGTGATGAATATATCGTTTTACTGGCACAAATCTCCACAAAGCACTGTGCGTCATCACAAAAATTAAGCCCACTGACTCATGTAAACTTAGAATCTGCTTTGGATGAAGCTGCCAACACATGAGAAGTAACAATTGTTTTCCCATGAGGAGGGACATGGCACTGAGCTCACCACTGTGTCCTTTGCCTCATTCTTGCCATGAAAATTCAACCTGTTTGAACATAAAGCTTGTTGGCTTTCAAAGTGTGACCACTGAGATTGTAACATGACATTAGAAGTAGCGTTTTTCCACATTAGGACTCTGAAAAAAAAAAGTAAAGTTTTATCTTGTGTCCCTGTGTTAATTGATAACTTATATCTCAGTGTATGACAAATAATTTTAGACAAGACTTGTGTCTATGAAGTGTTTTTACTAAGTATCTATTTTCTTTTTAAACTCAATTGAGTTTTTCATGGCAGACATTTTAACTTCTCATTGCATGGATGGGGCAGGCGAAAAATATTCTGTTAACAATGTAAGCCAGTATGCACAAAACAAGGACCCTGTACCTAACTCACCTGAATAGAATGAAATGCAGTACTTTAGGGCAGTGCTTGGTCTGTTTTCAAGCAGCACAAAAATGAGTTTGATCAGAGTTTTAATGAGCTTGGTGTGCTGCGATGGATGGGCAGAAGACTTGATGCAAGTCCAGACCTGCAACCAGAGCAGCGATTGCAGTGTGACTTCTCAAACCTCTCAGTCATTGTATTAAACATGGGGTGGCCATGTGAGTGATGGATATGTGATAGGTCAGACCAAATCCACTTTCTAATCTTTCTAAATGGAAAGGGGGCTGAATATATCTGCCACAGCAAATTTATACATAACTGAAATTGGTCTGGTTCCCAGGCTAGTGGTATTTAGTTGAATAATTTTAAAAAGCAAGTATGGACCAAGAACAGATTTCTATAGCACTATATCACTCTGTATTAGCTACACGTTTGAACAACTCCAATTACATTTCAAGGATTGATTTAATTCCTTCTTGTAACTAAAAAAAGTAAGAATAAACATCCTTTCAGATGGTAGGCACATAGCACCTACCAGTCAATCCCTTCAGACCTGACATCATCTGATGTTTAACCTGCAACCTGGCTACTCTATCCCTATTTAACCTAGCGCAGAAGCTGTCAGCACCCTGCTGACAGAATAATGACAAGATGGAGATAAAGGTCAAACATCACAGTGGAAGAAAAGACAGAGAAGTAGAGGGATCATGTTGGAGTGGTAAATGAGACAGTTTTGTGACTTACTAAGAGCAAAAGGGCAGCAGGGCCACGTCACTGGATTGTTTCTTGTGATGTGTGGCTATGATTGGCAAAAAGCTCCTGAGTCACATTTCATACAGTTGGTTGCTGCAAGGATACAACTGTCAGTGTGCAGTGACTGGTGCACTGTCAGATTATAGCAGAAAACCTATTATTATGACCATAGCTATGTTTTTGACTATCAGCTTGCTGCTCCTTTTTAGATGGACTGCTAGGTCCTCGCTATCTGGGACTTTTCTTGGGTGTAAATTACTGTAAATCCAACTTCATGAGCTCAAATTGGTTCCTGGAAAGCATCAGGTCACTGGTCACACTGTCTCTGAAAAAAGATCCATGCTCTAATTTTCCAACTGAATTCCCACTAATGGATACTTTAATATTTTTACTTCCTTGCACTATTCTTGAGGTTAATAATATTTTGCAATTAAAGTATCAATCCTCATTTACAAACCATATTAGGCCATATATCTTTCACTGAATCCACTTCAGCTTAATTCTGACTGCGTCACAGCTATTGTCGCACACACTGTGCTAAAATATGGGTTTTTAACTCTGAAAAATGTCCTTCCATCCATGTGTTTAAACAAACTTTGGGAAACTTTTGCCAACTTGACTTTTTGGGCAACAAATTATCTATGCTTGGGTACACTTTTTGTTTAAATGTGACATACCTAAGGTCAGTTAAAGTGATCCAGTTGAGGACATGAAGTAGAGGTGTTCAAACCACCAGCAGACCTGGTACAAACACATACTAAAGATGAATTTGATCACATTTACTCTCTAAATAATGTAGAATTTCTTGGCACTACAAATGCAAATGTACAGTACCTGAACTTTACCAACCCCTCACTGCAAACAAGCATGAAAAGGAGCGTTGAATACATTTACTCTGACCGTCAAACCAAGTTGAGGTTTCAACTGGTTCAGCTGGTTTTCATTTTCAGCATGTCAAGTACAGGACATTTAACCAAAATGTCACAGATCCATAAAATACTTACAGTACTGAAGCTAATCGCAGGTTTGAGCTTCTTAGTAGAAAATTGCTACTAACTTTGCACATGTGCCACTGTGAATAGTCAGTGATAAACTCATCTATTTTCTTCTGGAATGGAAAGTTTCTCAGGAGTTATATTTTTCTGCAGATCTGCAGCTAAAACTGTGTTCAATAATGTCAGAATCTTTGCAGCTTCAAAGATAAATATATTGCAATTACAGAGAGAATTATTAAAAGATTTAAAACAGTACTGATGTACTTAAAACTTTGTCTGTAAAACCAGTGCAATTTAATTATATTTCACTTGCAGACATGTATTTAAATGTCAAGCAAATACATTTTCTTAATAAATAATGAACTGTTCAATTGTTGGCACAATAGCTGTAGAAAGAGATATCGTTCTATCAAGATTTTTGCACATATTAGGCCCTTACTTTTTCAGCCCATTCCATTCAAAACACACCAAAATAAAGACACACAGGTGGCACATGCATTGTTCTTTGTTAATTCACATAAAATGGCTAGAATCTTGATTACAGGCAATCTTTGGTTAAGAGTTGTCTATAAAGAATTTGTTACATTAGTATTGGAATAAGGTGATGGCCACAACTCTCCTTTGTAAAGCAGTACTCTACAGACTTTTAGCAGCTAGCTTTTTCAGAGTTTAGTTTAGAGTTTTTCATACTTAAATTTTGAATGGATTTTTGCTTAAACTTGCTATGTAGAATCAAGACACACATTACGTTCAATTTTTTGATAATATACATGACAAGACTAATAAAAACCATTAGGATGGATTCTTTTACTTTGTGTATGGGGATATACAGTGTTTAATCACGCCTTAACCATGGCACTTACGAAAACAAACTATGTTAAAATTTTCAAAACATTTTAAAAGAATAGTTTGACATTTTGTGAAAAATGTTTAGATGGGAAGATTTATACCACTAATCCTAGGGTAAGTCCTTGAACCTAAACCCTACAAACATCAGCAACCTTGTTACTTAGCTTAGCACACATATTGAAAACATGGGGAAACAGCTAGCCTGACATTGTCCAAAGGTAACAAAATCCACCACCTTCAATCTTATATGCATATGCTGTGGATAAAATGCAATGTAATAGACATTTCCCACTGATTTAAAATGGCTGTTTAACTATCGACAGGAAGTGTGCAATACTATTTGAATGGACATCTTCCAGCCAATAAAACAACCACCATATAAAGCATTAAAAAAGAGGGGAAGTGCCAAGAATATGATGCAGCTGATTGCATATCGTGCTTGTACCCACTGCTAGGTACATAAGTGGGAGAGTACAAATGTGCCACTGGTATCCAATTCCCGCCAAATTCTGGATCACTGCAGGCACAGACACACACATACACAGTAATGTGTATATCCATCCAAACTTAAACTCTTACAATGGCATTCAATTAATTTTAAAACTATGGCACTCACACACTTAGGCCAAATATCTGTCATGCACCATACCCAGTCTGGCATTCCCCTAATTTGTCACTTGGCCTTTCAAATAATGGTTCACAGTGACAGAGAGATGAGCAAATCATTTGATTAAAGTTGGACATTATAGTGAGTGTGGAAATCAGGCTGACAGGGAAATGTCCCAGATGTTACATTTTGGACAATGAATATGCAGGGGGACAACTCTTGGCAGTTGGCACAGGTTCATTCTGATGGCCTCATTCCTGTCAGAGCCACAGCCACACAATGTCCGTCTAGAGAGCTAAAAATAGTACCAGAGGCAAAGAACAGTGGAGAATTGTGCTCTCTCAAGGCTGCACTGACCTGACCATGTTCAACTAATCCATTGTGATCTTTCCCCTACACAGGGCAGAGTTTAGAAACTGAAAAATTAATTGACTATACATCAGAAACTACAATATGTCTTCGTCCAGTACTTTGCTTTTTTACTGTCAAACACTCAGCTGTCCCAGATAGAAAAACATAAGAAATTCCCTTGAGCTCAACTAGCTTGTGTCTGAGTCACATGCCCGGTCCACAGATCACTCTTCCTGATCGTCTAAACAATTCTGCAGCATTTGAGTTTTTGATGGTTTCTCACTTTTGTACTGAAGAAATGACCACCATGCTGTCAACCATCTGTAGTCATGACTGCCTGCAGCTCTCTTTTTTTCCAAGTTTTCATAGTTGGCTCTACTTCTTATTGTTGCCTCTACCATCCCATCTCTCCAGGAACAGCCAGCTCTCAAGTGTGCATACTGCAGACAGCCGTAAAATGTACAGCCTGCCCAAGCATTGTCGCTACAGTGGTTACTAGGAATTTGTGCTGCTTTCTTAGGTCAACTTAAGATACACAATTCGTATTCTTGGCTGAGGCAGCAGCTTTCTCCCCGCTTTTCTCCCTCTCTGCAGAAAGTGCCTGTTTCATCCTTCACTAGTCGCCTGAAGAACCTCCTCCAGTCAATGTCAGTTTGTCTTTCATCCAGATAATAAACTGAATAGTTTGGAAGCTGTTATTTCCTCTGCCACTACCTGTCCCAGTCCACCATGGTACAGTTGATCCTGCTGAGCTGCAGCCTTCACCCTTAAATTCCTGCCCTTCTTCACTTTTAAGTGAGATTTCCTAAACTTTATCCTTAAACATAAACATGGGAAGCAAAGCTTGTATTAGCTATAGTCACACCTGGAAACTTTTTAGCCACTCCTGCTGAGATCAGACAACAATATGTTGTCAAGCGTTGGGTGTGTTTTTTCTTGGGAACAGTGTCATAATGGAAGATAATGCATTGATTAGATTTTGGTCATTAACCAACATACAGGTCCAAATTGACACAACCCTCCCACCCTTCCCAAAAACCCCACAGACTCAATCCAGCACTGGACATATACTTGCAAGCACAAAAAATAAAATCACATACAATAAAATCAACTATAACATTTAAACAAGGTCTTGCATAAAATCAAAGTGTGACGCAAGATATAAATACAAAAAGATTCTCGAGTAGGCCCAGACACACTTTGCCCATCATGCAGGGAGTGGTGGTTGTAATTGGGAACAAACTGGTGGAAACGCGTGACAGACTAATTAAGAAAATAGTAAGTCAAACAACATACAAGAAAAACAATAACACTGAGAAAGATGGCGAAAGCGCATAGTTTGCCTTGAGGGGCGACAACTTGTAGACGGTTGAATAAACGATATAGATACACAATTAATTGACGTTAATGAACATCTCTGTACTCTTGTTTTGCCGGTTGTGATATGTGGCCCAAGGAAGGCTGAATACCAAGATGAACTGGCAAACATCAAACTGCTGGCAAGCAGGCTCTGTTACTGCTTGAAAATGTTTATTGGTGGTTTGATGAACAGTCTGAAAAAAAAGACTGTGATAATAAGTGTGTGACTGTGTTCTGGGTGTGGGACTTGCAGGTGTCACTTTTGTGGCTAATTGATATGGTGATACGGATGGAGAAAAGAATGTTTTGTTGTGATTTATCAACATGTGTAAATGTCACTATCAACATGTGTAAATCACACTACACATGTTGGCAACATGTGTAGTGTGATTTACCGGTGTGCATAAACCACAGTTGCTGTGTCTCCTCTGATGTTCCTCTGCGGCTGATTTCAATTTAATTGATTGAATCTTGTATTGGCAGACAGTGCAGGTGGTTATGGGTGAACCTTTACCTATATGCACTGTAGCCATCCTATTGTAATTCTCTATCTAATTTTATAAACCAATATTAGGTTAAGGTTAAGGTGGTTTCTACTGGTGTAGGTTCACAGGCATCTGTGATTGATGGCAGCCCCATCTTTTATATATCTGAGAGAAGGACACTGCAGAGATGAAGTAAACATTAAAAAAGCTAGGATATGTGTGTGTCTGTGCATGTATGCATGCATGCTCTTAACTTATCTAAAGCTGTGTCTGAAAGCAGACTTTTTACAAATTTACTTTGCTGCAAAATTAATTCCTATTTTTTGCAATTATATGGTTAAGCACGTAAGTAATTAATGTTTTCGGCATAGCATGTCGATCGTGGGCCGGCTGTCAGTGATTTAATTTAATTTAATTCTTTTTTGAGGAAAAACTGGAAGATAAAGTAGACTTACTTCTTGTTACGGGTTTAAATTGAGTTCTAGCATTTAGTATAAGAGTTATGAAGACAATTTATTTTAATTAGGCTGATTTATCAGGCACACTGATATCTATTAAAAGGAGCTGTGTGAACAAAAGTGTGTTTTCTGACAAGAGATTAGTTTATCATTTTAATTCACGTTATTTAAGCCTCGAGTGTGTGCAAGTCATCGTTTTTTCTTGTTTTTGAGGAACATTTGAAATATTGGCTTTTGAGTAAAAGTATAACAGTTTTTATTTACACATTAATTAACTCAGAGTGGATGATTCTGTATTACTTCTGCCGTACACTCTCGCACCATAGCTACTGTAAGCAAAACATTTTTTGGAGCCACCACTGACCTAAATTACGTCCAAAAAGTTGCAGATAAAATTTGCAATGACAGCATGCTTTCCTGATCACATATATTGTGTTCATCACAGACCAAAACCACTGACATCATAACGTAAATATGGAAGCGTGAAATGCAAAACAAATGAAATCAGTGCTGGCAGAGATTCAGATGAGTGAGCATTACTAAAGAGTAAAAGCAATAGAAATCCAGCTGTTGTTCAGTGAAGAAGAGTGTTAATTACATATCAAACCTTTTTAAATAAATCAAACATAATCTTGGGTTTGTGCTTTTAAAACAGTTATTCCACAGGAGGACTTATGCCTAAAATGGTACAGTACAAGGTTTTGTTTTGATATGTTTTGAGTTTTGTTAATCACTAATTAAGCTGTCTTAATGCATCATTCTGCTGAACTAGAATTGGTTGCAGACATGACGTCAATGCTGTCTCTATCAGTCACCTGTGTCCCAACGTTTGTGTGGATACATTGTGACAGTGTTTTTAGCAAAGGATATGTATTTTTGTGGAACCTCCAGTATATTCAAAATAGGGAATTTTAGTTGAGTCAAAGTTGATGCACCAAGGTACATGCACAAGGTACCAACTGTAATAAATACGTAACATAAAGGAATAGTTGAAGATTTTGGGAAATACGCATTTGCTTTGATGGCAGTTTCATGTCTTTGTGTTTAGCCCAGCTTAACATAATGTCTGGAGATAGGGTGAAATGGCTAGATAGTCTGGCTCTTTTCAAAGTTATGGACTAATAAAACATTTTCTTTAGCAAAAATAAAAATGTAATATGTGGTTTTAGGGGAAATTGCTTGGTAGAGCTTTGTCTTGGCAAACAACAACAGTGCGGAGCTTGCTGAGGCTCAGTCATTACAGTCAGGATGCCAGGTTTGGTACCATCTTACCTTTACAGAGACCAAACCCCAACAGAAAATGATTTGGTTGGAGTTCCAGAACAAGTCAGAGCAGAAAAACCTTTTTAATGTGTTCTTGAGGTACTTTTTTGACTGTAATTGTATAATTTATATAGTTAATAATTAGATTAGTTACGTGTGGAGCCCACTGAAAATTAACAGTCAGATGAAAGACAGTTTATATTTACACACATTACAAATGACAAAATTTTTGGGAAATTACTCTTCAAAATGAATGCTGCTGTTATAGTTGCTAAGTATTTTTTCCCAATGTAATATGACAAAATATAACTGTTTATTCTGTAAGTGAGTTCACTCAGTCTGTATCAGTGATTGGGTTTTACAATTTCATACAAGACAACTGAATGAACATGAAAGCAATTACAAGTGAATGGGAACAAATTAACCACTCGTGATACATTTGATAACACACAGTTAACATAACTCCAAATACCTGAATTCCTCATTCATAACACATGCAGCATAGAGACAGAAGCTTTCCAGTATACATGAAATCTTCTGTATCATTTACATGAATTATTAATCACTGTGGTAATGACATGCATAAAGCAAATTCTGATGGTCTGATTTAAATCTAACTGGGCTTTTAAATAAAGATCAAAGACATCAAAATCTTCCATCTACTTCTCAGACACACACACACACACACACTCAACATGCACACACACAGATCCTGCATTTCATCTTACGCTCTGAGCCACAAAGGGCCTCACACAGGAAAACTTTGGGAAAGGCCTTAATATGAAGTGATGCAATCTATCTGACACATCCTTAGGTGCGATTGGAGTAGCTAAATATTCACTCTTTTTCTTGCTTAAAACCCCGCCCTTGTGCCGCTTCCCTCTCTCCCAACTGCCTGGGTGATGAGGGTGCAGCAAGCATTAAAGGGCTGCTTTGAACAAAAAGATTCAATATGAAAAGGAATGGGATATTAGGCACCATGAAGGGATCATGGAGCCGCAGCTCTCCCTCCCTTGAAGCTGTCATATAATTAGATAAAGGTAGATGCTCTGCTGCGAGTCCATCCCCGTTGAGAATTTCCTGCAACCCACAGGTCAGAACGCAGATAGAACGGCAGGGGGAATGCAAGATGTTTCTACCTTCATGTCAAGGTGACATCACCTCACAACAATGAGGAAAAGAAAAGAGAGGAACACTCTAAGAATATTGTATGAGGATAATTTGATGATAAAAGAAAAGAGGATACAAGGACACAGCTGTAAGGTAAAAGCAGACAGACTGAAGTTGTCTCACTCTTTCCTATACAGGTCACAGTTTAAAAAGAAAACCATGCTAACCTATGGCATGGATTTCTCCTAACAATAAAATGAGAAGAGAATCTATTCATAAAAGCTACGTGGTGAGACTGTGTATGAGGAATATTTGGTTAAAATTTTCTTGACATTTGTAATCTTTCACATCTTGGCAACTGCTGTTTTCCAAGAGCAATCAATATAATGTTGACTGAAATATCTTTGTCTAAAAATCTCAAAATGTAAATGTTCTTTGCCTAAAGTTAGGCACCCAGTGTAGTTCAATCAATCCCGGAGCCTGACATGCTTTAATAAGCATAGATGCACATTTTCCACTTTCGAATCTTTTGCTTCTTTCTGACCCAGTTATCACAAACCATGTGTGATATACTGACAGGCAAATTCCTCTGCTGCACACAAGAATGCTCTGAAACCTGTAGGATTGCAGTCAACGCAGGCCTTTCGGCGATTGTTTTCTTTGGATAAGTAATATTCCTGGACATCCAGTAAAGCAAACCTTGGAAATCTAAACCTTGGATCTAAAATCTACCCTAAAACACAACCTTTCCTATCACGTTAATGAGTCATGTGATACGTGAACTTGAGCAATAACAAAACGCAAAACAGACATTGTCTAGTCTAATCCATGATGATGTGAGGGCTCTTAGCCTCACTGTGTAGGAGGGTGAATCTGTGAAATGACAGAGTTTGATTTGAAAGTTTACCCTTGAATGAGCTTAATTGTGCTTTGTGTGGTATAAAATGCACCCACATCCCCAGTGCCCATAAAATGATCTCTTATTTAGTGGTTTTCTCCAAAAAAGTTTATGATATTGTGCTGTAATCCTTAGTTTTAGTTTCTTGTTTGTGTTATTGAGAGAACCTTATGCACATTAATTCAAAACTATCTCTCTAAGATCATCATATCTGGATTATGAAAGTATTCTTCAATTTATTTACTTTATAATTTAGTTTGAGGGAAATCCTTATCACCCACAAATAGCCTAATATAAATGAAACATAACACACATACAGAATGTGGTAAAGGATAGGCTAATCGGAATATGTGAAAATTAAATGACTAAATGTCAGCTAAACAAATTTCATCAGAAAAAGCTGAAGTTAATCAAGTATAAATTAGAATCAGGCAAGGTGATACAGAAAAAACTGTTAAATTTGTCTTGCACCTTCTCTGACAAAGTAATTTCCGTGTCACACTTTTGAGTATCAAAACCCTGTTAATAAGCAAAGACTCCAAAACAGGATTTTCTTTGCATTTGGTGAGCACAGGACTGAACTGTTAAATGATTGGTGAGTGTTATATCAATCCCCAAATGTGACTGATCAATATGCCAAATTGACCCGTATGGTTTATAGACCCCTGTATCAGACCGAGCACAGATGAAACTAACAGCATTAGTGATGGCTCTGTTCCATTTATGTGCCATATTAAGCAGTGCCAGTTAGCAAACATGCATCATAGCAGAGCACTGGAACTCTTATCACCTAAATTTAATGCAGTCCTCACTAATGTTAATAATTCGATCAGTGCTTGTCTTGGTGGGACATGTCAGAATGTCTTTTGTGAAAAGGTCTAAAGGCATAGACTTCCAAGGAAAAAAAGAGAAGCAAAGAAACAATGGGGTGCCACTGCACATTTGAAGCTTGGTCTTCTAATAATGATCAAAAGTAGACTGTAAGATCTCTTGCATTAAGTAAGAAAGGGACTGAAATCCATGACTTCTCTCACTAAACTCACTGATCTCCATCCTTTTGTTCCTTAAAGTTTGCCTGGGTCAGATTACACGGAAATAGAAAACTGCAAACTCCTCACCTTTCTGCAGAATGTGCCGTTTTGAAACCAAAATGGGTCACCTACATGATTTGTGCAGAAATGATGAGAAAATATTTTGAGAAGTGGACGCAGTCATCGTGACTAATTTTGTGTGGAGCTGGCTAGCTTGCTTAGCTAGGAGCATCTTATTCATGTTAATTATTGAACTGTAATTTTAACAGGGCTGATAATTTTGTCTAGCGAACAACAGGCTAAACTAAATGTACTCACTAGAGAAAGTGATTAGCCAACTCCTAATAAGCTTGTTCAAGGGCGCTGGTTAAATTCACACTGTTCCATGAGTACGACTCACTCTAGCCTGATTGACAGTTCGCCATGGAAACGACTTCAATCACAGACAATCCCGCCCTGAGGCATACTCTGCTTTATGGTCTATTTTCCCCTAAATGGGTCCATAATTTACTAAGTGAACATCATGCCTCATTTTACCATTATTTCTAACACAAGTACAAACCAATACTGTGCTGGTTGTGTTTTTGATGCACTATTAAAATGAGTATATTTGGGCTACTGTACAATACAATACAGTTTTAGTGACATCATTTAATTTCCAGCAAACATAGCTCCAACCAAACGTAACCTTAGCACAGGTCTAATCAGCCACAATAATAGGAGACATTTGTCTGAGTGTGAAGATCCTATAGGATTAGGGAGAGAATGCCTTTATGGTTAAAGGAAAACTATGTTGACTTTTAGAAAACTGGACTTTGTGCACTGACCTTTTCACTGCAGCTTTTGCTAATAAGAACATCATACTGCTTCCAGTTTTGGTACCGGACAGAAACAGATTGCTTTGGAATAGTAATAGTACTAATTGGTTGGAATAAAAACTAAAGAAAAAATACTCTATTACACTTAATAAGAGAAGCATATCTCAAAATGATCAAAGAAATGAAGTGAATACATAAAAAATACACTCATAATGCGTAAAAACTGGACCTCTGTTTCAGGACTCATATTTCTCAATTTAAACATACCTCATGATACAAGTTTTGTCTCATTTACCCTGCAGCTGTGTTCCTTTGTGTTGCTGGTGGCAAGTCTGTCTATGTTTGTTTTCCTTTATACTGTATTATTTCTGAACTCAGCCTGGATGGTGCGTGTTGCTCACTAGAGGACTTTCAATTTGATTTTTAAAATGAGGGATATGACAGACATAGCACAAATTTAACCCATTTTTAGTATCTTTAATCTTAAGAATTCACACACCGGACAATTCAGTCAAGACAGGTCCACACACTTGGCGACAATTACTAAGTGATTTCAGAGTGGCAATTCCAGAGACTTGGGATCTCACAGAAACCAATATGATCAAATGTGACTTCAGAAATTAAAAAACGTGGAGGCAGAGTGTCATTATCAGCTACATGTTACGGATACATGTTTGTAAACTATACTGAGAGTCTCTACCACAATTTGGTGTAATTTTATGGGAGCAATGCTTCTGTCTTCTGTTGCCTATGTCGGAGTTAGGCACACACACGTAACCTTCTTGAGTGCTCCTAGTTTTCGCAGCACTGTCTATCATACTGGACTGGACTGGATCAGATACTCTGCTGCACTATCACTTGCTGACGGTCTGCTACTGCAACCCGGTATCATGCCAAATCATACCATACCCATACCAAATACCCACACCGCTCCATGGTGGCAGTGTTGGGTTTAAGCATGGTATTTTCAGATTTCAGATTTTCAGCACTTCCTGTTCCACAATCAAGTTACCTATAATAAAAAAATAAATATTGAAATAAAATCTCCTGCATCATTTAGTTTAATGAATCGCACCTGAGTTCGTTTTTCCTCTTGGTGCGGTTCGTTTGGGCAGGTGTGAATGCAGCAGTCACACCAAATATGGACCAATGCTTTTAAACGAACTCTGGTGCGGTTTGCTAGTGGTGTGAAAGCAAACCAACCAACCACAGGATTTTATGACAACAAAGATGTTATCTGAGCATTATTTCCAAAGCTAAGTCAATAATAAATCCATCTGATGACCGCAAAATGTGTTCAGTGATCTTATAATTGATATGTATAAGCCATGCTATGTTTATGAAAATCATTTGGTAAAGTATACTTGTTAGCGCATGTATTTCCCTGATTATTCGGTTAAAATCTGTTTAAAAAAGGGGGGCAAGTTGTACTCTGTTTACCCTGTCAGTTGAAGTCAATACAACAAAATGTAATACTGTCATTTGAAAGAAATTAGTTACATTACAATATTACTGTTTCTCAGTTGTAATGCTTCGGGTGCATTATTCCGATAGTAAGATTTGCTGCATAGCTGGGTTCTAGTGATGTGCAGTGTTACATCCGCGGATCGGGTGGGTCTTTTTCATAAAAATAAACCTTCTGATAAGTAGCGGGGTTGGGGGTGTACGGGTGAGAAAGGATGAATCGCGTCCCCATTAAGAAAGACGCTGTGCACATTTACGCACAAGGTACAGCAGCATAACATCATTTATTATTTGAATCACTCAACACTCCGACTGGATTGGTCACAATGAACTGACAGCAGCCTCTCTGATCATGAAAGTAATTTGTTAAAGAATCACACATAGCCTACAGAAATCGATTTATGCATGATCCATCAGGGGAGCTACCATATCTTGTTAAGAGGAGTGGAGCTCCCCAGTAGTTTGGACCTTCTCTATAGTCTCGACCATCGGATTACAGCAACAGGAAATAACGTTACTCTTTTACTCATGGATTTATTTACTCATGGATTTATTTTTCTGGTGCTGAAATGTTTCGTGGTGTTGGTGTATTATTAAAAAAACAAAACATCTCCCAATTTTGGGTTAAAGTGCATTGTAACATGCGATTGTAAGACGGGTAATATAACCGATTTTTAATTAGTAATGTGTTATATTATGGCATTACAGCAAAAAGCAATACATTACGGTAATTGTGTTACTTTTGTAACGCGTTACTCCCAACACTGGTCTAACATTCAATCGCCAAAGCTGTCAAATCAACATGTTACCTGAAAGTCAGTGTAATGTCATGGTTACTTCTCTTGGTTTGTTTGTAAAACTGCAGAGTGAACAAGAACTGGACCAGAACTAAAATGCAGTGTATCATTTGTTTCACTTGGTCTAGACCAAATTAACTGAACTACAGGTGTGAAAGCACCTAAAACAACAAATTGGTTTCACATGGGTTTCAGCCCTGGTCTCCAGTGTGAAAGTCCTGTTTGAGCCATTAAGTTTGTTTGACCCTTAAATATATTTTATAGCAAATACTTCACCAGAATTTTGAGATCCAGACTTCTTGAGTTGTATTCATCTTGCATTGATCAATTATTAATATAGTAAGATAATAATAAAACTATAATTTTGCTGTGGCCTCTTTAAATTTGGATTTAATATTTAACAATAACTTATCTCAATGAAATGTACATAAATGTATATGTGACACAAAAAGGCCATTTATTATTTTGGCCAGTAAAAAATAGGCTGGTAGATTTTTTTATCCAACAGTCCTGTTGGCCGGTGAATCAAAACGTTAATTTCAGACACTACTTCTCTTAATGGAAAATGCTCATATATGAAGTGTATGTAAGCGAATGTACACTATATCAGCAGTCAAGGCTCAACTGCAGCTCTATAATGCTGGCAAATCCTTTGCAGATATTTGTTGCTGTGTATCCCCACCCACTAACAGGGTACTCAGTTAGTCAGACATTTGTGGGTAGGGGTTATGTCAAGCCTGCCTGGTGAGGCAGCTGGGGAAAAAAACAACTAGTGGCTCCGGCTGGAGAATGTATGAAGATATATTCAATAATAACAAAGATAGATGCTTCAATTAATCATCTGAAGGTACTGTTGCAAAACCTGTAATAGACAGCCACTCAGAATCTTCAGGTCCTGGTGTGTTTATGTATTTTTCATAATTGGAGCTATTGTTTGCGATACATCGTGGTTCACTAAATGCTGAATCAGCTGTTTCAAGGCAACAAGTTCAGTTGTTCTATTAGTGTTTGATACCAAGTACAAAGCCCATTGTTACAAAGATTGATGTTGCACTTGGAAATTATTTTCTGAAGATAGGGGCAGGGTGTGAACCTCAGAATAGCTGCAGTGTCACTATGGTGTTATGGGTAGTAGAGTTTAGGTCACTACTTGGAGAATGTTTACGGATGTGTTCTTGGAGTGTGTTGTGTATGTATAAACTGGACAACATGTAAATCTGTGTGATCAAGAACTACATCAGATTAACAGCAGATGCTACTATTAAAGCCCTTTTACAGTCAATGAATGGATAAAAAACTACTGGTGAAGTTAAATATATAAAACTTAAAATAGATGTGTGTTTAGTAGAAAAGTACCTAAGTAACACAACATGTAACTATCTACAAATTGAACAGACAAATTTGGGTTTGTTCTCTAGGTCTATGCAGGCCTTAGATATGTTAGTTAATTATGAGTTCATCAGTGTTTCTAGTCTTGTATTACTGTGTCTGTGTTCTTTGCAGCTAACCTCATTAACAAGACCGCCCCCCCCTTTCAAATAGTATAAATGTCTCTGCACATGTAAATATAATTTCATTTCATAACATGCACAAACCTGGCCCATCGCACATATTTGTTGTTGTGTATTTTTATATTGTTAATTTATATATTTTGTTGCAATACACCTACACAACACAAACTCAGAATAAGGTACATGTAAATATCTGCGACATTGTTCCTTCTCTGCAAATAGTTGTATTATAACTTGAATTGTCTATTCCATATTTATATATTTCTACATTTATTTAATGTCAACTGTATTTTTGTCTCGGTGTAGCACCTTATCACCAAAGCAAATTCCTCACATTTGTAAAACACCACTTGGCAATAAAGCTCCTTCTGATTTTTAATTTGCTTTTGACAGCAAGTCACTTATATTGTCTGTATTATGTTTCATTTTGTGACTGTGTTCCTTATGTGTTTCAGTTGGCTTTACTTCCTGTTTTAGTTTGTAGTTAGTCTGCCCTAGTGTCTCTTGTGATATTTTACTTCCTGTGCTTGTTCTTGATTGTCTTAGTGGTCTCACCTGTGTGTAATTAGTTTCTCCCTCACCTGTGTATTTAAGTGGTTGACTGTCTTTCACTCATTGCCAGTTAATTGCTGATTTTGGGTGTGTCACAAGTTTTTCCTGTGTGGATTTTGTTAGTTGTTGATTTCATATATGTATTCCTCCAGTGTAGTCTGCAGCGTAGTCTCTTGTTTCCCGGTTACTTGTGGACTACTCTCACTTACCTGCTCCATATCCCTGTTGGTATTTGGGTTCAAAACCTCTGTTTCCACCATTTAGACAGATGGCTGAACGTAACACTCTCATTGGCTCTACCTCTCTGCTAGCCTGCTCCTCTCTCTCCTTATTTTGTTTCTTTAAAATAATCGGCCATAAACTGCTTCATCTTTGGAACACGATAAGAGTAAAATGGATTGTTCTGCGTGATTCATCTTCAGTGAGAGTGTGCAGGTAGGGAGAGTGCAGGTAGGGCGAGACCGACTAAGCCAGTGAAGAAGAAAACATTCTACTGTCAACCACAATGGCTAACGCAGTACCTGTGCCAGAGTGACACCAAAACATCCTATTTCATCATGCATCATGCAATCTAAAATATTAACTCGCACACTCAATAAAATGGTCTCATGTGTGACCATTTTGGTTGCATTATGGAGCCCTGACAGTGTGTTTAGGCCATGGGACAAGTAGGTAATGACGTGCAACTAACTAAAGGTTTAGTGTAAAGTATTTAGGAGGATCTATTGACAGAAATTAAATATAATATACAAAACTATGTTTTTAGTAGTGTATGAAGACCTTACATAATGAACTGTTATGGTTTTACCTTAGAATGAGCCATTTTTACATACACTGCTGGTCCCCTTAGTTGATATCGTCATGTTGTGCCGCCATGTTTCTACAGTAGCCCAAATGGACAAATGGCTCTACGGAGCGTCTTTTGCTACTACGTTGAATGTGTAAGAAGAACAAGTAACAGTAGTAGTAGTCGACTGGTTTATTATAAGTACAAAGAGAAGACACATTTGGACAAATGGAGGCCCACATGTATTATTTAGCACAAGAGCCAACAAATCGTGTCGGCCACCGTAACTTCTCCTGCGCTTGGCAAGGGAGGGGTGAGCACTAACTGATGGTGCATTCATTTTCTGTCGGAATAATCAGAATGTTTCATTCTTCCTTAAATCGTCATTGCAAAAACAGAAATAAAGTGTACATGGGACAAGATCACATTTTGGATATACATATTTTGCTAACATGGAATTTGTAATATGATTATAAAGGTTGATTTGCTGTCTATGTAGAGTGAACTAGATGTCTGCGTGTTGATCACCAGTGTGTGTTGCTTCGCTGCAACCATTGCCTGAGTTACCTGAGTGAACTCACTGTATTATACTGGGCTCTACCTTTTTCCCAAGGAGCTCCTTAGGTAAGCACACAAAGAAATTTAAAATCACAGTGAAAAATGTTTAACTTACACACACTTTATTAACAAACAATGTATTACCTTTATTATACTACATGAGTGTGCTCCTTGTGTACAATTATAATGTGAAACCAGTGGAGGACTATGTGCGTGAAGACTCTGGTATCTGGACACACGGCATGGGTTCAAAATATTGTCAAAGCTTTTAAAAATATTGATTGAACAGATTTTATGAAAAGTTCACACATTAGAAACAGCTTTTAAAACACTGATCACTCTGCTGTTTTTGTATAATATGCTGCTCAAGTGTCCACAGATCAACTTGCCCAATAGGATTTCTCATGGTGTTGCAGGTGGCAATTCCAACTATGTTTTGAACTGATAACAGCAGGGTGGGGATTACGGTAGTAATCTTTACTTGCAAGCTGTGCTTGTACTCAAAATTATGCTGAAATAACTACATAATGATGCTCATATGTTAAGCATAAATTCATGCTTTGTCTGGTCTTTACCAAGATGACAAGCAAATATCATTAAACATTAAGAAGCGCAAGTGAAGGTAAATCCACTTTTTAATCCCAAAACTTTAAATTAAAAAAAATTTAATAAAATCAATGAACTCTAAACTCCTCCAGCCAGTAAACAGCTTTGTATATAGCAGAAATCGGTGTGACTGCAGGTGTTTATTTGTCCAAAAGCTCCAGCCCCCACAACAAAGAGGCCTATACTGGTGCTGACAAACAACCGTTAAGAAATAAAACAAAAGAGGGTCTTCCCAAAGACAGTTAAGTTGGCTCAAAATGCACTACTTACACTAAAGAACAAAAAGAGGTCAGCACCCATAAGTTTACAAAGGACAAGTAATGAAAACAAACTAGCAGTTATTCTGAGAACACTGACTCTGAGGTCTCAAACTTAACTGTCCAACACTTTGTACACTTTAACAAAGTGAATTGCAGAGGTTCTCAGTACTGACTGAAGCCACTCTGACAGGCATAGGAAAAGAAAAGCATTAGAATGACATTCAAGACAATACTAAGTTGTAAGTTGCCCCAAATGCGTCAGAAAAAAAGGTACTGTAGAAAAACTAAAGGCACAGAGCAGCAGTTTTTAATTTGATTTGAAAGTGAATGATTAATTAGCTTAGAAATGTGAAAAGCGAAGTGAAAGTAAAAAAACAATACATAACTACAGTAATGAAATATTTGTAGTTTTTCACCACTGCTGGTTACAAAAAAGATGGCGATGGCCAAAATTCCAAACTCGATACTTCAAAAGTGAACGGGAATCAGTATCTCCATGATTTTAACAAATCATCGTGAATTCAGCACAACTTGCAATTTTAAACAGTCACCTCAAATTTGACCTATCATGTGTTTCCCATCAGCTTGTCAGTTTCATTGTTTACAACTCACAGCAGACGATAAAAACAGTATTGATCTTCTTTACCAAAGCAGGGGTAAACTGTTTTGTAAAACATGCGATATTGTGGCTAAACATAAAGGAAATTGTGATTGATACACAGTAGCAGAAATGCATGAGGACGTCAGACAAGACAAATCACTGTAACACATGCAAGTTGCAAGCACTGGAGGAATCAAGGTAAGCTGGTTTGAATGTCTATACTATACACTACCGTTCAAAAGTTTGGGGTCACCCAGACAATTTCATGTTTTCCATGAAAACTCACACTTGTATTCATCAAATGACTTGCAAAATTAATAGAAAATATAGTCAAGACATTGATGAGGTTAGAAATACAGATTTTTATTTGAAATAATAATGTTGTCCTTCAAATTTTGCTTTCTTCAAAGAATCCTCCATTTGCAGCAATTACAGCCTTGCAGACCTTTGGCATTCTAGATGGCAATTTGTTGAGGTAATCTGAAGAAATTTCACCCCACGCTTCCTGAAGCACCTCCCACAATTTGGATTGGCTTGATGGGCACTTCTTACGTACCATACAGTCAAGCTGCTCCCACAACAGCTCAATAGGGTTGAGATCTGGTGACTGCGCTGGCCACTCCATTACAGACCAGCTGACTGCTTCTTTCCTATCCCATTGCCCATCTTAATCTTTTCCTTTTATTGGCCAGTCTCAGATATGGCTTTTTCGTTGCCACTCTGCCTAGAAGGCCAGCATCCTGGAGTATCCTCTTCACTGTGGACGTTGAGACTGGCGTTTTGCGGGTAACATTTAATGAAGCTGCCAGTTGAGGACCTGTGAGGCGTCTATTTCTCAAACTAGAGACTCTAAGGTACTTGTCCTCTTGTTTAGTTGTGCACCTGGGCCTCCCACTTCTTTTTCTGTTCTGGTTAGAGCCCATTTGTGCTGTTTTCTGAAGGGAGTAGTATACACCGTTGTAGGAAAACTTCAGTTTCTCGGCAATTTCTCGCATGGAATAGCCTTCATTTCTCAGAACAAGGATAGACTGTCAAGTTTCAGAAGAAACTTGTCTTTTTCTGGCCATTTTGAGAGTATAATCGAACCCCAAATGCTGATGCTCCAGATACTCGACTAGCTCTAAGGAAGTCCAGTTTTATAGCTTCTCTAATAAGTACAACACTTTTCAGCTGTGCTAACATTACTGCACAAGGGTTTTGTAATCATCAATTAGCCTTTTAACACGATACGCAAACACAATGTACCATTAGAACACAGGAGTGATGGTTGGTAGAAATGGGCCTCTGTACACCTATGAAGATATTCTATTAAAAATCAGCCATTTCCAGCTAGAATAGTCATTTACCACATTAACAATGTCTAGACTGTTTTTCTGATTAATTTAATGTTATCTCCATTGAAGAAAACAGTGCTTTTCTTCCAAAAATAAGGACATTTCTAAGTGACCCCAAACTTTTGAATGGTAGTGTATATCTAAAGATAAAAACTTAATCCCACACTTTTATCGCAAAAAACGTCGCAAAACTTTCAATGCAATATTTTTCCAAAAGCTGCTGCAAAATCAGGCATTCTAGACCGCAATAATCACTAAAAAGGCCCCTGAAATCCTGGAGGTGAGTTAGAAAATTAATTTTGGACACAGGTTGAGTCCATATGGCAATAATGGTTTTAATAAAAGAAAACCCACCATGATTCTGTAGACTGTGGGCTCTGAGTCCTTAATTGTGGTCACTTAGCTACACAATTATTGATGCTAGCTGGATGGTCAGTGCTTACTCAATCACTGTTTTTAACGTAAATTGCACGTAGTGATTGCCCAGTCACACACTTGCATGAAAATTAGTTCTCACAGTGGTGACAGCGCCCTGTTTAATTGCAAACTTTTATGCTAATGGAGTGAAGCCACAACCTTTTGGTTCAAGTGACATTGCCTTAAAAAACTACAGCCCCTGAATAAGGACATGAGGACAATTGTAGCTTATGTTTAATGTGATGACATAAGCATATAAATAGTCCTCAGAAGAAGAGCACTGTGAGATTTGGGTTTCATGCATCTTTTCATGTCAGGAATACAATACATTTGTTTAGGAAAAATAATGAACAAGCCATTTTGTGACCTGATAAATGGTAAAATATAAAATATCTATACAACAATCTGAAAGTGTACATGTATTATATGTCATATCTATTTAGGCTTAAAAATAAAACAGAATAATTTGTAGACAACAAAGCCAATATTGCTAAAATACCCATGCATGGGCATTTATCATCAAATTAATGATTAATCTGTTCTCCTGCATTCTGTTTTCTTTTTAAGTTTATTCAAAACAAAATACTCATTGGAAAGTATTTTTAACATATCTATATTCATTAAAAGCTAAAAAATTATCCCGAGCACAGCAACACAATAAGGTGCTGGTAGATAGCAGGATAACTCTATCAAAAATCAAAAACAAACTACCGCACACAGATTCGACTTACTCATTTGTGAGCAACGCGTTTTGCTCATTGCTTCTTCAGGCTCACAGTGAAATTACAAAAGCATTTACAGGTGTGTTAAGTAAATCCTGTGCAGGTCATGTGACAAGCACAATCACTGTATTACCTGACTCCCACAAAAACATCATCTTATACAGAGTATCAGAATATCATATACATATATACATACCATATTTAAAAATGTTTTTAAATCCATTAAATAGAAAAATTACTATATTACCCGACCACATGAATATCATCAGGAAAAATATCTATATTCATCCTCTTCTTATTTCATTCTGGATCGTTATTTCTCTTCAATAAAGTAGTCTTTCTGTGCAATGCAATGTTTTAGAAGATGCCGCTCACAACTGCGGGCTAATTTAACACAGAGTGGGAGGTTAGAGCATGCTTTCAGTGGGTTTAAATAATGAGTGCCAAACAGCACTTTCTGGGTTAGTAAATCACACAGTTGGAGTGATTTGATTAATCCCATCACCCATTTTTGTGATTTACAACTGACACACCTTAAATTTATTTCTTAATCAGAAAAAATGAACCTCTCCCCATCCGTCTTCATTCCAGGCATGCAATATGCTTGAGCACCTGGTCAGCAGATTATTTTTTGCTATCTAGAGTAATAAAATGACTATCAAGATCTGAGTTTATCAGATAGTAGTATAAAGCCTTAAAATGCATTTTCAATTGTAAGTAAATACCAAGTGAATGTCAGACACTGTACCACCTCCAGATATATTAATCTATTTTTGTTTTTGTTAAAAAAGTTTAGTTTCTAACCAGCATCTAAGAAATTAATTCTAAAATTGACTAAAGTCATGACAAGTTTTTGCAAAGTAAGCTGCTCTACCTTTTATGCTTTCCTAGTTTTATGCATTTTCCAAACAGGATAATTTTTTTCTCATCAAAATCGTTTCTGAAAGATTGGGCAAGGCATAGTTTGGCATGTTCTTCCTCAAATAGGAGTTAAGTACATTTGGTCGGATTAGTACAGTTGGAAAATCTGCCTCTTACTGCTGGTTTTAACAGAAACATCCTGTTAATAATCCCCTTTGTGTGGTCTTTCTAGACATCAAAGGATTAAAGAGCATAGACGTAGCCTAGTTTTGGAGGGTTTTATCCAGGGATTGTAAACAGTTACTTTTGGGACAAGAGTATGTAATTGGTATTCAAGGATTTTTAAAATTATTTCTATGTTATTTATTATTATGTTAAAAACATCCACTCCTGGATTCCGCGAAAACATGAACTTGTCTGCAGCTGGTTTAGACAATGCCGCATTCTTGGAACGCTGTGAAGGGTGGGTTTGTTCTGCTATAAGGCTGCAGCACTTTGTAAGAAGGCTAGAACAGTAGATTCCTTGTTTCCATGGTAACCCTGCAAGTGTGTGAGTGGAAAGGAGGGTGCCACAGTTAAGATGCTAGAGGTGAGATCATGATGCAAAGTGATTTGACCACGTAATATTCTTCCCTAAATAACTGGTCTGGTGTGGTGGCATCTCTCGAATGTCCCAGTTTTTATTCTGACTTCCAGCTTGGCATTTGGCCAACACTTAAACTTAAGTTTTTTTCTAAAATAATACTTGAGACTAAAGGTTGCTTATGGTACATTCAAGGTGGGAGACTGACATGTCTGATGAGGATATCTATTCACTGTTTTTCCTCCCTCATTATTTCAGAAAGAGGAAGCACTTTGATCTGTAAGAAAAACCTCCAGAGAGTTGTGAAGTGCGCACATGATGCATAATATATTTCAACTAACAGTAGCTTCTGAATCTCTAAAGATCTCTTTCCTCCTTTCCTTTGACCTCTATAAAACTAACATGCTTATCCCGTAGTTCAGTGATTTGTAGCATATCAAACATTCACTAAAAACAGATCACATGTCCAGGGTAAAAAGAAGTTGTACATGTCAACATCATGTGACCCTGGCACAGGCACATTTTGCTCAGTAAGTATTGTACTTACTGTATTGCCAATGTAATTGAGTGAAGTATATTATTAAAGTAAATGTCAATTCTGTTTCAAATGAGAAAATACAGTGAATTTGTGTTTGCATCTGCTGAATCTACTAAGCAAATACACTAGGATTCAAATTGTTCTGTGATATTTTTTATTCAATTTAAATTGCACTAGAAATGTCAATCTATGAACATTAAATGTTTAATTAAACATTCTATTTGAGACATGGTACAATACAAGTGCTGAGTTTCCCAATTCCTGTCATTAATTTATTTTTCAAAATTGTAAAACAAAAGAGAGAGAGAGAGAGAGAGAGAGAGAAACAGAAAACCAAAAAGTAAATAAATAAATATTCCCCTATGTTTTATTTAGGGGTCACAGTCTAAAAAGGTTGAAATCACTGGAGAATTACCCTCATGCCAATCAGCTGTCAGATAGGAGCAGCTTGTCCTTTTTGTCAAGTTCACTTAAGTGCCGTTACATCCTTTGAGCATCTGGAGAATAATTTAGTTGTCCCATATTAGAGCATGGTAAATTAAGTACGATTTAGTCTTGTTCACTCCTGTTGCTGCTTTTGCTCATGGAACACAACAAATTCTTGAGCTCATTTGGCCCCACTACTGCAGAGCAGTAAAACTTGCTATCTAGACATAAACGGGTAGCTTGATTTGTTTATCACCATGCTGTGTAGATGAAGTTAAAAAGTCTTAAAAAGCTTCTGGATTTTCTATGGGAAAGAGACCAAAGTACTTCAAAAACTCCATCTGGAGCCAAAAATAGCAGATGGGAATGTATTGCAGTGCCATTTACACATGAAAATGATTTTCCTACAGCCAGATTCGGCCATCATTTGAGCACCATTTCTAAATCATTATTGTGAGCCAAGATCAAAGAGGTAACAGAGCGAGTTTTGTTAGTAAGGCAATAGCCAACCAGCAGTAGGGAAATTTTACATAGATTAGGAAAATAGTAGATTATCGCGTAAAACAAACACTTTTTTCATTCTGGTCTTTCTATCCCTGCGTCTTTCTTTGTTCTCTCGAGTAACAGGAATATTGCTGCTTTCTCACGCTCCCACCCACTCCCATTACAAGATGTGTGTTATGTTGTTGATGTTTATTGCTCTAGCTGCAGGCTATGTAGCACTGAAAACTGCAGCTCATTTCTCACCAACACAAAATCCTACTTGGGGTTCCCACTAACAGGCACCCATAGGACCAAACTACATTAATATGTGCTACACCATAAGGCATATTACCAAAGGTGATGTTGAGCAGGCGGTGGTGGCAGTGGGAATTTTATTTAGGATCATGGCAAGGACAATCCTTTGGAACATCATTGCTGAAAATTTAAAAATCATTGTGGATTATGGAGTGATTTCATTTCCCTTGTAGCCAATAAACAGCCCTATCATTCTGTATTGGAAACACTGTCCCTCAAGCAATAATAATAATAACATGATAAGTCAGATGATACTTTATACCTATTGGTTCGGGGGGGTGGCCCCCCCATTAAAAACCATCAAATAATATAATGATATATACTTTGAATAATGACTAACAGTAACGATAGAAACGGAAACAGGGCAATAAAAGTGTGTTGTAAGTTTAGAAACATTTTGAGTCACCCCTCACTTGCCTCAATGCAAACAGCAGTCATTCTGGCAATGGCGCGTGTGTAACACGTCCATCCTCCAGGGTGGGCTGTCCTGTGGTTGAATGGAGAACCACAGAGGGCAGTGGATGATGGCAAACAGATCCACCTCCACTCTCCCAAAGCAAGCTCAGATCTGCTTAACCACATTGTTGTGCAGTCTCCACCCGCTCAGTTGGGAGCCAGTCCTCTACATGAGGTCAGCCACCACTGTTCTCCAAGCCTGGGACGTGAAGGGCTTTCAGAGACAGCAGGTGTTCTGATGCCCAGGTCTATAGGTTCACTGCCAGCGCCAACAGAGCCGTGGATTGGACTTCGCCCTGTCTGTTGATGCACGCACTGGAGGAAACGAGGAGGCACAACACTCACTGCCAACCCAACATTGTAGCCGTCGCATGTGCAGCGAGCTCAGAGGGACCACCTGATGGACTACTGCCCTGAGGCCCAACAGCAGCATCAATGACAGCACTGCCACAGCTGTCCCCTGCTGCAGCCTGTGGACCACTAAATGATGTGCACAGTGGGGGGAGCTCACTTCCAAATTGATGGCAACCCCAGGCTGTTGAGGTGCAAAATCAACTGGGGTGTGTGGAAATCACTAAAGGCTTCAATCTCTCCATGACCATGAGGTTGTGAGTAGAAAGGAACGCTCATGCCCTTCTCGCGCAACGATTGCAGTGCGGTGCATCTGCTGAGTGTGTGGGGGGCTTGCGAGTAGTTGACAGGGAGCCTAATGTATTTTTAGGCTACCCCCCTGAGAGGAGGAGCCTAGCAATTTCCTGTTACTGTGTCACCTTGACATGAAATAGGCGTCTTTCAGGTCGATGGCGGTGAACCAGATGCCGGGCTGCACTGGCTCCAGCATTTTCTTGATCATCAGGATGTGGAACGCCCTCTTGTCCATTATGCTGGTTCAGGTGGCAGAGATCCAGAATGGATCAGAAGCCTCTTGTCTTTTTGGGGACCAAAAGTACATGGTGCAAGACCTCTGTGCATGTCATGCGCAGAGATGCCCTAAGACAGCGTGCCTCAGCAGAAGTTGCTGGGTCTCGGTGACCAGGAAGTCCACTTCCTCTTGAGAGGATAGACCGGCTTCCATTATTTCCAGGAAAACTGGTGGTATGCCGCAGAACTCGAGAGGAACCTCGTCTCAGAATGCTGTCCACCCAGCTTGTCAGCAACACAGTGGTGTCGCCATTCTGCATGAAAATGTAAACAATGCATCTTCGGCACTCTCCACCGCAGAACTTTCCATAAATGGAAGTTTAGCCCAAGAGTTAGTTCACATTGCTGCATTGTGTCACCGTCATGGCAGCAGCCCTTCATTTGGCTGCCAGGTGATGTAGGCACCCCGTTGCGTGGGCCGGACAGCCGGCTAGCAAGGAGGAAGCCCCAGGTACCACTACCGTCCCCAAGGAGAGCGACGTGGGATATTGGCTTGTGTCCCAGCGGTTTGAATAGTGCAGCAAAGACCCGGGCCCTCACACTGTCTCTCTCGAGCACCGAGCCGAAAATGGAGGGGGTTCGGTGAGGTTTGGGAGGAGAATGCTCATTAGGAGTATACTGTATTTAATCAGCTAAACAGTCACAGCATTTTCAGTGTGTGCACAGCAGCACATGATACACAAACAAATAAATGCATGCTGGACACATAACGGAGGGAGGAGGTCCGGTGGTGTGCATCGGCCTCTGCCCCCCCCCCTTTTTAAAAAAATGAATAATAAGGCTTAAACTTTTTCCAAGGGATGCAAATGTAAAGTGGACGTCTGGGCCTCACCCACCCTCTCACTAACCGGGAGAGCGGCGTGGGCCGCAGGGCAAACCATTAGCTTAGCATCGATAAGCACAAAGGCTCGTTCAACACAGCTAGCTCAATGGGATGGGGTTGGTGGTGGGGAATTAGCACTTAAGAATGTAATGTGTTTCTAATAAACAATTTACCATTTACAAGCATCACCACAGTGTACACACAAACAGCACGTTACGACAGTGGCTTCGTGAACACAAGGCGCAGGGCGAACCCTTCGCCTCACCACAGGAGTAGCTCTTTGATGATCAAACATGTGTTTCCAGATTCTCAAAAGCCTTAACATAGTTTTACACAAGCAGCAAATGTAAAACATGGCGTCTTGAACACCAGAAGGGGGATTGTGGCAGCGTCAGCAAGCCTCTCTCCCTCCTTAACTGTCACTTGGCCAGTCCCTCCCTTCCCCAGCCGCAGGTCGACTGGCGGGGGTGGGGGTCTGGACTCGTCCAGGCAGGACATGGGTCAACTCGCCCAGGTGCAAAGATAATTTTCTAGTAGTGGCGGCTCCATCCGTGGAGGTGGTGAATTCAGTGAGCAGTTGGCCGTTTGCTGAAGAAAAAAGGATGCTGAGGCAGTAGAGACACTGCTATTTATACGTCACGCACGTCCTATTGTTCGGCTACATCTACGATAAAATTTCAGTGGGCAAGTGCCATAGACAGTATATTATTGGACGAAGCCACCCCGCTGATTTGAATAGACAGCAGTGAAGCCAGTTTTGGATTGATAAAATACTACTACAGGGCTACTTCCTGTTGGCACCAGCGTCTACTGCACATGATCGTGCAGCATGACCGTGGTTTGATGACGTAGAACAGCTGCAGAAACACCGCAATTGTGGCAGCTGCATAGCTGCGCCAACAAAAACATTCATGGCTCAGAGTGTTTATCTGACTTGGATAGTCACTGTTTAATCAGCCCACCTACGAGGCTCACCTGTCAAACACCAATGCAGCGTCACTGATGGCTGAATAATATTTTTTGATTTGCTGAGAGTTTATAATCCAAACAATACGGTTACATCTGTTATGTGCGATGGGATGTCACATGGTTTTGAACTCATCTTCAAACACGTGCGTTACAAACACGCTGCACAGTAGACAGTAACTTCATGTCACAGCCAGCTAAAACACATCTTAGGTGTGTGGAAGTTATTATTGAAAGTGAAGATCCAACGCTCACAACATCTGCAGAGAAACGCACAGAAAGAGACGCTGTGGATAATGTAAAGCAGCAACCTGGTAGAGCAGTGAACACAGCTAATTAACAGCAAGCCTCCTCCACACGCGGCTGTTGTGAAAACGGAATCGTGGTGAAAAGACACAAAACGCAAGTTAAAAAAAAAATAAAACTACTGAAACACATAAACTACTAAACACAAAAATAAATCGGAGAATTAAGCAGAATTAAAATGGTGTGCAATTTATTTTCAGCTCCTTTCAATGCTAATGTTATTTTATAATCAATGTTTCATTATGACTATACAATTGAATGGACCCCAGTGAGAATAGCTGACATTTATACTGGTGCTCAAGGGGATCCTAATAAAAATAGATTTTTCCAATAAATAGTTTGTGTATGCTGTCAATTATAGTTCTTAAAGAAATAAATAAAATCGGAATTGGCCAAAATTAGAATCGGCAGGTCAGACCTTTTAAAAAATCACTAACTGGAATCAGCCAGGAAAATGTAATCTGTGTATCTACTACAGCTATAATCCTGTGTGTGAACCGATATTAGGCTAATACTGTAGATCCACCATTGTGTTGGGTTTCGCGCATTATGATGTTAAGTGGCAGATCAGTTGGCCTGCTGCCATTAAATATATATATGTATGTAAGAGACATCCTCTATTCCAGAAGAAACCTAAATTACTATGTAGGCTAGAGGACGCAAGTTATTTAGGATAATATGGCCGTGTGGTGAACCTATGAACTTAAGTCACACTTAAACAACTATTACTTTATGTTGTTGGCCAGAAAAATAGTAGTAAGGCTTCTCTCTGTGTACACGTATCATATAAAGCTACAGTTTTTACTGTATTATTTGTGTCCCCCTCAAAAATTTCTCCTGAGGAATTTTATTTTTATTGTCACCCCCTACTGTTAGATGAGATTTACGCCCATGGCTGTTCCATGCTGTCCTTGGCCTCTATTACAGCAATAGAGTAAATATGTATTTTTTGAGTTTTCTGATGTTGACAGTATATGAAGAACCATGCAGTCTCTCACCAAGTGTTTGATTGTAATATCTGCAAGAAACTAGACACCCTTCTCTTTCTCATTTTATTTAGTTTGATCTCCCGTCTGATTACAGTACACCATGCTGCTTATGCCAACACAAGTGGGTAATTATAGTGTGGAGTGCAAATATTGGGGCTCTCCTTTGGCAGCCGCGGTTTCATTACCTTCAGTCTGTAATTTCCCTACACATTAACCTCTTTCAGAACTTAACTGCTTTTGCACCAAACAGCATTGTCACTTTACCGATAAGTCAACTTGTTCTTTTACGCATTAATGATTTTGCTGTGGCTAAGGCTGAACATATTACATTTCCACTGCTCTTTGGTGTAAACGCAACCGTGACTTGATTTGGAAGCCACTGATGTGTATCAATACGCTTTAATTACATGCTGGTTTCATTAAGATCAATTTATCAAATTCAGCTGTCTCCTATCAGTGAGAAACATTGCTTCGGTATTCTGTTTGATCTGAGAAATCACCAGTTTTGCAAGGAAAGGAAATATCTCTTGGTAAAAATGTTTCCATGAATCCAAAAATGTTTAGGTTTGGAGGTGGAGAGGTTCGAGTAAATACAGAATAGAGTTATTGAGTTTCTGACTTTCTACAAATGAAAACTGTTTAGTCATGCTTAAGTGTGGATGCTTGCTATGTATGCTTTGAGCTAGGTTATTAGAGATTTGACAGCAGACAAGCCCCCTTGTTTGTTATGATGTGTAAATGTAATTAATAGCCCAGAAGATGTTTATCACACGAGGCTAGAAGCTGAAATTGTGTGTAATGTGTAGACTGGTATTTTTCATGTCACATGAACCTTGAATTTATTCTTATAAGCAAGCAAACATACAGTACTATCAGGTAGATACAAACAAAAGGTTACCTTAAAGAAAAGTAGCACAAAAGTTAATTTGAAAAACCCATTTCCCAAGTCTTCATCACTTCACCGATTGTGTTTGCTTCAGAGTTGTAACAAGTTTTTCTGCAAATAAAATAGCCTTGATAAGGGTGTATGCAAATAGGATATTTGAGACATGCTACTAGAAAGATAATATCACTGTCCATCTATGCATACAGTCTATGGAAAAACCCTGTGACTTTTTACTGGAACTGGGTGTTTCCTGTGTGAGGCAGCAGTAATGATACATTATGCCTATGTATACATATTGTGGCATTCTGTTAATTTGTACAAGCAGAAGTTCACATGTTAATTAGTGAGTAATGATAGACATATTGTATTGCCTGCTCTATACCAGTATTGCAGTTAGTAAATCAATCATTTGATGCTTTGTAACATTCAGTAAAATATATAAAGGCATGTTTCACAGTTGGCTATTGTGAAATTTGTTGTTAATTATTGATTTTGATGAATACCATTTTAAAGATGCATTTATATCAAAAGCACCTCACAGTAAGACAAGTCCATAGATTGCAGAATGAGTGAATGTAACCTCTATTTCTTTCAGTGGACACTGCTGTTTTTCCAAGAGGGAGCAGGGAACTTTAGACCTGAAGTAAACTCTGATCTTGTATTTTTTTTGTCTTCGTATACCTTTTGTCAAGTTCAATTAAATATTATGGTTTCTACCTAGTCAGCATCTATTACTGTCCAACGTCAACTTCATATTGACAATTGTTCAGGTGGCACCAAAGCTCAGTCAAGCTAACTCTGACTAAGCACCGGGAGAGGACACTGGCGTTTTTTATTTGCTGCTTTTCCATCTGAACAGTATTTCTCTTTTGAGCTTTTGCACGGATCTATATGAAATTTAAGGCTAATTACTCACCTACTACCATCTCCTCCCACTGTAGGTGGATGAGCATGTGGACTGTCGTTCCAACGCTGCTACTACAAAGTATACTCTTGGGCAGCCATCTAGCTGTCTCGGTCCGATTTTGCCTCAAGCCTAGGATCAATACCTCTGCAGTGGGAAGCTACCTGTCAGCTGCCTCCAGCCAGTCCTCTGTGCCTCATGCACCACAATGCCATGATATGGACCATCTTTTCAGTGTGCCTTTCAGCGGAACTATGGCACCAGTCAGAGGTCTACTCAGCTCCTAATGAAGTCTTTTCCCCCTGGTTACAGCTACCTGGAGAAAGCTTGCAGCACTGGTTGTGGTGGTGACCTAGCTGTAATACACCAACAGAACTTGGCGCTATCCGCCCTCTCTCTGCCTAAACTATCCTCATTTGAATGCCTTGCATTTAAATGTAAACCCCCATTCCCTGTGACAATGCTCCTCATCCACCGGCCCCCAAATTAAACATGAAACATTAACTTAGGTTAAATTCCCCTAGCATTGTCAATGCATGCACAAAGCACAATACATTTTTGTGGTATGGGTGGGAAAATCATCTCTGAAAAATGTTTGTTAGTATCCATTCAATAGGCTTGATGGCATCTATGTGTTTTTGTTCATAGTTAAACTGAATAAACAATCACACAGATACAAAAGCAAAGGCATAAAAAAGGTGTTTCATTAAATATCCTGCTGAAATAACTATAGCTGTCTCAGTTTGCATGCTCAGTGTGGTTACATCTCCTCTAAAGAGCAGGTACAAATCAGGTTTTCTGATAAGCTTCTGTTTGCAATGGCTTCAGTCATTTGTGCAAAATGGAGACTCGCTGTGAATCACACATTGATGTGCTGATAGTCACACGCTCAATCTCATTTCAGCTAACTAAAAAACACATTGTCAGAGGATGCCCAATAAGCATTCAAGAAGGGCTCAAAGACAATCTAGTGCCTCCCAATAGCTTTCTCATTCACACTCTGGTATAGTGAAGCTCCCCACAGGTTGACATTTTCTTCTTCTATCTAGATGCGAATCTATCCTGTATAAACAACATCTATTGCATGTCTGTCCATCCTGGGAGAGGGATCCCTCCTCTGTTGCTCTTGCCCAGAGGTGTCTTCCATTTTTCCCTGTTAAAGAGTATTTTTTGGAGGTTTTTGTTGGAGGGTCTAAGGACTGACAGAGGTATAGGGCTGCATCTAACAATCATTTTTTTGATTAGCTGATTTTTCTTGTTTTTATTTATACAGAGAAAAACCTACTGAGACCGATGCAGAAACAAATAAAGTACACTTAACACAACTCTAAAATCTATTCAAAATAAAATAAAACACATTAAAAATAAGCAAGTACAATTCACTGTAAAATGTTATGAATATTCCATTGTTGATTGGCACAGAAACAAAATTATGTTGTACCTATCTCAGAATGAGGCCAGGGAACCTCAAGAACAAACCAGTCCGGTGATCGTCTATGGTAAGTAACGAAGGTTATGATGTGGTAACCCTAGTTCTATAAGCACGGGTGGAGCCCTTTGCTGGACTCTATGGGTACTACCTCCTCCAATCACACGCACGCACTTGCCTGAAATTTCACGTAGCCAACCAATAGGACGTTGCTAACCGATACGCGCATGACATAGAAATAGCAGGGTCCCTACTGCATTAGCATCCGACCGCCTCTTCAGCAGACGGTGTCAGAGCGGCAGGGCTCATCGGTAGAGGGCTTCGCCTGTGCTTATGGAACTAGGGTTACCATATTGTAACCACACAGGTTCCGTCCTCTACTGGACTCTATGGGTACAATGGGTGGAGCCCGATGACTTTCCACCCTAGCCGCGACAAGCCAAAGTCCACCACACCAACCCGGTCGGCCACAGGCTGGCCAAAGCCCCAACCACCAAATCACCTAGTGACAGAATGGTGGGACACCCCTGAGAAGGCCGCTGGACCGATAGGGGCTTGGCCTGACCATTAACACATGCACTGCCCTGACTTCTCACGGAAACGTCAGGCACTGTCAGTGTATGTTCCCCCTCTACACCAAGTAGTCACCAGATCCTCACTTTTCAGATCCTAAGTCACACTTGCGAGCTGGATCCTGAGGAGCCCGACATATCCAAGAGATAGAAACACACAAATGAGCACAGTAAGGGACAAGATGCCATTGTGCAGATCTCTTCAACATACAACCCGCTGAAAAGGATCGTCGACACTTCCACACTTCCGAGTGAAATGTGCACGCACTGCTAAGGGTGGGTCTGTTCCTGCCTGTGTACAGGCTTGGGAGATTCACTCACGAAGGCCAGGCTCTTCTTGGACAGGTTTTAGACTGCACTATCACTGAAACAGACGAAGCGCTGGGACAGCAGAGCATTGAATGGGGGCTGTGTGTTCTACATTGGACGTTAGCCTAGCACACATGGACACAACAGATGCACTCTCACCTCCCTGCACCCTAAGTGGGGTAGGGGGGTAGAAAGCATCCAGATTTATTGTCCTGGATCTGAACATGCTCCTTATGATCTTAAGAACAAAGGAGGTGTGTTGTTTCAATCTGTCTGCACTGTGGACACCAAGAACCAGCATGCAGCTGGGGTGAACCAACAGGCATGCAGCTCACAGCTCACCTTCCTAGCAGAGGTGAGAGCAAGGCGCAGGGCTGTTTAAGAGATAGCATTTTCAATGAAAACTGCTCCAGGGCTCATAAGATGCAGATATTAGAGCCACCAACACAAGGAGCAAGTCCTGCTGAGGCACAGAGAGACATGACACCGGTCACTGTCTTCTCTCACCCTGCAGAAAACAGATCCACCTCCGCTCTCCGAAGCGAGCTCAGATCTGCTGAACCACATTGTAGAATTCAGTGAGCAGTTCGCCGTTTGCTGAAGAAAAAAGGACTGGCCTAACTTCATGGCCCACTTAGTTGACCCTCTACCAGTGTGGACCCTGGGTCGACCACCCCCATGCACACACGCTACCTCCGCTGATGGCTATAAGGGATTCTGTAAAAAACAAAAAAAAAGTTTTTCATTTACAGAGGACAACCATGTAATATGCACTGCATTTAATGACAGCTTATTAACTACTGTAAGTCAACATATCCCCCAGACTCTCAAACCAGTGTAACTTTAACTAAATAAAACTGTAATGTTACATGATCAACAATAATACTATAACCTGTTTTTGACTTACAGAGTACTACCACATAGCCTAATGTGTCTACAACTACTCACAGCTTATAAACTACTGTAAGTCAACACATTTCCCAGACTCTCAAACCAGTGTAATATTATAACTAAATGAAACTGTAGCATGTGACAATAAACCTGTAACCTCTTTACTGTCAACGTTAATAATTAACGTGATGGTAGCCAGTAAATGATTACATTAATTGGCCACCACAAGTTTGGCAAGCAAACAAACGCTCATTCATCTTTTCATAATGAACAGCAGACAGAGTTAATCTCCTGTAGGTCGTATCTAAAGCAAGAAGCAAGCTAATGTTGGATGGCCAATGCTGAGCTAAACATGTTAACTAACCTCAGGTTACTAACCTATTTTGCATTCAGCAAGTTTTCTTTTTTGTATGATATAAGGCCAAAGTTTATGAATTGATACAACAGCTGCCGGTGTTTGTTGTCCACTCTCAAGTGTGGCCGTGTAGTATGTGTTACGTAGGTAAGTTATAGGTAAAGGAGGGAGGGGAGTAACATTGTTAACGAGTCCCGCCCCTCCAGTCCAAGTCAAGTCTTAAGTCTTTTGAGGATGAGTCTCAAGTCAAGTCTGAAGTCATTGTTTGTGCGACACACTCAAGTCCCCATCTCTGTTTTCTGTTCAATCCAACCTTAGGACAATTTTTTCTCATGCTCACATTATAGCATGTGCTACAGTGTGTGTGTGTGTTTGAACCGCATCCATCAACATACAGATGCTTTTTCATTTCCTCAGTATCTTCAGACAGAGGACATTTAGGGAAATCATGTTTTCTGACAGCTCTTTCAGGTGTGTCAAGCAGGCTACAAATCTTTTAATGTCATTCAGAATTTTTCCAAGTAAAAGCTCTCAATTCAACTCCAAATAAAAATTACAGCAAACAAGCTTCTCGTGCTTTTAATTTGCAGGCAAAATCACAAAGAGTAAGCGATTATGTGAGTAACTGTTGCTATCATGACTAATATCTACCACTATCAAAGTATTTATTTTTATTTTTTGTCGCTATCAAAGCACCATAATCTGGCCGTAGGCCAGATATCAATGCTGGCGGGCAGTTTTGGCGAGGGTTCATAATTACAGAGAGAATTAATCTCTGTTTTCCCTTGTCAACTTTATCTATCGTGATTTATAATGTACTGTGGTGCAGAAACAGTGACAATGTTACACACACTTGGCTTACATGTTTCATCTATCAATGGCCTAGTGACAATAACATATGGTTTTACTAAGTAATTAAGTAAATAAAATTTCTTTATGTATTTATCAAAATAAACCTCATTTCTTGACAGGCTACACTCTGCTGTCTCAGAAGATGAAACCATTTGTGTTGTGTCAGCTACTGTAGCTGTCCTACACTGTTTGAAAGGGTAGAGGGCAGTGGTAGACTGGACAGTTGGTTGCAATTTGTAACCTTAATGTTAGATGCAACTAAATCTTACATACTGAACCTTTAAGTGAATACTACAGAAACACGTTCATCATGATGATGTTCCTAATATATCGAGCTTGTGTGCGGATACAAAGTAAACACAGTGCTGTCTTGCTGTTGTCTTGGCACAGTGTTCCGGGATGATTTCACTTCAAGTTTGGTGGAATGCTGTGATAAGCCATTTACAATTTGGAGACCCTATGGAGCACCACTTCTAAAATAATGTTGACTTGACTTGACCAGTGCAAACACTACACACTAGGCTATCCCTATTGACATTTGAGGTTATGGTTTCATGCTGAGAATCTAAACTCTGAGCTTCAAACTAATTCTATTTCTGACACAAGAGGCAGATGGTATTTATAAGGCTTAAATGATAATTCAGAGAAATTTGGTGGGCTTTAGATGGTTTGCTAGCAGGGAAGGTGGACAGGAGAGTTTCATCAAAAGGCTGAGGGCAACAGTTTGGCTTAGGTAGTAGAATGGTGAATGTCGGTAGGTGGTACACTTTGAAAATGGCGCAGAGGTGAAACACTAACACAGAGAGATGAGGACAGAAGCAGTGTGCCTGTAAATTACAGCAAAACATAGCAGTATAGTTTTTTCCATAAGAGCTTATGCTAGGCAAAACAGATTCCCACGATATTTCATGTTTTACAGTTGATTCCGTTTTTATTATCAAATTCCGTGTCGCATGTTTTCCGCAGCACATAGGGCCTTATTTCACTAGCAAGGATCACACGATCAACAGGTATGATTAAATGACTTATTGATGATCGAAACAGAAGATGTACGAGACTTGCGGTTTCCGAAGAGACGTTTGAAGCGTTGTGGGGAAGCTACGATAGGGAAATCCGCCGTAGCACCCGGGCACAACGGACCCCCTTCTAACCCTATGGAGAGAAGGAAGATTAGGAGGCAGGACAGAGAAAGGGGTGGGGGGGAGGGATGCAGGATAAGAGAGCGAAGGGGAGGAGTTAGGACGTGTGGGTATTTATGTAAATGCTGGCGATGACGTGGTGGATGTGTGGTCCACTCCTGAAACTCTGCTAATTAGCACCACTTAAAGGCAGGGTAGGCAAGTTGCTTCTAAAACACTTTTTTGTCATATTTGTTGAAACTGTCTGTATACACCAATGCATATTAAAAAGTTAGGTGCACTGAAAAAGAGGGTATAGAAATCGGAGGTCTCCTCTCAGGGCTGCAGTAAACACAGCCACTCATTCCATTCGGACTGAATGCAATGATTGGCTGGCTGACTGTCACTCTCCCTTGCTGCCATGGCCACCAGCCCTGCTGTTACAGGAGCTGCCCCCATGCGCGCACCTGGTCAGCTCGCTCAGACCGGACGAGCTAAGTGGTCAGACCGGTGGGTGATATCTGCACGGCTTTTCAACAACAGTGACAACTGAGGAACACCGAGGGGCTGACACAGCGTGGTGGCTTTATTTCTGCTGGACAGGTAATCTGGCATTTATCATTTTGATGGTAATTTGTTACTTTCATCGCTAGCAAACGTAGCTACCTATGCATAGAGCTAACGGTAGCTACCTACACTTAGCATACAGCTAACTGTTGCTACGAGTGCAGACTGGTGTAGGAGCCAGAGTAGAAAAGATTAATTATATCTAGCTGTAGGTGAGCTGGAATACAGCAGCGTGAGCTGTGTTTTCTGATGTTAACATTAGGTAAGACAATGTAAATGTAGACTGCGGCAGTTTAGTTATTCACCATATAGGTTTATTGTTACTATGTTTACGCGTAACCTTACCTTGTCTTTACCTTGTATCTAATCTGTTTGAGTGATTATCTTGTGTCTGCAGTTGATGTTTGACTGTATGTTACTTTTACAAATGTGGTGATGTAGCTGTGTGTGTAGTTATGAGAAAGACATTTCAACTTCGGTATAAATAAAAAATCATGGCTAAAGGTCCCTAAGTATCTGTGTTTCTGGTATTTAAGCTACTTATAATATAGTTTGACATCGTTCATAGCTAAACCTACTGTGTGAAAACCTTTTACTGTCGTTGGTGCTGTTATGCCATTACTTATTTTACCAGAAGTAAAAAAAAGTTCTGTATGTTTTATTTCTACTGTGCCCTCAGGTCACCTGCCTCAGGTTTGAGTCTTTCATAGCCCTGTACTTCTCACCAGTATACACTGATTGGGCCATGCTGGCTGGCCTGGATTACAACCACCATGTCCAAAGTCCAGCCAGGAGAAAAGCTGATGACACAGTTCAGTATGTTGCATTATGAGTACTCTTTTGCATTTAACTCAATACATGTGATGAGTCAAAAAATATTAAACACTATGAGGAATACAGATAGATGGTGCTGATTTATTGTTTTGATTGCATTTTATGTGAAAATGCTAACTGATCTATAAGAGGATAATGTCAGGTATTCAAAACATTATTAGTAGTCAAACTTTTCACTTAGCTCATCCTCCTTTCTGTATTATCAAGTACACCAAGGTGTACAACAAAAAGTCCAGGAATTGGAGATTGTACTCATTGAAGGTGGAGAAGGACCTCCAGACCGCCATCCTTCTCCTCCTCCGATGGCTGTCTAGTACTGAGGAGATGCCTAGAAGCAGAAGCAGAACTGATGATCTTCGTCAACATAGGGTTCAGGGTTCTTATTTTTGATGTTTAAAATGATCTATTTGTGATATAGGTTGAAGTTTTAGTAGTATTTAAGAACAATAAACAAGTGTTTTACCACATTTGGATGTCATTATTGGAGACATAAGATATACATGTAGTTGTTTGATTGTTTATGCTGCAAGTGTAAAGAAAAGGCATTTTTCATTTTCAAAGTTTTATTTAAAAAATAAATATATTTCCCAGAACAGGGAAAAATATACTTTGTATTTTCTCTACCCTCCTGGGAATAAAACTAACAATGTACAGGTATTTATTCACACAGTGGATGGAATTATTTGTGTAGCAGTTAGTGGCATTACATCTTACACCCTGGATTAATACTCTGTATTGTCCTAATGGATCAGGAGAAAAGTTGCATATCTTCCAGAAACAGCAACTCAGTATCACGACTCTGTGTCTCAGTGCTCCACATTGCCATCCTACAAGCTGTCTGTATGCTGCTTGACTGAACTGTCTGTTACTCTTTCCTGGGTCTGGAAGATCAGCCATGTGTGGTGCATGGAAACACGAAATTCATGTTCGTGTAGTGTAACTGGTGGAAACGGGATCAGCGTATGTGTATCAGCCTGTTTTTAGCTTTGCCCAATGTTACCGCAACTGTTAGCACAGCTACCTGTTGCCAACAGTTAGCTAGCCAACTCGTTACTGAATCAAAGTCAGTCTTTTTAAACCTATCAACATGGTAGCTTGTTAGTGAGTATTAACCACCGGGTTAGTTGTTTATTTTCATAATGATAAAATTAAATGTCTTCTTACCCCTGATGTGAGCTGCTGCATCGCGCTGCTCTCCGCTCGACACACTCTCACACTGTGCTCGTCCCCCAGCAGAGTTGGCAACACGCGTTCATGTGTTTTGGGGGCGTGGCTTGGAAAGGAGCCCAGAAGGGAGGGGGTGGGAGCTTCTCTGTTGGATACTTTCAAAAATGCAGCAGTTTCTTACTAGTTTCTCAAACTTACCTACCCTGCCTTTAAGCTTTTGAAAGCATCTATACTATAAATTCTAATGTAATTGTATGTGATGATATTTACAAGGAAGATGCTTTTGGGAACTTTGTAAGTGGTGTAACAGATTGCAGTTGATCTACTGCGTTTTTCAATAGCCGTGTCTTGATTTTCACTTTAGTCTTTTTTATAAGCTACTCAGTTATTTCCATCACTCCTGAATGACTTGAGTGAATCAAATCTGTGAAACCAACAAAGAATGAGAGGTTTCACTTTTCTCCGGTTTCACACAGAGCAATTTTCCTTCCTGTTTTGTTAACTCTGTAGTTATTGTATATTGTAATTGTTTGCGCAACACACTTTTCAAATCAAACAAAGAGCAGCATTTATTAAATGTGGGTGTAATTTCAGCCCAAGGTTTTTCTATTGTGGGGCAGCACGTTGGTTCTGTGGTTAGCACTGTCACCTCACAGCAAGAAGGTCATGGGTTTGAACTAGTGGTGGGCCGTTATCAGCGTTAACGTGCTGCGTTAACGTGAGACTCTTATCGGGCGATAAAAAAAATATCGCCGTTAATCTATTCTCAAAGTTGGGTTGGGAGCTGGGTCTATACTATGCAAGCTATGATGACTTTCACCTTTATATTTTAGCGCAGATGTATACCTAGCCGAATTACACTGTAGGGGGCAAGAACAAGTCTTCGAACCTGTGTGTTTGCCTGCTGTGAAATTACCACATCAAACGTGACGTGCTAACATGGATGCAGTTGTTGCTGCGGTCCATTTATCTCGGAGGTCAGAGCTGGGAATGACGTCACACCCGAGTTGACGGCCTTCCAGTTACAACCTCGCTTGGCCAGCTGTTTGTTTACAACTAGCCAGGTCAGTTATTGATAGGCCGGTTGATCAAAAAACGCATTGTGCGGTATTTACTCACACTAACTGTAGCAACACGTCCACAGACAGCTGTTTGTGTACGAACATTTCTGAAGCTGCCACGTTTGCTTCTGGGAAAATTTACTTTTAAGAAGCTTCCCAATGGAAAATTCGACAAGACTAAGGTTGTTTCCACCTTGTGCAATGCGGAATTAGTTTACTGTAGGAGTTCTTCCATGATTTATTTTCATCACCAAATATAATAGAACAGCTTTCTCAAGCAGTTTGTGATGCATTTTGGAAACAGGAGATGAGCCCCTGGTCTAATGCGCCACCTGGCTTGAAATCTGGCTTGAAACCCGTTCGCATACATAATCTGAATGCCTTCGGCAGAATTCAAATGAACCATTTTAATCTAGATTAATCTAGATTAATTTCAAGATTACAGTGAGATTAATCTAGATTAAAAAAATTAATCTATGCCCACCACTAGTTTGAACCCCAGTCATCCCAGCCTTTCTGTGTGGAGTTTGCATGTTCTCCCCGTGTCCAGGTGCTCTGGCTTCCTCCCACCATCCAAAGTGGACTAGTTTAATTGGTGACTCTAAATTGTCCTTAGGTGCGTCTGCATGGTTGGACTGGCGAACTGTCCAGGGTGTACCTTTTGCCGATGTTAGCTGGAATTGGCTCCAGCCCCGGGGCGACCCTGTATGTAGGATAAGCGGTTGACGATGGATGGATGGATGGATGGTTTTTCTAATGTCAGATTGTCTTAATACACTGACATTGTGCTGAACAGCCTTTGTGTGTTCTGCTGAATTTTCAACTGAAGTAAGTAGAACTCCCATTAATGATTATTGTACTTACTGAAGTTTTAATAGATATACAGGAAATGAGAGGTAAAACGGAGGAAGAGTGACATGCAAACAAGTATCCCAGCTGGACTCGATCTCAGGATGTTGTGAATCCATAGCCAGCATCTTAGTAAAAAGGAAAAACCCACCAAATCCTCACAGTTTAGAATGCATAAGTTAATTTGTGCATTTTTGTTTTTAACATTTGTTAAATAATTAAATGTTATCAGATTTGTGGAAAATGAATTTCTGTTCATTGACTAATCGATTAATTATTAAAAATAATCATTTAAGCCCTTGTTAGAAGTGAGAAATGTACTGTAGGTATCAGTCTTTTTTAAAGATGTAGAAACATTATCACTCTAACCAGATACGAATCAGCCATAAGAAATGACTGTTACATTACAGCAAACATTTTTGCCCAGTAGAGACTGTCTGTGTCACATTGTTATCCAATTATTGCCAAAAAATGGTGTCACAGTAGGTTGCAGAAATGAGGAGATGGTGTGTGTGTGTGTGTGTGTGTGTGTGTGTGTGTGTGTGTGTGTGTGTGTGTGTGTTGTGTGAAGGGGATATTTTACAGTTTCAGTTGGTTCAGTCAGTTACAATACATCATTATGGTTTCATATTGTGAGACAAGCCAAAAAAGGCTGTTCACGACTTCTGCTGAAGCATAGAGACAGCTCATGGATGGGCTCATTCCCCAGGTCTACTGCAGTTCATCTCCAATCCCCACAGAAGATTGTAGCTTTTCAAGATTCCCACATCTCCAGTCCTCACAGAAGATTGTTGCTAGAGTACAGGTTGGGGGGCACCTATGTTATCACAATGCTGCAGTTTTCATAAATCTAATAAATGGAGAAACCATGGTTCCCCTTCGAGGGAACTCGAACTGCGTCGGTTACGACACTATGGGAACGCCTTTAGGCGTAGCAGGTCTGAATGTGAATGAAATCACTCCAATCCTATTGGCTTGTAGCTAGAACGGTAGGGTGTGACGGATAACCGGAGGAGTATAAGGCACACCTGTACACACTCATCATTAGCTTTTTTCTATTCAGCAGGCGTCAGTATGTTGTTTGAAGAAGCTCCAGTCCTACAAGCAGTGTGTCTTACCTGAGAAGTCTACCAGCATGTCCGGCAACCAGAGGTACAGAGTGTGTGTCTGGGGATGGAGCACGCCCGGGTAGCTCTCGAGGGGGCTGCCTGTGGTTTTGCGAAACCCTTTTATCGCGGTACTGAGGTCCCGCATAACTCTTTACCGAGGATGGCGGATGTGTTTTTTCCCCGTGGCGAGCCCGGTCGTTGAGGCTGACCCGGCCGCTTCACTCGTGGTTTCACAGCGTGATCTGTCGGAGGATTCGGGACGGCTGAGGCTTTCCCGAGCTTCATCCGCTGGCTCCGATACTTCTTTTCCTCGTTCGGGAGCCCGTTTCGGTTTCTCCCGCTTCGTGGTTTTGAATCGGAGGCGCTGCAGCAATCCGACTCCGAGGAGTTGGGCATGCTCAGCATAGTCGCGATGACTTCGGGTGTCGGGACGACGTCATCAGAGAGAGAGGCGGCGCCCGACTATGACGAGCTGCTGGAGGTGGTGACTAGAGCCGTGGCTAGTGGTAGCTTATGAGAAAAGTTGTCTTAAGCACCACGCTCCACCTCCACGCCGGTCTGTCATTCTTTCCTGATTTACCTGATGAACTAGTAAATCATGGGGCAGACCCTTCTCTACGGCTTCCACACCTCTATCACTGAACTGAGTAATGTGGTGAGGGACCGTGGTTATGGGAGGATGCCTCAGGTGGAGGATGTGCTTGCGAGCTATCTCTCTCCTTGACTTGCGTTCTCCCTGGAGAAGCCGGCGTTACCCTCCTAGCCGTGTCGCGGGTGCGAGCTTGCACACCATGGCAGTGTTTTCAAGCCTACCAGCTGACCTACTACAGGAGATGGTTCAGAGGGGGGTTCCTCTGAAGAAGACCCCCCTCCCACCCCCCCGGAGGCCGACCGAGGTCCCCTCTGCCGTGGTAACAGGTGACGTCATCCAGCCGTGTTTACGTTCGGAACGCACCGGCCACCATCGAGTCCGCGCCGTACTGCCTGCCCTGAGGGTCTGCAGTCAGGCGGCATCCGGACTCACTCACCGTGGATCCTCGGTGGCTCCCCCCTGCCTTCATGCTTCAGGGGCCCACCAGAGGGTCACACGAGACACCGACCACCAGCCCCGAGGGGCTGGTTCCGTTGGCAGACTTGCAGAAGGTTTGGCGGAGCCGGGCAATCTTTTCTCCGCGGGCCTTGCGCACTGCCATAAAGGGGTAGTGACTACAGTTTAAAACCCTCCCTCCAAAATTCACCGGGGTGGTTTGGACTGTGGTCCGCCCGGAGCATGGTCTGGTGTGGGGACAGGAAGTTCTTACTCTGCTGGCGTTAGGGGCCGTGGACTGTGCCCCCCCCCCAGGCAGAGACGCCGTGTCCTACAGTCGGTACTTCATAGTCCCCGAGGAGGACGGAGGGCTGCGCTCTATTTAGATCTGCGGGTTCTAACCGGTCTCTGAGGAGATTCAGGTTCAAGATGCGTGCCATCCCCGCCATCATGACGCACATCCAATCCGAGGATTGGTTGGTCACGATAGATCTAAAGGACGCCTATTTCCACGTCTCCATCCGTCCTTCTCACAGGAAGATCCTGAGGTTTGCCTTGGGGGTGTGGCTTACCAGCATCGGGTTCTTCCATTTCACCCCCCACCCCCCCCGGAGGCCGACCGAGGTCCCCTCCGAGGTGGCAACAGGTGACGTCATCCTGCCGTTTTACGTTCGGAACGCACCGGCCACTATCGAGTCCGCGCCGTACTTCCTGCACCGAAGGTCTGCAGTGAGACGGCACCCGGACTCACTCACCGTAGATCCTCTGTGGCTCCCCTCTGCCGTTTATACGCTTCAGGGGCCCATCAGAGGATCACACGAGACACCGACCACCAGCCCGGAGGGGCTGGTTCCGTTGGCAGAGTTTGCAGAGGCTTGGCGGAGCCTGACTAACATTCTCCGTGGGTCCTGCACACCGCCATACAAAGGGTACCGACTGCGGTTCAAAACCCGCCCTCAAGGTTGAAGATATCAGCGGGGTGGTTTGGACTGTGGTCCGCCGAACAAGGTTCGGTGTTGGGACAAGAAGTTGTTTCTCTGCTGAGGTAAAGGGGCCGTAGTACACGTTCCCCCCCAGACAGAAACGCCGGGTTTTACAGTCGGTACTTCTTAGTCCCCAAGAAAGACGGAGGACTGCGTCCTATTTTGGATCTGCGGGTGCTAACTGGTCTCTGAGGAGATTCAGGTTCAAGATGCTCACCATCCCCGCCATCGTGACGCACATCCAATCCGAGGATTGGTTCGTCACGTTAGATCTACAGGACACCTATTTCCACGTCTCCATCCGTCTTTCTCACAGGAAGTTCCTGAGGTTCGCCTTCGGGGGTGTGGCTTACCAGTATCGGGTGCTTCCATTCGGCCTGGCACTTTCCCCTCGCACATTCACCAAGTGTATGGATGCAGCATGGCCCCGCTGAGGTTCCAGGGCATCCAGATTTTCAACTACATCGACGACTGGCTGATCCTAGCTCAGTCTCGGGAGTTGGCAGTGCGTTTAGGGCTGAGGCTCAACGCAAAGAAGAGTGTGCTAGCGCCCTCCCAGAGGATCAAGTTCCTGGGGGTTGTTTGGGATTCGACAGTGATGCGGGCACAATTGTCTCCGACACGTGTCAACACCAAATGGGCTGCGGTAAAGGGGGTGAAGTTAGGCCACGCCATCACTGTGAAACACTTTCTACGAGTGCTGAGTCTCCTAGCAGCTGCTTCCACTGTAATACCATCTGGACTGCTGCACATGAGACCCCTACAGTGGTGGCTACGGACCAAGGGTTTTTCCCCGAGGGGAAATCCTTTCCGCCTGATTCGGGTTACACGCGAGTGTCTTCGGTCCCTATCAGTGTGGAAGGAAACTTGGTTCCGGTCCCAGGGATGGGGCGCGGTCAGGGACGGCCGCTTTGCAGAAGGGATCCTGGCAGGTGCATCAGTCCGAGTACCATATCTATTGTCTCGAGATGTTGGCGAGTTTCCAGGCTCTAAGGAGTTTCCTGCCCGATTTCCAAGGCCACCGCGTCCTGGTCCGTTGCGAGTCAACACAGCGGTGGTGGCCTATCTGTATCATCAGAGGCGGTCTGCTTCGCCCTCTGTACAGACTGGCGCGTCAGATCCTCCTGTGGCCCCAGCAGAGATTACTGTCAGCTCAGGGCGATGTATCTCCCGGGGCGCCAGAATCAGGGAGCAGACCTGCTGTCGAGACAGGGGCTGAGGCCGGGGAATAGAGACTTCACCCGAGGTGGTGGAGCTCTTGTCGCGGAGAGTTCGGTCCCATAGGCGGGGATTTGTTTTGCGTCTCAAGAGACTACGCACTGTCCCCTATGGTTTCTCTCGTTCCTCCAGCCCCTTGGGGCTGGATGGCATAGCACGCGTGGCAGAGGCTGCGTCTGTACGCGTTTCCCCAGTCACTCTGCTCCCAGGGGTCCTGAAGCGGGTCCGCCAGGACAATTTCAGCCTACTGCTAGTAGCTCCGTTCTGGCCGACCGAGTGTGGCTCTCAGACATCATGTCAGCTCCTGGCGGCCCGCCATGGCAGGTTCCTCTGAGGAGAGACCTGCTGTCTCAGGCGCAGGGCGGGTTCTTCACCCTTGCCCGCCGTGTGGCGGCTCTGGGTCTGGCCCTGAGGGGCACAGTACCTAGAGGCGGGTCTGACGGCCGGAGTGGTCGAGACCCTCCTCAGCTCCAGGGCCCCGCCTACGCGGAGGATGTATGACCTTAAGTGGAATGTTTTCTCTACTTGGTGTGGAGAGCGGTCGGTGGATCCAGTTAACTGCCCAGTGAGTCAGGTACTTGAGTTTCTCCAAGACCGGCTCTCTGCCGGCCTTTCCCCATCCACCCTCAAGGTGTACGTGGCGGTTATCTCTGCGTTCCACGCCCCTCTGAGGGAGGGATCGTTGGGGATACTTCCTTTGGTTGTACGTTTCCTCCGCGGTGCAAGGAGGATGAGACCTGCAACTTCGGTCCAAGGTTCCCACTTGGGACCTGGCGTGGTTCGTGGGGTGTTGGCTGAGGCCCCTTCGAACCCATGGAGTTAGCTGAGGCTAAGCACTTGACTCTCAAGATGGCTTTTCTCCTGGCTATCACTTCTCTGAGGAGAGTGGGGGGGATCTCCAAGCGCTTTCTGTCAATCCACAAAGCCTGGAGTTTGCCCCGGGGATTATTAGGGCTATCCTGCACCCCCGTCCAGGATACATCCCTAAGTGCCTTCTTGTGTGGCAGGGTCCTCAGTGCTGCAGGCCTCTCACCCTCCACCTCATGTGACGGAGGAGGACGGGAGACTTCATCTGCTCTGCCCTGTGAGGGCCCAGAGCATTTACACTCAGAGGTCCTCCCGCTGGAGGAAGACGGACCAGTTGCTAGTATGCTTTGGGTCCCCCAAGACTGGGCTCCCTGCATCCAAACAGACTATTAGCAACTGGGTCGTTCAGACGATTTCCCTGGCCTATCAGGTGCGCAGTTTGCCTTCACCTATGGCCGTGAGGGCTCGTTCTACCAGAGGCATGGCTGCCTCTCGAGCTCTCCTTCTGGGGCGTCTTTGCAGGATGTGTGTGACGCGGCTGGCTGGGCCACTCCGCACACGTTCATCCGGTTCTACAGTCTTGATCTTCCTTCGGCACCTGGCACTCGTGCGCTTTCTTCCTAGTCGTGCCGTTTTTCTTGCACACTGGGGCAGGCGGGGTCTTTCGACGCGGTTTAGTGGGTATCTACGTTCCCATAGTGTCAGTAACCGGCGCAGTTCGAGTTCCCTCGAAGGAGCGTCTCGGGTTACGTATGTAACCCTGGTTCCCCGAAGGGGAGCGAGACACTGCGTCGGTCCGCCGCACCTCTCTCCCCGCCTGTAGCGCCTGCTTCATAGATTAAGCTAATGATGAGTGTGTACAGGTGTGCCTTATACTCCTCGGTTATCCGTCACACCCTACCGTTCTAGCTACAAGCCAATAGGATTGGAGTGATTTCATTCACATTCAGACCTGCTACGCCTAAAGGCGTTCCCCATGAATGTCGTAACCGGCGCAGTGTCTCGTTCCCTTCTCGAGGGAACCAGGGTTACATACGTAACCCGAGACGTTAGGGCCCTATGAAATCCATTCAATTTTTTTGCCAGATTTCATGTTTTACCTTTTAATTTTTCTGAATTCTGTGTTGGAATCCAATGATGTCTACAGTGAAACATCAGGATGGACAGCGAAAAGCATACGTTGTTCTTTAGCTCATCATCCTGGAGCAGATGGAAGGCAAATATGGCCACGATGCCACCCAGAGGATGATGCGCAAACAACACTGCTTGACACAAAACACGGAGGGGAACACATAAAACCCCTCGAGCACCACATAAACAAGTGGTAGCAGAGATGGCAGCAGCAGGTCCCACACAAGTGACAAAAGAGGAAGTGGAGTTTAAGCCACAACGTCCTAAACAAGTTTGCCTCTTGCATCTGCCGATGTGGCTGCACTTTTGAGAGTTTGTTGAAGTCATGAGCTCTTGCTAGTGTGTCTCATTCAGTCTGAAAATAGCATAATTTGCAGCTCCACATGGACACTGATACCACCCAATAGTACCCTTAAAGAGAAGTTCAAACATAAGGTTATAGAGGCTTGTTTCCTGAGAAGGGCAAATTAAATAATTTGGCACCAGGAAAAGGGAATTCCATTCACATTAGTATTGAACAGATTTTTTAGTAAAACTACTGCATTGTGGCAACTGTTTTTTTGTCATTGCCTGCTGGGCCTCAGCAAACTTTCAGTAAAAAAATTAATAAAGCCTGTAAATCATAGCAGTAAATCACAAACAAACTTTGTGATTTATAAAGAACTAACTTGATGGGCCCTCCACGATAAATCTGAACTGCAGTAATAAGAAACTACGACTCAGATGGCAAAAAGATGAAACTGTTTGAAATGGATACCACTGTGTATAATAAATTGAAATATTACCTCTGAGTATTATATAAAACTTAATGTAATATAATATGAGTTAATTTGCAAAAACAGATAAAAGCCGTTTTTAAACCAATAAACAGAAAAACATTTCATTGATATTCCCTGAAGTGGGGACTATAAAAAACGATTAAAAAAAAAAAGTCTTATCCCGATTGATACATCCCTGGAGTGCACACAAAAAGAGCCATGATTTTGGATACAGTTTCATTGGAAATCACATTTAATTTGATCTGTAATTAATGCATGCCATGAAATGTATTCCCATGTATTCTCATTCTCAGATGAACAGAAGGACAAATTACGTTTTAACTGATGCCTCAGTCGAGCAAATATGAGTGCATGTTTTCATATATTGTTATCACATTTGTTGCCCTTTCCCCAGGCATTTATGTTAAAATCCTGTGTGGATGTAATGCACTGCTTGTAAAAAGAAAATGTATGGAAAAATATAACCTTATTAACAAGAACTTTTAGTATACTGCTTATATCACTTTATGTGACATAAGCATGACATAAGCAAGGCCACCCAAGTATTTGATGACCCTAAGCATTTTGCAGAGAAACAATGAGGGATATGCTATCTATTACGTTATCAAACGTGGACATGGTTGATATTTTACAAGCACTAACCAGGTAAAACAACAGTGAACTGACCTGTGTAAATGTCAACAATACAACTTTGGTTTGGTTTCGATAGGCTTCCTCATAAACAAGCCACCGCATGCGGCATACCTGCAGCTGAAAACAAAATCGCAGGTGGAAATCGTGACTGCAGTGTCATTTCGGCGACTTAATAAAACATAGCCCACAGTTAATGGAAAGGGTCAACAGGGCCGACACATACAGTAAGAGAGAAACAGAAAGAGTTAGGGCAAGCCGCTGTGTTTGCAGCAGAGTTGTATGTGCGCGTGTGGGGGTATTATAACTGAAGGAAAAGAGAGCAGATTCAAGTAGGCTAGTGAGTAAAGACTAAAATAAAGATGAATAATGAAGTAGATTTAAAATGGTTAAACAAAAAATAACCTAAGCTACTAGAAGTAGACATATACACTGTCATTCTGCATATAGAAAGACTAACAACATAGAATTTTCAAACTAAACACTGAAAGTCAGTGAGGATTTTGTTAGCATCAAGTTCAAACAACAAACAGCTCCGTAAATTCGCAAGCTTTAATATCGTGACTCAAATCAATGTCAGGCACAAGAAGTAGTACTCTGTCTCTTTAGCTATCTATCATTGCTGTTCTTATCAAATGAAACAGGCGGAGTCTCATAGGAACCCATTCATTTTAAAATGCATAAAAATATTAATATAAAATCAACCATTACAGATATCAGCAACACAGGTATTAGCACCCATCTCATGAAGAAGATGTACCACTTGAAGTTGAAACCAAGTTTGTAGGACAAACGGTACAGGAGAAGATAGATGCCAACAAAACAGAGGAATAAATTTGCATCAAGTTCCAACAACAGCTTTGTAAAGTTTAAAGCTATAATGTACTAAGATCACGACCCAAGGAATTTGTGGTGACCTTATTTAGTTTGTTATCATTAAGTTCAAATACCATAGGTTACAGGTGTTTAAAGTGGAAACCAGTTAACACTGGTACCAGCTGAAGGATTCAAACCCACAATTGGAATAGGAGTGCAGCTCCAGAGACTGATCACTAACTAACTGCACCACACCTTCACTTTGGAAGGGCATAGCTGCTAAACTAAACATTTTTTAGCAAACACCAAATACAACTTTGAAAGATCAGCATCTTTTCTGCAACTTACATATATGCACATATTGCACATATGCCGGAGCACTAAGCTCTTAAAGTTCGGAGAGTAGAGTACCTGCTCCCGTAGCAACCCATTCATTTTAAAATCATATAAATATTAATATAAAATCAACCATTATAGATATCAGCCACACAGATTCTTCACATCTCATGAAGAAGATGTACAATTTGAAGTTGGAACCAAGTTTCTAGGACAAACGGTACAGGACTAGTTAAATGCCAAAAAACAGCAGAATAAATAATAATAAAGAGCTGTAGCAGCTCTCACAATAATAAGTTTAAACATAAATATTTGTATGCACGGTCAAGCAGCTTAGAAGCAGCTAAAGCGGATGACCCGGGGTTTTAAGTGTTTTTTAAATCCAAAGAACCTAAATAAAGTAGTATACTGTAGTATACTGTAGTATAGTATACTGTATTCATTAACTAGAATGTTGCTGGAATCAGTAGGCTACAGCCAGGAACTGGCTTCTAGTACAAGTGAGGAAGGATGCTGTTGTAGAACTAACAGAGACAGGGAGGAGTGTGGTCGTGGTAGAAAACAGTAACTCACAAATGTTGGGTTTGTAATTAACCGTTAGTAGAGAATGGCAGTAACAGCAGACAGACTTTTTAATTGTATGTGTAAATTTGTTATAAATGTCTTTTTAAAATCATTGACTGCCAGTCACATACATTATATGTTACAAATTGGTTACAAACGGTAGACCTGCTGCTTATATTATTTCACCAATGTACACAAATGTGGATTGTGAATGGGAATGCGTGGGCTGGTGAGGTTACGGTTCCTACTATCTACAGGCTATATCAAACTATTTCCAATTTATTCTTCACATATATAGTAACACTTTTTCAGAAGTTTTCTGACATGCAAAAGTATACTAGTGATGGCCTATACTTTAAATTATGGCTGATACTTTTATTTACTTGATTAATTGCTGTGTCTATAAAATCAGAAAACTGTAAAAATATTATATTTCCCCACAGTCCAAGTAGCACAGTTTAAAATAAAACGCTGGAACTATCAAATATACCTGAGCTGTTTGCTTACATTATTGGAAGCCATCCAAAACATTATACTGAAATATAACAATGACAAAATAACCCACTAAATAAATTGGGATTATGACACACATTGTGGATCAGAAATCATTTGATTATGTTACTGTCCATGTTACTCAATCAGGTTCAGGAATGGGCTTCATCTGGATTTCTGTTGGAAACATGAAATGATTTATATTCATTTTTGCCTCCAGCTTCTGCTAAGACTCACTTGCAATTACTGAGAGGTCAAGAAATGAATATGTCTTCAGTGAGTAGAGTAGATGTGATGTAAAGATGTTTAAAAATAGCAAACATAACTCTGCATAATATGTTTGCTCAGTAATGCACTGAGATATATATGAGATCAGAATGTGTACTTTTTAACCCTTTGAGTAAATTTAATATATGTTAAACTTCTGTCTATCAACCATGTGTAGTTTTAGATGAGGTATGTCATTTTAAAACAAACTAATCAAACAGCATTATTTGTTGTCAAAATATCCTAAGATTTTACCAGGTGGCACTCAGAGGTACACAACCATGTGTGTGAATGAATGTGTGTGTGTGTGTGTGTATATATATATATATATATATATATATATATATATATATATATATATATATATATATATATATATATATAAACGCAATCTTTTATCAAATAGGGCTGTGCTGTTTCACAGCTCTTGACTGGTGAACAGCCTGGCGCTGTTTCAGAAAGCCATGTGCTCATGTTTTGTTTTTTCTGTTTGCAGGATTCGGACCGGACTGTAAAGTTGCATTGAGAAGGTACCAGTTGAAGACCCATTTTATAAGCCCATTTCGACGTTTTCCTTTTTTTTTTAGATTAGGCTTATAACTGAATTTAAATTGAATTGCTTTGTAGCCTACTGTATGTCTTCTGTTTAAAATATGTTTGCCAATGTTTGTCTGCCAACTTTTGGTACATAAGGTGTCCCCATGTTTTTACTCAGGAAATTATAGTATAGTAATTGTAGTAATTGTTTGTTCCCTTTTGTGCTGGAGTTCTTTTAAGAACTGATTTTTAAGAGGTGTTTCCACTTTGTTAATAATATGAAATATGCTATGAACTTGAATCGCGTGTGTCTTCATTGTATTCACACACAAAATAGCTATTTTTTCTGGTCACGCTTATAGTTTTTCTTTTCACATACAGTTGTAATAATTATATAAATGTGTATAGTGATGTAATTGTCTGAATGATCTCACCTAAATCAGTAAAGGTCGTAGCAGAAGCAGAGGAGCGACTGGGCAGTGCGTCTTTGATCATCGTCTACACATCGTCTGGAGGGCATTTTCGACCAAATGCAGACGTCTCAGCAACGTTTTGCCAGTTAACAAAAGCTCTGCATACAACGTCTTGGCGATGCACCTTTAAACATTGGGCCGACATCTGCAAGACGTACGTGTGGTATCTGGGTATAGACAGCTGATTTTTATACTCTCTTTTTCAGAGCACCTAACTTTTTAATATGCATTGGTGTATATAGACAGTTATACACATATAGACAGACATTAAACAAATATGACAAAAAGTGTTTTAGAAGCAACTTGCCTACCCTGCCTTTAACACAAATAGCTAATCAGCCAAACACATGGCAGCAACTCAGTGCATTTAGGTATATGGCCTAAAGTTCTCTGGCACTGTGCCAGATTTCTGTTTTGTATTTCAAAATATATAAACATTTCTGTGGAAAATATTCTTGCATTGCATATTTTGTTAACTGTTGCGTGTGTGTGTTGGTGTGAACCGCCAGTCTTCCTCTACGCAATTGGTGGCTCACTGACTCTGATGGTGTATACATGAAAGAAAGGGGAATGGCACTTCCTGGCTACTTGGACAGTCATTGAGTATTGTAGGCCGTGAACAGGGCATGGAAATTTCTATTGTGTCAATTAAGGTATCAGGTGTACAGAGACTTTTGTGTTTTCATGCTAACTGTGGTTAAGCTAATATAAAGCAACACAACAGCAGTCCATGTGTATTTATTGATATACACAAGGACTGTGTACACATGGATATGCGTTTTGGACTAAATTATTTGGACTAAATTATTTACTGGATTAAATATTCTGGACCTTTGCCAACGTATCTAGACCATTTTTGTCGGAATGTAATCCACCGGTGAGCTACGACTTCACAGATAATTGTCAATATTTGTGATAGGGAGTGCTTTTACATGGGCTACCGATACCAATAAGTTACTTCTGCAGTTTATTCTTTGGCATCCCGGGACTTTTCTTGCATACTGGTGTTCTCATTCTTGCCTTTCTGCTAATATCTGTCAGCGGAGACAGAGCAGGTAGAAGCTCAGTTGCCTTTCATGCAGCCATATGCAGAAAGTAGCTGTTCCAGTAATTTTAGGTGAACTGACCAATCACAGCCTGGATGGGGCGGGACATCAAAAAACTCTCCTTAAATTTAAAATGTTGAACTTGCTCTGCATGAATGATTATTGACAAGTTAGTACTTAGCATTAACTATAAGTGTTACACAAGGATTTTTTAATAAATGAAAACCCACAGGAATGAAACAGCTACCTGGAATTAATATTACAGGTAAGTATTATAGTATACTATTATCTAAAATTATAATGAAACAATTTAGCCCTAGTACCAGCCGATACACATTCTCCCTTGTGAATGGGGCGTACCAGCAGGGCTGGGCAATAAAACAATGCTAATTGTTGCAATATAATTTTCCTCAGTAACAATTTAATGTGTTAACAAATGCAAACAAATATTTAATAAGTGTTTAATTTAATTCATTTGAATTATGAACAAATCAGCACTTAATTTAAATAAAAATAGTTGAAAATCACAACTAACCATCTGGTTTCTTCAACTTTCACTCAGAAGCAAAAATCTGCCATCAAACTTAAAAGAAATGATGTTGAGAATAATCGATACTGAATCATATGAAATGTTTTATTGTGGTAACATTTTTGACCATTTACCCAGTACCAGCACCTATATTTTCCACTTCAAGCACTGATAAGAGGTGGTGGCAGAAAATGTTACAAGAATGCAGGAAATGAAGTGTTTAGTGCTCAAAACATATGGGGAGGGAACCCAGACAATGTAAACAACGTGAAAGCATGGATCCGTCCTTCCTTGTATCAACGGTTCAGGCTGGTGATGGTGGCGGTGTAATCATGTGGAGGATATTTTCTTGGCACACTTTGAGCACCTGAGCATCGTTTAAACGTGACAGCCTACCTGAGTATTGTTGCTGACCATGTCCATCCATTCATGACCACTGTGTACCCATCTTCTGATGGCTACTTGCAGCTGGATAATGCACCATGTCACAAAGCTCAAATCATCTCAAACTGGTTTCTTGAACATAAAAATGAGTTCACTGTACTCTGCTGGCCTCCACAATCTCCACTTCTGCAACAGAGCACCTTTGAGATGTGGTAGAACGGCAGATTCGCATTATGGATGTGCACCCGACAAATCTGCAGCAACTGCGTGATGCTATCATGTCAATATAGAACAAAGTCTCTGAGGAATGTGTTCTAACACACTGTTGAAATATGCCCCAAAGAATTAAGTAAGTAAGCAGTTCTGAAGTGAAAAGGGGATCCAACTACTAGCAAAGTGTACTTAATATGAGTGTATATCACTACTGGCCCAAACATGGTTCATTTCGGAGAATGTATATTGCCATTATATTACATGCAATGTCATACCAGTCCAAGACTGCTCCTGTACTCTCCTACACTGTGCAATATCCTCTAAAAGCTCAGCCATCACCCTGGGGGTTCAAGGTGGAGCTAACAGACATTTGGATCTTCTCGGTTGTCTGCTTTAATATCAGATATGGGAGATTATAGGGGAAAGAAGTCCTGTGCCCACAGTGACCCCAGAGTAGTAAAAGCATACTGAGACTTAGTGTTCCTCTCTATAGCATAGACTTAACAATTGAAATTGAGCTGTAATGAGAATATGAGGTGAAACCCTCTATCACTGAGATACTGTTTCTTTGTGGCTTTCCACCTCAGTTTTTTCCATATTTCTAAATGTCTAGTCAGCAGGGACAGACTGAAAACTGTGTCTCAAAAATCTTTTGATAAACTGAATCTCACTTTGCTGTCATCCCAGAAAAAGACAGAGGTATGAGCTTCCTGAATGGAGACCAGCGCATGTGAGTTATCAGAACATAATCGATGTCAGTGATTTGTGGAAAGTGACCTTTGAAATATGACCTTTTAAATGTAATTTATAATAATAATGTAGTATTGTCAAAGGTTAAAACATGTCCATTTGCTCAGCATTCTGTGTCTGGATGCATGGCTGCTTACCATCCCAAATGAAATGTGTGTTCCCCATTCACCAAGTCAATGAGGATGAACAAATTGGAAGAGACACCGAAATCCAAGGGCATTGTTCATTTTAGCCAATTTGATGCAGCCTCCTGTTGAGAGTGGGATGTGTTGTCGCTGTAGGTCTGAGATCTAATTATCCATCAGAGGTGGGACATTGAGTTTATAAAGAGGGTCAAGGGACACTAATGCACAGATTTTTACAACAACAATTCCTCCTCTTAAAGCAGGTGAGTTGTGAGTACATTTGTTTTTTCTGAGCCTTCAAGTACTATAAGTTTGTACCCATACAATACAAACATACCAGTTTCCAAGGCTGACTGCACCTTGAAGAGAGTGAAGTGCAATGAGGGCACAGAACAATACCTTTGAATAGTATACTGTGTACTGTGTGTACTGTGATGTAGAATTGGTAATGCAAGCAGGGCCAACCAGCTCTGTGTCAGGCAATAAGTTGCTTTTCTTTTAAGTTCTCTCTCATCATATTTGCTGCATGGAACACTGTAGGATTGTGACTAACAATTAATAATTGCTATTTGCAATTATTGATTAATCACATTTTTGTGTCCATAAAATGTCAGCAAATAATGCAATAATGCCCATCAAAGTTTGAGCTTGGAACTAGACACAGTAACAGATAAAAGATAAAAAGATACCTTAATTAAAGTACTGCAGAATGCTTTGTTTAAAATCACAAAATCGCCCATTTTCTTCTGGTGGGGATGTTGGTGGTGGGTTTGGAGTTTAGTTTCCAAGCACATCACCTTTTTCATCCCTTCTGACTTTGCATGTATGTAACTTTACAAGTTTTTGTAAACTTAGCTGCTGGCTTAGATGAACCAGCTGCTCTACCAGCAGTACCTGCAGGCAGTGAATCTCAGCAGCAGCAGAGAGGGGAGGACTTCAGGAAGGACTGATAATGATCTGAATATTTTTTCTAAACTTCATTCTGTATTTTGATGTCACGAAGGATTTATTTTATTGACATTTTACATTTGTTTTCACTGATGAATTGAGTTATATAGTGATTTTGGAACATTGGCACATTGTGTGTTTGTACAATATTATATATACATTAGTGCTGGACGAGTAACATTTTTAATTGCGATTATTCACATAGTTGTGTGCAAAATTGAATAATGAATTCTAAAGTAGTGTATTGCGCATTTTTATTTAAATATACTGCTATATACACAAAAGTGCAATAACTTGGGGTTTGCAAACCTAACAAGGTGCTTTTTAACAGCAGTATTCCCTTCACACAGTAGCAATAAAATATTTCTTATAAATCAACTTAAACATTAATGTAATCAAATCAGATATAAAGCTATTTGCCACTGCCATTACCTTTTATAGCTTACAGGCATCTCCTGAGCAACAGGTTAACATATATAAATCTGTTTCCTTGTTTATTTTCTGAACAGGTATCAGCAGAAACATTTTTCTTTCATCAGGGAGTAGCATAAACAGTAGCATAATCTATGTTCAGCTGCAAGTGTCCCTGTTAGACTTAGGTGAAGTGCTCGCCTCACATACACGCCCGTCCACTGCTGAAGTTGAATTGTCTTTTTTGTGCACAATGTGGAGCACAAATCATTAGAAGAGAAACTGATCCTCGCTGTTTGAGTTTCCAGAATCTATTACTGTTTACTAAATAGGACAGCAACAGCAGGGACTTTGCATGGCAGAGCATCCCTGCAAAACTTAATGAAGACCTATCACGTAAAGTTAAGTTAAAATTATAGGCTACATAAGTTAAATAGGCTGCAGCTTGTAGCGCAAAGAAACTATCGCCATGTTTATTCACATTCTCCCTTCAGCGCCTGCCATTTACTCGTTGAGCACTGTGTCTGATCACTGAAGCAAATAGCAACCTGGCGGGTCAAGCGACTACGTTGTGATTTTAAGAACAAGACATCTTCCCCAGTACTAATCAGCATGCAGTGTGTAGCTATCCACTTCGCTATGGCATGTGATGGCATATGGCATATGACTTGTCTTGCTTTTGTTTATCTACTCTGACTCTAAAAACTGCATTAACGTGTGATACAAAAATTAAACAATGTGTTAACCTGATAATAATGCGTTAACATCCACAAGCCTAATTTACATATATGTAATATATATTATTAATGAAGGAAGGCAGTTTGCTGCTTACTTTTGTACCTTTTAAGGTTTTACAAATATCAATCAATCAAATACAACTCCAAGATTCCGCACAGTGGAGCTGGAGGCCAGGACAGTGCCATCCAGAGTAACTTTAAATAATGTGTCTCGGGGTGCTTGGCCCCAGTACAATAACTTCAATTTTATCTGAGTTTAACATAAGAAATTACAGGTCTCTTGGGTTTTTAAATCCTGAAGGCACACTTAAAGTTTTGCTAACTTTTTCTGGTTCGATGGATAGATATAATTAAGTTTCATCTGTTACTTGATAATATTGCCTGAAGGAAGCATATCTATATAAGGTGAACAGGATTGGTCCCAGCACAGATCCTTGTGGAACTGACTGGCGTGCTAAGATTGATCTGATAAATAGGACTTAACCAACTTAGAGATGTTCCTTTAATGCCAATTAAATGAACCAGTCTCTGTAATAGGATATAATGGTCAATGGCATCAAATGCAGCAATATGATCTAACAAGATCAGTACAGAGGCAAGTCCTTTATTTATTTTTTTTATTTCACCTTTATTTAACCAGAAAGAAGACTCATTGAGATTAAAAATCTCTTTTCCAAGAGCGTCCTGGCCAAGTCAGACAGCAGCACAGTTAACAAGGTTACAGACATTAAAACACATAACATATAACATAAACATAAAACATAAGACAATTATGATTAGATATAATACTTAGTGAGTTACAAGGTCATAAAATATCTAAAATCTATATCTAAAACATCTACAGACAGTGTACAGCCTCCATGTCATTTAAAAGTACTTTAAAAGCAACCAGTGAAACCGTCTGCTGAAGATGCAATTTGATGCAATTAGAAGGTTATTAGTGATTTTTACCACTGAAAATCCTCAATAGTTTATTTGAGGATCCTCATATAAACTATTTCTATGTAGAAAGTTACACAACTGTTTGGCAACTGCTTTCTCAAGGATCTCAGAGAGAAATGGAAGGTTAGATATAGGTATAAAATTTTCTAAAACCCCTGGATCCAGAGTGGGCTTTTTAAGAAGAGATTTAATTACAGCTACTTTAAATAGCCTGTTAATAAAGACAGATTGATCATATCTAGTAAAGAAATACTGACCAAGAGTAAAATTTCTCTAAGCAGCCTAGTTAGGATGGGGTCAAAGAGGCAGAGTGATGGTTTATAAGAACTTACTGAAGTTAGTTAAAGATTGTGGGAAGCAAGTACAATACAAATCAAGTTTTATAACTGTTCCTGAGTTTAGTGATAGGTCAGTGCTAGTTGATGGCAGATCTTGGTGAATTTTGTCTCTAATTAGAATTTTATCATTAAAGAAGCTCATGAAGTTGTTACTACGGAGGGCTATAGGAATACATGGCTCAATAGAGCTGTGACTCTGTCAGCCTGGCTACAGTGCTGAAAGGAAACCTGAACTTAATTTTTCTTAATGATGAGTAATATGGTGTTCTGGCATTACAGAGGGCCTATAAATTTTAAGACTATCTTACCAGATTAAATGAGAGTCTTCCAGCACGGTAGAATGTCATTTCCTTTCAAGTTTGCACAATGTTTACTTTATTTTGCAAGTTTCAATGTTTTACCATGGAGCTAACCATCTTTGTATTATTATCTTATTTTTAGAGGGGCAACAGAGACAAGTGTCACTTTCAGGGTAGAATTGAGATGGAAATAGTTACTCATGTTGATTTTTCTGCCTGCTGTTTTCTCCGGCTTGTTCTTTGTCACGTAGTCATGAAGCAATAGAACTCAATACAGATAAACATTAGGACAACTCATAATAAACAATAATCATTTCATCAGTGAAAGATTTCCTCCCTAATAAATGTAACTCATCTGCTGTTAATTTATTGTTTGCATACATATATTACATAAATTGGAACGCTTTTCAAATAAGAGCTGTCATTTGTCAACAATAATATTCCTCCTGCAGAGTGAGAGGGAAAGTCAGAATTAATGGGCTACCTTGTTTCTGTTTGTTTTGCTGAGTAACATACAGCACAATGAACACTAATTAACATACATTCAAATGGGGATTTTTTTAGCTGCTTGTGCCTGAAGAGTTGTAAAACTCTTGATTCTCCACTAGCTATCGGTGTTCTCACTGGAAAAATGACAGCATTGGTTGCTTTACCTAAAACAACCCATTCATGTTTTTTGACAAGCATCCTCTTGTGGCTTTGTGAAAAATGATTGCTGTCTCTGAGAAGCAACAAAGTAAGAGGCATGTAGTTATACTGCAGCAAAACCTTGAACAGAGGAGGTTTGGGTGGAGGTTAAAGGGTCTGGCATTTGAATTTGACACCGGAGACTGCTGCTTACATGGTGTGCCAACAGTCAAAATTGTTTTCTTTGACCATAATTGTTCCCTAACCTTCACCATGTAGTTTCTTTTGACCATGAACACAAACTTTCCTTAACTAAACTAAGAGTGTTAAGTTGCCTAAACCAAACTACATCTCAACCATAGTGGTAAAAGATCATGAAACGGTCATGTAAATGTTTTACCTGTCATTTGTAACCAGAGATGGGGATCGTTAACTTTTCATGATATTGATACTGTTATTGACACTGCTTAATGATCAGAATCTTTATCAATACCACAATCAATACTTTATTATTTCGTGAAAGTTATTTGGTAAGACCAGACCCAACGCGCATGAGGTACGGAGGAAAATATTCAGTGTGCGATAATGTTATATATTGATGACATGACTTGCGGTAAATAAACAAATATTGAAGTGTGCATATTAGGCTGACATAAATTTGTTTTACTTTCTTGCTTGAGGTCTCCTTCCTCAAGTCGCACATGCACAACTTTGACCAGTAAAAACATTTTGTAAACTTGGCAGATCCACTCAACTCAAAACATCAGTTATAGAAGAATATCTATTGGAGTGTCCATTTTTCTTTGAAATGCTTGCGAGACCAACCAGACTGCTCCACAAAGGACAATTGAAAAGTTTTTGTGATTGCTTCTGGTCTACTTTACTTGCTACGATCGCCCTATTTCAGTGTCTGCCTGTTTTTGTTGTGTTTGTGTTGTTCCTTCAAAAGTGGGAAACATATGCAGTATTTCTCCTAGTTTCTGTGCATAGAGCATGTTGTCAATGTAGTGTAGTTAGTGGGTTAATTTCATAAAATATGAGAGACCATGCTGTGCAGGTCTACAGTAGTAGTCGTCTTTTGCATATTCTTAAATCAAAAACAAACAAACACATGGAATCATTATGCAGTTTTATGTGTCTTGCTAACTACATCATCATGAACAATATAAAACATTTGATTAGGCCTGAGACTCACATTAAAGTGAAGTGGGTGGGGTTGTTGTTCGGGTCAGTATAAATCTGCTTGACCATTCAGGTTATAGAAGTAGAGAAGTGCATTCATTCAGCAGCCTTAAATATGAAAGGGGTCACTTACAGAGGACCTTCTCATTCCTTCATAATCAAATATTAGTGCCAGAAATTATGAGTTCTGTAGACCCCACTCATTGGTTAGTTCAGTGTTATGTAGCCTTATATTCTTTTCCATTAAATTAAACTCATAACGGGTTTTGATAATTTGCAAAATATGTTTGATCCTATGGCAGCATAAATTCAGCCTTCTTTTAATACACAATTATTTTCTGTACCCAGCACTCTGTCCAGTTTTCTCTCCAGCCATTTTTACTAACGAATAGCCTTTTTTATATGATAAAGGAAAACATCCAAATGGTGGAGGGAATTGGCTGCTGCTGAATAAAACATAGAAGTTTCATATAATCTTTATTGGGCTGCACCAATGAAATAATAAAATGATATTTTCTTGTTTCTGTTATCATAATGTACTGATTTAAAGACCAATTAGAATGCTTAAAGTAAAAATTAAATCTTTGCTAAATAATGCAATGTTATTCTCTACCACATATGACATTATATTAAAATTAGGGTGTGTGTCCTCACTGAGGAGCTTATATACAGTGGCATTTGTGTGAGGTATCTTTTGCTTTGTAAGTGCTAACTGGCTTGAATGATGCATTTGACCATTACAGTGTTTTGGTGCGCATTAGGCCAGTGAAGGTTACTAAGAGCCATAGATGCTGTAGGAGGTATTTTTATGGTGTCGGCCTTAATGAGAGAGTTGACAGTTGTTGTAAGTTTGGGATGACTGGGGCACTTAATGAGCATCTAAGAGAGAGGTGCACACTTCTAAACAAAGGCCTGTATATGTTATTTGTAAATTATTTAAAAGTGGTGTTTTAGCTGCAATCCAGTCTTTAGAGACTGTCTGCTATTAGTGAAACATGGTATTCATCCAAACTTTAATGGTGCCCAGTTGTTTACTAAAAATCCTCTGACTGCTCTCAGCGAGTGCCTGATTGTAGAACATTTTTACAGAGAGCTGGACCCTTTGCACCCTTTTCTTTGAAATCACAGAGCATCTTCCTAGCTGTTGGTCCTTCTGCATATTAAGAATTACAACTGCATCTTATGGCAGTATATACGTAAGGGTGTTAAGTGAAGGCTTGCTAATTATAGAGCAGAAACATGAATTGATCAGGTACATAGTGTGATGCAAGTACAGTAATCATACTGATTTTTGCTGGAGCTGAAAAGGTTAGTTGATTTATCAACTGACTAGTAGCTATTCGTTTTAATAACTTTTGAAGCAAAAATGCTAAAACATTTGCTCTTTGAATCTTCTTAAATGTGAGAATAATCATTAGTAGCTGCTTATGTCATAATGTTTTTGACTTCAAAAATGGCTTAGAAGACCAGTCACTGGCCTTTAGTTTCTTACGCTTTATACCATTAAAATATAAGTAGCTAATGGTGTCGAACTTCAGAGGACAGAGAGTTTAGTTTGTGTTCCATAACACTATAAAGACTGATAAGCAAGTTTTGTAAGCCAGAAATCAAACTCCCTTGGTATTGATCAACAACCCTATCCACCCAGGGCAGATATATTAAGGTCATTTTGTGCTATGAGACAGTAAAACCTTGAAAAGGCGTATTTGATATAAGCTGTGCCAGGAACCTGTCAATGTTGTTGCAATTTCTTGGTCACTAAATGAGGTTGATAATTGTCCAACCTTACATAATGTCCCAGTGGAACTATTTCATCATGGACAAGCTTATTCAGGATTTATGCTTACAATTATAACCTTACATTTATTTGCCTTGGTTTAACATTGTTTAAAATTGTGTATTTTGTTGATTTGTCACACATTAATCACATTAAGTTGTCTTTGTTATTTAAGTGTCTACTTATCATTTGTTAGAAGTGGTACAAAAGTACCAGTCTTAATTCTACTCTAATATTGTCCACTACTGTCTCTAGACCACTTACCATGCCATGCAACAGGCAGGGTGAAAAGGTTTTTACAGGCTTCAGCTCTATGAGCAGGAAAATGCTGTTCTTGGATCTGTATGCTCTAAAAGGAATATAAAGGAATTACTATATTTATACAAATGAATACAAAACATCAAAACTGAGTACTTAACAGTCTGACACATATTGTGTATTAATGTTTTTAAAATACTGTGAAAATGGTAATTACAATTCTATTTATTTTTCCTTTATAGCTCATTGGAAAAGGATACTTCATTTTACGACAGAAGACTGAGGAAAGTGCTTATCATTGTTGGCTCAGAATTTCTGAGGGCTTGAAAATTTACAAGTGTTTTTACAATACCCGGCCTGTTTACTGGTCTGCTTTGAAATGAGCCTTATGTAACCAAAATTTGGGTGGTGTGACTAAAACAACTGTAATTTTATGGGTTGTGGAGATTTAAGTTTTTCTTATATGAAGACAATTCAAAAGCAGTTTTGTTTGTAATAGTGTTAATTGTCAAAATAATATATGTAATCTTTTAATGTTATTTTGTCACCTTTTGCCTCATACTCTGTGATAAGATGCATTTAACTTTAATATTTTAGCTGGTACTCTCATCCAGACTCTCATACAAGTGCAAAAGGCTGAGGCTTTGTAGGTGCAAATATGAAAAAGGGCTGTTTAGGGTCAGTGTTCAACCCCCAAACCAGACGAGCACTTTAGCTCACCAGAATAGAGCCCTGCACAGTCTAATAACTCCAGCCCTAGCGCTGGCCTATGGTGTTCAAGCCCTAGCCTGCACTTCAAATGACCAGTTGGCTCATTGCTTGTAGTCATAATCAAATCAAAACTCTTCTAAAATGCAGCGTTTCCCGATGGGCATGCAGACCTCTGCACCAGAAGTGTGTTTCGGACTAACAACAGGCACATTTAGTTGACTACAGGGGCATCTGGGCTGGTCACAGAGGCGGTGTGACATTTAGGCATTTAGTCTGTTTCATTGGGGTACAAATACATCTTGGTTGAACAAAGGTTTCACAAAGGGGTAGTTTTTAAGTAATTTCCATACTCCAAATCAAGTACCCGAGTACATGCCCATCTCTATCACAGACACCAAACTTAATTTTGGCTGATTTATCAGTCTCTCTATTAGTTTAGCTACTCTCTATTAGTCCTGGATTTCAAACCTCGCACCAACATTTAAAGCACCATAATACTCACTTCTATGTAATGTTAATACCACTAAATTAATTTGGCACACAAAAAACATGTGGTACAGGCCTAATATGAATTGGTGACACTGAAGTTCAGCTATTAGAAATAGCTTCAGCTATCAGAAATAATCAATATTTATACTAAATAGCAGGATTTAATTTGCATTAAAATCGCCTCAGGGTACCACCATTAAAAAAGGGAAAACAGATACAGACAATTAATTAATTCAAGTTCTGGAGGTTGCTGTTAAGTTCTTGACTTGTATAGAGTGAACGTAAGTCTTACATATACAGAAACAAGATCAGTTTCCTTATAAATGAAAGTTTTTTTGAACTACTAACTACACACACAAATAACTACAAGACACAAATGAATGGATAAGTGCATCCATGAATAAATGCAATGAATACAGCGTCAGACATCTAATAAAATGAGGACTATTTTATACTGAATGACTATGCCTATGTTGGCAATCTGCATTAAATTGTGTAAATGCAAAAAACCACTAAATGGATAAAATTTTAATACTGACCAGTGATATCACCTTAATGCACCAGAGGTTATTATTCTTATTATTCTTGGATGTTCTCTGTCCGATATCTCAGTTTGGCCAGCTGATATGTTTTTGTCTCTCGTGTGAAACTCCAAGGAGCTCTTGGGCATTCGGGCATTCTCGATCCCACATGGCGACTCTGCTTGAGTCAGCCTGTCTCTCTCCGTTAAGCAGGTGGCAGGGTGATAACAATTTCACACACCCCCACCTGACTGGGTGTGATGGAACCATGGTTGTTTTCAGAGTTTGTTAAACTCAAAAGTTTGTTCCAGTTCTAACCTTTGGTCATGTTAGAAGTGCGGGTGTTGAGCAGCCAGAACACATTTCTTTCTTCTAATAATAAGTAAGTAATATAAAGGATATTTTGTAAAGGTGGAGTTTGTGATTCTGGAGAAATCCAACATCATGACAAATACCATGATATAGAGCAGTCAACACAGCAAGTAATGGAACTGATGTTAGTTAAGTTGTGTGTTAGCAGACTGTCACTACAGTTGCTGCTGCATAGCTAACATGAAGCTAACATGCAGAGAGCATGAGATGGTCCCAGAGCCAGCACACCAGCTCCAAACATCAACAACTCTCTTGCTACTATAGCTAACATCACAACAACAGTGTGTCTTGGTGAACTAGAAAGTAAACTTAATGTCCATGGGCAACTCATATAATGTCACCTAACACTCTAATGATAGCTAAAATAGTTGGTATGGTGGGGTCTGGGCCACTTTGTTTGTTTCCCATTTACAGAGCCTGGGCAGTGTACCAACACCAGATATTTTTCAGTGCACACAAAGAATGGACAGCTTAGCAGACTGTAAGGGTGTATTCACTGAATTTGAGAAAAAGGATGTGTTCTGTGATTGGATTAATCGGAATAGAATTGCTTACCCTACCAAAGATTTAATGTCACAAATAGCAATCATGTATGAGTATAAAATAAAGCTAAATACATGTCAGTGTCAATACATTTCAGTGTACACCAGAGAATATCTTGTGTCACCTTACATTTTTTCATATTGCAAGCTATATGGGTTTGGGTTACACTTCCCTGTCATTAGTTATTAAACAAAACCAAACATCCCCTCTTTATCTTCAATTGATTTGTGTATGCCATTTGTCTTGGTTCTGTTTCAATCAGCATGTCAAAACAAAACTTCACATTCTTCCTATTAACTCGTTAATTAACTCCTGGAATTAATTAACCCATTCCATGATACTGGAGCAGAACTTGCTTCGAGTGTCAGCATCTTTTGTCTGAATTTCTATGTGAGATAAAGTGGATTCTGACTAGTTAAAGGAGACATATAGCGTTTCGCTTAAAAGCCTTTCAAATCAGAATGGAAAGGAGGATCTTCATATCTGCAATAAGTTGGACGATAGAGAGACCCTGAAAATCTCTTTACCACATTCTCCTTAACATTAAAGGCTGGTGTTAAAAAGCATTTTACAGTGGGTCAGGAAGTGTGTGCAGGGAGTGGGAAACTGCTGATATTTGCAAAAGCAGGGTAGGAGAGATGAACTGAAATTACATCATACTTAAATAGATATCTGGTCAGCAAGTAGAGAGATGGTTGATGGATAGGTTGGGTTTGCTTTGCCAACCTTTATATATTTAAGGGACAAGGCAAGGAGCTCTGCATAGTTTTAGTTATCTTAATTTTTTTTCCTCCTACGGGTACATCTTTGCTGCACCTTTTTAAAACATGTTTTAGGTTTCTTTATCTAATTAACCTTAAACAATTGAAAAATGAAAATACTGACTTGATGAAAATGCAAATAAGCTGAATAATGCCGCATGCAGCTCTATTTTATTGGTCAATATTGTAAAGTCTCAAATGTTCAAATGTACTGTATAAGTGTCAGAGCAGAGAATCCAAAGTTTATGTTCATACACTAAATTATAAGATAATCCAGCTTTGTCTTATGAATAACATATTTGCTACTTAGTAACATATTACTAACTACATTCTTGATGAAAATAGGTTTCACATGTTAGTTGGACGATATTCCATAAACAAGAACAGACATCTAATTTAGTCAAAATCAATCTCATTCAAGTGCCTATGTTAAATTTTATTTTGAAAATGAAAATTATAACTGCCCAGGATTAATACAAACCATGTTCTGGTAATAATCTTTCTTAATTGGTTTTAATTCTAAATTCATTTATAACTGATTTGTAATGACTGATTAAATTAACACTTTTTAAAAAACTGGGACTGCAAGGACGCACAAGAAATGTTGTAAATAGCCTCCTACTGCTGTAGTCTAATTAGGTGCCAAGCGGGAGTCATGGTGACAATGAGAGCTAGAAAATCGAAAGAGAATATTTAAAGTCAGTAAATGCTAATCTGTACTTATGCTGTCCTTATTCTGGTACTCGATACAGGTTAAAAATAAGCCTTAAAAATATATCTGCGCCGGTGTTCTGACCCAGGTTTGCTTCCCATGCCGTTCTGAATTGATGGTAGCGTAAAGCAGCCCTTCCATCACAACCCTCCACCTCATTAAAATCATTAACTCTCTCTACACATTAGCAGCTGAGCTTTAAGAGCTGTGGATAAAAGAGCAGATGAAGTGGGCAATCTTGACACACTTGTGCACGCTCTATAAAGATTTTGCAGTCATTCATGTATGTCTCAATTCAGTATCACCCCTAACAGTAGAGGTTTAAAAGGAAGAGGCAGCTCCGGGCTGTTGAACTAGAGTGAGTGCTTAATTAGGTTTGTGTGCTTAAGTAGTGAGGTCTGTACACTTCATAATACAGCTGATCTTTACTGTCTGGAACACACATATTTCTCCATTTGTTATTATAAAACACTGTCATTCTCTAATGCACAACTGGGTAGACAGGTGTGTGTAGAAGAATGAAATAAAAACACCCTCTCCTATCCATACCCTCAATGGTGATTTATTTGGTGCAGTACAGCATTATAAATACTTTGGATTGTAATATAGCTGGTTGCCTACGAACCATATAATCATAAACTGAAAGTTCAAATCATTATTATGTAGATATCTTGTATCCTCTTGCAGCACTATACTTAAATTGATTAAAGTCATATTATGCTCATTTTCTCTTTCATAATTTTAGCATGGCATAGTACCAGAATAGTGCTATTCACTTTGCAAACCTATTACATACACAAAAGATATACAACAATAAAGGAAAGGGGAAAAGCTAAAAAGCATAATATGGCCTCTTTAAGCCATTTACAGTGCCATTTGCTTTATCATTCATGATATCAAGCTATCAAAGGCACCATCATTGGTCATATAAAGAAGCAGATTGGTTATCACTTGGAGGCCTTAGAATACCTTTGGTTTCATTTGTAAGTGCTTAAGATTTTGTCCTAGACTGTGATCATGTTGACACGAGTGCACAAACTACACAGAACTGATCTCAGATGGGGTGTACTGATTAAGGTATTTCCACCCAGAGAAACTCAAGATTGGTTCAAATAAATGTGATAATAAATGAAAACGAGAAGCCACTGTGGGGCACTGTGCTGGGTTTTACAGGGGCAGATGTGATGCCCCTGACACACGTCTTTGTATCAAATAAAATAACAGGCATAAATACAGCACATTTTAAGTCACAAGGAAAGTTGTGGTGGAGAAAAGAAATGTAAATGAACATTGACCCTGCAGAAATCTCAATGACATCAGACAGTGAGATTAGTAAAACCAAACAGCAACATAGTTAACTAAAAATGCAACCAAGAAGTTAAAATAATTCTGAAATCTGAAAAACAGACAAAACCCTTAAACTAGTTTGCACTAGCACTTGACAAGATATTTAACATCATTAAATGAATTCAAAACTTTTAACCATGACGCCTTATCCCAGTATACCCAGGATACCAGTAAATGACTGAATATCACGAGAGGCCCTTTAAATGGAAGCCATTTTGTTACAGCTGTAAGTAATAAAAATAATGATGGCTTAATTCCATTTAGCTGCTTCAGTTTCATGGTATTGTGCAAAATGTCTTCTGTGAAAAAGGCCGGTTCACTTCACTAGTGGATCACATTTTAATGCAGTAAGTGTGTCTGTGTGGGCTAGGGATTACATTTCTACAAAGAAATCAGTTAGAATGAATAAGAACTAACATAGAATTCATTGGAATTCATTAAAAAGAAATCCACCAACCCTACAGTAAATTATGTTGTAGAACTGACATTCTGCTCATGATCTGAGTTTAACTGGTTCACTCCAATTATTGTTGTACAGTGGTGTGTAAGAGTGATGCTTGTTATATCTCATAAACAATATTTGAATGCCATCAACTTACGCACGGAAGTTAATTAGTGACAACTGACCTTTAGCCAGTGAAGTTTGTCATTTTAACCAGGGAAAGTCATGGTCAACGCTGGCTGAATATGAGAAGCTGCCTTCTGAATGTTTTATAATATGCTCTTTGCTACAGTAATGAAAAACAGAGAGGAGAGATTACGGATTAGTTATGGTTGAAGCTTATAGCGGATTTTGCCAACCCAGGTGTCACAACAGAGTCAATCACTGGTGCACCCAAAAATTTTTTCACATCCACACTAATTTTCTCTCACTAATGCAGTGATATGCTCGCATTGTAGAGCCTGGCTGTCATTAAAGACAGCAGTGCGACACTATCAGACTAAGGTGGACAAAACACAGTAGATTTCAGTAAAAAAATGATAAAATACCAACCCATAAAACTATGCCTGGATCAGCCCGATGCTGATCCTTCGAGATCCTTCTATCTCTAGCTTACTTCTCAAGTGATTTGCCATTGTGATTATCCATTCAGCACTGCTCACTAGTTTTAGGGATGAGACCAACAATATCCTTTTTTACTGACAGGGCAACTGCACTTAGGAACACATCAGACTGACCCCCACAGGAGTAGAAGGCCTGGCATGTTGTACATATTCTGTCAATTTTCAGTTTGGACAAATCATTACAGACTGAATATTTGTTTTTTTTCCCACATTTGAAATATAGTTTTGAGTTTTGAATATACATTGACAGTCCCATCTTGGTTACACTTGTTCTGAGGCCTATATGACGCTAACTACCTAAAGAAACACAAATTAAAAGAAGCCAGTGAACTTGAATACTGTTAGCGATGCATGTGAGTGTGCTCACTGCAGTGTTTAGCAGTGCATGTGAGTGTGGTCGCTGCAGTGTTTTCTTTCTTAAATTTAATGCTGACACTGTGCAGGAGTCTACAACCTTCTTTTCATACGCTATACATATTGTAAAGAAATCCATCCTGAATTTGTTGCTGATGTGAGGGTTCTTATGGCTTGTCTCCTCTGAAGAGCAAAGCAAATTAATTGTATTATCTTTATTGTATTTTCTTTCTTTCAATAGGCAGTATTTTGAATTCACGCTAAGCAGAAACCATTGTCCCATCAACATATCCTTATACCTAAATGACAGAATAGGACTAAGAATGAATCCCAAAACGACATATGACCGTTAGAAAGTACTACTCATCTGCATCCTAACCATGTTACGTAATGAGGTTGACATGTGATTTATGTTGTAAAATGGTTGGAGTTTGGTTAGGTTAGGCAGCAAAATTACTTCGTTAGGTTTAGGAGAAGATAGTAGTTTGGGTTAAAATAAGTATGTTACATAAGTCATGTAAAGTATCACAAAGAGTGAGTACACCCCTCACATTTTTGTAAATATTTGATTGTATCTTTTCATGTGACAATGAAACACTGAAGAAATGACACGTTGCTACAATGTAAAATAGTGAATGTACAGCTTGTAACTGTTTTTTGCTGTCCCCTCAAAATAGCACATCACACAGGCATTAATGTCTAAACCGCTGGCAACAAAAGTGACTACACCCCTTTGTGAAAATGTCCAACTTGGGCTCAATTAGCCACTGTCCCTTCCCGGTGACTCCCTCAAACTGGTCACTGGAAGTTCAACATGGCACCTCATGGCAAAGAACTCTCTGAGGATCTGAAAAGAAGAACGGTTGCTCTACATAAACATGGCCTTGGCTATAAGAACATTGCCAAGACCCTGAAACTGAGCTGCAGCACAGTGGAGAGCACAGGACAGGTTCCACAAAGAACAGGCCTTGCAATGGATGACCACAGAAGTTGAGTGCACATGCTCAGTGTCATATCCAGAGGTTGTCTTTGGGAAATAGACGTATGCATGAGTGCTGCCAGCATTGCTGTAGAGGTTGAAAGGGTGGGGGGTCAGCCTGTCAGTGCTCAGACCCTACGCTGCACACTGCATCAAACTGGTCTGCATGTCCATCATCCCAGAAGGAAGCCTCTTCTAAAGATGATGCACAAGAAAGCCCGCAAACAGTTTGCTGAAGACAAGCAGACTAAGGGCATGGATTACTGGAACCATGTCCTGTGGTCTGATGAGACCAATATAACCTTATTTGGTACAGATGGCGTCAAGCGTGTGTGGCGGCAATCAGGTAAGGAGCACAAAGACAAGTGTGTCTTGCCTACAGTCAAGTGTGGTTGAGCTGTAACTGGAGCTGCATGAGTGCTGCCGGCACTGGGGAGCTACTATTCATTGTGGGAACAATGAATGCCAACATGTTCTGTGACAAACTGAAGCAGAGCATGATCCCCTCCCTTCGGGGACTGAGCCGCAGGGCAGAATTCCAACTTGATAAAGACCCCAAAGACACCTCCAAGACGAGCAGTGCCTCACTAAAGAGCCTGAGGGTATAGATGATGGACTGGACAAGCATGCCTCCAGACCTAAACCCTATTGAGCATCTGTGGGGCATCCTCAAACGGAAAGTGGAGCGCAATGTCGCATTCACCAGCTTTGTGATGTCGTCATGGAGTGAAAGAGGAATGAAGAGTCAATCTGTGAAGCTCTGGTGAACTCCATGCCCAAGAGGGTTAAGGCAGTGGTGGAAAATAATGGTGGACACACAAAATATTGACAATTTGGGCCCAATTTGGACATTTTCACTTAGGGGTGTACTCACTTTTGATGTGTTATTTTGAGGGGACAGCAAATTTACACTGTTATAAAAGCTGTACACTCACTACTTTACATTATAGCCAAGTGTCATTTGTTCAGTTTTGTTACATGAAACAATATAATCAAATATTTACAAAAATGTGAGGGGCATACTCACTTTTGTGAGATAGACTTTTAAGTCCCTTTGTCTCACATGGTAAACTGACCCAAGACTCCTGAGTGAACGTCCTGAGTTTGTGTGACCCATTTATCCACCTCCTAATTCGCTCTTTATACAATTAAACCTGTCTTCCTCCTTTGCACCAATCATAATTACTATAGCCACTGGAGGTGGCAGAAAATGTAAATATAGGCTATAATAAGCTGCTTGCACTGTCAACCTATACAGCTGTTTTTCTGGTGAGGACAGGGTGTTCCTCTTGGCTAGGTGCATTTCACAGCAGGCAGGTCTAAGCAAAAAAAATAAGTCTGAGTAATTGTCCTCAAACACATAATTTCCACAAGCTGTGAAATGGAGGCAGTAAAATGAAGGTGACGTACAAAAGCCTTACCGTCACGTATCAAATCCCAAGCCTGTTTACTTCATAGCAAGCTTGAACATCTTTCTTCTCCCCTATCGCTTCAGCCACTGGCAGCTCTGAGGTTTAATGGCACCATTTGTGAGATCTGCTACTGGTCTCCAAATCCTGGCGAAAGACCCTTTTTGCCTGCTTCTCAGCAAGACATAGACCCGAGCTGGAGGAGGCTCTCAAACTTGCAAAAAAGATGGATTACAGGCCTTAAAATAGAGCTGTGCACCTGTCGCCTAACATTTTCCCGCATGGACACTCTTGGATCTGGTGGCCGCACCAAATGTCACATAAAGGGGATGCTGTGAACACAAAGCTGATTAAAGCAATTGGTAGCTTTCAAAATCCAAAGAGGAGCCATAGAAGTTTTTCACAAACAACTATGGACTTAAGGCTATGACAGTGATGTCTCAAGATTTAGAACAGTTTTGAAATGGTGACAGTGACATAACATACAAACAGCCATAACATTGTTGAATTACATTGATGAGACACCTCTACCATGCAGCTTGTGGGTGTTTTAGGGCTAGACATTCATGAAATTTAGTCATATAGCCTAAGCATAAGCACAAATCTTAAATTTGAGATCATTTTAACTCACCCGGTGTAGTTTGTGCCTCACAACTTTGCACTGACTATAAAAGCAACCACATCTCTCACCTCTAAAATGTTTCGTGGTAAGTCTGAACACACCTTTAGAGTTATATTTGTGATCATGATCCCAAAATACTAAAGCAATTTCTTTAGTAAAAATGTTTTGCAGTCAATATGTGCCAGCTGCAATTATGCTGCTTAATTATATTTAATAATACTTTGTTTACAATTCCAGTTGACTAGTCGACAAGAGTTGTCAGAAATGGACAGTAGAGCTGTAGCAAATTCAGCTATTAGGCTCTAGGATATTGTATGGGATTGTGTGGCAGTTTTCACACATTTGTGATGACCAAACAATTAAATGAAAAACCAATGAGTTGATTAACTGATGATGAAGATAACTGTTAGTTGACTGAAAATAATTGACATATTTTATTTAAAAGACTGGTGTCAACATTATACTCTAATGCATGTGGCTTTCAGTGATCAAATAAGACTTTTAATAATAATAATAACAATAATAATAACAATAAAATGATACTTTGAGAATTACATCACCCCGGTCAAAAAATATCTAGACGTTCTCAGTAAAAGGAAGCTGGATTGCAGTTTGGACAGTTAGGTTAATAAAGGTCACAGTGTGACCATACTCATTTGTATCAGATAATTCAAAGCCAACTTTTAAATTAATATGATGAATAATTTCTCAAGATGTCAGTGCCTCCTAACAACAACCTCTTCTAGTTGTGATTCTGTTCTAATGTTGGACATGTAATTGATACTCACAAGGCGTAAATCCTGATTGCTCTTTGCATGGTGCAATCTTTTTCTCTGTTGATCACAAACATATTCACTCATTTCTTTCCCACAAAGAACCATTTATTCTTCACACATTTACTGAAAATTACAGTTTATTGAAAGGACACAGAAAGGTCAGATAACACAGATACATGTAGCTAGGAGTTACTACTCAGTGCATGGCACATTCTCAGGGAGACGACCCATTGTGAGTCTTTGGCTCTTCGCCTCTGGAGTTTTAAAGGCAGAAAGAGTGCTGAAATATTAAATGTTGAACAGTTGGCCAGCCAACTTGAGCCTCTATATTTTAAAATGTGGAGGAGTAAATTAACCTTGCTACAATGAGTGACAAACAATATTCTAAGTTGGGTAGTAGTAGTAGTAGTAGTAATAGTAGTAGTATCTTTTTATTTGTCAATTGAAATACTAATCACAGGATACAGTGTCAGACCTCACCAGTGCAAAGGGATTTTTCTAGAAATATCACACATTAAGAAAGCAGTGTCCTCACTCAGAATAAAACTCAGATAAGTAAACAACAAATGAACAATCATGAAACAAGTTACCAGTGCCATTGCTACCTTTTTTTAAAAAGAATTTCTAGAATGCATGCCATTTTACTATGGAGGTTTTTTTGATGACAGTTTGAAATTTGTTGACAATTCCAGTGTCCCAGCTTTTGCAAACAATGCTGATATGCGTAAGTGTAGCTGTGTGTGTTTAAATGTGTGTGTGTGTGTGTGTGTGTGTGAGTGCGTGTGGACGCACATATGTTTTTTGTGAGAGTGCGCAAGTGTGTGCTCTTAGAAAGATCCTTCAGGCTATGCAGGAGCTCTGCATTTTGGATGATTTGCCCTCCACTCAGTTGTATTTATGTGGCTTTGTCTTTTTGCTGCTGCCTCCCTCTGCCTCCTCGCTGTCGTCTGAGAGCTTTGTGTTGAATTTTCCAGTCTGCGCTTGGCTCCTTTGCTGTTAGGTTAAGAAGATAAGTTAAAAAGATTCATAATGAGCAAGACTGACACAATAATATTCCACAGTAGACATGTGGTGGTCTGCAATCTGAGCAGGAAATGCTCCTAAAAATCTGTGGGATGCAAAGAAGAAAAACATGTTTTGTTATTTAAACATAATATTGACGGTTAGGCTTATATTGCTGTTACTACTGGGCAGTACAATCACTTTCTGATTCCTCGCTCAGTCCTGGTTCTTACCACACAACTTCTGGCCCTGCTTCTTCAGATGATGCAGCCAAATGAAGGTGTTGCCTTTTGAAAGACCGAATGCTATCGTTCTGAGCCCTGTCATCCCCCCAAAACAGGATGATTGGAAAATTCACCATAGTGTTGTTGCCAGTTTGTTCTTCCTCAGTCACACAGAGACTAAAGGTAATAGTAGATGAGGGCGATCCTCCTGAGTTCAAAAAGGAAATTTCCAACATGGCCACAACATTGCCCAAAAACATTTAAATCAACCTAAGTGCCCAACTCCACAGACTACCTTTAGTTCAATGACTCCTGAGTTTACAGGAGGAAATGTACACATTTTACAAACTTTAGAGAATTTTTAACAGCCAGTTTTGCTCAAATATACCCATGTCAACCTGTTATGATGTATTAAGTTTTGAAATGCGGACATCAAAAGGGGTAGCGCCCATGAATTAGGAAGAAGCTACAGAGTCCTGCTGGTTTTATTCCAGCTCCCGAGAAAATGAGTTACACTTGGGAATTAATGCAGTTAACTACACGGTGGGATGGAAAACCAGCAGTTCCCTGGGTTTTGAAGACTCTCTGAAAGCACCTGTCTGTTTACAGTTCAGTGGTACAATGAAAAACAATGCAGTTACGTAAATTCCTGCTAACATGTTAAAGGCAAACTTATTGGCTCTAATGTATTTTATTAATGGAATGCGATTTTCTTTGGTACTTCGAACAATTTCAGTCACTTTTGGCAAAGACATGTTTAAACACTGCACACTGGCACTAAAAACCAATTCCCCAAGCAAAGCATCTGTTTTGTGTTTACCAATGTCACTTTGGAGAATGCCTTAAGGCCTGCTGGCTGCTTGCAAATTATTATAACATCACTCTGCATGGCAGCGGGTTATAGATCTCTCACCTGTCTTGAAGCAAAACAAATAAAAGAGGCAACCTACACCTCTACATTTATCCCATCACTTTCAGGGGAACTTGAAAACAGAACTTGAAATTTGATCATATAATTTGGAAGCTGTGTAATTGTAAAATACTGAGCAGTACATTTTTAACTTAAGTATGTTCTGTGTGTGTGATTCAGTGACAGACTCAGTTCATTGACTTTCTCTTCCATCTGCAGGCAAACAATCTCTCACTTAATGCACTCTTGTGGCTTCTTGCCAACCTCAGTTGCCGCCCACTTTGATGTAGGTTTGGGATTTTCCTTTTTTTGTGTGCATCTTATTTATCACCAGCTAAAACTCCCTTAAGGATATCCAAAAGTTTTTGTGCAGGGTGGATTTTTATAAAAACTTGCAACAGCTTTCTCAGTAGCAGCACCACCAATGTCAGCCATGAAGCTGATTTAAAACAAATGTGCAATATGCAACATGGATACTGAGCCGTCCTTATTGAAGACAAAGAAGGGGCCTAACAACATTATCTTTACTAACAAAACTATTTTAAGAATTTAAAGAATCAAGAGTTGACAGACTGTTATCATTGACTTTAAACTGCATATCTGGCTCAGTTGATTTTTCACTCGCATTCACCCTTTGTGATTTTTATATTGCAGCTGGTATGCTTCCTCTCTCACGTTTTTTAATGAATTCTGGAATATTGCTTAACAATGCCAGGGTTTGCTGCAGTGTTATGGAGTTAATTTCTGCCTGAAAAGACTATTCTTGACTCTAAATTGGTGTTAGTGTGAGTGGTTGTTTCAGTATGTGTGGCCCTGCGATGGACTGGCGATGGAGACTCTTTAAGAATCTTTATGTCAAACTGGGGTAGATACACCTAACATTTGAATAAATATTAAACAGGTAAGATTCCCTACTGTTTTCTGTGTGCAAGACTACAACAACAGCCTTTTCTTCCAAAAACATTTGGGAGATGCCACTTGTTCTCAGTGTCACAAATCGAACATGAGAACACATAATGAAGGTAGAGTAGTGACAGGAATTGAAGGCACTTTAATGCAGATTGATCTACTGAGACTGAAATGCCAATCATTCCTAATCAAATTGTTTACTACACCATGAATGGCAAGTGTTGTGCATGAGAGATACCAATAAACAGCAGGGAAAGCGAGTCAATTGTAGATTCAGTGCTGCAACACAATGTGAAAATGTCCTAATTAATGAGATAAAAAAGATAATAGTGAAAACAGTCTGATAAGTCAACTGAGACACTACAAGCCATTTGTTCTTGCTTCAACTTTGCTATTGCTCCCATCAAACAAATACTTTTAGGTTTAAAACAAAACACCACTACTGTTTAAATAAACATTCACCAATCAAGCACCTCTCTTGTGGAATCTGGGTTCAGGAGGCAGACACTGTCTCCATAATTAAGAGTAGGCTTAGACTCTCCTCCTTGATAAAGCTGATAGTTAGGACAGGCTCAGGTGAGTCCCGAAGTAGGCCTTAGTTATACCGCTATAGGCTTAGACAGCCGGGGGACTTCCAACCATACCTGTCAAGTTTTGGATTTGAAAATAAGGGAAATTTTCCAGCGCCCACCGCAAGCAGTCCCACCACCCCAACCAAGCTCCAGTTTCCCTTACATTTTAAGACAGGTGTTATAGCCTAAATGAAAACACAAATTAGGAAGAGCATTTATTTAAATGCTTATTTGCATATTTTCTTTTCATTTAACATTGCTTGTCTTTACATTTACATTTTATTTCATTCCACACATTCTTTTCATTTCATATTGCTTTTCTTTTAAAGTTTTTCTTTTAATTTCATGTAACTTTTCTTTACTCTTTTAGTGAGTTATTGTACAAATTTGTTGCAGACTTTGCATTCTTTTAAACTGTTCTGGAAGGAGTGTATTTGTGGGCTGGGCCAGAGTGATTCATTTTACATGAGAGCAAAGCGAAAACAGTTCTGTTGTCTAACGTCTACCTGCAGGTGGCAGTTATTGCGAGGCTAGTGACAGAGCTCAGACTGGGTATAGGTGCGTTCGAGATGATGGTGGCTGACTTTGGCTGACTTGATAGTCTAACATGAGCTGCAGGTGACTGCAGGTGCGGGGTATAAAACCCCCCGAGACTAGGCAAAAGTGTGGTCCCAACTTTGTGCAGCCTGAGAAAAGCAACTGCGGCCGCCGGACTCGGCACCTGCAGTGGCCTTGCTCCCGGGAGTTTTTAATGTCATGTGACATGGTGACGTTTTGCAGCGCCAGCTAAAGTCAGACATGAGTTCTAGCCAGCATACTTTATTTTAAGTGCAACATGCATCACCTTAAGTCAGCCCTGCGCAGCGCTGCATGAAGTCAAACGCACCTAATGTTTTTTTACTCCGCTTGGGCCTTGGGTATTATTATTTTTTAATAACGCAGGTTAAAATATGGGAGATTTACAGGAAAATACTAATACGGGAGGACGGCAGGAAAGAAGGGTTAAATACGGGACTTTCCGCACCAAAACAGGATACTTGACAGGTATCCTTCCCACAATGCACTGAGCTCCTGTCTCCTCTTTCACTCCCTCTGTATGCAACCTCATCCCATTAATGCATGATACTATGTTGTTGCACGTCCCTCTTCTCCTCCTCCAATCACTTTCTGCAGGTGCTTCTGGCTCTGGAGAGGCGGAGTCTGGATCTGTGGTTGCTGTTCCTGCTCGACACCCTCTGCTACAATTATTGTTACTAGTACTATTGTTATAATTATTGTTATTATTATCATTGCCATTACAATTATTATCATTAACATTACTTTAAATTTCTGTACCATTATTCATTTAATCTGTACCATTATTCATTTAATCTGTACCAACACAACCTTTAATGTCTGTACTTGTGTGGATATTGTGCAGGCTGCTACCCCCTACCCCGCCACTCTCTCTCTCTCTCTCCCTCAACTCCAACCGGTTGAGGCAGATGGCCGCCCACTCTGAGCCATGGTTCTACTTGAGATTTATGCCTCTTAAAAGGAAGTTTTGCCTTGCCTGTGTCGCCTAGCGCTTGTTTTTGGTGGGGATTATTGGTTTTCTGTAAACAATATCACAGAGTTTGGTCTAGACCTGCTCTATATGAAAAGTGCTATGAGATAACTGTTGTTGTGATTTGGCACTATATAAATAAAATCGAACTGAATTGAATTAAATACATTATACACAGACTTCTTCCTATTATTGTATTTTGCTAGTCTTCCATCTTGTGTAGTATTCAATGACATGTATATAGAACTATTTAACTACATTGAATATAAAAGAGAGTACCATTATCTTACTGCTTTGAATCAGTGACACAGTCCGCTGTTGTATTACATGAAACAGCACTTGTCAGACGCTCTCACTGAATATCTTTCTGGCACAAAACAAACCAGTGAAGTCAAATCTGCCCATTTGGTGAGATCTTTTTTGAAATATTCTCGTATTCTTGTGCAAATAGTCTGTGTGTGTCTAAAAATGGACCACTGCCACTTGGAATGCAAGACAGTTGCTCAGTTACACAGTATTGCACTGAATTGAAATGAGATGCATTGTTTTGCTGTACCATCTGCTACTGCCAAACAGGTGTGACTCTATTCAATAACATGATGAGGGAGGCAGTTATGCATAGGCTTTGACAGGGCATTGAATATCACATAGTATAGGTGACATTGGCACACTGCATATCGGGGTTTAGTAGATTGGTTGCCTTTTTTTAAGGAATATGATGTAGCCGTTGTGTCTTTTCATCATGTTGTATCATTGCTGTGCTTTGTATAACCTCTTTGTGTTGCACTTTGTTGCATGCTGAGTTGAATCTTTTTAGCTTACTGTCAGACACTGTGTAGTCACACTAAGTAAGTTACGTCTGTCTAACCTTTCTTTCACTGAAGGCATGGTTGTCATACATGTTTTTGACATTTTTGATAATGACATCGCTGTGTAATGCAATAATGTATTCATTATTATTAATTGTTGTCAATCCCTGTAAAAAGGATTTTTTTATTTAAAAGACCAATAACAACTTGAATTGATACCCCTACCTGTGTAGCTGATAAATCTCATTCCTCTGAGCTATTTACCTCCTTCATTGTCCAAAACTATTAAAAACACCTCAATTGGCATCATCTCAAAGTTACATTGGCTGACATGTTCCTTCATTAACATCACAACACACACACCATAGTTGAGTCCCATATACATGTCATAGACAGTGCTGTCAATACAGGCCTCAGTAGTTCACCAAATGAATCTCTGGCTGAAAAAATATATAAATACACTATAATTTGCTACGCCATGTAAGACATTTTCCCTGAACTGATTAATAATTTCCTGCGGAGCCAAAGGAGAACATACTTACATATTTGTATATACAATTGAGTGAAGCTCACCTGCTGTGGTTCTGGTAGCTTTTTACTTTCCAGGGCTGATTCCTCCGTCTGATTCTGGAAACAGTCGCCCCCGGCCTATAGGAGTACAAGGAAAATATCTCGGTGCAGTGTAGAGAGTGCATGCTGGGAAGTTGTGTCAACTTGCTGTGTGTATTCAATAAAAACACACGAGATGAATAGACCCATATCAGTGACATTAAATTGTACTTTTGATGTTTACAAAAGCTACAAGAAGTTTACTGGACTTCTACAACCACAGAATCATCCAACTAACTTTACATGTTAACTGTAAAAAAAACATTTGTTAGTGTTACAGATGAAATTATTACTAAATTAATTTATTAGTCATCCATCCATCCATCCATCCATCATCAACCGCTTATCCCATGTACAGGGTCGCCGGGGGGCTGGAGCCTATCCCAGCTGACATTGGGCGAAAGGCAGAGTACACCCTGGACAGGTCGCTAGTCCATTGCAGGCAATTTATTAGTCAATTAACACTAAATTAATCAACAACAAAATTGCTGGTTCTAGTGCAGATCTGCTTTTTTTTTAATTTGGTAAATGGGCTTTAGACTGTTGGTTGGAAAAAACAGGCAATTTTAAGAGGTCACTGTGGGCTCTGAGAACTTGCCATGGGCATTTTTCAGCATTTTCTGACATTTTATAGACTGAACAATCAATAATGCAATAATCAATACAGGCAAATACTGCAGGATGTGTTATTCTTTTACAGAATTTTACATATGGGTTAGAGGGTTACAAGCAATGTCAGTCATTCCCCTGCTGTGATAAACCTGAAGCCATTTTGTGCTCTTAGTAATAATTTTGCTTTTATGTAACATTTCTGCAAATTGTTAGGTCCAACATTATACAGGGTGGACACATAACATGGTCACTACAAAGTCTATAAAGTACACCTCTAATCTTAATATTAAATAAAGTGTAACTTAGTTGTTTGAAGCATCTCCTGTACACAAGAACATTTGGATCGTCTAACCAAATGCAGGACGAGTGATGAACGCCTGGATGTTTCATACCACCATGAGACAATCTTAGGCCTGATGCATTTTGTATGAAATATATATTTCAAAGAGCTAAGTATGAGGTACGTCTACGAAAAGCAAACCATTCGTAAGACTGCAGCAAACCTATCACATTTCATTTTCAAAGTGAAGCATAGACTACAAGCTATCCTCGCTCATACAAACTGTCTTTCCTCATTTCCTCCCAGCCTACAGGGAGAGGAGGACAGGGGGAGATGTGGCGGTGTTCACGAGTAAACACAATATCTCTGTCTCTGTTTCAAATGTCTCCTCTTATCTGCATCAGAATGTTTCTGCCTCTTGCTGCAGGACTTGTAAAACCCTGCCAAAATTATGTAATCAATTATTGGACACCAGTGAACATTGTTTTTGGCACAATTTTATTTAAGAACAATCTCCTTGACACAGTTTCCACAGAGAGTAATTTCCTCTCTCGGTGGCATCCCTCCGTATGCCCCTGTCTTCAATGGTCTATCAACTTATATCTGTAATAGTTCTTGATAGCCACTTGTCAGAAATCCTTATGGACCCTGTTCGTTTCCTCTGCTTTTTTCAAACCCTCCTGGTTTTGACAAGGTTGGAGATACTCATTCTGAGCTTTCCTGATAACTGACTACGCACAGGTACCTGGTTCTTAGAGAAGTAAGGCTGTGACTATAAGCTACCCAAGCCCTTGACAAAAAAATCTGAATAGGACAGGTCGGTGAATGCTATTCTCTTTCCTCCCTGAATAACAGCTTTCAAAGTGGCTGCACTCAGGTCAGTCAAATGTTCCAATGAAGATCCTCATTGTAAAACTACGTTTGCACTGGGAAAGAGCAGTTATGAGTCAAAGGCTCTTTGAAGTGAGTGTGGATGTGCAAACTGTATCTGCACCTGCGGTACTGTGAAATGTAGATAGTTAAAATGCATTTCTGGAATCATTGTTAGTGAGATTTAAAGTTGGAACAAACAATTATATTCATTATTGATTGATCTGTCAGAATGTTTTCTCAGTTAATTAATGATTTAGTCAACAAAAGTCTAATTGCAAGTTCTCACAACATGTAATGTAATGTCTTCAAATTGCTTGTTTTATTTGGCCAACAGCCCAAAACCAAAACATATTTAAAGTGCAATGATAAAACAAAGAAAAGCCATAAATGCTTTTTGAGATGCTGGAATTCGAGAATATTTGTTCAGATAACCTTTTTGTCCGACCCAGAGTCCAAAACCCAAAATACATTCAATTTATTATGATATTAAAAAAGCAGCAAATTTTTTAGCATTTTGCAACCCCAACAATATTCAACTTTAAATTACACAAATATGAGACAAGCAGCAAATCTCCTATTTGAGGCACTTGAACTGAAATATGACTTGATTAATTGAATATCAAACTTTAAGTGCATACATTTGCATAAAATTACAGTTTAGCGATTAACTAATTGTTTTAGCACGGGCAAGATTGTAATCCTTTGGTAAGTGCAACAGGAACTGAGTCAACAAAATGATAACTGTAAAAGCTGAAGTGAATAAAAAGTATTAACTAAAGAATGTAACCATCAAGCTTGCAGTTCTTGCATAAAGTTGTCCAATTACTGAACCTAATGAAGACACTTGGAGTAAAAAGTTGCTTGTTTGATTTCTGATGAGGGACTTGAGCATACATTCAAAGAACAGATGAATCTCATGGATATGGGCCCTCAGGTCACATAAGCCATTACGGTTTAATTACTCCAAAGGCTCACCTTTTCCATCTGGCAGTCTTTAACTCCGCCACTCTCTCTCCTCATTACTCCGATGTTCATGGGTGATTTACTGGCTGTGACAACTCTCTGAACTTTAGAGATATCCTGTAGAAAAAAAGAGAACATTTCAACTTGGGGTTAAAAATAAAATGTGTAAATAGCTTGTTGATGCAGCAGTGGCTCTGGGGTTCTTGAAAAGTAAACAGTTTTCACTCAGATTTTGTTTAATTTATACAAGTTCATTCAAAATAGTTAATCTTATTTGTAGTAAATAAATTGTGACTAAAATGACTATTTCATAACAGGTAGCATGAAGGATGGGCTGAGAAACTAAAAAGATAATTATTGAAATACTTAGGGTTGTAGGTGAACCTAGTAATATTCAACCAACAAAGGTCAAACATGTTTCTAAGTAATACATTTTTCACAAATTGTTTATCATTTGAACTATTGCAGTTTGAAGCCAGATTTCCTGTCTACATCTCCACATCACCTGATTCCAAACTTTAGTTTCCAAAGTGGTCTTAAAATAAGTTCTCATCTAAAATGATGATTGTGGATTTAAGTTTTGTCTCCTATTTAAAGTAAAGTCTAGGCCCATGCCAACCCATTAATCAAGGGCATCACTTTGTGTTGAAAAGTACATAAGGGCTCAGATAAGGGGTTGATGATACACTTGCATCACGAAACATAACGATGCACAAGAACAAGACAAGAAGATTTTAACACTATTTTGAAGAAATAGGAAATGCTGAAATATACGAGTGGAAGTCTGGGGGTTCTCCCTCAGAAAATTGGAGCATTAAACACTTAACTTCCTGCATTCTGGAGACATTTTCTGCTCCAATTAATTATGTCTGTATTTATATACAGGGGGGAAAAAAACAGCTGGCAGGTGAATTCATAAATATAAAAATATAACAGAATATAATGCAGTAATCAGTCGCTTGTTTTTTAGCTTAAGTTTTCATTTTTATTTCATTTTCATTTTTAGCTTAAGCATTTTCATTTGTTAGTTAACATTTTTTGAAGCAAGGTATTTTCAGAACATTTTTAACAAATGCTTTCTAAAAGTTGTGGGGACATGTCTCCAGCGTCTCCAGTGTAAATGACACCTATGCCATTAATGCTAACATGCTCTCAAAGACAATGCTACCATGCTGATATTTAGCAGGTATCCTTTTTATCATGTTCACCATGTTAGTTTATCATGTTAACATGAACATTTGTTATTAACTCGCATCATGTTATATACAATGCACAGCAACTTGCATTTGTAGAGTGGCATAAATCACTAAAATAAAAGTGGCATAAAATCACTTTTTTTTATAAATATGTCGCTGCCTGAAACATGTTATACATCACACTAGACTAAAATGTATTTCCTTCATGTAAACTGAGCAGTTCATGATGAGCCTCCAAAGTCAGATAATTAAGTTGGAAATTTTGTCACCTGTGTTTTTCGATCTTCTGATACAAAGATATTGGCCATATTGAGAATTAACCTTTGTAATATGGTGTAAAGTGGCTAGGTATTAAAATCAAAAAGCAACTAGATCCAATAATCTTTTTTAGTGTTGTTCGGCTCCAACTTTGTTATGAATTAAAAATGTAAATTCATAGTGGTCTGCTAATTAACGCTGAATATGAGTATGCGGCACAATCCAGCAATTCAAACTCGCCAGAATATTTAAAATTTTTCATTTTCTCTAGGTTTGTGGAAGAGTTGGATGCATGTATTTGGTGGGGAGTTTGAGGTAGTCCCAAAAACATTTGACTTTAAATTAATCATCTTAAAAGTAATCATCTTTAAATGGTAGGGGTAGTTTTATAGTACTGCGGGGCTTTGCAGAGTGTTGTGTGGGGAGGACTGGGCCGAGAGGGCCAACAGAGGTGCTGCTGACAGACAGCTGCTCTAGAGGGAAGAGCCGGAGCTTCTGGACAATTAAACACCATGAGTCAGACCTGATTCTCTTCTGATCTGAAGCAGTTTACCAGCAAGAGGAGTTTTTTGAGGATTAAAAAGTGCATTAATCTTCACTCTCGCTTCCCAACCTGCCTATAGCAGCGAGCCACCACATTTCCGACCTCCATTGTCATTATTGTAGCCACCTGTGGTCACCCAGAGCTCTAAGATACTACTTCATATTTACACTTAAAAAAAGGAGATTGCTTGGAGAAAAGTAAGTGAGGAATTTGAAATACCTGGTAAGTTAGTAAGTTACGGTGAGCCTGGTAAATTTTGAAAATATGTGTCTGTTACTTGATCCCAGCTTCCAGATGTACTTTACTATGAAATCTTGAGTTCAGACTTTCAACAAATCCATTAATTGTAATTAAATCTTAAATAAATATGTTTATTTTGGGTTCATACCACTGTAGTAAACCAGATTAAGGGTGAATATTCGCAGGTTGTGTTTACTTGGCTGAGTAATCACTTTGCTTTCTGTGGGCCTAACACACCATTAGGCTTTCCTGCCCAGCTTCCAAACCATGGTCTGAAGAATAGGGGATATGTTTGCTAGTGCTAACCCTCTTCACTTTTCCAGCTGATGGGAAACAGACATCCTTTTGCTGATCATGAGAAGCTGCAGCATTTATTAACTAACCTACCCTGTACATTTACTGCCAGTCTGACAACTTGCTGCTAACCTTGTCCTTTGCTCGCTTTCACCATGACTTACTGCCTCTCGCTCTCTTTATCTCAGCCAAACTCTTTACTCACACTGCTACCCTATTCCTTAAAGGAGTTATGCTGCTGTTAGCACTTATACCACTAACTTTGTGGAGACAGAGCTAGCCAACCGTGCTATTGTGCTTGCACGCCTGGAGTGAAAATCACTAGTAGCCCATTAATATTAATGATAGTGTGATATTTTCGCTGCAGCGCTCATGAATATAGGCAAAACATCGCTTTAGAATGATACACAGATCAGTTTTGAGTAAAAAGTAAGCATACTTCTGGGAGGTAGATTTGGGAATTAGTACTGTGAGAGCTACTTATGATGACCAATAATGTTTCAGTGTAGCGACCCATTGCAAAAACAGCCAAAGCAATGTCAAGATAGTGGGAGGCAAACAAGATGGAATGTCACAGATGAAAAGGCTCTGTCTGGAGGTAGTATAGCAATCTATTCCACCACCACCCTGAAATGATAAAACATGACCTTTGGGAGGTTAGTGTGCCAAAACAGTGAATGAAAAAGTACAGATATCAGGATGGTTACATGGCAGGCTTCTGTATTTTCCAAGACATACGAGACACCACCATTCAAATTCTGTGCATTTGCTGGCAGTAAGATATAAGCCTAATCACTTTGAATATATTTCTGACCGTGACTTCATCACAAATATCCATGGTGAATAGGGTTATGGCTAAATGTAACTGAGACCTTGGTAGTGATGTAAAAATGCATCATTTAGAATGGCATTGCCCCCATTCTCACAAGCATCTATATCAAACGATTTCCTTAGCAAATTTTGGTCTATCATTTTTATTTCTATATATATTTAATGTACCTGCAGGCTCTCTGACAGTGTAGTTTGGAGAAGACAGAGTGTGCTATGCTTTCTGCTAAGGACCCTGACCACAGCAGAGGCTTTGCTCGACCCTCTTGCTGCCCCTAGATCTTGCATTGTCTAGGGGCAGCTTTTTAACCACAGTGAGGTACAAACTACTCACTACTCCAGCAACAGACCCTTGCAAAGTCAGCTACTTGGAATAATCTTCATAAACAAACTGTACTGCCGATCTATTGGCCAGTGGCTTACATAGGCACTGATAACAAAATTCAGCACTTGAAAGGTCAAATCGTCAATTGACATGTTCTGAAATATCGACATTTACAAGCAGTGCAGAAAATGTACATCTTCTAAATCATCTTTTTTTAGACTTTTATATCATACGTGGGTTTTTTTTTCACTAAACACCTCTTAATTGCTCCTGTTAAACAGTATAACACAAAAGTGAGGTAAGTTGGGCCGGATACTGTATTTTTTCCTGCTTTATACCACATATTGTCCAGTAAGCACCAAGCAGTTAAAGATAAACTGAGTTTGTACAGCAGATATTTGTTCAAGTAACTCTACCTTACTTAAATGGGTCAAAAGCGGTCTCTTGTGAACATAAAGCAATATCGTTGCAATCTAAACTCTCACTGTCAAACTCCATTTTTACTTCGACAATTTACTTGTCGAAGTGACCACTTCATGCATTCATTTTGTGTTGTTTTGACAGCATCCATCAAATTTTACAGTGCAGCAACGGAAGAAGGAATGGATTTAACATGTTTTTCTGTCTCCATAAGACCAGTTGTCCTCCAGTATAAACTTGATAAAGTACTTAAACTGAGAACACTTATAATCAGGGAATATTCTGTTTAATTGTAAACTACATTTGTAAAACAAAAATAGTGATACAATCGTTCAAATAATGTGCTTCCATTCTTAGATTAGACTATGCAAGATTAATATCTAATAATTTAAATAAATAAGAAGAGCTGTATAGAAAACTTTACTTGAGTGGGCCTTCACAGTAAGGTTTTTCACATTTGTTGCATGATGCAAATATTATTCTACCATTCAAATACAGCTGATAAATATCTTCAAGCTACTTTTTTTGCACTGTCAACCACCTACTATCTCCTACTTGTGTGGCAAAGATTAATATCCCATCGATTTTAATAGACAAGGAAACAATCATAAAAATAAATAGTAAGTGCTGAGAGCAGGGCAATGAAATGCCTGATTTCTCCTCCTCTCCTCTCCTCTGAGCATCTAAGACATCATCTCCCATTACTCTGATGAAAATTGCATGCTATCGGACCACAAGAGTTGGCCCGCTCCCCGAGACTGTTAAATATGAAGCAACTTCCACTCCAATCCTGCTGATCTCTGCATCCTTACACTAATGAATCTTTCACCAGCAAGAAGAGCTTTCTCTGTGTGTGTGTGTGTGTGTGTGTGTGTGTGTGTGTGTGTGTGTGTGTGTGTGTGTGTGTGAGAAAGAGAAGCAAGGTTTGGGAGAGTCTTATCTGTAGCGTCTACCAGAGCTTAAGGCCCATTATGTTAACTCAAAGTATGAGTGTGAAGCTCAAAGTGGTGTCAGTGAGTGCTTGAACAAACATCCCTGCATTTACCCACTTTGGATTTCAAAAACACAAAGTGGATTTTAGTCAAGTGTGTTCAGGAGACTCAAATGTATGTTTTATCACTCAGTTAGTGGATACAAGCTCCCTCCATATGTTAAAAGCTTTGGCACATTTTTTTTATTTCTACATTGGTCGTAGCAACATCGTACCCTGCTGTGTGTAAAATAATTGCCTTTTAATCACCAACAACAATTAGCATATGATTACCCATGCATTTTCAGAAATATTAGCATAGCTAACTAAATGCATTCAGCTACAATTCACTTATGCTAATATGTCAGGTTCAAAACTACACAACAGAAACTAGGATAAATGATGTATAATAACTCTACTGTGTGCTTTCATGCTGTTAATGAGCATAATGAGGAACCCCACATGGTCATCAAAGAGCCATGTTCTTGACTTTGCCTCTGTCAGTGAATTGTTACCTAACGTCTCAGCTATGGGCTGTCTGGCTCTTTTATGCACAATAAGTGCTATTGTGTGTTGTTGTTTTTCACTACTTAATTTGAGATAAATTTGGCAGTGATTTAAATGAGATTTGACCAACCTCTACATGCACAGGCAGAGTGGACAGATGGAGCACCCCAGTAATCTTTTACATTGAGGGCACGCTCAGATTTATCAAACAGCCCGTCAAAGTGTACAGCGGCTACAGGAGATAATGGAGATGGCAACTGCTCACAAGTGGAGTGCTGCTATTTGTATGCTAATGAAGTGGGAAGTATAAACTTCATTAGCATATAAAAATCAACCTACACCTACCTTGAGTTTCCTTTACTTTTCTTTTGTGAGATGCTTATTTTGCCTGTGTGCTTGCATTTATTTGGCTCACAGTAATGAAAGGAAGATGATGGGGAAATACACTCTTGTTATAATGGGATCATCCTGTTTTGCTGCAAACACGAGACAAGAGTTTAAATGTGGACAGAATGTGCCAATTACAGAATATTGTTTTGTATGATGGCACAGCAGAGGGACAGTGGTGACATCGGTGCAGACGGTGGTACTGAAGCATAAAAAATAAAGAAAACAACAAAAAAAATCCTCAAAGTGGCATGTCAAATCTCTTAGGCATGAAAGAGACGCAGAGTAAATTGTGACTGCTTTGAGGAGAGAAAAGCCTCTTAAAGACAGAACTGCTCACCAGGATCATGGAAGATAAGGAACCGCGGTGCTGTGGCCGACTTGATGATTTCAAAGTGACTGCAGTGACTGCTTTTTCAGAAATAAGAATTAACACAATCTCTGATTGAGGTTGACATGACTGCTTGGTAGAGGGAATATAACTGAAGGATCTATGAAGTATATTTTTACATTATATTTATATAATATATTAGGTATATTATGACAAAAGTGATGTGTATATTCTGCTACATCTCAATTCTATTTTATTTAGGTCTGTACAGTCACAGAAATACTAGTAGTAATTTTGTTTTAAATTAGTCAGTATTGGTTGTTTTTGAAGAAGAAAAGGTATTGACTGGGTAAAATCTTGACACTTGACATGAGTCCTAAAATGTCAAAGTGTTTCACTAGCAAAACAAGAAGCAATATCTACACGGAAGGCATAATCCTATTTTTACAATGAATCCTCTTGGCAGTCACTTTTTTGTACTCCTAAAAGGGATTAAATCCTGAGCCCTTAGTTGAGTCTACTGTGACCTTGACTTTGAGAGGCTCCAAACAAAGACTGTGTCACATTGAGTTAATAAGTCCAATATACCGACACTCCTATAATGCCTAAGGTAATTGGGCTTTACTTCCAAAGCTACAGCACCATAGAATATAAAGACTGACATAATTTACTTAGGCTGCTGCTTGATTTAGACATGTTATTATTCGGAACAACCTCTGGAATCGTGTTTGCCCAACTGTTATATTTGGTAGTAATTATTTCCCGGGCTATTTCTCTCTGGAGAGTGATACTCGGGGCATCAGATTGACAAATAGCCACTTGAAAAAGAGGTAATAATCGGCTAACGCTTAAATTCATATCGCAGACAGTGCATTATGTACGCTCTGATGTGTGGTGAGGTGAATATTGTGGAGTTATATTCCATGATGTCACCAAGCTGGGAGTTACAATGTGAAATGAATTTAAATTTGAAAGTGTTTACACAGAGAGGAGAGGGGGGAAAACTATAGTCTGCTTTATCTTATCTGGAAAGTCGTAGGGAAAATTATACTCCAACATTACAAAGGCAAATCCCAAATTCAACTTGCTTTCCATTTTCACTTTTTAAAAAAAACTTATCTTATTTATTATCTTATATAAGACACTGTAGCTGCTGTGTTTAAACTGGGGTCATTGACAATCAAATTGTCCAGATATTGTGAGGCAAAGTCAGGCCTTTTCATTGCAGACACTTGTCAGACCAAGAAAAGCACTGTGTAATTAATAAGATTAATAAGGACTCCACTCCATTTAGCTCTACCAGTTCCAGGGCATGACTATTTTGCATGTTGGCTCTCTGGCATGACCCAATGATACACTTAAATGGAATAGAGCCATTGTTCATGGTATTAATTACACCTGTGCTTTTCCTGCTATGACAAGTCAAAGTGTCTGCTGTGTAAAAATACTATTGGTCATGCTTCTTGTAATATCAAAGGGCTTTAGAAAGGCATTTTACATTCCACCTGTGTTGTTTACTCAAGACTTTAAAACAGTTGCGGTAGTCTTGAGAGTAATGTAAGTAGACAATTTAGGATGAAACTGCAGAAACCCTAACACCTGGTTAAAGACCAAACTTAATTATAGCAGGTTTGATTTACATGATAGTGTCATTGTTGTTAATCAGTCATCAAGATAGATTTCATATCCATATAAATCCACCAATAAAAAAATCTGTATTAGTAATGTTACAGTAATGTTTGGAATGTGTATTTTTCCTAATTTAAACTCATTAAATCATTAATAGACTGATAAAACAAATGTAATCATCTAAATGAAATAACCAGAGGTTATGATTTTGTTTCCACAAATGCATTGTAAAACACCTTAAAAAGCACAGTTATTGCTGTTGCTTAAAAATGTGCTTCCTAATGGTTCACAAGAGTGCTACCTTGATTAATTTATTCACTGAGGCAATTTATTCGCTTAGCAATATATTTGAGGTTACAAGAGATAAAAAACAAAGGTCATGTTTTAAAAAACATTTGATAAATACATGTGCTTTTAGTGGGTTTTCAGGCATTTTAAAATCAAGAAAAGTAGAGATGTAGATGTTGCAACCATAATAACTGACAATATGACTATTTTCAAAGTGTCAAAGTTTTTTGCTTAAATAATAGAAACGCTTCCCACTGTATAAATGCTAGGTATAAATATTTGTCTTTCTAACATCTTATACTGTTAGTTCAAGGACAACAGGTTTTCATCTCCCGTAGATATATGGAAGACTGAGCATATCACTTGACCGAATACTAAAAGGTAGGATTTTTACAACAACCCAGACCTTCTTTTGAATAAACATTAAATCAGATGGAGCTGAGTGGAATACTGAATTACCTTGGCATGTGGCTGCTGAAAGGTGACTCTGGAGCTGTTGATGAGTGATGAGTATCTGAACAAGTGGGTGGGGGAGGTGGGAAATCTGTGACTGCTGCTGGGCTGGTTGTGGAGGACAGCTGAGAAGCAGATGTGAACTGTGTCCTTCAGCGCCTTCAGCTGAGACTCCTGTCCCCAAACAAGATTACACACACAAGAAGATTTCTGGATCCCTCCACCCATCCACATGAGAAATTTACTTAAGCATTAAAGCCATGGGAGGCCATGCTTTAAAGCGACTTCAGAAGAGCTAGGAGGCATAGTTAGGCAAGACATGAAGCGGAACTCACCAGAATAATAAAAAAGAAATGTTCAAAAGATCAATTACTTTTAATCAAAAATAATAATTGACAGAATGATTGGTTTAACTTTATTATGTCAATTATCTTGAGATGAGCACTAGAATGACATGTTTTCCTTATTAGCACTTTTCTCCCCATGAATTTTTAACTCATCTAACTTTTCCACAGTGACTGTCAATAACCACATATAAAAATTACATTATATCTTGTAAATCAAAGCTGCTATATGTGTCCAACCTGCTGAAGCTAAACATTTTGAAAATACATCCTCAGCAATGCAAAAATGTACATGAAAACTGTTCATGTACATCTCTCTCTCAGTGTATGACATTTTATTTAGTTTAAATGGGTAATATGAGGGAGACAAGATAAGTTAAAATGTATACAACTAACAAAAAAAAGAAATGTCACAAAAGTATAACTATAGCAGGGAGGAAAAAAAAATCTTTGTTATTCACCTTATCCAGTGCAGTCTTCTCCAGTTCTTCCTTGGCTATAGTTAACTTGTTCTCCAAGTCCATTAACTGCTGCCCCTGCAGAATGACATGACTTTTGAATCAGCTAAACCCTCTGTGTTCTGTGCAAACTAAGCATTCCTCCATCTCCACAGCCCTATCAATAACACAAATATGAAGCACAAAGGATTGACAGTTCTTCATATTATTTTGTCCTGACTTTTTAATATCTGTATTATGACACCTCACATGTACTCACAAAAACTGATCAAGCACTAAACCCCATGTGCATTGTACACACTTAACGCTAAATATATCCCAAGTGTTTTTTATTGGGAGAGTACTGGAATCTCATAAACCCTCATAATCATATCTTCATTGTATTGCTAAATTATTACTTAAATTTTAGTGCTAAAATGCTTTGAATAATAACTCTGGTCTATTTCATGGAAGACAAGTGTAGAATGCAGAGGGTACCAGGAATAAGATAAGAACAAGTTCATTCAAAGCAGAGATCACATTGGTCCTTTAGAGAGAAAAGTGGTTTAATCTTGACGGTTACAAGAGCAGACCTTCTGAACCCATCAAACCCCTTAATGAACATCATTGCTGGAGTTTAATCCCTGAGCTAAACAACACACAAAAGCGCCTTTTCCCCACTAAAGGAACCAATATAACTCCATATGATGATCAACAGAGTTTCCCCTGAGGAGTCTTATCATTGATAAATTCATCAGCCAGAAGAAAAGAAATGTTTGGGATATTTAGGGTATTGGGATAATTTGCACGCTGTCTGTGTCAAACTGGCCTTGATGATGAACTTATATTGGGCGCTTTTCACTGGCCTCTCAAACTGATAAACTGCATTGGCTTTCATTCAGAAACACCCAAAAAACAGAATCAACAATCTTTGAAAAAAACGTATGACATTTTAGAGATGGGTGATGAGACTGATTGATGGTTTTTGGTAAGTTTTATAGACTTAAGTGGTACCTCAGTGAGTTTTGTGACACAGTTGGGACATTTGGCATGTTTGACCAGTTCAGCTCATTTTCATCTCGATTTCTGACAGCAAAGAAGTTATTTTAATGACTAACATGTCTGTCACTTCTCCCACTCAATGGAAAAGCTAAAACGATTTGATGACAAATGAGTCATGCAGTGACAGTCAAGGACAGGACAACATTCACCACTATGGGTTTTCATATAAGCCAAAGAATCACATTTGCCTCTCAGAAGGTCTTTTTTCATTTATGGAGGAGTTTAGGACAATTGCACAAAGTCATTAGTAGCTGTCAGGCTGTGCTCAAGAGAGTATCCAAAGGTAATAAAGTTTGGTGAAGGGGTTTATAATCATAGACACAAAGGCTTATATATAAAACTCTTAGTGGAAAATGGCAAAATTTGATGCTGATAAAAACAGTCCAATTTCAAAGAGACTGCTGACATATTACCATCTGCCATTGAATTACTGGCAGTGTACATTATAATATGATGTTACAATTGGCCAAAAGAATGAATTTAGAGTTCATTCAGAACACCAGTATAAAATGTTGCACTTTGAAATGCCTGAAACCTTTCTGTTGGGTTCAGGAGAAATATTATCTAACAACACATGCTTAGTTTAAGAAAGTGTAGTGCTGCAGTCTGCTCGTTGTTGTCTTCTAAAGGTTTGGAAACTGTTTGTAAGTGTATGCATGCGGGTGTGTAGCTTTACAGTAGAGAGCCATTACATCCATTAACAGAGCATCATCGGCGGACAGTCCTCCGAGGACTGCAGACGCATAGCTACTGACCCAGAAATGCTGACTTTCAGGGTTAGTTCCTCCAAGTCTAATGCTCCATATTTCTGTGCTGAGTCCATTATAGAGGTGTGGGGTCAGTGGGGTACTAGCCACTCTGTTAGATGAGGCATGCAACTACATCAAGCTGTCATTTTTCTTTTCAGTTTTTTTTCTATGCTGGAGGAGAATAGCTCTAGGGGTACGTTTAAAAGTGGACTGACGGAGAAAAGAAGATGTGAAGGCTTGAATACAGCTCCTCTGCCAAAAATATTGTCTCATAGGGAAAAGCTGGGAAGGCACCGTCAGTTACTCTGAAGGCTTTAATGTTATGGCTGAGCAAGCGAAGGGGAACCTGCCTGTGTATAGTGTTTACAGTGAAGTACCGGGACTGCATGGTTTAGATTCACATATTTGGCTCTCTTTTTAAGTTGTCCTTCAAATCTGAGGGCTATTATTGGAAAAGTGAAGAAAATACTGCCTTTCTAGCAGTGTAGATGCAGTATGTCCTTATTTGGAGAATCTGCATTACTGCATTTTGTCAAAACAATGAGATTTTTTATTTTTTATAGTTTCACAGTTATTTTTTTGTCATGACCATACCTGTCAATTCTAAGAAAGCGGTTCCCAAAATAGAATAATTAGGTTTTGAGATTTCTTGATTTTGTTCTGTCTCCAGTCTTGTCAGGTTGTTTTGGGGCTTTTTGTCGTTGAGCTGTAAAATGCAGTTTGATTTGGTACAAGTCGTAACCAATTCAATTGCCTCCCGGTCAAGGTGCCTTGACTGACATTCCCCCTGTGTGGCTGATGACATTTCTGTTTCTTGAATAACCCTTCTCTACTTCCTGCTCCCTCATCCCCTGCTGGGCTTTTGATCACAGCATATTAAGAATGCATAAGTTTTCAGGAATAGCCAGAGGGATTGGGTGGGTTGGGGTCAGAGGTGCACAATGCATTTCCCTCTGACCTTTTCATCATAAAAAATGCAGACTGTCTGTCATCTCCCAAAGATGATGTTTTTACAAGACAAAGAACATGGTCAAATTAGCCTTATCCTTCTGCAACTACAAATTACCAAAGACCGTAAAGATTTGAAGGTCCATATGAAATGTTTGGTGACATTGAGCAATAAAGTTGCGTTGGGTGAGTGACTGATGCAATTTAGAGACGATTTACAAGCAGTGACACAAAGCAAACAAGTCAATGCATCCATCATTCACAGGCTAGAAATAGAACAAGGAACAGGACATCCAGGGACAATATATTCAGGCGTTGGGTTAGAAGCATAAAATTCAATCTGTGAGGATCGAGTCCTTTTTATTCATTTATGTCTGCCACAGCTTTAGGAATGATGAGTCTGAAGGATGAAAACATATATTTAAGAAACAGCATTACAGGGCATTGTGGCAGAATTTTTGACTTCCATTTTACCACGGCAAACAAGGCCTGAAAGGTCAGTCGATGCATCAGTAAATGCCAATAAATATTACGTAAGCACTCACATCTAAGAACATTTAGTCTTGCAAAGGGCAGTGAAGGATGTATGGGTGAGCAACAATACATAACATTTTCTTGTTTGCCATTGAGCTTGCAAAGGAGGTATGTTATATGTGTATGTATAAGACATTTCTTATGCCCCATAATATATGCTACCCACTGAATTGTAGCAATACATGGTGTCATCTGTAATCTGTGTCTTGAAGATTCCCTTATATGAGCTAATGCATAATTCTGTATCAACTTTATCCACCACTGTCAACATCATTCATCCACATACCTCCCATGACTGAAAAGGATGGGATGGAGCTTGCAGAGGGGAAAACAGAGTACAGGAGGTATGTGGAGTAAGGGCTGGCCAATTGACTGTGCAGCCTGCTGACTGGGAGGGACTTTGTAATTGCAAACTAAATTAATTGGAGGACCTCATGTCAGGATCATCCTTTCAAGGTGGTCTGAAGTACCTGTTTACCCCTGGTCTGGAGCTACTCTGAAGCCACCCCCTTCAGTTTGAACTTACCTTAAAAATTAAATCCTTTTTCCCGTACCGCAGTTCTTTCAGTTGAGCCTGGATTTTTTTGGACTGCAAGGAGAAGATAAGGAAATAAATGTTAGCTTATTCAAATAGCGAAATTGGTTTTAGATCACGTAGCAGGATTCTGCCAGCTGCAGCAGAAGACTCCTTTGTGAGTGTTCCCTAGGCAAAGCTCTGGCTTAAAGGAAGGCTCTACTGAGAGGAAGAAAATATCAAATCTCCCCTTCACTGAACTGCATAGTCCACACAATGATGCAGTCATGCACTGGCTTCTTGCCCACTGTCTAAACCTGAATTCTCACTCCCACTACACACATTACCACCACCATCACCACACACGCAGGTTCCTAGGTTACGACGGGCTCTCGTCTGTCATCGGTAAGCAGCACACACACAAACAGAGCACATCTTTACTGCCGCCCCCAAACCGACACAGTGACCAGCTCTACCTGACATTCACTCTGCTGCTCCACATCAGTAGGCACATGGAACACAGGGGCTGCCTCCTAGATAGCTTGATACACAGCCATCCTCAAAGCTGCACATAATGTGAGCATGAACACTGAAACCCTCTACATAGGACTCTGCAGCAGTTCAAAAAGGGTTTCTCTTTGTGTCTTCATTGAGGCTATAAGATGTTTCCACAGAGTTTTTATACTAAAGGTATGGTGAAGCTTTGCAAGACTAACTGCGATTAACTGTTAGACAAAAAAACTAACTCAATTTGAAACCCAGCAAAGTTTAAGTTTAAAAAGAGAACACTGTCTGTAAGTCTGTGCATCATGTTTCAGCCATAACAAGAGTTTATTGGAGAATATTGTGATGATAAAATATTTTAATACCTACCTACTTACCTACATCTCTTTTTTCAGCTTATCTAATATCTATCGATATCTCCTTGTCTGCATTTGTAAGTAAATTTCCATCCACCTGTTTTATGTGTATTCTCAATTAGCACATAAAAAACAAAGAAATAGAAACACAAAAAACAGCTTTTTGGCTGGGGTGGATTAGTAAAAACAAAATAGGATGAAGTGCAATGGAAACAGACCTGGTAAATAAATTTATGGCAAGCAATGATGAACAATACAACTTGGCCTCAATATTCCTTAACTTGAGGCATAAAACAAACATAAATGTGGAAAACATTTTTTTTTTTCTGGAAATTGGTTTAACATGTGTGTTGACTAATATCCCTTTCTACATATCTATATCTGTCTATATATGTATCTACTGTATATCTCCTTTCTACCAGACTGTCTATCTTTAGAAATCCTCTTTCCCTTTATTTATACCAATCTATACCTCCCTCTTTATGTCTATCTACTGTATATATCTTTCTTTCTATCTGTCCATCTCTATAAACTTCTCTTGCTCTCTTTCTATTTTCCTTTCTTGACACAAGCAGTAAAAATATGACACGAGGTCTAATCTTTTACCAAAGCACACTGAACACGATGCTGAGGGACAAATTCACTTCAAAGTGTTTTGTGTACTTGACAAGCACCTGTGCCCTTTTTTTATGAGATTCTTTATCTTGTTATTCCTCTTCCCAGGGTGCTTCCATGTCCCAAGACACCCATTTCTGTTATGTGTAACTGGATTCAAAATTGCATCCTGGGGCTCCTCATAAAAAAATTGTAAGGTTAAATAAACACAGAGCTAACTTTAAAACTTAGACTCAGAGGGCAGGCCATTTATTTGATTTGAGATTGTTTAATCTGTTGTCTTTGGCCTAGGCCACAAAATTAAATGTTAACAAATTAATTGTATTTGCATGAGTTAAGTGGAGGTTTTAAGATACATGCGGGTAATAGAATGAATTATATAAAGAGGCGACAGAGTCACATGCTGTGGAGTGTTATTAATGCAAATATCTGAATATCTGAATAAAATGTGCTGAGCTCTCAGAATTGCCAAAGCATTGGTCTATTATTTACTAAGAATAAATCATGTGAGCTGTCTCCTTGGCCCCGGAGAATCACAGCAGCATCTCTGCCTTGTTGTTCCTGATGGTTCAAATCCTGGGAGGGTGGGGACCTGCATTTAAAATAGTTACAATCTAAACAAAGTACAGTGACACAGTATTTTATAAGCTTGCTGCATTCTAACAGCTCTCCCTAACTTTTTCAAAATATTCAAGTAAGGCATGAGTCATCGTCCTTGTCTTAATGACAAAAGGACGGACAAGTTAATGTGTGTTCAACTATGTCTTTGAAACTGTGTTCTGCTAGGTTTATTCTCTATTTGTTGTTAATGACAAGATCAGACAAAGAGAGAATGCTTCAGTAAGCCATATTCTGGAGTATTTTTTTTATTTTAAGATTGTAATATATTTGCAATGCTTATCAGCATTAGTTAGGGGTGTGTGATATGTATCATCTATGAAAATATCTTATGCAAAAATCTATCAACAACCCCTTGTCTGTCATTGATATATGCGTCATGAATGCAGTACATGTGTGCTAGAGTTGAACAAGCAATAGCTGCAGAAAAATTCATGACTGAAGCTAAAAATGAGGGAACAGCGCCAGGAGATAAAACACCTCCACCATCAGCCTTGCAATCTACATCTTTAGATTGAATCGCTAGACGTGGATGAACCTTACTCGCACGGAGATGGTTTGGCTTTGAAAAGATGGATGTTGCTCAAAAGACGTCAATCTGCAAACTATATCAAAAATGGCCTGCCATTAAAGACCACAAACTAACCACCGCAAGTAATATCAAGAACATTAAAAGCTTTGGAAGTCAGCTGTCCAAGGTCTATGGCAATGATGGTGACAGAATCAAAGCCATTACTATAAAACGTAAGACTCTGGGCTTATATAGCAAAAGGTGAAATCATACTTGCACTATTGGATGTCAGCTGTGTATGCGCTGGTGATTTCACTGTTTTTATGTTGTTTTCATTTAAATGCTTCAGTTAAAAAATAGATAAATAAGACCTGTTTCCATTAATAACATTAGTAAGCAACAATTAACATCCTTTTGTTAACCATTCCTGTTCAGTTCCCAGACGGTAGTCAGGAAGCACAGCAGATACTTTGTTTTTCTTCAGTGCTGAAGTCGTTACTAACTTGGGGCAAACCCTCTTTACTCTCTTCAACAGTTGGCAAGCAACACATGGGAGCTCCGCTGTACATTACTGCTAAACTGAGGGCCATTGCTCTCTGCTCTGCTGACATTCACCGGCGTACCCGTTTATGCACACACTTACTCCATCACCTCCTCCTCGACCACACACACACGCTGTGCTCACACGTAACTTTTACAAAGACATTTTGAAGGATGCAAAATATTGTCAGATTATCGTTAGACAAAATCCCTGAAAATATCTAGATATAATTTTTGATCAATATTGCACATGCCCTAGTGTCAGTTGAACTAAATGCTAACTTAGATAACTTACTACATGTGACAGAATGGTGGAGCTATATATTATTTTTAAACCTGGGCTCTATTTTCACATATTTTTGTGTTGAGATGACTAGTAGGAATAAAATGTTTTGGAATCCATGCAGTATGGCTTCACTGCCACTGCAGCCACAAACCGGCAAAGTGTTCCTTTGGGGCAATGGTGCCTGTCAAAATTATGTCCAGAAAAACGGTACTTTTTGCCACTGACAGGCTCAGACTGTTACAAGAGGTGTCTTACAACATCATGGAAAGGACCCCAACGAGTGACTCCCGGTGACAGCCTTTGTTTTTAACAAGAAACATAAATCTCGCTCAAACTTTAAAGGGGTTGTCATTATCGAAGTTCAAATAGCCTACAGTACATGACAGAGTGTGTGAGCGCATCTTTAAAAGAATCAGTGAGAAAAAAACCCCACTAGTACAGTCGAGCCAAGACAGGCAGAGTTTGGTTTGGTCACAAAGAAAATTGGTCAGGCAGATGAGAAACTCTCAAAACTTTAATATAAGTATGTTTTTTTAAGTTGTCAGTAAACTGATGACTTTCTTAACTTCTATTTGTCATTGCACAGTAGATGTCAAAACCTTATTTAAAGGACAATTGGCTTACATTGTTACTGAAAATATAGAAGACAGTGGCTTACTTTTGACAAAGAATAGATCTGTTTGTATGTTCACTCTGTGCCCATAACACAGTGTACCATAAATCTCTCCTGTAAGAGAACAGCACAACTGTTCCACATTAAATAAAAGCAAAAAAATATACAAACAGGTGACATCACCACAGGGTGATGGTAGATGTGCTCAGAAGTGTTCAGACATATTTACCATACATCTGTATCTGCATTGGCAGCAAGAGCACATCAGCATCACAGACCTGCTACGTCTCTTTCCCCATTTAAAAAGATTGCCCTATTTGTGAAGTATGTCTGATTGGCTGAAGCATGCAAGCCAAGGCGGATCAGTGACTGGCTGGCAGCCAAACCTTACTGACTGAAGTATATATTTTATTTCAATAATTTCAGTCAGGGTAATCTGATTTGTTCAATATAGATAGTGAATTAACTAGAACAGCATAGTAATACATTTTTTATTTAAAGGATCTGCTCTTGTGTGCTCCCTGTGCACATACTAATTGCATTGTAGGGTATATCACTGAAGCTAGGAGCACACATCTCCCAAAACAATGCATTATAAAAGCAGGCAAACATCAAACATTCATACGTGGAAGAACTCTGCTTTGATTTCTTATTTCTGATTCCTGGATGAGGCCCTAGCCATTCTAATATTACATTGGATCTAACTACATGTCATCTCTTTGCTTCTTCCTGATAGGACAGAAAACCTAATAAATATTTTATAGGCTTGGGGATGCAAACAGGAAGGTATGACTAGGAAATATATCACAAGGGTAATGTGTCCAACACAGCTACACAGAATGCCAGTGGTTATACATCTTCCCTGGTTCTCATGTCAAAGCAACACCTAATCTTTCCCAAAAATGCCTATCACACAATGACCTGTCTGTATGGACATCAGGATAATCTAACTTTAGGTAAATCAGTGATGTAGTAGAAAGCACCTGCATGAAACTTTATAGTCACTTTAGATACATTCATAAGTGCAATAATACACTATTTTGTTTTATTTAAGAAGAAATGGATGCAAATAACATTTATTAAAATAACTTGTTATTAAAGATTACCGTGATCTGTTTCCTAGATCAATGGTTCTAAAACCTTTTTCTTGTCAAGGAACCACGGACCCCCATTTGATAAGATTTTGTCCCAGGGTCTCCCATCTGATTTTTTTTCTTTTGTATGTTTTGTTACAGAACGTGTATGTCATACATTTAATTCATTCATTACTTATGTATGGAATGTATAGGGCCCCACTTTGACAACCACTGTCCTAAATAATTTCTTGCCCCAAAATACACAAGATGATGATAGCATGCTGTGCCATTCAAAAAGCCCTGTGGAATGAATTACATGGGGCTATTCACCTTGAAATCAGTCATTACAGGAAATCCTCCCAAATCCAACGTATTATATTTTATCTGCATGAGGTTCAGGATACTTCAGGTTTCATTAAATCCTGATGCAAGAATGAAATGTCATTTTAGTCATAACAGAGCTGAAATACTGAAGTGTAACAACATCCTTCATCCAAATGATGACAATGCAGAAAGACTTTTTGCTAGAATAGAAAATAAGTCATAAAATTATGCTATTTAGGAAAAGATGAGCAAACAAAAGATTAAATGTGTCATTCTCCTTCACTGAATGTTGTTAACCTTAACCTTAACTTGTTTCCTCTATGGACATTACAGTTTGGACATTAATGCATTTTTCCAAGGTACCGAATAAACAGCAAAAATAGAGATGTATAGCAAGCAGCAGTAGCTTCAACAGCAGCAGCAAAGGGAACACCAGCAACGACCTGGCAAGTTTCCTTTCCAATTTAAATGGACTGCTGAATTTGTGAAGTGTTTGTGATTGGTGAAGTGAACAAACACACAGCTGAGTCAGGCCTGCCAGTGAGTTTCCTGACTGAGCTTGCTAAAGCATGTGATACATTTTTCTTAGTGACCTATCTGCATCCATACATTATGTTTGAACATTGACAATTCCACTATTGTCTCTGCAAAGTGTTTTTGAGATTCAAATTGGCTTGGGAAAGTACTTCCTTTCATCCTACTATGATATATCTCTGGATTTCCAAAATTCAACGATTCTTAATAATTTAAAATAATTGCAGTTGGAACAAAGACACATCCTTTCATTGTTGTGTCAGACGTTGTGGCAAATGGGATAACATGGCCAACAGTCTTAGCCCTCATAACCCTCATAGCAGCTAATAGAGTCCAAACTGCTCCTTATGCCCAAATGAAATTAAATGAGCTCAAGTGAGCTAATGACTTAGCACCTGCAAAACTCGTCTGACCATTCTTAAAGCCCTAAACTCTCACTAAAAAGGCTAAAAATGAGAAATGATAGCGATAATATTATAAGGCAGCAGAATATTAAAACATGAGGCACAGTGCACTTTCAATATTTAGACATGCATAAGATGCAATAGTTATTTAATGTAAATAAACATATAACATCATATTAATCTGAAGTTACATGGCCACTATCTCCTTGATAGCAGTAAGTAGTTTGATGCTTTTGTGTGGGAACTCTCATATCTGCAATTCATGTTTTTACCCAAATTTATAAATAACCTGCTTATTCCATGCCAAATATCCCCTTTTTCTAGATTCCTGGTTCAGCCTCTCCCCTCTGGACAGAGGCTGCTGTCAGTCAGGACCAAAACCTCTCGCCACAAAAACAGCTTCTTCCCGTCTGCAGCTAGCCTCATCAACAAGGCCTGGGTCCCTCACTGACGCTCCACCTTTGCAAATAATACAAAGGTCTCTGCGCATGTAAATATTATTTCATTTCATACCATGCAGAAACCTGGCACATTGCAAAATTTTGTTAATTGTTAATCTTTGTTGTTATATTTTGATATTGTCAATTTATATATTTATGTACACAATATTCTCTTCCATTACAATACATTTGACAAACCCAGAATAATGCACATGTAAATATCTGCAATGTTGTTTTTTCTCTGCAAAAATAATATTACATATTTCTACATTTAATAGCTACTTTGATTTGGACTTAACCTTACTAAGTACTCAATTTTACAGTCAGTGAAGACACAGGATCAGTTCATGTATGTTCTGTAACAGCAACCACACAACCTTCCTTACAGTGTTAACATGTAATTTCACATCTTTTTGGCTGAGTAGTGTTCACCACACAACACGGATTAAGAGCACAAAGCTTGATCCTCCACTTCACGTTGCAAGGAAAGCCAAGCATAAGTTAAAGCTGCTTTCTAAAAGATGATTACCACACCAAATGAAATGTATTCCAATATACAATGCAGGAATTCCCAAAGCCAATTTTCACAAGATGAGAATGCAAATCAAACATAAAGGAAAGCTGCTGTTTACTCATACAAAATCTTAAAATGTATCATGTATAACAAAAGCTTTCTAAGCTTGTGCTTGGAAAGTTTATCTGAGGCCAGCTAAAAAAGATCTGGCCTAATCTCAGTTCTTGGACATGGCTTCAAAGCCCTGATTTAAGATTCAAAGATTTTATCTATAACTCTGACTCACTCAATGCTCTGAGGAAATCTTAATTGAAAACATCTTTGAAGCATGATTGCCAGACAACAGTTGAGTAAAGGTTCACATGGTAAACATGGTAATCTAGGTTCAACTTTTGATGTTTTGGTTGGGTGGGTACTGCCATGTCTTGCATAAAACAAAGGCAGAGCATATATCAGAAGTTAAACCCCATAAACAGAAGTTATGTTTGAGTAAGCATAATAAACTTCCTTACCAATAGACGAACGTATAATAGAATAATGTTGTTTGCAATTTCCAGCATTGATGGCAATTGTTTTGCAGCTTTAGTATCCATCTCTTTCTGTCACTCTGCAGTGATTACAGGTTCAGTCTGAAACCCTTCCCCTTTAAACATAAATAACTTTCCAGGATGAAAGTACGGGCATGGAAGAATGTTCCTCTCAGTGATTTACTCCAACTTTTATAGCCTCCCAAGGGAACTGAGGACGATGACCTTCAGTGATCTACCTGTGTTCAAGAAAATTCTAGTAGTTATTTGCTCCCAAAAGCCCTTGATGTCTACTTCCCTTGGTAACAGTTCTGCAGAAGTAATCAGGCAGACAAAGAAGCACTGGAAAAGAAAACATCTAAGTATTAAAAAGTACTGCAAGTCGTTGCTAGGATCATTCTGGCTCAGTGTAGACTGACCGACAACTTCAATCCGGACCTCTTCATAGCCTTTGTACTCCTTCCAATTCCTGAAGTGTTGGCTGTATAGTCAAATGTGCCATCATCATCTCAGAGTTTGAATATGTGATGATGGCTTGGATAAACATAGCTGGAAAAATGTCAGGGATGTTCAGATGGAGGCTTTGTAGAAGAAAAGAGGTCTGTAATTTTCCACACCAATTTCCTGTCTCAATAGGAACTCAAGGATGACCTTAGTTTAGGAGCAGGGTTGATAAAAAGCTCTTCAACATGAAGAGCTTCAAAACACTGAAATCTCTTTATCGACTTCTGAGCTGAGGCGTACATGTAACTTTGGTCAATTCAAAGCTTCAGTCCATCATTGCTGAGGCTGTTGGACCAATAGCATTATGGTCTTTAAGACAGAAGTGATTTGCCCAGAAAGTATTCATCTACATTACTGTGCTGAGTCTGTTTATTCTAATGTTAAGTGTGATGCATAATCTCAAATGATTAAATGTATGTCCTCAGATTATTTTGTTCAGGAAGTCAAAATAATAACATTCAGTTAGTGTAACAATTAAATCAATCAATGAATCAAACTGAGGTCACAAGTTTTGAAAACTGAACGTTATAGATAACGTTAAGATTATAACGCTAAGATATAAATAAGATATAAATCTTAGCTTTTATGAAGATTATAACGTTCAGGACTATTGTATCAGAATGCATTAGTTCTAGCCTAGTTTATCTAATAAACAGGCAATTAAATGTATTTCCCATGGAGAATAATAAAGAGTTTTGAACAACACTTAGTTTGAATCTTAGGTGCTAAGGTTTTCAAAAAAGTGAGGAAGAACTACACTGAGAACTGAAAGCAACTGAAAGAAAAGCTAATCGCGTAACCTTGGTAACACTCTCTATGATGGGCTATAAACATTAAGGTAAGATGTGTGCCTGATTAAGAGAGAAGGGGCAGGCAAATTAAGTAATTTGAGAGCATTTCTTTGAAAGTGCATATTACTAGTTTGAGGTACTCAAATATCGCTGTTTCCACTCTGCATAATTGCTTGTCTTCAACTGCAAATGTAAACTTCTAATAATTGTTCTGCCATTCAAAAACTTTGGTGATATCCAATGTAGCACTGATCAAAATGCCTCATCTGTCTCAGGGGGAGGTCTAGCCCAGGGTCTTTCTAAAGAAAAATATCCATCTCCAGACCAAGGTCACCATCTATCAATCTGTCTGCATCACCAGACTGCTCTATGTTGTAAAAATCCAAAGTTATTCCACATGCTGTAGCCTGGATTCAAGAAATGCTTGGAATCACCAACTGCACAACTGCATAACTATTGAGCCCACGATTACACAGCAAAAGCTGCACTCACTTGGGCATGTCATCAGGATGCCTGCAGGACCTGTTGCCTTTTAAGATCCTGCATGGCTAAATTACAGCATGAGCATTGGTCAGCAGGAATGCAAAAGCAGCAGTTCAAAGCTCAGCTCAGGCTTCACTAAGGATGTGACCCAGGTGGACGCTGCTGACTATAACAACTGGCAGCAGAGCTGAAGCAGAAAAAGAGGAAAAGTAGGTGACAGCAAAAATGACACAGATGAAATGTACTCGCACTGCTCTCACTACAACCAGAGTTCTTCAGATTGCACTGTACAGCCATCAAAGAGCTCACTGTTAGAAACAAGTTGTTCTGAGATTCACTGGGCAGCCAAAACCAAGCAAGTTTGTGTGTAAGAGAATGAGAATGACAGGAGTGGACTATTTCTATCCTTAAGCTGGTCTTTTTTTGTAAAGTTTTCACCATGTACCAAGTAGAACCAAGAGTTTTCTGATTATAGTTACAGTAAAAAAAATGAATAAATTGATTTAATATTAATGAATAAGACAAAATAAATCCTTAGATTATTATTAATACAGTAATATTTAAGTCAATTTATGATAATCACTTTGCACTTATCTTAGAACATTATTTGCTTGCTTAACAATTTGTCTGCAATATTTTATTGTGAATTGCGCCTATTCCATGAACAAAGAACAATTAAGTAGCTGGAGTTGAGAATAAATTATATATGAGATAAAACAGAATGAACTACTTGAAAATTCTTACCTCTTCAGCATAGGCGTCACAAAGTTTGTGTCCCGAGAGTAGTTTATTTTTCAAGCTCTTGTTCTGAAAAGAGAACAGAAAGAAAGTAATATCATTTGTGTTTACCCTGCGTTCTGCACTGCACGTTCCCTTAAAATTTGTGCTGCTTTATGAAAAGTACTATTGACTTATTGGGCTTCAGTTTCTCCAGCAGGGTATTTAGCTGTTGAGGAGCTCTGACAGCAAGTGCTTGGTTGCTTCTCGATTTCAGACTGAGGAGCAGTCAGGGGTGCCCTGTCTGAGGATCTGAAAGTGCACTCGTACTGATAGGCATCAGTACGAGTGCACGAGTAAAAGGTCAGGAATGTAGCTCAGGGCCAGACCCCCACTGAACTTTAAATGTGATCAGTAAAGCCTTGAAATCAGTTGAGTGGCAGCAAGTATAGATATGCCAATGTAGGGGTCATAGGGTCTCGTTGTTTGGTGTCACATAGATGATCACTGCAGTTTCATAAACAATCTGAAGGTCTGAGAGTTATGTTGACTTAGAAAGCAATAATCTATAGCGTGTTACATTAATTTACATGATATGCCTTAATAACATTAATAATCATCTCCAGGTTACAAGAGTATTTAAAATATTCAGCTGTTGAAAGCAGAAGTGCTCTACTGCCATTACCCGTTTTGTCATATATAATTCAATTTTTTTTCTGAAGTAATACAGTTGCTTCACCCATGAAACAAGTGTAGTACTGCCCCTGTTTCTAAAAGGTAAGGTAATAGTCAAAGATAACACAGAGGTTTCTGGCCAATGGATTTGTATAAGAGACCATGGTACCAAGAGCTTTCTCTCTAAACTAAGTCAGAGTAAAATGTACTACTTTATTTTTAAAAGGAAGTCAGCAAATGACACAGCCAAGAGGGAGCATTTAAAGACACAAAAGCATGGGACCTGAAGGTAATAACAGCATTTAAAGGGAACAGATTTCCTCTTTTAATTGGCAATGATCTGCTAGTAAGATTGGTCCTAAACCAACTTAATGCTTAACCCAAAGTACCCATCCAGATGTCACGATGACCCAATAAAACAGCATGATCAATCATGACCAAAGCTTCACTAAAGCCTAAAAGAGCTGAAATTGAACAGTCTCCAGCGTCTCCATTAAGAGAAGGTAATTTGAGGAAGATCTATACTGTGATTTGAAATTAGATGGAGTGTCTCAGAAATGTTATTACAGTACAAAAAAGACCACTAATTGATGTACACGGTAGTAGCCATTCAATAGAACATACAGCACCTCTACAACATAATTTATGCAACAAAAATTATCCATATGTAAATATAATGGTTTTTGAGAGTGTGCGGTTGTGTTTCAATAGGACATCTTGGAAGACAACAAAATAAAAATAAAACTGACAACTGTAAAATTCATATCACACACATCATGTGCTTTTTTCAGTTTGCACTGCAGCAAGTCTCTAGCATGCAGTGTGTTTAAACTGCTACTTATAATATGTCATGACAATATTAAGCTGCAAAAATAAAGGAGGAGCTACATGTTAACACACTTGTTTCATTTTTGCTATCACATTTTATAGGAGACACAACAGCGCATACTGACAAGAAATTACCTCTACTGTTACGTAACTAAGCTTTATCTCTTCTGTTTTATCTACAGAAACCAACATAATTATATGCCGCTTCATCATAGCAACCAGTGGGGATGTATCAACCCTTTTCATTCGACTCAACAACACATTTAAAATTCTTAATGAGTTTATCAATGAGCTAATTACCTGTAGCCAAAGGTCTATTCTTCAAAACCATCCAGCAGAACTCAAGCAACAGGGAGCAATGACTAGTCATTCACCAGCTTTAATTCAAGAAAACTAAACCCACTGGCACCCCCCACCCCCCAGAAAACTGATGCCCTGCACCGTAAGTTCGACCTCACTCTTCTTATACAGTACATAGAGTATGTTCCGCTGCATATACAAGTGCATGCAGCAGCAATTCCCTTTCCACACTTATTTTTCTGTTTGATCTAACAGACTTTGGAACAGCATGATGGTAGATGCCAGGAGGGTGGCCTTGAGCATCGCCAAGACTGTAGTGTTGCTGAGCTTTACGAAGGAAGTAATGCCCAAACTGTACAATGGACCACAAAACCTCATCACAATGTTTGCTATGTTGGTGGCAGCCCTGGAAAGATCCAAATGGGAGATGATGTGTGGCTTATAACAGTTCTAACAGTTCATCACTATGCCACAGTATGACATTCAACATCACTAAACAATTATGGGGTATAACAGCCACTTTTGGAACATACAGTGTACTTCATTAGAAAAACAAATCTCAAATAAACCAGGTGAAATCAAATATGATCTATTATGTGCACTTTTACTTAGAGAGATGCTTATCATACCCAAAATAAGGACACATTTATTTACATTGAAATGTCACCTAAAATTGAGACAGCTAAAACCAACAGAATAGAATGAAATACCGCAGTAGAGGCTGAACAATATAAACAAAATTTCTTATCAGATTGTGGAAGATGTAAATCTAAATCAACGATAAGCTGTTTAACTGTTTTGATTAGTCAAAACTAAAAGAAACAACAACATAGATTAGGGAAGTACTCACAAGGGCAGACAGCTACCTCCTTTTTGTATTGTGTTTAACAGATTATATTTCATTGCACCACATTTTAGACACTGTTGTATGTCTGTCTGTCAGTATCAGCCCCAGTCTGTGATTTTTTGGCTCCAGTGCAAGTGAAGCAAGTGTGTTTTCATACCCATGCAGGACTCCCTGTAGCAGGTATTTTTGAATACAATATTGCCATAAGCATTTATGGCTTATAGATTGCACATTAAATTAATTTAGGTGGAGATAACACATTTGGCTGTTGCGTTGCTGTGCTCTGATGATAGATTTGCTGCTTGATGTGGGAGACAGCTCAATGTTATTAGGTGACAAGTTGGCTCTGAACCACATGGACAGTTTTAATGCTGGGGGAGAGAGTGAATATGAATCCACCAGCTGGCCCTTGACACTCTACTCTAAATGGCGTGGCCACCTCCACAATTCTCACTCTTTGTCATTGCACATACTGACTGCATTGACAATTTAATGCTTGATGGTAATCATTCACCACACAGCTGCATCTGTACATACTGTAGCTGGGGCAATGTTGGTCTGTTGGTCGGTCAGTTCTGACTGAAATATCTCTACAACTATTTGATGGATTGCTGTGAAAAGTTGCACAAACATTTAGGGTCGCCAGACTTTGGTGATCACCTGGCCTGGCCTGGCACCACCGTGAGGTTGGAATGTGAAATTTTTGGCCAACTATTTTTATTTATTGTTATATTTGGTACAAACAATCCCAGTTGCTATTAAGCAAATATTAGCAAGCTAACACGTTAAACTAAGACAGTGAAACAGCTAAAACACAGCTGTTTGAACAGCCTCACAAAGCTGCTAGCATGATTGCCGACGCTTAGTCTTCTTTCCTATTCAAAGGGACTATATGTAGTTTTTCTACTAAAATGAATCCTTTTTTTATTGCCTGTGTGCAAAGGGGTTGTAATCTGACATTAAAATGATCCACCTGCAGGGTTTGGCTGTTAACTCTCTGAAGGCAAATATTCCTATTCCTATTCGAAGGCTCCGGGTTGGATTTTCCGCGAAATCCAGTGACTGACACGTGCATGCGCGCTCCCGAGCCTCTCGCTGTGTCCTGAGCCCTAACCTTGCACTCAGCAGCGATGACACTTCAACTTACAACATGGAGTCAGCTAACACTAAGAAACACCTGCTCCCAGCACAACACAGACTCCAACACAAACTCCACATGAGGATAAAAAACAAAGTTTTATCTGCTGAAGCTCGTCTGGCCAAATGTGAATCGGATTGACTTTGGACGAAAACACGGAACAACATCGGCAGGGCTTTTGAATCATAGAGAAACCTCCGCTTTGTTTTGGGTATAAAAACAGACCCGGAGTTGGCTATCATCATTGGAGAGCTAAGCTAGCATTACTACAAAGCATGTAAAATATATTTTGATTTTGTGCTTCAGTTGGCTCAAGTTAGATAGCGTTAGCTAACGCCGAGCAGTTGCTCAAGTTGTCCGGTGCAAAGTTATGGAGCTTTCACATTAGCGTTACTTCACCAACCAATCACCCATGTTACTTTCCTCTGTACCACAATGTCAAAGTGTCAAAGCCTGCAAGAAATGATGTAACGGTAAAAAGCTAATGTGGAGTGATTTGTTCACTATCCCATAGTGATGCAACCACAAGCAGCTAGCGTTAGCTAACGCTACAGTAGCTCGGACCCGCTGCTGTTTGCTTCGTAACGTTCAATTTAGATTTATTGCCTTTTACTGATGGGTACACAGTTTCTCCACCTCTCATAATATACAACCCAGAGGAAGAGCCATCCACTAACACTAGTTACAGTAAATCTACTTACTGCGGTGTAACTGTTATAGAGTGTGACACAGTCTTATAATATTCAGTCCAGCTCACTACCCGTTTCATTACCATCCAGTACATGTAACGTTAGCTGTGCTGACATTGCTGAGCCTCCGGTGACAGATTCACAGATAGTAAAAATGGTTACTGAAAGCAGCAGGCGAGCTAACGATGTAGCACGTCGGCTAAATGCAGTAAATGTAAGTTACCGTGATCATGTAACGAGCATGGATTAGTTCAACATCAAGCTGATAAAAACATTGCTGTAACGTTGCAGTGGGAGTTTACCTGAGTTTCCACCATGTTGTGTGTAGCTGGCTCCCCACCTGTCTATAGCCGCTCTCACTTTGCCTTTTTTCGGGAATACTGTGCCGATATGCCGGTGTCTCACTGCGCTGAATGAAGTAACGTTACGGCGCCAGTGTTGATCCGCCTCTGAGACGGGAACGTTGAAGTAACCGAGCCTGAACATGTCTGAGTGAAAAGCCAAGGCCTGCATGCTGTTTTTCCTGCGTTTATTGCAGGATTTCTGTATGAAAGCGGTTGGGTTTCGGATTCTGCTCGCTCATGAGTTCAAGCGAGCACGCGTACGAGCACACACCTGGTTGCAATCTTAAAACTGCACCGCTAGTGGCCGCTGGAAACTACATAATGCCCCTTTAATGGATGTACTATATATCAAAGTACAATTGCAACGTACCACTTAATTATTGCTTTAAAAAAAAGCACCAGCATTTTTAGCTGATTGAGACAATCGTCCACAGTCAAACTCGAGGCCTAGCGTACTTTACTTTAGGAAAGTACATTTGGCATTACATAAGTATTAGTTGAAAAACAGGAACCTGAACTGAAGGTTCAATGTTTTTGTTTACAGCGCTAAAATTTGCCAGGCAGCGAAAAGCTACATTCTGTTCAAATGTTGCAGTTTCTCACATATGGTACATCCTGGCCTCTGTCTTTCCTTTGCAATTCCACCCTCACTCCCACACATACCTGTGCTATGTACTCCAACACATACAGTACATGCACACTGAGCAGAAGTAATGAGCTGGGATGGCAGTTGTTTTGTGATTCAGTGAGGCAAAAACTGGCCAAGTATCAATTCATCACAGTTGCACCTCATCTCGCCCCCACAGAAGGACCACCATTGGAGGACATGTAGAACCGGCAGCTGTCATAAAATGTGACGTAGTTTAGCCCCAGGACATACTCAGAGTGAAAATGAGATCCTCTGGAGCTTATATGTCACAGTGCATTATGCAAATTGTGATACACTGAGCCACATATGAAGTAAGTGTCATTCCCACAGCACTGTCATTCTCAGGACCTGAAAAAAGGAACATTTATACATTTACATGTTGCTCATATTGCCATAGAAAAAGTAAAAGCACGCACATAAGTAAGTCTGTCTGTCAGTGTGTTACAGGGCCTTTATCACAGATCTATGACTATTGCAGATTCACACAAAAAATGGTGTTGAAGTACCACTGGTATCTTTTGGTTATGTGATGATTTTAAATTACATTATGTTCTCTTTCGTGTAAGTAAAGTTATACTAAGTATAGTTATATTTAATAAAATATACACCAAACTAAAAATAAATATAGAATATATTAACATGAAAAAAGTTAATTACTAGCCATCTAAGGGACTTCAGCACTCAAAAACTGTCTATCTGGCTCAACTAACCAGAGTTATTTTCACACATTATAAAGTGCTGATATGTTGACAGCCCCCCCGAGTGTTGATATTTACTGTCCATCTAGGTCAACTTTCACACTTCTCAACACACATCAGTGTTAGATCCTTTAGGTCTTAGAGTGAAATGTCAGAAACCAAGTCTTCTGGCAAAACATTTTTGATATAATTCTGGTCAAGTTTTTCTCACATTAACACCATGGAGTGTAAAAGTAGTAATGCGCAATTATCTCTGCTACATTACAAATTTATGCCTTAAACAAATTCAATTTCCAATATTAAACTGAAGAGATCAACCCCTTCCCCACATGCAGCCCTGTTCCTACGGCAACTACAAAATTTAAATAAACCACCAAAAGTGTGATGCAGATAGAGTTGACATTTTTATTTTCAACAAATACAGTCACATGAGCCATGTCGTGCACATTGTCGGACTCCACTCAGGGGTGGTACGAGCAAGGGATTGTTGTCGCAGCATATTTCAGCTTAAAAGGTCAATAAGATTCATTGTAATGACAGAGAAAACAAAATGACAAGATGTTTCTGTTGCATCACTGCTTTAATAGCTTACATGTCTCATTTATGAAAATATGACATCATTATTCATGTCTAATAAAGGCCACACTGAACTGGGGCCATAGACCTAAACAGAGCCACTGTTTCCAGTGGAGGCCAATGAAAACCACAGATAACAAAATATTCCTAAAATAAGTACAATTTGAGTTAAATGTTGTTAGCAATGGTTCAGTCTAGTTTAAATAAAAGGTTGCTGTATTGGTGCTGTGGGTGAGGGGCTTCACTGCAAAGTCTACTACTCTCTACTCTCCATCTCTACATCTGATCGTTTTGATAATATGTACATACGTACTGCTACTGTAGATGGAACCCAAGTGAAGGAACTCTCTACACATGGCTTGTCATTTAAGAGATTTGATTTCACTTTGAATTTGTTTATTTCATATAGTCATTTAGCTATCACAGTTCACCCAGCTTCCCCATGCTTTTACACTCTTACTACCTGCTCAGCCTGCAGGCAGCAATCTCCTTGAGAGTGCGACATAATTTTTGGCTTTGTAGAAATTGATGTGAGAAACAGCTTTGAACCATGAGTTTAGGTAGCAGTGGTTGGAGTGATGTTGGATAATAATCTAACAATAGAAAAGTGTTGTTCTTGCTTGGACTTTGAAAGACTCCAGCAGTGAGCCACTGGGGCAAATGACGGGGAATAACAGCATTATGGACCATTTAAAATATTTTATGTTAAAGTCCTCTGTTGTGCATTGTTATTCATGTGTCCAATGTGATTCTGCTTGGCACAAAGGCATCATTTTCATAATTATGACATAGAAAATATTCAGATGTCAAAGTACAATCAATTAAGCACCAAAACCTTTAAACACCAGTTGTTGAAAGCTCTGTACTTTTTCCTAAGCCATACCTCTACATGTAGTTTATTTAATTTAAATGTATGGTGCCATACTTCACTGTCCAGATCATGAAACTGTTTCAATAAAAAGAAAATATTTGCTGCTTAACTTTTCTACTCACTAAGTTTTGACATGGTAATGAAAGGGCTGTTCATCAAGCAGAATCTTGGCTTGTCATTCAATATCAGCTCAGCTATAAAAATCCCAAAACTTCTTAAATAATTAAAATTAAATAATTCTCAGGGGACCTTCTTTCATTCTGTGTTCATTCTTTTTGAATATCAAAAACTGTTATGAATAGGAGCTTAAGACATTTTATCCCATCCCCCATTATATATGACAGCCTCTGCCATATTTTAATGAGCAGATTCCACACCTAACATAATCAATTACAGTCTCTTTCAGTACAGTCCACCAGGCATGTCTATGCTCTTAAAGCAAGAACACTCACATTGCAAGAAAATTGTGGTGGGCCACAAGTTCTGCAGCTATGTAACTGTTGAACTCATCTAATATAAATTACTGGCATTACCATAGCAAATGCTAACTCTGGATAAGCTATTAAATATGACATACCACCAGACATCTCACAAGGCATTTGGCAGCATGAGCTGAACACATCTTGGCAGTTTCTTAAGGACTCTTGAGGTCAAAGGGGGGGGATTATGCATAAGTGGAGATTGCTTTCTTAAATCTGTCATTGTTCTGCTGCATAAACATGTGCATTCAGTATTCAGTATCTGATGAACCCAATGAAAAGACATTTATGTGAACAAAATATTGCAAATTTGTTTTGCCATGACGCCATAATCTCTGGCTCAATACTGTGCCAAAACATTAAGGGAACATCCGGAAGAGCAAGACATGACGCAAAAAAAATGTCAAATTTCCTGTTGGCAGAAGACATTATTTTGCCTTGAGAAATCACAACCTTCAATTACAGTGTATTCTGAAATTGTTAGATGCAAATCATCACATGTAACTAGATTCTCTTTTATTTACTCACAAACTCACTCCCATGTTAAACATGTTGCAGATTCTCCACAGGGGTGAGCTCTTCTGTTTTTACTCGACTATTTTTGTACATGCCCACCTGCACCACCCAATTGAATGAAAATTAATAGCAGCAGCAGTTTAGACTGCAGATGAAAATATCTCAAAATCTACTACAGGTAAAGAATGTAAATGCTGCTGCAATTGGTACCATTTTTTAATAGATACTTGTGTATGTGTGTGTTTTGGAGGAGTTACACTCATGCTACCGTTAACTAAAATAAAATGAATTGCTAAAAATTAAGGAGGAGGCAGCTTAACCATCTGTCAAAAAACGAAAGTGCTTCATTATGCTTATCCTCCTCAATAGATTTTGTTTTAACTTTTAAGGATCAAATTAATTGATTATTTATGAAGATACTTTTTTATTGTCACATACATGTTGCAAAATTCGTCCTCTGCACTTTAACCCATCCCTCAAAGGATCAGTGGGCAGCTGCTGTGCAGCACCTGGGGACCAAGTCCAGGTTTTTATCAGTGCCCGGTCAGTGGCACTGACTGAAGAGCTAAAATGTTTTTGATTTAAATTTTGATTATTGGGTATTATTACATAAATTATTACATAAATAAAAATATCTGAATACCATATAGTGAACATAACAAACAATAACAGAATAAAATTGCATAGAATAAAAGAACTAAAAGAAGTTATCAGACTTATTTGTGTATTTTTTCAGTCCAAATACACCACTGCATCACTCTCATGTATTGAATTTTGCTTTGATGGAAATATTGTCCTCATCTTGATTTGACCTGACCATATGCACAAATGTTTCTTATTACTATATACTATATATAGTATATATATTACTATATATACTATATATTATTATATTGCCTCTACCCATTGCTCAATAAATACCTGTTGAGAGGTTTTGTAAAATACTTGAGAAGGCTTTGGGATATTCGAAGAAAAGAGATAAGATGAACTCTATAGATACTTGCAGGGAAATTGGGACGACCTTGTGGTTCAAAGAAGAGCTGAAATATTCCATGTGAAGTAGCCTGAATTACATACAGCATAATAATAGAGCGGCAGCTCATCTCTGTGCTAATCCATCCACCTGAACACTAATCTTTTCTGGTCATTTACTTTTTTGTCATTCCTTTTATTTGTTAAAGCTGAATCAAAAATGGCAGAACAATCCAATAGCTTGGGTGGAAATCATGACAGTGAAACCTCTAATGCTCATAATAAATTATCTGAGAGATTAATTGAAGTACAACAACTGTAAAATATGAAAATTGCCATGGTAAATTGATATTACATTTAAATTGAATAAACAAACCTTGATTGTGATCAAAGTTCAATTTCTGAGATATTTACTCAATTTTAACTGATCCGTTCAGTTTGAACTGGCTTACCTGTGCCCAATGGATATTATGCCCTTAGTTGGTCTCAATTAGCCCCAATTACTAAATCTTATGTTTATCTCACTATGTTTTAAGAGTTGAAGTAAGGATAAAATAACAATGAAGATGACAATGAATATTATTATTCCTAAAATAACTGGTCATAATACACAATCACTGTGGTTAAGTTAAGGCAACTAAAAGTACTTGGTTTAGGGAAAGAGGCGACTGTAGCTCAAGTGCTAGAATGGGTTACCCATTAATCATTTGGTTGGTAATTTTATTGAATATCCTTGAGCAAGACAGTGAACTCTAAACTGCTCCCAATTTACATGTAGACCAAGTCCAGTTGCCCTTCATTTAAACCTTCCTTGGGTAACTAATTTAGGTAAGTAGGTAGGTACGTAATTTAAGGTACTAATAGAGGAACTGGGCTGTTGTTGTTGTTAACAAACCAAGAAAGCTAATTTTACAGATATTATTAGATTACCTCTGTCTTTCCATTTTATCACTTAAACACTTATAAGAAGTCACATTGAACTAAGTTATAATCAGAGTCGCTATAATTGGAATTAGATGATTTTGTCAGTAATTGTAATATAAAATACAGATTGGAGAGAGGAGTGCTACCTGAATGTATGCTTGACTTACTCAGGGAAGTAAGCATTTATTTTCCTTTTAATTTTCTGTGTTACATCCACACTCATCAAAGAGTTTCTCAGTCTGGTAAAAGAACATTCTCTCCATAAGCATGTAAGTTAGAATAGGTGGGTATTTTCACACCTCCATGTTTGAACACCTGTTTATGTTTCGCTATTCTGCTTATGCTCTGGTGGCACCAGCTGTCAGTGTCCACTAAAGCCTCCATAATAATGCAGAAGGAGAAGAGTTTGTCAAAAGTAAGAATAAGTTTTTGTCAAAAGTAAGAATAAGTCACTTTTGGGGACATTATTTTGACATACATTAATACCCTGGAGACTTACCCTAACCCGAACCCTCACTTGCCTAAACCTAAACCTACCCCAACCTATACCCAACCTTGCTCAAACCTAAGTTATAACCCAAAATTTTAATGATTTACATTATGGGGACATGGATTTTGTCCCCATAAGGAAGGCGAGTCCTCCACAATGTGACAGTGTAAACAGATTTATGTTCCCATAACAAGTAATACCCTGCGATGGACTGGCGACATGTCCAGGGTGTACCCCGCCTTTCGCCCAATGTCAGCTGGGATTGGCTCCAGCCCCCCCGCGACCCTGTACGCAGGATAAGCGGTTGACAATGGATGGATGGATGGAAAAAGTAATACCCGTCCACACATACATCATGTCTGATTTTAAATTTTATCTGCAAATTCATGCCAGGGCAGTCAAGGACTTTTAACCTTCCAAAGACAGGGTTGTTGTTTGCTCATCTAAATATATGTAGTTGAAGGAGCAAGATTGACATTTTAGTTGAATCAAATGACATTTGTGTACTAGCTATAACAGAGACATTGTATTCATCATTTGAGGATTCAGAGGTTTCAATACATGGCTACATTTTTTTTCAAAAGAGACAGGAATCAATATGGTGGTGAAGTGTCTAGTTATTTTCATTATTTTCATATATTCAGTTATTTTAAGAGTCATATTCCAGCCAGACAGCATCATAACGTAATGATGAATGAAATAGAGGCTCTGTGGCTTTAGGTGCACCTACCACTTTTAAAACGTATATAGTCAGATACAGAGCGATTAGTCAACGTAATTGAGGATGTCAACTATTAAAATTCGTCTACGTGAAATTTTATTGTCGACGCAATAGAGATAGCAATCTTCATATGAGGAACATTTCTGGTTGTTTATTTGTAACTGCAATGCACTACAGGAAGTGCAGGGGGCAGTACCGCTTCCACTGTCTGCCATGACTGCTTGACTGAGACGACTCTCGAAGAAAAATAATTCATGTGAAGTGGAAAGAAGCAGAGAAAGAGGCGAACAGCATAATGTTGCAACAGGCCGCCTAGTGTGGATGTGAAATAACTTGATGTTATTTGTGAAATGTTGGATAATGCAGCTGATGGTAACAGTGAAATTTATTTTCTGGGGGATTTAATTAATGGTTTACTTCATGATAACTGTGCCATGTGGAATAAGATTGTCTTCAGCCAGAAAATGTAACTTGTGTCAGGTAGTTACATTACCAACCAGAATGTTTACAAAGACATTTGGTATTACAACTTCGTTTTGCATTGATCACATATTGTTGCACTGGTTGCAGCGGTCATAACTTGGTTGGAATTATGAGAAAAAACAAAATACCTAAGGCTGACACTCAGATAAAATACAGGCTGTTAATCAGGAGTTATTTGAAGAAATTAAAAGTATGTAATGGCTGAATGTGTGTAATGAAGGGGATCTGGAGAAAACACTTGTGTTTATGAAATTATTTATGGGTATTGCAGATAAATAGATGGTGCATTTATTAGCTTATTATTTTAGTAACCACAGTACTTAACAGACAAGGTGGACAAACTAAGAAACAAAATGTGAACGTAATAAATAATCCAGTGTCACATACCATCATAAGGAAAGACAGTACATGTTTGAGTTCCACTATATAGAAAATATGTTGGAAAGATTCTGTTATATATAGCTACAGATGGCGATAAACATATATCCACTCTAGTATGTCATGTATTTATTAGTGTTTAGAGTATGGTGTGTGCCCGGCGATTTGGAAAGAGGCAAAGGTCATTCCGCTTCCTTCACTGGTCCCAACAGTCATCCTATTAGTCTTCCTCCCAGTGCTAAGTAAATTATTGAATAAAAACTGTCTATGGTCATTTCCAAAGTTATTGTTCAAGTAATGGTTTGATTGCAAGCTGCAAACGTGCATATAGAGAAGGGCATTCGGATAGGACAGCATTAGCTCAAATGACTAATGACTGGCTAAAGAGGGTGGATGACAGGAGGCTGGTGGGTGCAGTGATGTTGGATTTTAGTGCTGCATTGATGTGAGTGATCATTGTCTATTGCTTGGAAAGCTCAAATGCTATGGTTTTAAATTCACTGCTTTGTCCTAGATGGACAGTTACCTATTCAGGAGAAAGCAGAGTGGTCTTCAATGATTACTCTTCTGATAGCAAAGCAGTACAATGTGTAGGTGGGACCTCTTCTATAGTCCATATTCACAAATGATCTCCCATCAGTATTAGATAAAGCTAGAGAGGTTATGTATGCAGATGAGTCAACTATGTCCAGTGCAGCATTGACATATCAAGAGCTAACCGATCTACTGAGCTTTGAGCTCAGAACAGTGGCTGGGTGGAAAAGTAAGAAAAAAATGGTGTATTTCTAAAATAAAATGCAGTGTGTTTGGACCTAGACACTTGCTGGTCATTGTCAACTCACTTGGTGGAAAGTCAGCAGGACAAGTTACAAAGTCTACCCTACTTGACATTGTGTTAGATGTTAGACTTTCATGGAGTGAACACATTAATAATATCGTAGATGAAATGGGTAAGATAATTGCTGTTACTATAAAAAGTTAATTCTTTTCATTTTTAAACTCAGATTTCAGCTGTAACACCCAGAGCTTTTTCACCAGAGAAGAGCTCATGAACATCAAGGGAACCATGTTAGCACATTTATTTCCCACTTTTCTCTGTCAAAAGTGCTCTAATCATTGTTCATGAAGTGACACGCAGGAGGAAAGGTAAACATGCCAGTGCGCTCATGCGTTTCTTTCGGCATGGACTTCACACACCGTTACTGGGAAAACTCCTCTTGAACGTACTCTCAGTGTTCAGTAAACTGGATGATCTCCAGCTAGATGTGTGGAAAAACAGACACTTATTTATCTTCTGTTCTATGATTTTTGGTCTATATTTACATTCCGCAGGCTAACAATACTGTGTGCAGAGCAGACATACCCGAAGTCCCTAGTTATTGTTCTCTGTGACTTTAACAAAGGGTATCTCAGCCATGAACTCCCAAATATAGAAATTTTATCAAACATCCAACCAGAGAGGAGAACATTCTGGATCACTACACTAAAATAAACAGTGCCTATCACGCCATCCTCGCACTGCAATGGCTGCAATGGGACACTCAGGACTGCTACCAACAGACTGGATGAGTTTACAGAAGATGAGAACGCACCAGGGTGAGTTATAACAACGACAAACCCTGGTTTACAGCTAAACTCAGATAGTTACGGTTGGAAAAGGAAGAGGTGTGCAGGAGTGGAGGCCAGGCCAATTTTAAGGAGTCGAAGGTTTAGCAAGGTGGTTAGAGAGGCTAAATGACTGGACTCAGACAGACTACTAGTTCTCTGCCAACTATGCTACTGCTGTCTGGAGAAGCTTTGTGCCACATCCACCCTACTACGTCTTCATTTTAAAACTAAATTTGAAAACACTGCTGACCCCTTTTTCATTTTAAAACTCCAGGGGTGTTTGGTATTTCTATTAAAATATTTTGTGCTGTTCAAATAACACTTATACACCATTTACTTTGTGGCGACTCCCCTGTAACACCTCACTGGAGACATGACATGTTCCAGCCTGCTTCAAATCCTCCTTCAACATCCCTGTCCCCAAAACACCAATAAACACAGGACTAAATGAATACAGACCTGTCGCCCTGAACTCTGTGGTAATGAAGTCTTTTGAGTGCCGTGCATTGTCCCACCTCAAATCCATTATGGACTCACTCCTGAATCCCCCGCAGTTCACCCACAAAGCCAACAGGCTCATAGAGGATGCAGTAAACATGGCCTTTCACTTTACCCTCCCCCATCTTGACTCCTCAGGAACCTATGCCAGAATTCTGTTAGTGGGTTTAAGCTCTGCTTTCAACACTATCGTACCGGCTCTGCTGCAGGACAAGCTCTCCCAGTTGCGTGAGTCTGACTCCCTTCTGCTCTTCTCCCTGTAAATGAACAGCTGCACCTCTAGTCACCAGTCTATCCAGCACCTGAAGTTTGCGAACGATAAAGATATCCTTGATCCTTGATACCACCCGCATTGGGCTCATCACTAGTGAGGATGAGTCCGCTTACAGGTCAAGGATTGACCACCTGTTGGAGCCAGAACAATCTGGAGCTCAAGACAGTGGAGATGGTAGTGGATTTCAGAAAGAGCCCTGCCCCATCTGCCCATATCACTCTGTGTGATTCCACAGTCAAGACTGTGGAGTCCTTTTGCTTCCTGGGCACCATCGTCTGCCAAAGACAATGATGGTGTAAGGCTTCCAAAAAGCTTTTGATTCCTCTGGCACGAGGGCCTTTTCTATAGGCTACTTGAAAGTGGCATTGGAAGAAAAACATATGATTTGATTAAGAACCTGTATACAAAAAGTGAATGTGCCATAAAGATTAGAAACAAACAAACAAACAGCGTTCTTCTCCCAGGGCAGGGGAGTGAGTCAGGGATGCAATCTCAGTCCAATTCTGTTCAATCTATATATCAATGATTTGGCAAACCAATTAGAGAGTTTCACGGCACCTGGCCTCATCCTGAACGACACAGAGATCAAAGGTCTTCTGTATGCAGATGACTTAGTGTTGCTCTCACCTACTAAAGAAGGTTTGCAGCAGCACCTTATGGTGCTTTCAGACTAAACGCGAAGCGAGCGTTTGGGGCGGTGAGTTTATATACAAAGTCAATGCAAAGACGCGTGGAGCCGCGATTTCCTGTCACGCGGTGCGAAGCGACGTGAAGGGGGGCGGGGCCAGTGACGCGAAGGCAGCGCGATGGAATTCGCGTGAGTTGAATATTTTCAACTCAAGCGAAAAGTTGCGCGACGCTGAGTCGCGATAGCCTATCAGTGTTGAGATTGTCCATACGTCACCGAGGCTTCAGAGCGTTGTGTGCAGAGGGCCGGGCAGAGTGGGGGATTGAAAATCTGCAGGCCGGGTGAGAGCTGCTAAACTTGGGGGAGAGGAGCAGGGAGCAGTGCTCCAACCTTTCTCCAACCGGAGAAATAAACACCCACAAGTCGGTCGGATTCAGTTCTGACAACTATGCCGTTTACTCGGAGGAGGAGCTCGGAGTCAAATGGTTTTATTAAATTAGCGTTTTACTTTAGTTTTGGGGATTTCAACATTGATTTATCTTGACTGGAGCTTCTCAGCAGCTAGATTCCATGCACATCCAGTTCCAGTGTTGTTGTTGTGCTGTCGGACTGCGACTTCATATTTATATAAAAACCGGACAAAGCTGGACATTACTTGGAGAAAAGAAAGCGAGGAGGTTGAACTACCTGGTGAGTTCAGAAAACATGTGTCTGTAACTTTATTGCAGCTGTCATTATACTTTACTGTGACCAAGTTAGCATAGCACAGCCCTGATCGATCCAAACTCCGTTCAGAAAACAAACATTTTATAAGTTGTTGTCCTGCTGTCTTGCTGACAGACCTGACAAAGCATGAATTCAAATGTTTAACAAATCTGTATCATGTTGTGGTTATTTCGGCATCAGTTTATTCCGTTTATTGCTATTTAATCTCTGCAAAATGTTTACTTTGGTTTCATACAGTTGTAGTAATGGTGAGTTGTGTTTATTCACCTCATCGCGTTAAAATCGCCTTCTCGCGTTGTGTGTGAACACTTGCAGCGAATGTACTCGCGCGAGAAAAGCGCTGTGAGGCGAAAAATCGCGTTTGGTCTGAAACCGGCATTAATCTCCTGCAGAGATTTTGTCAAACCTCGGCCCTGACAGTAAACACAGCAAAGACTAAGATAATGATCTTTCAGAAACAATACAGAAATCAGGTTACACACAATTTCTATTTAGACACCACTAATATATAAAAGGGTCGCCACAGACAGACAATAGGAGAGACTGCATCCAGTGTGACAGGGGACAGGTAGAGACAGAGCTGCACTTTCTATCCTCATGCCCCAAATATAAAACACTAAGACAAAAACACTTTGCAAACATTTCCCAAATATACCCCGAATTCATATCAGACACACAGAAACTCCCCTATTTACTGGGAGAAATGCCCATATGTGAAATAATTGCTGCAAAATATGTCTCCTCTTGCCATGAAGTGAGGACAACCAGTGGAACCTCAGACTGATAAATAATTGTACAAATTTTCAAATAATTATTTTGATCGTTTCATATTTTAGTAATTGTTTTGTTTTTACTTGTGATACTGAATTCTTTTAAAAAATTATTATTTTTTAAATCAATTAATTATTATTTTTTGTCTATTAATATACACACACACGTTACTGTTTTTATTTATTTTAATTTTTAATATATTTTTAACACACACGCTTACTGTTTTATTTATTTATTTAATTTTTAATATATTTTTATTTTTTTAACACACACACACGCTTATCATTTTATTTATGTGTGAATATCTTCTTTGAAAACATTATTTGTCCAAATAAGTTACACTGCACATACTGATAGGATTAAAATGTATAGTACTATATTATGATTCCAACTACAGGACCTCCTTGGATAAAATGTCCCATCAGATTATAATGATATAGAAATTATAATTATTTCTACAATGGCTTTGTTTTTTTCTGGTGTGAAAATATTCTTTCCCACCAGTCTTGGCACTGTCTCATCCGGGGTATCCACAGCATTTGTTTAGACAACCTTAAGCTACAACAAAGTAAGAAAAAAACACAAAATATAATTTTGTGAACATCTCAAAGAAATATCTGTAGTCACAGCCTTCATCAGGGTTAAAGCACTTGGATGTATTTCTGTAAAAAAAATAGACCATCCACTTATAATGTCACAGCTGAATACCACAGCAAACCGGTCACTTGTCTGGAAGCTGAGGGCCAGAAATCAATATCTATGGCAGGCTGTGAGGAATACGCAATGCTGCTAAGTGACAGCATGATACCAGCCCTCTGAACACATGTAGCCTGTCTTTACCTCTCTCAAAATGTTTCTAAGATTTGAGTTCAGCACCAGTACCTATGAAGCCACACGGAGTGAAAAAATTGTATTAAGTGCAAAACAATGTGGAGAGTGACACAAATGTAATCCCACTTCTTGAACAAATTCTAAGACTTATACAGAAATGTAGGACTTGCCAGCAGGTGGCTGAGTTACCCAGACAGACATCCCACACACTGCAAATTTCATTTCAAGTTGATGCAAAGCTCAGAGTATCTCCTTGATGGCGGGGGTAAGTTTGTGGCTAATTGTTACTTCACTTTCACTGTGGAGTTGAGGGTCAATATGGCTTTGTAAAATGCAAAAGTATATAAATAACACTGGATCATTAAAGCCCTCAATATTCAGGCTGTAAGACATTATATTGGTTTAATCAGAGTTCCAACTGTGTAAATAAGGACATCTGACTATACATCTCAGCAAATTCGGTTGAAAAGTGTGTCTTTAGATGTCTAAGTTGCATTGAAAAGTTATTTCAATGACTATATTTTTTATGTAAGGCAAGATCTAACTACATATTGAAATATAGTGATTAAAATGCCATTGGGAGATGGTTATGTGTAACTTCAACGTCTAAAAATGTCCTTTTTAACCATATTTGGCCCACTTTTAACCCTGACTAGGTGTCTATTGTCCAGCACCACATCAGGAAAGTTTAAAACTTGCTGTGATTGAGGTAAGCGCAACTGCATTTATTTCTAGGTACTGTATTATAAATCATACTGCTGTACAGACAGTGACACCATCTTTCATCTAAGAAAATCTATATCTGTAAGCTTTAGGATATTTCAGGCTATGATAGTTTATGTTCACTGCCATAGAAGAGGAAAAACCTCCTTTTTATGTTTCTGATTGTCAAATATGAAGCTGCACAGAAAATAAATAGCAAACGATAGAAAACTTGACTGTGACATCCCAAGTGTTTTTATGTATATCAGGGTATTTTGGAACAGCAAGTGCTGCTAAATGTGGAGATGGTTTGGATGTAACAATTCATTATAAATGGAGCATCCCTCTGCTGAGCGGTACGACAATAGATAATAGAGTTGTTTCTCTGATTTCTAATATTGTTAGATAATGGTTTATGGTTTCAAACTAATTTGACAATCCAAGGCAATAAGAATAGTATATGGGAATTCTGAAAGTAAGAATTATGACCTGTAAATGAAAGAAGAATAGGAAGAAGAAGAAGAAAAGAAGAAGCTTTATCACAGAAGGTAACTGAAATTTGTCTTTTTGCATATTACAGCACCTTGGCTGTGTTGGGAGGAAATGCAGATTTAATACAAGCCACCCTCTGGCTCCCAGAAAGAACACGCCTTCCTGTTAGTATGAGACAACGAACTAACACATTCTGCTGTCAGGTTTACCACTCCAGATTTCATTACAGACAAGCTATGGCAGGATTACTATACTTCATGATTTGAATAATCTCTAAATAGCATTCTTTTCTTTCTGATAGATTTGTTCCCTGTGTTTATATCCAAACTCACTGTCCAAAGAAGACCTTGTGTTTAGTTCTCAGTCAGGGTAAATTTAATTAGACCTTACTATATTTGCCAATCCCCTAGCTCTGAGTTATCAGTTCTATAAAAAAAACAAAAAAAACAACAATAACACAACATGAATGGTGAACAGAGGGCTGTTTCACAAAAGTAGAATTTAGAAATCCAGGATAAGAGATAAAGCTAGGCTTGACCTAGTGTGATCAGAGCATCCTGGCTTTATCAGTTTCACAAAGGCCAAACCAGGCTCAGAAGGTGCAACTAAGTCAAGCCAGGTGTAAGTAATTCAGATAAATGGGCGTCAACAACTTTTTTCAAGAGACCACGCTGTCGATCACAGATTCATTGATGCTGAAATGGAAAAGACGTGTGCAGCATACTTTATTTGCTGTTACTCAATGAGTGTAAAAAGGTTTTGATGAAAAATGCACATAATATAAAAAAAGAAAGAAAGAAAAGTATTAAAACAGCGAGAAAAGCGTGGCAGACAATACTTATATACAATACTTAATTAGTAAGTTGCTAAAAGAATCACTGCTCCCAACTGAAACTATTAATTATAACGTTACCATGAATAGTAACGCTATGTCAGACCTACAAGTAAGCACCGGACCTTAATATGTCACTCAGCAAATGTATTAATTACAACCACTAATCAACATACTGTCTATTCAATTCAATTTTATTTATATAGTGACAGTTCACAACAAAAGTATTTATTTTTCTGGCAGCATTACTACTAGTACTAGTACTAGTATTGCCCATTTAACCCTATTTTGAAATAATATGTAATGCTGAGATATCTGAGTGGAGAGTCTGGGGGTCCTCCCCCAGATGTTTTTGAGCATTAAACACTTAATTTTCTGACGTCTGAAGAAATATTCTACACCAATTTATGGTGGAAATTATTTTATATAAATTTTATTTATATTAAAAGGAAACAAAATTCAGCTGGCAGGTGACAATTCAAAATATAAAAATATAATGCAGTATCAGCAGCTTGTTCAATTAGCTTAAGTTTCATTTTTGGACAATGCACATATCTTTTTTCTATGTTTGCACAGCATGTTTTCTTATTAACCTTTCTTAAAGCCTTTTCAGTTATTTACCATTTTTTAGTGCAAGCAACATTTTTGACAAATAAAAAGTGTGTGTATATATATATATATAGTAGGCTTGGCAGAGAGGCTGGAGGTCTGTCAATTTTGTGTGAAAATGGTGTACTTTTTTAGTCAATATGGATAATAGATAAAAAGTCAGTGTTATGGTGCTCATAGAAAATACTGTATGATATCTGTAAGTTGACCCTGAGGCTGTAGTCCTACAGCACATCCACAGGTGAAGACTTCCTGCTGTGCTAACTGTTATGTGTTTTACTGTCATACTGTATGTCTGAACTGCACACACTTGAAAAAATTAACAAAATAAAAAACAGACTTAGATATGGAGATAAAAAGAAGCACTGAAGATATTAGAAAACCAGCAACTGCAAAGAGAAGTGATTTAGTGATTTAGTGAACTAGAAGTAAACTGTAAGCCAAACTGTAACACAATGTATTACGGTAATCATTGTTTTCTCTCCCAAACACGCAGTTGTTTCATGAATAAACAGTGCACAATATATCCTCCTTATTGAAGTAGGACTATAATTTGAGAGTATTATAAAAAGACATAGGAATCCTACATAGTGTGTGTGAGTTTCTTGAGTGACATATAATGTCCGGTGCTCACTTTTAAGGCACAATATAACATTATAATTATGACAGTTTCAGTTAAGAGCTGTGATATTTTTAGCTTCTCACACATTCAGTCGGTCAACAATTGGCTGCCACTTTTTTTCCTTGGTTTATTGCTGTACCCGTGTTACTTTTTCTTTTATTTATCCTTTTTATTATTTTTATTTTTTACAAGTGCTTTCATTCCACGTAAACCTAACTTACTCGCTGATGCCATTGTGTGCAAAGTATGGTGGACGCATCTTCTCTAGTTATGAAACCTAATAACCACAACCTACTATTTTAATACCGGCTACTGAAAAATATGCAGAACACATAGGCCTACATAAGAACATGGAATGACTGAAAAAAACACTTTGGTTTCTGATCGGCGTGACACTGACTGAACAGATAAGGCACCAGGATTAAATAAGCCTGGCTGTTAGCCTGGTCTGGAGCAGGCTAGCTGCACAGAATAAATCGCCATGGTAACTTATGTGCTACTGCTTTCGTGAAACCGAGTCAAAGCTTAATTCAGCCAGGATATCTGGAAAATCCCGGCTTAATCCCTTATCTTGGTTTTGTGAAACAGCCCTCAGTTCACAAAGTTACTCACCCTGACGTCATCTCTTGCATAAGCAGCCCTGCTGATAATGAATCAACAAACAGCACAGCAGCCTCTGCTATAGAGACACAGATTACAGCCTAACCCAGATCACAAAACAAATCCACTGCAGGTATTTTCCATACCGCTCACTACAATCATTGCAAATTCCATCGACTTTCACTTTAAATCTCTTCACTGCAAAACTTCTCCTGAAACCTGGCCTCTCCCTAATACTTTATCATTCTACTGTCTTGGCTGTAAGAAATCATCATCCTGAAAAAACAACTTCCAAAACTTAATTTTACCAGCAAAAAAAATCACCTTTTGTTTATAGGTGGGAGCTTTTAAACAATTCCACATAATAACAGTGCAGCTAAATAAATTAATCAGTGAATGACATCTACTTTCTCTTTGTGGAGAGACAAACCCAAATCAAATCCCAATTGCCTGTTTTGCAGTAAGCAGTGTTGGGCAAGCTACTTGGAAAATGTAGTGAGCTAAGCTACTAGCTACTCTACATTAAATGAAGCTTCACTACACAGAAGCTACCCCCCAGTGAAATGTAGCAAGCTAAGCTACAGCAACATGGCAAAAGTAGCTTAGTTACATCTAAGCTACTTTTAATTTTTTAATAGTTTATAGTTAGGTCATTTATATATAAATATTTATATACACACACTCACACACACGCAACATAGGCCTAGTTTATATTGAACCAACTTCATTCCACAGTAACAATAGAAGAAAGACTAAAACCTGCTCCAATGTGTGTGTGAGCTAAATCAGACACAGAAACTCTCCTACTTACTGCCATATCATTGCTGCTAAATGTACTTCCTAATGCAACAAACGAAGAACTATTGTTGTTTGTATAAAGCAACTTAATTATCATATTATTAATTAATTTAATTAAATAAGTATTAATTAATTCTATATTTTTTATAGTTTATATGTGACTTTGTGCTCTGACAACATTGCAACCTAAACAACCTAAACATTCATGGCAGAGAAAGTGAGAGAGAGAGAGAGAGAGAGAGAGAGAGACACTCCGTCGCACGTGTCTCCCTGCAGCAAAGTCGCAAACATCAGCCCAAGGATCGGTACGTGATGTCACCATCACAGGGAAGCGCTTCTGCCGGCTGCACATACAGGTCCGTGTGTGGCGGTGGTGTCACGTACTGATCCTTCAGAAATGCTTGGGAAAATGTAGCGTGTGTGGAAGCTACCGCGCTACCCGGTCAATAAAAGAGCTTCGTTACTGAAAAGCTATTTGATTCAGAAAACAGCGACGCTACCACCAAGCTACTGAGAAATGTAGTTAAACTAGTAACGGCGCTACTTGTAGCGACGCTACTGCCCAACACTGGCAGTAAGTACCAAAGAAATACCTCATCAAATTCTCTTGTGCACTTAACCCAAAACAATTTGGCTTCAGTGGTGTCATTTTTGATCCACTGATCACTTATATCAAAATAAGACCATTATTCACCTCAGAAATATCTACAGCTTGGCATTTTCCCTCAATTAATAAAACATGTACCTATGCTTTTGTTTCATCCTGAATTGATTTTACAGGAGACAATTGCTGTGCCTCTCTATCTGGAACAAGCTTCCCGTCAATGTCAGGGAAGCAGATACTGCCTCAGTATTTAGCCTAAACTTAAGACTTGCTTACTTGATGTAGCACACAATATATAATGATTCTGTGGTTCCAATAAAAACATTTTGCCCTCGTCTTTACCTTGCTCAAAAGTAAATGAACAGCTAGGCCAGTAGTAGCAGATCTTTCAGAGAATGCATTTATGAAGAAGAAATGAGTTCTGTTAACCCACTGGCTCATACTGAGCCACACTGGATTAAATACTAAGCTGTCCAGTGTGTGTGTTTTCTAAGGCAAAAACAAAAAATCACTGACAAGCTTTCAGAGTCTCCTCCCGATCTCAGAGGAGGGAGAATCAATTCTGCGTGTGGAGAGTGCTGAGATCAGAGCTGTTTTGGTGCTAGAAATTGTGTGAAATGAGCATGATGTCATAAAATGAAAGGACTGTACATGCCCACTGCATGAAAAGTGAGAAATACAAAAGGATTATGTGAAAGAGAAACCGCTAAAAACAGGTCTGACACTGAACTACCAGGGTGCGTCGGCATCTACCTTCAATTCCAACTAACCTGGAAAATTTTTGAACACATTGTTGGGATCTCATATGGGCAGGTTTAGTTATTAGCAAATATAAAAGGTATTTGCTGATATTAATAGAATTATTAAAAGGAGTTAGTGTTGTAGTACCCAGGACCGGTCTTGGTCTTAAGACCACTTTTTGATGGTCTTGGTCACGACCGCCTTTGTACTCGGTCTTGTCTCGGTCTCGGACATGGAGGACTCAGGGTTTTATTTCAAGACCAGTCAAGACCATAACTTTGGGAATATCAATAAATTGCTTTTGCATTGTCTGATTTGTTACCATCTTAACTTTGACTGGAAGTAAACTTATTGTTTCAAATGCAACAAATAACCCTAATTACACATGTCTCGTTCCCATTAACGACTGTCACCCCTCTCAGTGATGCTTACGTTGATTTCAGCTCTTAGTGTTTGTATGTGGGTGTTTTAATGGAAAAGTGGATCTTTCAGATCACTTTGAGAAGTACCTATGATCTCATTTCACATTTTATTGCGTGCCATGAAATGCAGGGAAACTGGTCTTGGTCTTGACTCGGTCTCACCCTCCCTTTGTCTTGCATTCAACTGTTCTCAGCCCCTATAAGTCTTGGTCTTGTCTTGGTCTCGATAAACTCTGGTCTTGGTCTTGGTCTTGGTCTCGGTTTGGGCAGTCTTGACTACAACACTAAAAGGAGTTAATAATAACTGGATACCACCCTGGAAGGGACGACTAACCAAACCATGGATACAGTCTCAGAAAGTGGTATTCACTTAAAAATGTCAATATTTAACAGCCTAACTATTTTACATTTATAAGGTGAAGAGTGAAAGGTTGAATCTGAGCACTGACTTTCACAACCAGCTGTAATCACAACACACAAATAATCACATGCGACTGCTCTTAAAAAGTAGATTATAATTTATTTAACTTTAGCAACACTGATAGACAATCAATAAAACTACAATCAATAGATATCCATTGTCCTATTACAACAAGAAAGCATAAAGGCAGCAAGTGTGTGTGGCTGATCCTCGTAGCAACTTGCAGTGGAAAAGCGGGGTGTACTGAATCAAAATCTTGGTGACATCATGCCCACGCCACAGGAAAGCCTGGTTGAGTTTTGGTGCTGTTTCATTGTTTAGGCTTTTGTTTTTACATGTGGGGGTCTCTATGTTCACCCAAGATGTACCACTTGATCTTCGACTCGACTGAGTCATTTCTCAGTTTGATGTCCAGTGACTGAGGCCGATAATTCTCACGTCCAATTCTGTATTGCAATGCTGTGTAGCACAATGCTTCACGTCACACAGCGGTACAGACAGAGATAATTGTCACAACCACTGACACACATGGATTAAAACATGATGTCACTGTGGAGACACAAAGCTCGCAATTTGTAATACTTGTAAGGACAAAATAAGTCATGTTTCCACACAGACTTTACTTGGGCAGACCGCCCAGATACATCAACTTACACCAAAGTATATTTGCCAATGCATTTTGACACTTTGCAGTTGTTATCCCTTATTACGTTAGAAGAAGCGGACATAGTGGATATTTAAAAGCACGCGCCAGGAAAAGCAACTTTGCCAGAACAGTGCCACTAGCTTTCAGTACCACATTGGTCTTAATTTTTTTCGATAGATTTCATTAACAACAAGCCTCCACACATGTCACCAGAAGAGAGACCGTTCTCGGCGTGAAATACAGATGCTTTCAGAAAGGGTGACAAAGCGTAGGTATTTGATGCAAAAGGTACCCCGAAACCTCTGTGTGAGACGCCCCAAGTAAATCTGTATAAGATGCCCGAGTCTTTTAAGGGTACCTTTAGTTACAAATAACTACACTTTTCCACGCTGTCTGAAAGCGTTGGTAATGACGCACTGAGATGAGAATGTGTTGGGGAGAGAGAAACAGAAAGAGGCAGGGTGGGGCAAGCCTGTTTGTGTGCAGTAAGAGTGTGTGTGTGTGTGTGTGTCATTACTACTGTCATTGTGTGGGAAACAATGAGCTGTGTTAGACTGGAATTCATTTTCAGGATTATATTTTACAAAAAGTTCTGTCTATTAGCCTAACCTGGAGCACTTTTATTTTGAAATTTGTTTGAGAGAAGGGTCTGTAACCTGGTGGAGTTTTGTAGATAATGTAAAAGGTTATTTAAAAGTCAATGTTTTACTGTGAACATACAATTGAATGGAACCCATGAAGAACAGCCAATAAAGACACAGACAAAGAGATAGATAGACACAGACATCTAGTTCCGGCTATATGGACAACAAGCTAACCGTTACAACAAAATACATGTTTGCAAAATATGTAAAGCCAATACTTGTTTTGCACAAATCAAAATTCTACAGTGCTACATGCTACAATAGATTTGCATGCTACAGTTTGAGGGACACTACTCTCATCTGGGTGTTGTCTTGTGATCCTGTGTCCTGTGATTGACTGTCAGGGTTCATCTGGTTCAAACATATTTTATGGCTTTTGCAACCTTTATACAATGTTTGCATATTGCCATAGCAAACAAACACAGGGATTTGTTGTTTGCATAAATCAAATGTCTTACAAATACATACTTTCACATAATCCAACTCACGGTGGAGAAAAATAATGATCATTCAATTTGCATCCATGTCATAAAATCTGTTTTAGAGTTCATGCTCAGTTCACAATCATCAGTGTTTCTCTTTTAGCATTAAGGGCACAAATAACACAAATGTCTGCATCAGTTTGAGCTGCTTAGATTTGTTACCCGTATGCTTTGGACACCAACAAAGTCACATTTGTCTAGTTTGCAATTTAGATTTTAATAGAGTTTAGGTTCAGTGAAACTTTTTATTAACATGCATTAAAAAAAAACATACATGGAACATACAGTACTGTATGATTTAGCCATGTAGGTTCCCAGACTGTGGGTTGGGACAACAGAACAAATAACAGTATATATATATCTTTTTAATGAAATAGGTTTGGTTGTCATGATAAATAATTTTTTTCTTTTTTACCTTTACCACACCATCACACATGGAGTTTGAGTGATGCATGCACTACATTGTCAGTAAAAGACAAATATAGATGACTGTGTACTGCCATAACATTTACTGCACTTTAATATATCTTTGCCATCTTACTAGACCTTTTTCATATACAATAAACACTGTGGCTCTCGGTGGATGTCAAGTCCATCATCGCTCTTGCGTAACAAGTCAGGGCAGCTGTCTTTGATATGTGAGTGCAATCGATCAGGCTCTACATCACCTGTCTGTTAAGTGCAAAAAGTGACATTGCATGCCATCACCCATCTCACCCCATTTCACTTACACCTTTAATTTTTGTCAGTACATTTTTGCTCTTAAGGCATGTCAGTGACCATATGTGTGAAATTAATTTGGATGTTATGATGGCATTTAGAGCCTCTTTGTGCTAATGCAGTGGCCATTCAGTTGTTGGGTGATATACTGATGGAGTAGCGAGGGATTATTTATTCTTCAAGGCAATAATGTTATGCAACCTATTGTGGTGTGTGAAGAAATAACAAAAAAATGGGTAATTATTTTCAGTTAGTTTTTTCATAAGCCAAAAATTGCAGGCATTTGCTGCCAAAATATTAAGAAAAGTCACAGACTGAAGGCAACATTGGATTTAATGTCTTATGCATACAGTACACACTACCTTCGGAATAAGCAATTTCTTTTTTCATTTTATCTGTGCTGCTGTGCTTTACTTTGATACTGATTTGACTATATATACAACTGTTTTTAAAATCACCCATTACATCTTTTGAATGTGTGCCTTTTATCACTTTCTGAGATCATGAAAGAGTAAATGTATGGCATCAATCAGTGGTAATTCTAATAAAACAGAAACAGAACTACTTACCCTTGCTAGACTATAATATTAAGTCGCTATCAAGTTTAGTGGTTTCATCTGCCTTTTCTTTATCCTGTTCATATACAAATAATGATGTGGTTTCCATTTTCTCCCTACTTCAGTTTCTTGTCACTTTTTTTCCAGTAAGAGTATTGCAGATAGATCCAGTAAATGCACCAGTGCTACCATTTAGCTGGTGAAATTATATCAGGAAGACATGAAAGGAAGAAGACAATGACGGGAAGCCATTTTAGACTAAAAAACATCAGTACCAGCAGCAAGAAGCTGAGTGTGTGCAAATCTGTCCATTACAATGCTCTCTGAGAACCTGATGAATCCCAGCAGGAGCCAAGTCGGTCTGTAAATCATTCTCCCTCAATATACTTATAATAAGCCCTGAAAGCAAATCACTGATAATGACTACACAGTAAACTGCAGCCATAAAGCTGATGTCCAACATAAAAACACATTTTAAAAACTAATGCTGGTGTAAACAAAGTATATGGTTAGCTTTACATATGTTAATATCTGCTCTATTAGCATAATTCTGGCATTCTATTAGAACAACAACACATTTATACATAAATTTAAGCATACCAGTTTATTATACAGACAAAATGAATGAATGCAACCTAATACAACACCCCTGCACATTCTACCTTCAAGAAGGTTATGTTATACTAAGAGATGTTTAAAATATTTAGTCAGTCTTTATTGGTACAAATAGGGTGGACAAATTATTCCTAACTCTCTTCTCAAAAGAGGAATTTATACTTTTTCTTTGAGGTGGCGCAAGGAGTGCACTGTATTGTGAACTGGAACATGACAGGGAACATAAATCACACAGTCTACAAGACACTGTTAAAACAGTATTGTTTATTTTGCTTTGAAACATTGTAAAATATTTTGATCGTACTAATAAGTTATGCAAATGACAAATAGTTGAAACTGTATATTATGGAAACTGAGGTCAGCTCACAGTATCAAGTTCCAGTTATGTCTACCACCAGAAGAACATGTTTTGGATAAAGTAGTAAAGTAGTTGATGTTGGTGTTTAATCATATACAGTATAGTGTCATTATGTGACTGTCTTTCTAAGATACATTGTAGAGAGCACACTGTAAGACTGAGGAGAGTGGTTGTAAAATGAAAATGCTTAAACACTTTTGACCTTTGGGTTTCTGCATACATGAAATAGATGCAGGGAAGTCTCATGATTCCCTACATGTAGCCACAACCTAAATGTCACATTGTCACAGATGTCAGATAAGTTCCCAGACTTCTTCTGACCACAAATGACACCTTCTGTATGTGATTATAAAGCCCCTCAAACCTAGAGAGGGCCTTTTCCAAGATATGTAGTTCGGGAAGAGAACAAGGCAAACCTCAAAATGTCAACAATGAAGTACTCACATGATAGAGGAGCAATGGGCCTGTAAAAGGTGCCTTCCATTTGTACTACTGCCTGCAGAGCAAATCTCAATAATTAACCTTAACACTACTTTACTTGGTATGCAAAAGCTATACTACTAAAAAGCTACTGTTTTTGTTTTCCTCTTCAATTACAGTTCTGTTAACTCTAATTCAGGTAAAATGGTTGGCAGACCTATTTGCCAGAACTTTGTTTTGGCAGTGTGTACATTGAAGATTGGCTTGAAATGAGTGTGACAAACATTAGAGCAAAGATAATTTTCATGCCTCCTTGTCAATGTATTGATAATCATGATGTTGTGCAAGAGTAAAAAAATCCCTACATGTTCATTAAAAAGTCAAATCATGGACCTTTATGGGTGATTTACTCATTTAGTCAACCAATGTGCCTCACAGTATTGCCAACATGTTCAACCCCCTACTGTGAAAATAATCAATCGCTTGATTATGGAAGTGTCTCTACATTTCCTTCTGATTACCTCCTGCAGAGTTAAGCATGCAAGAACAAATTAAAAACATAACATTCACAGACATTCATTTAAATGTAACTACTACCTGTGACATAACTTTTTAATAAATAATAAACAATGTTTCAAGGCTGATCTTCTGTGTAAACTTTCTTATATCTATTTCTTTAGTGGACTTTTACAAAGATACTCAGGGATGTCATGATATGCTAAGCTACATAGTAATAGATTGGGCAACAAAATTAAATACTGGAACTAAACAAAAATCCATTCAATAAGGTATATTTGTTTCTAGATTTTGGTTACTGAAATTTTAAAAAATGCTTTGTAATTGACGCTTGGTCCTTTGGCTTTAAATGTACTCCATTTATTGTACTAGTACTCATAACACATTACACAATTGTCGTAGTGTTGCTTTACAGATGATTTTAAGTTAAACCACCCAATCTGTGAAATTTAGGGTGACTCCAGGTGTGACAACACAAACAGGGTGTGATTATCTTTCTATTTACATTATCTTTTTACTGTGATATTTACATACATGTCTGGTAAGTCCACAGGAACTTGAATTCTGGCAGGTACTCCTCTAAACAGTTGATAAGTGAGTAAATTGGTGTCATTATGTCATTGTTCGGTCCTTAATTTGAAGCACTTGATCATGTTACCAGACTGTAACAGAGTTTAGTCAAAATTGGTCCCAAATTAATTTGAACATCTGGCGAAAATCAGTTTTCTCACATTGCATTGCAATTTTCTCTCTTCAACATCATTTCACATGATCTTGTGATGTAATTACATAGCCTCCCTGCAGTTTACAACACAAACAAAAAGCATCTAGAGTACTGTGACTAGGGGATTAAGAGCCTTTGTAACCTATTTTATATTTCAATTATAAACAGAAAATCTTATTAACTGCCATGCATATTTGTGTAAAACATAAGATGTCATGTGTCCCATGTGTTGGTACATAGCTACATTTAACTTATAGCACCTAAACTTCTTTAAAAGGCACCTGTTGCAGATGCAGCTATGTTGAATTTAATGGGCCCTTGTTGTTTTGATGTTCTTTGTTGGTGTATTTTATTTATTTTTATATTCCTACAGATAACAAGCCAAACAGTAGATAATATGGTGTTACATATTTTCAGTACAGTTACAATAGTGTTTGCCAGCAGAACCCCAAATGTCAAAGGCATCAGCAGTAAATGTCAGATTTCGGTGTCAGCCACTCGGAATCAAAGAGGAAAAACTTCTTTTTAGAATAACTGTTTTGCACTGACAGCAATCATGCAGATAGAAATCCAGTGCAGAAGAAGAGAGGCCGATTTCTCAACCAACACAAGCCACGACAGTCATGATCACAATCATGATCAAAGACACACTCCAGTGTTTACAAAGTACTGGGTAAAATAGATATATTCATGCCAGCGTATGTCCACCTTTGATTAAAAGCAACAAGCTCTCCCCCCAGTCTCTGGAGATTGTCAGAAGGCATTTGGCAAACACAGAATATCATTAAATGGTATGGAAGCAGACAAGACAGGAGAAGGGGTTCCTGATCAGTAAATTAGAGCAAATTCCTCCTTTATGGTTACATATATATCTCACGAAGGCATAAACTGAGAATTAATGATGTTGAATGCAGGATTTTTGTCGTTTTTACTGTAATGAGATCCAAACCAGCCTTAAGTGAAACTTTGGTGACTCACCTCTTGCTGTAAATCCTTGATGATTTTGTTTTTTTTCTCCATCTCCACTTTAAGAAATTTGATCTGAAGACAGAGCAAAGAAAGATGATTATAATGCTGTGTTTTTCCCCATTCAGTGAAGATATTTAATGAAAGCAATAGATGTTGAGTATTCCCATTTAAACAGCATACATGAAATTAAGTGCATTGAAGAAGGCAATTATGGCAAATAACAGAAAGCCATGTCAGTCTCTGATTTACTATCCTCCAGTATTATAAAGTGCAAGGCAGGAAAAAATATAGCCATGTAATCTTATAATACCAAAACCAACAATGGCTTAGTCCATCTTGCAATACTGTCCCGACTTTTCCAGCATCTGTGGCACTCACCCCCAGCCCATTTGTTACTGCACTGTAGTGGGCACTGTAGTTTCCTGCAAACATTACTCAAACAGCGGTAAACTGTGTATTTTTAAGGACTCATTTCAACCACTGATTAATACACATTAGGTGGTGTTTTAGCTATTTACAGAAGCAGGATGATGTATGAGGGATTGGCTCAAATTAAACTACAGTGCTTGTGTTCATCATAAGTCTTTGGACAACAACGGGCTCCAGACTGCGACTAAATGCTTACATTTTGCAATTTTTGGAGAAAGTGCGGGTTATTTTACTAGCACATGTGAAAACATGGTTGAAAAACGAGGAAGGAGCAAATCTTCACCAGAAGATTTCCCGGTGGGCTTAGGGTCAACTTAGTCAGTCGAAGCGATACTATAGCAAGCTTTTTTATTTATTATATAGCAAGCAGGAGAATTCATGCTTCCATCAAGTTTGTGGCTCTCCCTCTCTGTTTCTCGGCCAACTAAATTTTGGCCACCGTTAAAAGATGGATTTCTTGAATACACACACTACTGGATGCACACTCAGCCAGAGGGCAAAAGCGCTTTGCTAGCCTTTCAGAAGACTGTAGTCAACCACTGTAATAAACATAGATTATGCATTGTTCGAACATTCTTGTTGACTTAATAAAAAAAATGCCATTTCAGAGTTGGATCCTTTTGTTTGTGTTCCTTTTTGAATATTTATATAACAGTGCTGCAGGTTAGCCAAACTGGACGTAATGTTGTTCAAGTCAGCTGCTAGCCAAAAGGCTAATGGAAGAACAAGCAAGAGAGGCGTTCTTTCCAGAGCTGTACTGTGGTGAGATGAGTACTGTCATATGGCCTAGCAGTGTCACACTAAGAGATGCAGAAAACATTGTCTTCTGTTGTAAACTTTGTGTAACCCGCAAAAAGTTTACAATCACGAACAATTTTGTATTGAAGCATCTGCTAAAGCAGCACAGCAATGTGAAACTGTAGAAAGAACTTTGGCTGCTACTGCCAGTGATGCATCCACTCGGCAGGGGAGAGTGGATGCATGGAGAGTGTTTTGTAAAAGCACTGAATAGTTCTCTTATAAATACATGTGCAAAACAGCAACGTTAGTTCTGACATCGAGACGCTTGATTTTTTAAATCTAAGACAGTGGCGTTAAAAAATGTAATGCTTCGAAAAATCATACTCATTGATGCCCTTATGAATTCACGATTAGCTGCTATTTTTTTTAAATAGCCTATATCCATAGCCTATTTGATACAGCATCCTCTGGCGTGAGAGGCTGCAGTGTTTTCAGTTCGGCTGGTTGTTGACTCCTCAGATTAATTATTATTCCAGTAAAGTGGATTAATTTCTAAAATGAACTACTGAACAGGTTTCCCGTCACTTTTAAGGATGGTTGTGGTGGTTGAAAGTAACTGTAACTTAACAAGTAATGTGACTATTTACTTTTAATACCCAGTAATAATTAAAGTAATATTGTTATTTTTTAAATGAGTAATAAGTAAAAAGGAAGTAATTACAATTTCTGAATAATTTGCCCAACACTGCTGCTAGATATGCTATATAAACTGATACGCCATGAAAACAGAGTGTTGCTTTCTGCCCCCTGATTGGCGTTAACAACTTCCATGCAGCTGGCCAGTTGTCTTAGCGTCTGTATAGCCTTCTCAGAAGGGAAGTCATACTCTGCCTGCGTAGTTGCTTGAATCCGTGGAGTCTCACAGTGCTCGTCATGTGAACGGAGAGACTGCAGTCTATAGGAAGTAACCATGGAAACTGCTTTTCTGTGTTGCTTAATCTCTACCGGTACAACTGTACTTACTGCTTTGTAGCCTACAGGAGTGTTTTTTGCATTATAGGCCTACTTACTTTTATTGCTCATGTTAGCTTCGTTAGCTACACCAATAGCTCATGTGCTATTGGTGTAGGCTATTTCTTGGGAGTATATGTTTTTGTAGTATTATATGGGGAAAGACTATGGCTTGCAAATTTGTTTATATTTGAATGAGAGAGGAGTGAAATAGTTTATTGACCAAATAAGTTATGGTAAAAAAATGTAAGGTAATTTTTTGATACGTTTTTTTGAAAGTTAACAATGGAAAATTATTTTGTTAACTTTCAATCAATAAATTAAATTGAAAGATCTTGACGAGTGCTTTTTCCTTTATTAGTGAGTCGCAAACTTCCTGAAGGAGTCTGTTTAAACAAATCACTAAACTGCACTAAAGAGTCTAAAGAAGAAAACAGAGGAAAAAAGAATCTGCACGTCTTGCCGATCACACCAACTACATCTGATATCAGCCGCAGCTGCAGCTGGGTTCCTTAAGTAAAATCAGCTGATTGGTGTTGCACCACAAAAGTGTTTAATTGATCAGTGACAAGTGATGTGAATAGCAAATAAAAATGAGAAGAGAGAAATGTTAAATGATACTAGAAAATGAAACCAACGGAAAGCCAAGCTTGTGGTGATAAACTTGCAACAGTGCAAACATGCCTAAGCGTAGCTGAAGGTGAACGGCTGTTAAAATCACACATGGACTCAGAGTTTGCAGTCCTTTTTTTAATGCAGTTTATGTGGCAGACACATAAGGGAAAACAGACATGCTCTTCTCTTTCTTTCGGTGTGTTGCATGTTTGTTTGTTTGGCTATTAGCAAAACCTTACTAATAGTAATTTTTTGCCGCGATCTGGTTACAAAAAGTATCAAATGTAGAGCTGGTTTGACTGGAGATTTTTCTACTCGATACTGCGTTACTGTTTCGGTCGATACCATTAAAGTATCGAGTAGAGATACCCATCTCTAGTCTGGAGCCCTGTTAGTGGTATGGAATTTATATCTGGCTTTTGAAACTTTTTATTAATTGTATCAGGTCATTGTTGCTTTTAGTCTCTTCATGGGATATTTTTGACAATAAGAAAAATAGAATATAACCAGCCTTATCCTTTAAACAATATTACTAATCTTGATTTATATTTTATATTAAGTATTTCCACAAGTAAATGTTGTGCAGAAGCAAAAAAATATTTCCCCTTTTTCTGTGGTCAAATTCAAAGTCACATTTTCTTTCACTTTCTAGCAAGGCACCCTGGGGGGCTGTGAACTAGACCACACCAGTTGACTCACATCACAGGGTATAACATCAAAGGTCATGTTCAGTCACTGTCACTGCCCCGAGAATAGTATATATATATATATATACTAGTGCACCATTTAGTTTGAAAATTATGTCGCTGAATAAAAAGGAAAGTGCCAGTACAAGTAGCAGCAACTTTAAAAAAAAAAATTATTGTCTTTATTCTAACCAGTATGAGCAGTGTTGGTAAGTTTACATTTGGGAAATATATTGAGGGTCCTATCATAAATGAACACTGTTTCAAGTGTCTCAGAGGTCCCCCGCTGTAATGAAACACAGTTTTTCACTTTTCAGCTGGCCACCCATCAAGGCTTAAAGACTTTTTAACACTGATGAAAACTTCTGTCAAATATTGTATTTCTCTCGTGTCTTACAAAGGTTTAGCATAACAAGTGTCCAGAAATGTTCTATCTGAGACTCTCCGATTTACATATGATATGATATATATGATACAGATACACTGAGGCATTTCTTCCTGCAGTGAGCAGCTGCCTATTTTCCACAGTATGCCTGATTTAATAGCCCATATGCTTATCATGTCAGAGTGATATCTTTGTTTATCAGAATCCTTTTATCGGTAGCTCAGCATGTCTTGCTGGTACGGGCCTGTGGCTTGTGTTTAGCAGCTAGACAGAGGTTCAAACACCAACTGCAGAAGGCAAACTGCTGCCATGGGCTATCGTATATTTAAAAGAATTCTGATAGAAAGAAGAATTCTGTGTGTGTGGGAAGGATAGGCAGGTCATGTTTTCATCTTTCTTTTGGTTTTTCATTCTGAAAAGGCAGTTTTTAAGCGTTGTGTGTCCTTGAGAGAGGTCATCAAGATAGTCCGGAGGACAAAGAGGAAAAGATTCATGGAGCTGGTGACCTCATACCAGGTATACACCCTGGGGAACTGTAAACTAAGCCTCGCCAGTTGACTCACATCCCAAAGCATAGCATGATAACATCAAGGTTCATGTTTGAACTTTCAGTCACCGCCACATCCCCAGGCAACATAATAACATTTTCTGTAGATTATTAGTTCAGTGTGCTAAATGCAACTATTGTTTTCATTATTTAATGTTAATGTTTAGTGTTTTAAAGCTACAAAATCAGCTAGCTCTAGCACTCTATGGGTTTTGAAATGTAAAGAAATAAAGCACATAGGTTTTGCACTGATGAAAGTGCACTATTGAGCTGAAGGTTTTAGGGGTGTTCCAGAATAGGTTTGCATGGTTTCTTTTTCAAAAAACACCATATTTTTGTCATACTGCACATTGCTGCAGCTTCTCTTTTCAACCTGTGTGTTGAACACAGAGTGATACATCTTGTCTTTAAATGATCTTTGTTGGGAGTTGCACATGCACAGTTCCCAGTTACTTATATATAAGTTATAACTGAGCACTGTCTCTACATCACAGTAACAACTTTATGTCCATTGACTGCCTGGAGGGTATATGTTTAGAAAGGAGAGGGGAGGCAGCAGGCGGAGGTCAATGTGTGCTGCAGCTCAGTGTGCTTTTCCACTGGTGTTTTTGAAGGAGTGTCGGACTAGCCGCTAGGAGAGCATTATTACGCACATTTTGCTGTATCGTCACTGGGATCAGAAGGAAAAGGCTGGACTACAAACTAGTCAGGTAGTAGACGCAGTGTTTTCTGTGGGAGATGGGAACTCCCTTTCAGGTGGGCTTTTTCACTTTGCCAACCTATTATATGCACAAAAAATATTATATATATAACTCAATAATGGAGAGGAAAAGAGCCCAAAGGCATAATATAACCTCTTTAAGACATTCATCTTACAAAACCAAAGCTAACACACTAATGTTTAGCAGGTAATGTTCATGATGTCAACCGTGTTAATTTTGACATATTATCTTGCTAACATTTGCTATTTAGCACTAATAACAAAATACAGCTAAGAATCCACCCAGTGGTTTGTAGACTGCTGTTTTGAAACACAATTAATCCTAAAATGGAATTCTTGTCTAAATTTCACACCAGTCTATATACTGTAATAGATATTTCAGAGTGGATCAAAGTGGTGGACCATTTTGGACCATCAGCTCTGTAAAGGACCTTTATTAATCTCAGCATCTTTGAAATACTGATTGTTTTATATGCTTATTGATATCATACATTTTCTTCAAAATTGTCATTATTTGGTACGTTATTTTACATTTTTTAATGTCAGGGCTTTTATTTTGAAGGCGTCTTGCTGGAATAGAGAAAACAGTACGGTAGATCGAAAAAGTGTGCCGGGTAGTTTGTCTGCTTAACCGGAAGAAAAGTGAACGGCGATAAGTCCCTTTTGTTTGTTTAGCACCCAGCTGACAAGGGCACAAGGTTTGTTATAATTTCGTTTCATGTGCTGTTTGATAAGTCACATAGTGTTGCCTATTTTCATTATTTTGTAGAGTTTTATCCTATTGTGTTTAAGCTAGCGTTATTGTGTGCTGTTTTACCTCAATGAAGGCAATTCTATCGGTCTTAAAGGGCAATTATCCCGGTAGTTTGCTTGGTAGTACAGTGTGAAGAAACGCAGCATATGTGTGTTTTAATTACTACATAAGGTTAAATAATGTTAAAGCTGCATATGTGACATAAAATACTGTTGTTAAATAATTTCATTGTGAAATTCATTATACTTACTTATAGCACTCATATCAGAGGTTGTCACTAAGCTAAGAGGTTAAAAAGGGTGACATCTCATGATTGGAATATAAAAGGAGAGTAATGCCTTTTATTTTTTCTTTCATAGCTCTTACAGTGTGTTCAAGGTGTATTCAGATTTATGGAGCTACAGTATCGTCCTATTTTCTCCTGAATAAAGCCATTGTAAACCATCATTCAGCTGAGGATGCTACAAGCTCTGTTTTTCATATCTTTTCTGCATCATTGGAATTTGAATATCTTTGGGTTTTTGACAGTTCATAATAATAATAATAATAATAATAATAATAATAATAATAACAATAATAATAATAATAACTGTAAATAATGAAATAATGACAAAATGAAAAGAAATGCGAGGTGTGGCCCTAAGATTATGTTGCACATACACTATCCATTTTTTTATGCATTATTAAGCCAAAATGTTAGAGAGCCACCTGGCTTGGAATACAATTCAATATTTATTACAGATTTGCATGATGTGCATGAACAAATGATCAAATGCACAATCAGAGCAAAAAAAAACTCCCTTACACAGAAAGCTGTCAGAGATAGAATTAAGCTGAAATCCCCTATCTGTCTATTTAATCACTTTCAACAACACTTAACACTTTATCATGTCGTCTGCTTTGTGTAGGCTTTTTGTGATCAAAAGCTGCAAGAAATATCAGCCTTCCACTATCCAACATTAAGAAGGTGCTTCTTAATGTTGGATAGTGGAAGCCCTGTTTTCCCAAAATTTAAGTGGACACAAGGATTCTAAACCAGATACAACATTTCATTGTTCTGTGGAACGTGTGTGGCATTTGCATGGCGCAGAGGCGTTCGTTTTAATCTTGAATCTAGGCGGGGGTGATAAATACCATTTAACAGAACATAAATGTCAAATTCAAACCATTTAACCAATATTTGCCACTGGTCTTAGGAAAATGGCAAGAATGTCACTTGAATTGTTACTGTACTACTGTTTATCTCACAGAGTGCAGATGATTTCATTTTAATCGTAATGTCAAGGTTCACATTACATCTTGTGACTGTGCATAAGAAGCTGGGACTATTACAGGACATGCTTTTCATTAGGCTATATTGAAATCTCGGAAGTATCCCAGGCCTACTGTAGTTTGTATTTTTATTTCAGCAAACTTGGGGCTCAGACAGCAGTTTGGGGTAAAAGGCTACTGGAGTTCAGTTTATTCAGTAGACATTACATTCAGTAGACAGAACATTACCTGTGTCTTAAATGTTTGATATTGTTTGGTAACTTAATCTACTTGAATTAGGGTATATGGTACCCACAACAAGGGGGCAGTCTAGCTGGCTTATTTTGGGCTAATTAGAGGTAAAAGTGCCTTTTAATTAGCGGAAGACCATGTACTGAATGTTAAAAAATAGGAACTAATGAATAGGGGTGAACTAATGAACTAATGAATTTTGATCATATTAACTGAGTGGCCAAAGGTAACGTTTCATTGACATTGAATGCCTATTCTTATTTTCCTCATAATAATGTCAATATGCTGTGGCCATGAAAATGCTGGTCAAGCATATTCAGTAGTAATTTAATTTGTTCCAGGGCAAAGCCTTGTATAGAGACACAAGCTTTTCACTCATCTTAATATTCTTCAAATTAAAAGGCTACATTCAATTTCATAGTGTTTCTCTTGAACTAGTCATACACATTACCTTGGTTAGGTCCTTACAATTATGAGCAGAGTGTCATCTGCATACATACTTTTTTAAGATTTGTATGTAAAAAACACTTTTACAACACATTATATTTGAAATGCCTGGAGCTGAAATCAGTTGATTCATTGATTTGTTATTCAAAAGAAAACTAACAATCAACTCTTTCAATAATCAAATGATCCTTTCTCATTGGTCATATTAGTCATCAAGTAAAACTGCCTAACATTCACTTGTTCCAGTCCCTTCAATGTGGCAGTTTGCTGCTTTTCATTATGTTATATGATAGTAAACTTAATATATTTGTTTTGGACTGTCTGTCAAACAAAATAAGTAATTTTAATATATTGGGTCTCATCATTCCCCTTGGGCTCTGGGAAATAGATTTTTTCACTATTTTCTGAGATTATATAGACCAAGTGATTAATTGAAATGAATTTGCCAGTCTGTCGGGTAGGATAGATGTTAAGGTAGATACTGTAGATGGAGAGATGGAAAGATAGATGGATAGATAAATACACATTCTTAGGTTATAATGTCTAGGTCTAATTGATTTTTTGCTGAGGGGGGGCTTTCTCTCACTATTTCTGAGAGTTTCTTTTAAGTGATGAGGGAAGGAGGGGAGAGAGTAATGAGCATGGATCACTGAGGGACCTATGTGACAGGTGACAGGGCTGGTTAGAGGAGACTGGATGCTGATGGTCAGGTCAGCTCTGTCTTACCGTGGCCTGCTGCTTCTCTGCTCTCTCATTTGCCTCATCCAGCTGCTTCTGCAATGCTGTCTGGAGGGACTTCATCTCCTCTCTGTCAAGTGAGAGCGAAGTGAGAAACACTCTGTTAGCACATCCTCCTCACACTCTCAGAGGCCTCCACTGCTCTGCCGTACAATAGCTTTCTTATATATAGCCTATGACTATTGAGAGCCATTAAAGCAATTTTCACTCTTTTGTTACCTTCTGTTGAAAAAAAACAGTTTACCTGTGTTGTCATCTGTTATTTTGAATCAAATCAAGTTCAAACCGTTTTTGAGCAAACACTGTGAGAACATACTTAAATGTACTTAGGAGTAAAAGTTTTTAATCACAAAGGTCTTTGCAAAACAGTTTGTAAACAAATATGTTGAATAAATGTTAAGTTTCACAAATTCAAGAATTCAGAAGCATTTTATTTGTGACAGTCTTTTCAAGATAACATTTTGGCTTTACCTTTCCATTTTATGAACGATGCCATAACATAAACATCATTGACTATGCCGTTAGGAGGTATATGAGTAGGTATGTGTTGCATATTTGTAGCTAACTGACAGCAAAACTTGTTTATACATTCATATAGATTGATTTTTGTCAGTTTTATTTTCTTCTATAATGTATTTGCCTTCAAGCTCAAAATTGACTTCACAATAATAAATCTTCTATGTTTCTCTCGAGATGTACGGTTGGTTATCCCTAAGATAATGCACAGTTTAACAAAAACACACAAAGACAAATATTATAAATGGAAAAGGTTTCTAGATTTTAGATCAATAAGGAGATGTACAGTATAAAAGACAACAATATGTAGTATTCATTGTGCTTCATGTAGTACCCTGTGAGCTTTTGAAATGCTCCACACTGATTTTATGCATGCTGTATGAAGACTGGTGCTGCATTCAACATGAATGTAAATGCATGAGAATGCAATGTGTATTTCAGTACTGTTTGATGCTCCTGTGCACAGATAACAGAAATGAATACTGAATTATGAATCAAATTAGAAAGTGATGAAGGTCAGTAGTTTCAAAGAAATTAAGGCAGCCTAGGTAAATTAGAGGTAACAGTCAATATACTGTTTCCAAGCATTGCTGTGAGTTTAAAAGTATATGACGTGGTTGTAGTCGGCCTGTGGTGTAGTCAAGCAGCAGTATTTGTGAAGGCAACACAGCAATACCCAATGTTTGTATGGAAAGCACCTCTCTGCTGAACAGCCATATATTCTTATATTTAACATGCCAGTGGTCTTGTCTCTTGGCATAAGTTCAGCCTAGCAAACATTTTTCTTGACAGCGACCAACCAACCACCACTGCTTTGGCATTTCATTTATATTCCCATCTCTTGCATCCAAGACTGGAAACATGCTGTACAAGATCAAAACTACCCAAACTGAAAGAAAAGGGCACAAAAATGTGCAATTGAAATACTGTTACATACATAGTACAAGCGAGTAATAAATAAAATAAATAGATAAATAAATAGGCTGACGGCAGGTTAAATTTGATTTGAATTAATTGTTACTATTTTAAAACCTTAAAATATACATTCTTTGTTGTGTGTACCTGGTCTATTGGTAAATATTTTTGTTGTATTACAGTTTGTAGCAAAATTATTTTCAGAAAGCAATAAAATTGCTGTTAAGAGTTGTCAAAAATAAATGACTTGCAATGAATCACCTGTCTGCATCCACCATGATGGAGTCAGCTAATAATCACACTTGGCAGACATGGAACTCCAAAGGTGGATTAATAACACTTTGAAAAAACATAAAGCTCACAAATGCTAGCTAGGCAACACCAAGCTGCCGCTCCATGGTTTTTAGTTTGATGACATGTGAGAGCTGCCATGGACTAGTGATAGGCTATTGATTGGTTATCAAGATACTGCACACAGGAGGGCTGGACTTCAATCAGGCTGACATTTCAGAGAGCATGAAGCCCACAAATGACTCCTAATCATTAAAAGTCTCATTACACACAACATTAATCAGATAGTCCTAACTGGTAAAGCACTTTAGGTAAACACTTTTCCAGCTCGCTTGCAAAAAGATAAAGCATTAAATCTCCATTAAATCAACGCTTGATGTGCTTTTCCACAAAAGGCACATTCTTTTCAAATACACAAATGTTTTATGATTGGATTATGTCTTATCCACCTGCTTCTGAGTATGCTGCTATGTAGAAGCAAACTGAGCAGTGTCTTAGCATTAATAATAGTGAATGAGTCATTATTAATGAGGACCCTGAAAGCATCTTTTCTTAATCAACATCTTGCTATAAGTAATTTAATCCAATATGAACACACAATTTCCTGTCAAAGGTAGAAGGAAAGTTTTGGTTTGAGACATTTGAGATTTCTGTTTTTCTTTCCATCTCTTTGCTCTTCTCACTGGTTGGAAGTGGGCAGGACACCGGTAGATAAAGGAATAAAAATGTGATGACAGTTGGGGGGTTGTTAGTTTGTTATGCCAGACCACTGTTAATCAAATATAATCGGACCACACCCACACACCCCAGATGAAGGAGATTAGCTGAATTTTTGAGTGTTGGACTTTTAGTAAATAATACCTAAAGATGTTTTGTATTCATTACTTTTTACTTTCATTGCTATTTATTTACTCTTAGATTATCAAATGTTACAGAGTTGCAAAATGAGTGGAGATGAAGTGCTTTTCCATATTCTGTACACACATTTCACTTTTTTCACATTGTGAGTGTTACTTAACATAGAAACATAAGAATCTCCTAGATAATGTAACTATCCTATGAGTAGCAAATTTATCAATAACACAGCATCATAGTTAATGAATCCATTCAAAAGTAACCCAGAACCCAAATGTTAAGTGATTCAATCTGCAGACTGTGTTGTCAGTCTCATCAACACCGTAAGCTTCCATCATCTGTTAATGGTGCATGTTTCTTAATGAAATTCACCTTGGAAGTTGTCCTTAGTTGTCCCTTTGTACTAATGATTTAACTGCAAGAGTTTCATGTCCATCCATCGAAGCTGTAGAGGAGCTCCTTTTCTGAGTCATTTAACATTATGTTTGGGAGAAATGACTGGGGCTTTGCCTTTATGATCCAGGGGTGCCGGAATAGCTTTCACAGCAATAACATGTATTAATTTTAATGTACTGCTTGCATAAGACTTGATTGATGGTGAAGGTGATGGTGGTGATCAGAAAACATCAAGTGCCTTAGATATGATTAATTTGTCAGCCATTACTGGCTGTTATAAATTCCTAATCAACATTTTTAAGGCATGTCCGAGCAGCATGATACTGTTGTATGACACTGTTACACAATACTGTTGCAAGATACTCATGTCTAAGTCAATCATGATTCCTCACTTTACCTCTGTTTGTGGCTGAGCTCCAGAATCCTCTGCACATCCTTCTTGGCAACTGAATCATCATTTTTCAGTGACTAAAAGAGAACAGAACATACTCTGTCACGTAAGATGCAAAACTGTGTCTTTCCTGAAAAAATAAACTCCAAAATAAGTATTATTTCAAAGCACAAGCAAACAGACCAGGGAAAGCAAAAACACTGCATACCCTTTGTTGAACTGTATAGTAAATATTTCAAAATGTACCCAGATTTTCAAGGTTGCATGATCCTTCAAGCAACAGTCAAAAGCTTCATTGTTATCTTTTCTTGAAATCAAAATGACTATAATCATAAAATAACCAAGGTGAATATTGTAAAATGATGCAGCAGATGTTAAATGCTGTTGATGTCCCAAAAGCTTAGATAGCCTACTGTATAACAATCTGGTGATCAGTGTCTTCTTAAGCAGCCTAACAAGGGCACAGGCAGGCGCACAGATTGGGCTGTACTGGCGCCTAAGTACATGCCTGATGGGTAATTATGGATTAGTCAGGTCTCTGATTGCCCTACAAGCCCTCCAAGATTTCTTATATTTGTTATGAGCTGAACAGAAATTTCCAGACTTCAAAGAAAATGTGGACTCAAAGGGAGAGCTAGCTTTTCTTTAAATTGTGCTTGAAGGTGATATCTGTGGCAATTAACACCGCATTTACATAAATCCTGTTTCCTCCTGTCACAAAGGAAGTGTTTCTCCTCCTCCCTAGTCCCTGACTACACTTCATGTACACTTAGGTAAAGAGAAAGATTAGTGAAAGGAGCCAACAACAGCTGTTGACAATAGAGAATGTGTATTCACTTCAGGTAAGCTAATATGAAGATAAAACTGCAGTTAGAAAAATTAGACCGCTTGGAATTGTTGAAATTACATCAGTTCCTGCATTCTCTCTCTGGTAGCATCCCCTTGAATTCAATGATTTTTATCATTTTTCATACAACCACATGTCATATGGCCACTTTTCTACTCCCCTCTGCTTCATTGTCCACAAAAAAGGATGACAAAAGCTCGGGACACAGATTTTTACAAGCCTTCTTTTGTCATCTGGCTTACAGTTGAAAAAAAGTACAGTTTGTATGCTCTTCCAGTTGATGCCACAAATCTTCTCTACATATTCTGGCCATTTTCCAAAAACTGACCATAGGTAGGTAGAGACATGCATTCAAAACTGAAATTTAAGTTGAAATCGAAGCATACTTAAATTATATAATCTATCATACTAATCAGCACACTGTATTATTTTTGTCCTTTTCTGTTTGTTTTGTATTAATTTTAGTTATAGGATTTTAGTATTTTAATTTTAATTTAATTAAAAATTTTAATTAAGGGAACTTGAAGGAAGATATAAATATATTCATGAATCTTAAACCAATAAGTGGTCAGTATCCATAAGTGGTCAGTATGCATTGTAAAATTAAATAAATGGTCACCATATTCATTTCTGGATATTAAAGTGACTAACTTTAATGTCCTAAAGTGAATATGGTGACAAATTACAGATCATACATTCATGTCAAAACTACATGGACAAAATTTTCACTGGATCACATTTTTGACTGTGGTATATTATTATTATTATTATTATTATTATTATTATTATTATTATTATTATTATTATTATTACTAGTAGTAGTAGTAGTAGTAGTATAATACTGTTGTCATTTTTTTAATTAAAAAAAAAGTTATTTTACAAATATATACTGCATCAAATCCCCTACAGAATGGGTCTACAGTCTTTTGTGCAAATCCATGCAGGTTATGTGATTATGACATTGAATTTAAGCAGCTACTTTTAACTTATGTGCAAATGTCTCATAAGGTTATTTATCAAATCTGAAGTACAAAGCCCATAGTTAGATGCAGGGCAAAATAACTCCTATTCTTGTACTAACTGCTTCATAAGATCCCACCCAGGAGCTGCTGCCAAGAATAAATTCCCCACCACACAAAAGCTTTATTATTAGGGTTGCTGACCTCCATCTATGGGCAACTCGTTAAAGCCATAAACACTTGCTCCATCAAATTTTTACCAGAAAATACTAAATGCGTCTCCCTGTTGACTAGATTGTCTTTTAAAAGCTGATGCTTTTTATGTAGATGATGTTTTCCCCTGAAGAATATATTTATTCCACAGGACACTATTCTAAATCTAACCAACCTCTACCCTGCCCACCATGCTGGCAAAGGGCCCAGGGTGAAAATAGATGCCAACCTAGCTAGCCTGGAGTGAATAGACATCAAAGCTTGCCCTGGGGATGATGATAGCCAGACTACATGAGCTTTTTCCAGACACATGGGATATCTCTTGCAAACACACACAAATGCAATAAACGTGTGCGTATCACTTGTTTGATTATTGATTTTCTGACAATTTTATTGGCCCGCGAAAGTTGCCTGAAGCCTAAAAACATCAACACCCTGCAAAGAGGAAAACATCACTCAGACTGCAGCTTTGGGAGCGCTGCACCGAAATGCAGGGCATCAGGCACCCGAGGTCTAAATGTCCATGTTTTGCAAGATCATTGTTGCATACGCTAATGCTACCGAAAATACTAAATGATTAAAATATCTAAATGTATTATTGAGTTCTGTTCATTTCTTGTCATTGCCAAGAGCCGTAATGAAGTTGACCTAAACTGACTGCTGGGAAGAGATGTGCAGTATCTGGCACTGAGATAATTGTGTTTTGTGAAATGCTCACAGAATTATAATATCTACAGTATAATAAGGTACATTACTTGCTAAAATGTCCAAGACCAGTATTTTGTGAAACCAACAGATTCCTCCATTTGCAAAAGAGATAATAATCGTCATTATCATACACCTAATTTTTATTCTTCCTTTATGCAAAATCACCTTTGCTGTAGGAGTTATATGCATATATATTTCTGCTTCTTTGTTTTGAGGCCAAAATTAATTAGGGCAAAAATCTCACAAACTTTCCAGCACATATTTGCATGTAAAGTGGGGTTTTGGGTATACAAACCTGTCTCCTGTCTTCAAATAATCATACCTTGCATTTTTGATTATACAAAGAAAAAAACCCATCAGAAACCTGCATGGACGTCCTGTCCAGCCTTATATTCTGATTTGAAAACAGCCATTAAATCTTTTTTAATTAAATGTGCCATTCATTAATGAGGAATACAATACTAAAGAGAGATCAAACAGGGCAAGAAACACTAGAGGTCAAACTTGCTTTGTAAATATAAATCAGAGAGTGAGTAGAATGATGCTATTATCCTTCATTCGCACAGTTAAACCATGAACGAATGTGTCAAAGGTCAAAGTTGGACCACATTCTGGTCTGTAAACTGTGATGGATTCAAAATGGACAGTTTGGATTTTAAATTCATTTGAAGCTTTTGTTTCGTCTTCAAATTAAATCTAACTAACCTGGGGGTTGCGCTTCAACCTGTATGATCGCCTGATTACTTGGGTTGTACCGTTACACCTATTTTGATGATGTTGCCATGTTTCCAGAACTTCTCAATTTCTTTAGTGAGAAGATTTTTATATCTGATATAATCAAGGGCTGGAGCTTTGAAAATAAAGCCCAAGTTGTGATAAACTATAGTTTTCCTTTAAGCGGAGTGGTGATAATTACAGTTCAAGGCTTTGAAAATTGGATGGAGCAGTGTTAAAATTTTTGTGAATTGATGGTCCTGTCAATCGTTTCCATTTTATCTTTATTTTCTCTCCTTCTCTATAGCTCTTTGTAACTGCTGTTAAAACATTTGCTCACTTACTAATTGATCTGCTTTTTCTATTCCTGCATTGTTTATTTAACAGCTGCATTTCCAGTAACATATCACATACATAACAATGGGTGGGCTCACCAAATTGAAAAACATTTGCACGTTAATATTTAATAGCAGTGAGTTGTTATACAGCAGATTGATGGGTTTCCCAGTCATGAGGTGGCTGAAAATAGAGGCTTGGAAATTACCTCCAAACCAGAATTCACGGCCAACTTCCAACGTTGCCGTATCTTACAAAAAGAAACAGTAAAATTCAAACCTGAAGGTTGCCTTTTATGCTGTCCAGCTCCTTTGATGTCTTGGAGAGCTGGTGCAGGATGCTGCTTCGTTCACTGAAGACTTCCTTTAGCTTCTTTTCCAACCCATCGTAGCTTTGTCTGTTCAGAGAGTGAGAGTGAGATTTCACTATTAAATGTCTGCCACTGGTGGGAGAAATCACTCTTTATTGGCACCCTAAGGAGAAAGAGGTGTTTTAAACTGGATTAAAAGCACCAGTGTTAAAGCTAAAGGGCAGAGCAATAGGGGAGAAAATAACATCTACTCAGCACAGTCCGGGGGATGAATGAAAGAGAGAAACAAACTTCTATTCCTTTCAATCAACCAATTTAGTGAAGGCTCGTTTTACAGAGATAGGTCTTTTGACCAGAGGTACGCCTCTGCATCTCCATTTAAATATTCATGTAGTCCATCCAATTATTAAAAGAAAAATTCTACAGGGCACATTTGCTGAATTCTGTTTTTCTCTGGATTCAATTGAATGGCACTGCAGAGGCGTTCTTGTCATTTATGACTGAGCTTCCTGTGAGGCAAACATTACTTCACAGCATGTTAGCATGAACTATATCCATTAAAAAGATTTTCTTTTTGTTACATTATCTCAGTTTTGTTATTGTGAAGAACTTTGAGCTGTATTTCTTATAAGAAAGGTCCTATACAAATTACTATTAAGATTATTATGCTGACATTCTGTAATCCCCACTGAGTGATGTACTGAAAAAGTGGGCACAAAGAAGATCTGGACACAATGAACGGAGTTTAGGGAATCTGATTTGTCATAAGTAAACAGACACAAAGCTCAGGAGTTTGCTAAAAGATGACCCAACTCATTTGGCATTAGGTGACTCCATAGTCATCAGCTTAATTTCCTTTTACCACTTTTTACCACTTTCTACAGATAGCATGGGTACATAAAAAGAAGAGCCTTATTTAATATTATTTATAGAACTGGTATCAACCTGTGCAAGGTGGAGAGTGTTTTTATGCCAGAAGACAGGTTATTGAGTAAAATGGTCCTGCTTCACACTGTGATCCTCACTTGCCCCACTTTACTTTGGCCATTGCAAGTAGGCTAATGTAGAAAAAAAACAAATTCAACAACAAAACTGTTGGCTGGACCAGGCAAAATAAACCAACCAGTTACAGAAAGTATGAATCAATTTCACACTTCAACCGGCAACATAGTATTATATGTGAATTAATTTGACAATAATGTATTGAGGTTAATCATCTACATATGGGCTGCAGACTATGATTCAACACCCTGAAAATTTAAAAATTTATTAAAAAGTAAGGACACACAGGTTGGTACCAAAATATTTTCAGAAACATCTATACATTCATGCCCTCTGCAGATCCTGTAGTTGTAACAGGAAATAATAAAATATAATGTTAACGATGTTGACTTTTTAAAAATATTTAACTTTAACTTTATTTATTTACCTTTAACTTTAATCAAGTGCTTTGAGTGGCTAAACATACCCATGAAAAACTTTAATCCTGCTTTAGCTGCTGCAAGCATATATTTAAGTAAATTATTGCAAATGAAATATGTTGTCAGTGAAGAATTGGCTTAAAGTTTCTGTAAAACCAATTTGCAAATTGTCAGATATGTTAATTAATTGGGTTTTCTCATAAAAACTGAATTTTGGTGGCATTATATTTTTCTCAAAAAGTATTTGCTCTTGAAAGTTGTGATGAAATATGATAGGGTTGATCAAAAGGTACATTTATGGAAACACCACCACTTCTTGTTAAAAAAGATATTTAGTTTTTTTTTCCACAACAAAAAAGATTCAACATTCAAAACAACATTCAAAACATTCAAAAGATCAAAAGAATTCCCACTGCTTACTTCCTTATGTAATCACAAACTCCAAATGACAGCAACAGCTTCAAGCACAGCATATGCACTTGATATAGCTGAATAATTCCTTGCTAAATACTTGCTAGCAGTCACAAAATCCCTCACTTACATGAATCACTTTTTATAGGAGAATCTGGTTGACCAATTGCTCATTTGCTACTGTTGGTCAAAAAAAAAGGAAAAAAAGAAAAAGTACACTGAAATGCTCATGGATGGAGCAGAGTGCTGCCACATTATTCTGAATCCATGACTTTGTTTCAGCCTGGGCCGTCTTCCAAAAACCCTGCATGGCCCATGTCATAGATCCCAGCAGCAGATCATACACAATATCACATAAATCACTAATAGAAAAGCAACACTCTGAATAAATAACACGGCGTACTGAAACCCACACATGGGTTGTGGGAAATTTATTGCAGGTTCATGCAACAGGGGAAGATGGGGTGAGATATTCGCCCCTGTTTGCCATATTATGCATTACCCAATGGAACAAGCCCTTGAAATGAATGAGACACACAATTTGAGGTCCACTGACACAGAAACATTCATATCAGAAAGTTCCTGTCTGGACTTTTTTCAATACAATTCACCGTAAATTACACATTAGAACAAACAAATGGTAACAGCTGCATGATTGCACCATGACCTCCTGCCAGTGTTCTATCAGCCTCCTTCCAAACAAAGATCCCCCCTTTTCAAGACAGAGAAATGTGATGTGGACCAGAAAGCCTGACAAAAAGGCTTATTATCAGAAATGGCACCACCAAGCACATAATAATTCAGTGGTGATTAGATAAGGACATCTTTCATTTCAGACATCTGCAGTTTAAAATCAGTCCCTGTTGTCTTCATGAAACTCCAGAGACAGAAGATGAGGCATCATTTATTGGATCTGATTATTGAGGGCAAATATTTCTTTACCCTTGGAGTCACAGCAGGTCTCTGAGTTATAAGAGGCTGACCCTTCAGTTTGAAATAGAACTGCTGAGGTTAAAGGAAACGCCACTGAACACTCCAGTCAACATCCAAGCAATGGCTCAATAAAGGCCAGCCAAGGCTGTGGCATTCACCCTCACAGAGAGAGCTGCAGGAGCTCATTAGAGCCCGAACGTTATGGGATTTTTAAGTCCAATACCGATTTCAACGTTTGAGGATTTTAAAATCAGATAGCCGATATATTGGCCAATATTCTTTTTTCTCAGTATTTTAAGAAATGCATGACATAAACAAAGATTATCCATAAATGTTGTTATGTTAAAACCATACCAAGTTACCATGACATAATGCAGTATAAAAACTACTTGTACTTTGAACAAAAGTACAACAACTTTGTACTTTGTTAGGCAGGAAGCGTGTTAGATTCTTGTTTGGCTCACGTTTATTTACATGTCCCTTCTGGTTTAATCATTTCTGACACACCGGCTGTAACTACAGACAAACAGCTTGCAGATATATATATAGAATGCATTAAACAATATAAATTAACTGCTCATTAACAACGTTAGCGCTCCTATACTGATATACATGGCATTGACCTTATGGCTAATTTAGCAATGGACAGCGTTAGCTGCTGTAAGTTATGTTAAATAATATTCAGAAGTAATGAACTAGGGAGAAATGAGAGGACCATTCATTAGAAGTGCCTTACCATTTCAAAAATAAATCTATAATCATGTCTGTCTGCGTTACGTTAGCCTCCAGCACTCACCTACTGTAAAATTAAACATCCTGACCTGCTGTGACCAGAGAGTGCAGTGAAAAATGGGAGGGTTAGCAAGTAGGGTATGAATGTTTTCAGGAGAGGAGAAGTGATGAAGGCTGTTTTTAATATTATTTAAGTCATGTAACTGACGTAACAAATGAGCAACTCACCGTGAATACTGAATGTTAGAGCGACCAGAAGCTACTCACTGTCGCTCTGGTAAACTCAAGTCAGCTGATGTTTTGTTCTGTGGTGCTGCAGCATTCCCTCTGGTGGGCAAACTATGCAACACTCATGACCTGAGGGAAGGATCCGAGTCTCTGTTTCTTTTTTAATAGTCATATATGGGCTGTTAAAAACACCAATGCAGATATATCTGCAAGTAGCTTATATCGGCCGATAATATTTGTAAAATGATAAACCTCTCTAGAGCTCATATCCACTGCTGACAAGGGCTAGCCTGTAAATACTGTTACAACGTATAGACATTGTAACAGTATATCAGTGAAGCTTTTCTAGATAGGCTCATTACACATTTGCAACTACTTAAATCTTCTACTATACTTTCAATTGAAACATAAGCTGTGTTTCCATCAACATTTTTATGCACATTTTGGCATTAGAAATGGTTGATGAAAATGTCAAAATTCATATAAACTTCCATAATTTGGCAGGAAAGTTTTTACGCTTATTTGAGGTGGTTCTTGCCTTTGACAAAAACAATTTAATGCGCTAAATGGGAGATGGAAACACTTTTGCATACTAAGTTCTGATGTAGTGAACATTTAACTCACAACTGATAATCTGTTCCTGCTGTGGGCGTCTTGCCGGATATTTAACGCACAGAGATATGGCTGGTAGTAATTTGCCCACTTAAAACACATTCCTGAGGACCTCTCTCCATTTTTCTCAGATCCATGGTCCTCAGGTTCATGCGACTGGTTTTGTTTCTGGTTTGCAACCCATACTTCTTGTTAATTACAGCCATGTGTAATGCCAACCACTGACGAAACTCCGCTTGTCGCACCCAGGTTTTTTGCTTCAAAACAGCTGATCGAAAGGAACCTATTTTGCAATTTCTTTTTTTTCTGTTTTGCAACATTTCAAAAGTCGGTTTAAAATTCTCTTGACTGTGATGTGCGGTACTACTTATTTCCTATACAATCCAATACCAAGTAATACTACAGACTAGAATTGCCGATACCATACCACCTTTTACATATTTTAATTCTAGTTTATTGTGACCTCCCAGCTCTCGTTTCTGTATTTATGAAGGAATTAAAGAGTAGGCTGTAGGCTTACCAATTCCAAATAATAGCTGCATATGACAAGATATCAAATACTGTCATATTCTTTAATTAGAATAAAAATATCCTGTTCAGAACTGCGGCTTCATAACATCATATTATTTTGACTTAGTGTCTGATGTTTAGCAAAGTTTGCGGTGTAGCAAAAGTATTTCACTGTTTTTGCACACTCATTACACACAGCATCATTATTACCTTCAGAGCTAAAATACAGCCAGATGTGACTACTTTTACAGTCAGCCATAGTCAGTATTCAATCGTGGGAAATGTAAAGGGCTGCCACGGGTCCCTTCAAAGGAGCTCTGTCACAGAGCCATAGCACAAACATGACTTTGACAGGGGGAAGGAGAAGTAGTTCCTATAAACTGAGTCTAATTAGACTATCCTGGTGACAGTAAGATACTTAAGATAAAACACACTCATTCCAAATGACTTAGGTTTAGATATTGATCCTTTTATATGAGAATTGATCCTAGATCAGGGAACATTGGTATTAGAAATATCGATACCTTAGTATTGAACAGTACATCACTACTCTTGACAATTAGATGGAAACATGGCTATACGGTATGTCAGATGACTTTGAGAATGTCCTCTACATCAATGGTAGTTTGCATTTGCAAGTCCTGGAGATGTCTACCTTTATTCCTAGCAACTTCAGATGAAATCATGCCCCACAACAAAACTCAGACCTGCAAAATATGACAGCTACAGTAGCTTGAAAAATAGCGCTATGTGGTAGAGATGGTCTTTTATTTATATAAAAGGTACAAGATGGGTTCATAGTTTACCTGAATAGCTTAAGGTCTAGACCTGCTCTTTATGAAAAGTGCTGTGAGATAACTGTTGTTGTGATTTGGCACTATATAAATAAAATTGAATTGAATTGAATCCCAATTTACATCACTTCAGTTGTTGTGCCAATAAGTTAACATTACTAAAGGCCTCTGAACTGATTGCATTCCAGTGAGCTAAGAAATGAGGCAACCTTCTGTAACTTTACCAGCTATAAGCTGGTATATAAGCCATAAGGGCTAAAGTTAAAACTAATAAATGTCTCACCTGCCAGATAAGCTAATAATACACAATACAGTGTCTTTGCTTGACTTAGACTCTTAAATCATAGTCCTTCAGCAATCGTTTTCCTTTACTCAACATTAGACACCCACTGTTTCCAGTTAAAATAGAACACTAGTTGGTTCTGTAGCCATCATCATATTAACTAAAATACATTTCTCTAAATAAAATGTACATATGTTTCAACATGGTGTTGGAAACATTCCTCAGAGACTTTGGTCCATATTGCCATGATAGCATCATGCAATTGCTTCAGATTTGTTGACTGCTTATCCATGCTATGAATCTCTCGTTCCATCACATCCCAAAGGTGCTCTATAGGATTGAGATCTGGTGACTGTGGAGGCCATTGGAGTACGGTGAACCCATTGTCATGTTTAAGAAACCAGTTTGAGATGATCTGAGCTTTGCGACATGGGGCATTATCCTGCTGAAAGTAGCTATCAGACGATGGGAACACTGTGGTCATAGAGGGATGTACATGGTCAGCAACAATACTCAGTGAGGCTATCCAATTTAAACGGTTCTCAATTGGTACTAAGGAGCCCAAAGTGTGCCCAAAGAAAATATTCCCCACACATTACACCACCACGCTCCATAGTGCTTTTTGTGTGTTTGTTTGTTTTTTCTGTTTTCTGACATCCCTCTGTGGTCACATTTACCAGAGAAGAGCTCTTAAATACTGGACTTTCAACTGCTCACACTTTTTCACCGCTCTTTCTCGAACCTGGAACTTTTCCGGAGTAATTAGAGGAGAAACAGCTCTGTATGGGATCTAAAAGTTTTCGCATTACGCTCCCTTTAATCCACCCGGTGAATGTTGACAATCTGGCCAACAAAATGGATGAACTGTTTCTCCTCAATACAACTAACTCGGACTTCTACGGATTTGTCGCCCTCCGTTTTACTGAATCTTGGCTCACCCAGCACATACCGAACAGCGCACTTCACCTGCCGGGATTTAATCTCTTCCCTGTGGACTCTGTCTCTATATAAACAAAGGTTGGTGCACAGATGTCACAGTCTTGAAGAAATCATGTTTTCCTCATTAGAGATATTATTCATTAACTGTAAACTTTTTAGTCACTGTGGAAGTTTTCCTTGTTTGCTCTGGTTGCCATCTACATCCAGCCTCAGGCCTGTGTTAGTGAGGGGTTCCTACACCTGGCTGACCAGATAACTACCGTGGAGAAAAAACATCCATCCCCATCTCCCTGCTCATTGTTCTTTGGGACTTTAACAAAGCAAACCTCAGCCATCAACTCCCAAAATACAAATAGCATATTTAGTCTCCCACCAGGGATACTAACATACTGGACCACTGCTACACAATGATAAAGGACGCCTATGGCTATGGTGCCCTTGCAGCCTTGAGAATCTCTGATCACTGTCTGGTTCATCCTATCCCGACATACAGGCAGAAATTGAAATCTGCTAAACCTGTTGTAAAGAGAGGGAGAAGGTGGCCCAAGGCGTCAAAGCTGGATTTACAGGACTGCTTTGAATGGACTGACTGGAGTGCTTTTTAGGCTGCAGCCACTGACCTGGATGAATTAACTAACACATCAGTTTTTGTGAGGACATGTGTGATGACTGAAACCTTCAGCATATACAACAACCAAAAACCCTGGTTCACAGCAAAACTCAGGCAGACCAAAGAAGAGGCCTTCAGAAGGCCCGGGAACACTGACAAAGGAGGTCAAAGCAGCAAAGAGGAGCTATGCTGAAAATCTAGAAAACAGCTTCACAGTCAGTGACCTTGCATCAGTGCCCCAACACTACTGGGGCCAAACGACTGGCAGACAAGCTGAGTGGTGTTTATTGTAGGTTTGAGAAGCCCATAGTCACACCTCTCCCCCACCACAACTCCAACTTCAAAATGTCACCTTCCCCCAGTGCCACCCTGTCACCTCCCTGCACCAACCCCTCACCTGCACTTATGATCTGTGAAGAGAAAGTGTGTCAGCCATTTCACAGGCAGAAGATCAGGAAAGCTCCTGGCCCAGATGGCGTGTCACCATCCTGCCTGAAAATCTGACCGGAGCAGCTGGCCCCCATCTTCACACAGATCTTCAACAGATCATTGAAGCTGTGTGAAGTGCCCTCTTGCTTTAAATGCTCCACAAGTCATCCCAGTCCCCCACCGACACACACCAGACACTACCTGTTCCAGCTTTTCCCCTCTGGCAGGAATTACAGAGCTCTGTGCGCCAAAACAAGCAGGCACAGGAAGAGTTTCTACCCACAGGCCATCACTCTGATGAACAGCTGACTTCTGACTTCCGTTGTCTAAAACAGTTCCTGTACAATAACCCAGTAACTCTGACTCAAATCATCCACCTGTTTAGTACTTATTTATCCGTCATTCTGTAATTCATTGCTGTTCATACTGTTCACATTGTATATACTGTATAGGCCTATATCATATCCACCTACCTCATGTATATAACACATCCAAATAATACTGATACTACTACTACTACTACTAATAATAATACTAATGATAATAATTTACGCCTGCATCCTTTGTACCTTGCTCTTGCACTATTGTCTCAATCTGTCAATATTGTTTTTGTATTAGTTTATTGTGTATATGTATTCATTATACTGTAGTTTGTAGCTGATTCTTTATTATATGAGTAAGCACTATACAATGCAGAGTCAAATTCCTCGTATGTGTACACATACCTGCTGTAAGGGCAGAAAATTGTTTTCTTCTTCACTTATCATCCATTTATGCAAGTACTTATAATAGTGCTATTTTTCTTTTAGTATTATTCTCATTCTGCTTGTCTATCCAGTGCACCCCTTTGTTCTGGGCCAGACGTTAGTGACTGTCTTAGTAGACAGAACCTCTGGGCCAGCTGATTTTGTTGTAGTACTTCTGTGTTTATTCTCTTTTCTTAAATAAATTCTTCAACGACAACAGTTGGTTGTAACTCAATTATTTGCCTAACCTCTCACCAGGAATCAAATTTCCACGACACCTGGCAAATAAAGCTGATTCTGCTACAAGGCAGGATGGATCCATGTTTTCATGTTGTTTACGCCAAATTCTGACCTACTACCTGAATGTTGCAGCTAAAATTGATACTCATCAAACCAGACAATATTTTTCCACTATTCTATTGTCCAATTTTGATGAGCCTTTGCAAATTGTAGCCTTGGTTTCCTGTTCTTAGCTGACAGGAGTGGCACTGGTGTGGTCATATGCTGCTGTAGACCATCTGCTTCTAGGTTTGACATGTTGTGCATTCAGAGATGGTATTCTGCGTACCTTGTTTGTAACAAGTGGTTATTTGAGTTACTGTTGCCTTTCTGGCATCTTGAACCAATCTACCCATTCTCCTCTGACCTCTGACACCAACAAGGCATTTTTGTCCACACAACTGCCACTCACTGAATGTTGTCTCTTTTCCGGACCATTGTCTGTAAACCCTAGAGATGGTTGTGCGTAAAAATCACAGTAGCTCAGCAGTTATAGAAATACTCCAACACCAACAACTATGCTATGTTCAAAGTCGCTTAAATCCCTTTTCTTCCCCATTCTGATGCTCAGTTTGTACTTTAGCAGGCTGTCCTAATCACTTCAACATGCCTAAATGCATTGAGTTCCTGCCATGTGATGACTGATTAGCTATTTGTGTTAACAAGCAATTGAAGCAGGTGTACCTAATAAAGTGGCTGGTGAGTGTAATTATATAACTTGAGTAACAATAAAAACCCTGTAGCTAACTTAAATGGTTTAAAGTTGAAGGTACAATTAGGAGAGCAAAAAACAAAATATAATGAACAGTAATGTTATAAATAAAATAAAAAAATACAAAAACTGAGTTGAATCATAGAAAGATTTGTAGAGACCAGTAAAACTTAATGCAAGGACAATGAGGATATAATTTACCATCTTCTGTTTAGCAATTAGCTGCAGTAAAATGATCATAGAGTAGCACAGTGTGTAAGCAGGTTGAGTAATGTGATGTCTTCCCTCCCAAACTCGCACTGCTATTTTTGGAAAATTTGCAGGAGACAGTCGGTGGTTCAGACAAGGACAAATTAAAGGATTCCCCTGGGCTCAGTGTCTTTGGAGGCCCCTTCACTACCAGAACCGTTATTTTAAAATAAACCCAGAGCTGAAATCTGAGCACTATCAATCATTCATGTCACATGTCAACTATAGACATAATTAAATGACCATAAAAAATACACAGCCAAAAACCTGTCATTTTTACATAACTTTGTCTTCCTAGAAACTAAACAAATTGCTTTCCAACCTGAATATAACACTGCCCCTCAGTATTATCACTGAAACATCTAGTATCCATAAGAAATAACAAAAAATATACAAAATATAAAACTTAATTGGCCACTTTTTTTTCCTTTTTTAGCAAAATAGGACTACTGTCCTTTAAATGTCCTCTATTTATTTTGGAATAACTATTTCTTGCCCCCTTACTGGTTTGTTTAGTATCTGTTATGGCTTTGACAGCAGCAATTTATGTAACTTTACTTAAAAAATCATGATCACATGTCATACCATGCTGAATAACTTTGTCCAAACAAGCAGTACCTGGCAAGGTCCGTTCAGGGCAAAAAGTCTCTTAAACAAACTCTGTTTTCCCTTGAAGTTTACTCCCAAAGTGCTGTTGGGATGCCCTGCAGGCTATTTCTACCCCTGGGGTTATGAACTGTCCCCTATATCCAGGTTTGTCAATTTATGTACCACAATCACCAAATACAGTGCACTGTGACAGAAAACATCATTGCCCCTAAGATATAAAAAACAATCTTGAATACAAATTGTGCAATATTTGCAGATTATTTAATGCAATGTAAGTTTGTGGATGAGTTGAGATTAAACAAAAATGAGTTTGAATGTGGAAAAATGACAAACTAGAGCCTCTTTATGTTGCAACAACAACTTAAATAGGACATGTAGTCCTATTGTTCTGTTTTTCTTTTTCAATAGGAAGTGGAAGCAGAGAGTTAGCTAGCAGTGGTTAGGATGTTTAATATTATCAGGGTAAAGATTGTGTCAGTATTTATCAGAGGGTAAAGTGCCCATTGCTTCTAAGTCTTGGACTTGAAAATGAAAACACATTCCAAACACTGAGTGTACTGCCAGTGTTACGCATTTTAATACCACACCATGTCCCTGACTGTAGTATCAAAGTTAAATATTCAATATTTTACAAGCAACAGCCACAGAAACCAACAGCTACTGAGCATAAAAGGCGTTTATTTGCCGTCATGCAGATTATATGCAGACAGCAGTTTATGTGGTACTTCCAATTTCAGGCTGGATTAATTATGCCATTAGGAGGGGGCAAATAAATAGTTTTAATAAGGGGGACTGCCCAAGGCCTGTTAGTGAATTAATATATCCCTCTAGCAGAGCATGACCACCATTCAACATCTGCAACAAAAGTCAGTCATGTTTACCAACAGTTGTATAAACATCACAGACAGCAGGGAATATTAATTGTATGCATGTCAGGGGATGTCTGGCATTAAATCTTCTTAATTGTTTAGTGCGGGCATGTGATGACACAATTGGTGGGAAGAAAGCCAATTTTGCTTTGTCGACAAAGGTCAAAGTAATGCACAACATATCCAAGAAGTGCTGAACTTGAAATTTTATATAATACATCACAAAACCAACACAGATATAACAATATTTACATTATTGTTTAATGTCATGTTTTATTTGTATTATTTGGTACTGTAAGTAACATAAATCAAAGAGATGTGTGCCTTCATATTTTGTTGAACTAACCCCTTTTTGTATTAGTTGCGATACCAGTGTTCAGTGATTACCCTCTTTTGTCTTGTATTTTGTATTGCTTACATCAAAGATATCGTTTATGTTCTTGTAGTGCCCAAAGCTCCCCCAAACTTCTAAAATTATCTTTCTGAATTTCTGAGGAAATTTGGGTATTTATGGATGCTGTTGGGTGCTATAACAAAAAAGGCTCTGTATGTGATAACAAAGCTAATTCATTTTATTTTCATGTGTTACTGACTGCATTCTTTGCTATGGGTTTGGGTAATTTTATGTTATTTACGGGCATCATCATCATCACACTGCGTGATGCCCCTCTGGCTATTATTGCAGGATTGTACTGGCATATGCAGTGTTTTCAACATGCCATTGACACTGCAGTTGTTCAGGATTATTTTCTCTTTTCAGCCCTAATAATTAAGCTGCTAAAAATAAAGAACTTTTTTTTTATATTCTAGTTTGCCAGACAGAATTCTGTGCAGTAAAACATAGTTGGTATCTAGAAGGATATCTATCTTGATAAATCTGAGCAGAAAAATAATGTGTTAAGAATTATTTAAATTAAATTGTCAATCTGATACATCTGTTACAAAATAATTAAGCGCAAAGCAAATTGCATTTAAGTATTTTATCATTTAGAAAGATTAAATTAAAGTAGTGTAAACCAATTTTACACATGAGCAATAAATGCAGATATTCTGCATCTCATTTCATTTGTTGAATTATGGGATTGAAATTGGTACCATGCACAAAAGTAATCAGATGTGTTTGTGTGTATGGATATAATGTATCACAGGAGATTGTTTTGAACTGGTATTTATGTAAACTGCCCCTTATTATTCTTTTCAGAAAGTGTTTGAGCACTGTATGTAATTACAGTTACAGTAAATTGTGATACAAAAATTATAGACGATTGCTCCATTTTTGCACCTTGAAAAGTGAGTCCTCCTAATTTGTTCATGACTTAAGTTATGTAACTTTATACGAAGGGAGGTTTAAGGCATTGAAATAGAAATGCTTAGCATATTAGATGAATAATTCAGTGATTACTTGCAGGCATTTTCATGCATAAGTAGATGCCAATTATTTTCCCTCGACATTTAACACAATCATTCTCAACATGTATACTTCGAAACAATACTGTTTCTAGACAGATAGGTATAGAGGTATAGCAAAAAAGAAAGGCAATTGTTACAAAATAAATACAAATATGACAAAATCTTCCAGAAATGTGATACTTAAGCCAGAAAAACAAACAAGGCAAATAAATCTGTTAAAATGCCTGAAAAAAACATCTCCATCCACTAACAGATACAATATAATGTTTACGTAATGCTTGTTCTTAATTGAAAAACCACAGAACAAAGTAAAATTAGTAAAAACATTAGTAAAATTAAATAACAATAACAAGATCATTTCTTTTCATGTCACTTGCTCAGTTGTACTTTCAGCCATTTGTAAATACAAAAGTAAATCCTGAGTCTATTTCTGTATTTTCTGCCTCAGTTGAGCTCATCAGAAAATCCACTCTGCTCTCTCCCTTGTGATGTACAGTCTACATTTTTATTGAAACCTTCTCAATCTACTTAAACTACGAGCACGCCTGGAAAAGCTGCATTTGATTTCAAATTAACCAGGTCTGGCTAATTATATATGCACACAGTGATTGTTTTCTATGAACCCCTCCTGTATTTTACATAATGCACACATTTGGCGATGATGACGTTCAATTTTCATGTGTTTCTTTAGCTTGATATGTGATGTTGATGTGACTCCTTCTGATGGCAGAATCTCTCATCTAGGGACGTATATCACACATATTACAGTTTTAAAAGCATCCAAGGAACCAATTACGGTTGCCAGCTTCAATTAAATCTAGGATTTGAGTGTATCTAATGCAATTCCACCCATCCTTTTTTTTCAAAACTGCACAACACTATGTTTCCAGTTTCAGTCATTGTTATGCTATAATCAAGCTGAATTGAGCTTGGACTTTTGTTTACTCTGAAAGCCATACTCTGCCAGACATCAATGCATAAGCTATTGTGAACAATAATGCTATCCCTGTTATGTGGGAGAGCCGCACCTTTTTCCTAAGAGACATTTTATGACAACATCTAATCCAGCTTTGTTTCCAGTTTTGTCAGGAAATGCTACAAAAAGGAAGTTGTTTTACACAAGTGGCAACATCCTCAGGACATTAGGACTAAAACTTCAATACTGAACGTTTGTCTTAATTTGTACCAATGTGAGCCTCAGCACCTACTGAATAAACTTGAGAAAGTGTCAAATTTAACACATAAACCCACAAACATAGGCCATTAATCCAGTCTTACTGTATGTAAATATGACATAAACATGATACAGTGTGTTTTTCAAGAGTTTAAGTTTAAAATAATAAGTATTTATTTGTTTTGTCACTTAGTCTTGAAGCGTGTGAACTATGTAATAATGAAACCTATAATACCATTATACAAACAAATATTACAATAACATGGCACCAATTTTTTTGTGAAAAATTCTGAAAAAGTATAAATTATTAGCCTTTGACAATTTTATAAATCTCTCATTTATAAAATTGATTTCAAGTGTGTAGATGGCCTTGCCCAGGAAATAGTCAGTCAACTAATTGAAAAATATAATGGCAAAGGAGCCACTACAAGAGAAGCAGTTTGTGGAGACAGCAAACCAGCAACGTTCGGCCAGTCCTTTTTTCCAGTTAAAGGTCCACAAATTTGGAACACCCTGCTATCAGGAATAAAAATATTACTTGATTTTAAAGCTTTCAAAACTAAGGGAAAACGATGGCTCGAACAAGGGCAAATCTAAGATACATGGGTTTATATAGCTTATACACTTTCTTTCCCTTTTGTTTTTCTTTATTGTCATTTTCAGTGATGGTTGTTTTTCAGTCGCTGTTGTCTGACTTACTGTTTGTAGTGGTTGTTGGTCTATGTGTGTTTTATTGTAATAAAAAAAAATCAAGCTCAGTGTCTTGTTTCTCCCCCACCCGACCAATAGCTAAGAAGTTAGGAACTGGCAACAAACAGGCAGATGCATCTGATTCACATCAAGGGCAATCAGTGAAGCCTCGCCCCAACTTCGAAGTGTCACTCACAGAAAACACAAGAGGACAAGTTAAGCCAGGCAGAGGGGAAGGAGGAGGAGGGAGTGTGAGGTGGAGAATTTGGAATTGGATGACGGATGTGACTTGATTACTGGTTAACTACCCTGCTGGTGCACCACTCCGATGTGGATGAGAAAGTTGCTGGCGGCTGGATTATCAATTTGGAGTAGGCAAGACTTGATCTGAATCTATTGTTTCATTCTAGGCAGACAGACAGTTACAGGCCCCTGTCTTTGACTGAGCATAGGAGTTGGCTTTCTGGCTCTTACTTCCTCAGTGATTTGCCACATCACCAACTCTTTAATAACATTTCCTATCAAGCTTTTCATCAAATGTATTGGTGATCTGTTGGTATATTGAAGCACCTGCACCTGCCACAATATTCTGGTTCTTACACAAATCTATTGGCAAAAGTTAGGACTGACATGAGGAAATTACAAGCAAAGTCAAACATGAGTAAGTCTTTTCTCACCATGGCTGTCTTAAGAGTATAAATGAAAAGAATGAGATTTGATCAGCTTGAAATTCACAAATCCACACACTGAAACTAAATGTCACAGTCACACAACATATTATATAATATATGATACTGATTAGGGTCATCAAAATGCCACCTTAAAGAGTATATATTTTCAACAATGAGATAATCATGACTAATGTTTTAAGGGTGGAGAATAACGCAACATCCATAGATCTATGCTCTATGTTGTGAATATTGATTATTAAATTGATTTTAAGTGTTGTTCATCTTTCACTTTGCAGCATTATTCAGCCAAGTTACTAAAACCTAATTACATACATTTTAAAAACAGAACCAAGGTACAATCTGTTCTGTCGAAAAAGAACCCCATAAAATGACATGTTTACATTCAAGAGACAAATACCTCTGGTGACTGTAGTAATACTGTTGAGAGTAAAGGAGGAAGTCAGGTGACGCTGTTACAGAGGAACAAAATCTGCACGGCGGTGATCATGGTGTATGGATGTGTCAACAAATCATCTGACTTAAACACGGGAGATTTATGTCCGTTTCTCTTTTCAAACCAATAGACAATGTTTTTTTAAAACATGACCATGATCATTCCTTAACCTTAATCATGTTTATTACTGTAATGACAATGAATGTTCCCCTACTTAATTTTTTTTTCTAATTTTAACCCAAACCTTGATGCTTCATATAAACGTAACCAATACTGTTGGGTATCAAAAATTACTGTTGGGTATCAAAAATCACTTCCAAACTGGAACCATTAACAAATTTCCAAGAACTGTGTATTGTGTATTGTAGAACTGTGTAGGAGAGTGGATGAATGTCAAAGTGATGACAAAATTTGTGGTGAAGGGGTTGGAATCAGAACTGAGATTTGATAAGAACTGGATTCAATAAGTAGAAAAAATGTATATCTAACTCCCATTTCTGCCACACACATAGAGCTTCACAGAGTTGGAAATGAGCCATTGTTTAAAACACCCACATGTATACCACCGTGGATGGGCTTTATGATTACCATTATTTAAAAAAAACAAAACAAAAACGTTAGAATAAGATCTTGTAACCTCATGTCTTTCCCAAAAGCCTACCAACAGTACTACTTTCCATTCCTCCTCTCTTACAAATCTTATTAAATGCGCAGTTTTTAAGCTCAGAAAAGCAGTACAGTCTCTGGTGGATATTTGTTTGGGTATATTGTCTCTGATGTGGTTGCTAGTTTTCCAAAAATCATCCTCAGGCAAATAACCAACCTACACACAAGTTGCAGGACTGTGATTTTCTACACGCTTACAAGCTGCAAGCAGCTTTTTGTCTCACCTTAATAGTAGATTTGACAATGCTTTAGTGGGTAATTGAGTGTCGTGGGTTTACAGGCATTTCACAGAGGACACTCATTTATTGATTTCTTATAATCCATCAAAATTTTGGATTTAACATTAAACTGTTGATTGAGGTAACACTAATTAGGTAACTCAATATACTACTAAACAGCAAGTGTATACTGCCAGTTTAAGATATATATATATATATATATATAGAAATAGAAATATATAAGCTAATGGAAATGAGAGTAGATTATAGATTATACTAGATTAGGATATGCAGATTAAAATTTGCAATTCAGTGCACGTAATTACATTGCTAATGGTGAATAGGATCAAGTGAAAGGAAGCAATCAAAACAAGACAGCCACTATGACTACAGCAGTATCAGTGCATTAAACACAACACAATGTTTAAATAGACTGGGACGTTGAAATTAAATCAATATTTGGTGTGCCATATGCCTTCAAAACAGCACCAGTTCTTCAGGTACACTTGCACATAGTTTTTCAATGAACTTGGTGGGCAGGTTGGCCCAAATAGCCGCTGTATCGTTGTCATGCTGCAGAATAAATTTGGGGCCTGGTGCATAGTTGAGCATTTGAGCAGTTGTGCATAGCTGAGTCGCTTGGCCTTGTTTCCATGTCACAGGCAGTGTTGGGAACGTTACTTGAAAAAAGTAATTAGTTATAGTTACTCACTACTTGTTCCAAAAAGTAACTGAGTTAGTAACTGAATTACTCTGTAATAAAAGTAACTCGTTACCAGGGAAAGTAACTATTTGCGTTACTGATAAAAAAAAAAATCTCTGCTGCTTCATCGAATCTCTGTTTAGCTGTGTGTGTGTGTGTGTGGTGCGTGTGCTGGCATGTGTGTAAAAACACTGGCTCTGATTGGCTACCAAGAAACATGACTCTGCCTTAGCCAACATAATCGCTGCTGTCTCTCCCCGCCGACAGAGGTTAGCAGGCAGACGAAGCGGGAACAGGTTAGCCTACGCTGCTCAGAGAACCTGATATGGAGAGCGAACCGGTCCACTTCAAGCACTGCTTACCTCTTATTAAACCCTCTTAACTAGCTGTGTGAGCCAGGTGGTACATTCGGATTACACAGTTTATTACATAGTAACGCACCGCATTTAACGACCAGTAACGTTAACGGTGTTGTAACGACGGGAAAAGTAATTAGTTAGATTACCCCGTTACTGAAAAAATAACGCCGTTACATAACGCCATTCTTTTAAACGCCGTTATTCCAAACACTGGTCACAGGTATGGCTTTTTGGTCGCAAGTCTTCCATGAGAGCCACTCCTGACCAGACTCCGGACAGTAGATGGAGGGTCCAGTTGTTGGATATCTTCTGATTGCGAAGGGAAGAATTAGAGTTGGGCAATGCCTATCAAATTGGCATTTGATGATGTCTACAAGGAAACATTAGGATGGACAATAACAAAGGGGGGTTGGGGGTCGAGAGGGGTCGTCTTATAAAAGGTGCTACAGCCTATGTTTTTATGTAGCTCGTCATCCTGGATCAAATGGAAGGCAAACACGGCCATGATGCCACCTCTAAATCACGATGCTGGCTCAACATTTTCAGCCATCAGCAATGGATAATGGCATCGTCTATCGGCTCAATCCTAGTAAGTGTGATGTTTCTTTCATCTGCTGTTGTAAATTTCTTTGGCCAACCACTGCCTTTATGGTCCTCAGCGTTACCGGATATTTTGTGCTTCATCAAAAGAGCTTGGACCGCACATCTGGAAACTCAAGGCTGCCTTGAAATTTCTGCTTGGGAGAGACCTTGCTGATGCCGTATTACTACCTGTTGCTGTGCTCAGTTTTGCCATGCTGTGGTTAGTCTTGCCATGGTTTGTGACTTTTGACAGTAAACTCTTTGGCTGTTCTTTTACACAGCTGTTTCTGTTCCAGTTAATAATTGTGTTTCAACCTAAATATTTAATCAGTGATCATTGCACCTGTTTGGTAATGCTAACAGTGTTTAATCTTACACCTGACAATATGCCTACAAAATCCCTGACTCTGTGCAAGTGTACCTAGAAGAACTGATGCTGTTTTGAAGGTAAAGGGTAATCGATTAGCATGTCTATTTTTCAAAGTATTCTTACTTTACAGCATTTTCCCACACCTTTGCGCAGTAGTGTATGCTTTGTATGTATGTGTACACACACACACACACACACACACACACACACACACACACACACCTGTTAACACTAAAGGGTTGGATATCAAAGTTGTATATAAGAGAATATTTGGTTTCAAATGCACCGATGCCACTACAGTCAAACAGGAGTTTACCAGGAGAGCACTCAAGTCCTCAACCTCTAAAGTGATATTGGTGAGTACCATGTTATTCTAACCTGCTGGCCAGAACTAATAATAATAATAATAACAGCTCTAAAGTCCAGGGAAAACCGATGGAATCATTGTTAACTATTAAAAATTGCATTAACATTTTTAAAATAGTTTCTTCAATTTGTGTGAATTTTATATATCTAATTTGGGACACAATATGTTGTTCACTCAAACGTGTGTGGTTATTATACTGCTTGGTGGTGATTACATTTCTCTTAAACAGGGTTCTTGGGAATCTTCATAGTTTAACGAGTGCATACAAAAAACTTCCCAACCACACAGTCTTATTAAAAGAGCTGACCAGGACAAAACACGTCTTATGCGTCAGATGACAGATGGCAGCATGCTGATAAGAGTCATTCAGGTCAGAGAAACAACCTTGATTTAAGTATGTAAATAACCACCATCTTCACCTTCAACAAAGCAGTTTTCTACAGACCACAACCATCAGTCATGTAGGTGACAACAGATTATTGTAATGCAAACATACAAACATTACTAAATCTGCCTTTTAAATAAAAGCCATGTTCAGTGAAATTCCACCAAAGTCACAAACTGACATTAGAATACGACACATTAAATGTGTTAATATTCTACATGGAAGAGACAAAGATTTTCTACTTAATCTGAATGGATTTCATATCAAATTTATAATTACACTTATTAGCATATTAAGTACAAAATTCAGCTCTAATCGGCAGGTCATTTACATTGCTTTTCATGAACTGTGCCACATTATGCTGCATTGAAACCGAAATTATCTGTCATGCCTGCAAATACCACCAATCGAAAAAAGGACTGAAATTAACCAAGGTTAATGGAGGTCTTCACCCTCAATTGATAAGACAGAATGTGGGCATCTGTGGCGTTGCTCAAGAGTGACAGAAAAATATGATTGTATTCTAGTCCTACTTAGATAATTATCCAGTTAGACAGCACTGTCATTGCCTTGTCTAATAGCCACTAGTGGTGAGAGCTGGATGCTTATTGCTGAATACAAGAACAGGGCTTTTTACAATAACATGAGTGTAGAAGAAAATTAGGCTTTTCTAAATTGATTATTTTATGAGCAGCCAGAGCAGGAATTAGAAGACCAAACATTTGTGGACAAGCTTCTTTTAATGTATGAAATCCAAGAAATAGCAATACAGAGAACTGAATGGACCCAAATATTCTCACTAAGTACTAGTGATTTGAGTCATACAAATAATTCAATGATTAAATAAAAATCCCGTGTTAAAATTTTTGTTCATGTGAATTTTTAAGTACTTCTCTTCATACTGTAGGTTTAGACATTGCTATTTCTCTCTAGAGAAGACTTACCAACATTTAATGACATATTACTGAGAAGCACCTGTGTGTGGAGCTGCTCAGAAAAAGTAATGAAGTTTACTTTGAAATACAAATGGTTGCTTTCAAGCAGACCTTTTCGGGTAGTTTATTCAAGACAATTTCTCCCTGCCTTTGAATTGGCATAACTCAGCTCCAATTTATTGTGCTATTTCAGTGAAACTGTCAAACTGTTTGTTGCTATGCTCCTTGGTACCTGGCCCCTCAAGCTTTGCCATCTGTTAACATGCTTAATGTTCTGGATTCTCTTGCAGCTTGACCCTGTCTCAAAACACATTTCTGCATTGAAAAAGCATACTTCTCTTTGTGTTATAGTCTGCTGGCTCACTTTCTTTTTCACTTGAGCAAAGCAGCAATGGAATTTTTCTCAAATTGCTTGTCTGAAGAATAAACATACTTGTTTATTTCTGTTGGGGAAGCCACTTTGTCCTAAGGCATGGGACAGTTTGAAATGGGTCCTTCATTCATTTCTCAAATCTCCTGCAATCGCCCTACTGGGCCATGAATATTAATAGAATAAAAATATATATCTTGCAGCTAAACGCTAATGAAAATGCAATTTTAGTGGCGATTTGCATAACAGTGAGGTGGGCATCCTGTCCTGTCTTTAACTGGGCATGAAAAAGGATTATACAGATTTATTTCTAAACGAAAAGATTATAGTCACACTTATTTGCTGGATTAGATTTAAAAGTACAAACACACACATTATATGTGATTACTTGAGGTGTTCAGTTGCTGACAGACATTTTACTCCATGTTAACCTTCTGCTTTCTGAATTTAAAAAACAAAAACAATGTGGACGTTTTAGCTGCATATTGAACTTAACTATTATACTTAATACAGGACTCTACAGTGTCAGTAATGCACTAGCATATGCCCCTAGAAATAGATATGTGGGACCATGAACGATCGTTTATGAGCACAGCTTGCGAGTAAAGACTACAACCTACCGTAATGGTCCACTACCCACCCCTGCTGCTAATTGTTAAAATAGTCAGATTAATCTAAATAATCATTTATGTTTTAATGTATAAGCAGGATTTCATTTTTGTAGCTAGCCCAGGTGTTGCCAAGTCAAACTACTTTATATATTTATTTATTTGTCATTACAGAAAATCATGTTACTGTATATCTACACTTATCTACATATATACATATATATATATATATATATATATATATATATATATATAAAACCCCCTCTCACCCCTTGCGGGGTGGTATGTGTCATCCTCAAGCTCGGGTCCTCTACCAAAGGCCTGGGAGTTTGAGGGTTCTCATGGAGTATCTTAGCTGTTCCTAGGACTGCACTCTTCTGGACAGAGACCTCTGATGTTTTACCTGGAATCTGCTGTAGCCACTCTCCCAGTTTGGGGGTCACAGCCCCCAGTGCTCCAATTACCACTGGTACCACTGTTGCTCTTACTTTCCACATCTTTTCTAGCTCCTCTTTCAGCCCTTGGTATTTCTCAAGCTTCTCGTGTTCCTTCTTCCTGATGTTGCTGTTGCTTGGGATTGCCACATCTATCAGCCTTCTTCTGCTGTTTGTCAATCAACACAATGTCTGGTTGGTTAGCCATCACCAGTTTGTCAGTCTCGATCTAGAAGTCCCACGGGATCCTAGCTCGGTCATTCTCAACTACCTGAGGAGGTGTCTTCCATTTTGACCTTGGGACTTCCAGCCCGTACTCATGGCAGATATTCCTGTACACTATGTCAGCTACCTGGTTATGGCGTTCCATGTACGCACTTCCTGCCTGCATCTTACACCTTGCTGTTATGTGCTGTACTGTCTCAGGGGCATCCTTGCACAGTCTGCACCTGGAGTCCTGCCTGGTGTGGTAGACCCCAGCCTCTATTGATCTTGTACTGAGTGCCTGTTCTTGTGCTGCCATGATTAGTGCCTCTGTGCTGTCCTTCAGTCCAGCCTTTTCCAGCCACTGGTAGGATTTCTTGATATCAGCCACTTCTTCTGTTTGTCTGTGGTACACGCCGTGCAGCGGCTTGTCCCTCCATGATGGTTCTTCATCTTCCTTGTCCTCACCTTCGGGTTTCTGCTGCCTGAGGTATTCACTAAGCCCTTCAGCTTTGGGGGCCATCTTTCTGATGTACTCCGGGATCTTTGTCGTTTCATCCTGGACAGTCGTCTTGACACTCACTAGCCCTCGGCCTCCCTCACTACGATTGGTGTACAATCTCAGGGTGCTGGATTTGGTGTGAAACCCTCCATGCATTGTGAGGAGCTTTCTCATCTTGATGTCAGTGGCCTCTATCTCCTCCTTTGGCCAGTTTATTATGCCAGCGGGGTATCTGATGACTGGCAGGGCGTATGTGTTGATGGCTCGGATCTTGTTTTTCCCATTCAGCTGACTTTTCAGGACCTGCCTCACTCTTTGTAGGTATTTGGCTGTGGCGGTCTTCCTTGCTGCCTCCTCATGGTTTCCGTTAGCCTGTGGCACCCCAAGGTATTTGTAGCTATCCTGAACATCTGCAATGTGCCCTTCTGGTAGTTCAATCCCCTCAGTTCTGATCATCTTCTCTCTTTTTGATACCATGCGACCACACTTGTCCAGTCCGAACAACATTCCAATGTCGTTGCTGTAGATCCTGGTAGTGTGGATCAGTGAGTCGAGGTCTCGCTCATTTCTGGCATAGAGCTTGATGTCATCCATGTAGCGGAGGTGACTGATGATTGTTCCGCTCCGGAATCGGTATCCGTAGCCAGTCTTTGTGATGATCTGGCTGAGGGGGTTCAGGCCTATGCAGAACAGCAGCAGGGATAGTGCATCGCCTTGGTATATGCCGCACTTGATGGTGACTTGTGCAATTGGCTTTGAGTTGGCTTCCAGACTTGTTTTCCACAGCCTCAATGAGTTCTTGATGAAGGCTATTAGTGTCCTGTTGATCTTGTACATCTCCAAGCATTCTAGTATCCATGTATGTGGCATTGAGTCGTAGGCTTTCTTGTAGTCAATCCAGGCAGTGCACAGATTGGTCTGCCTGGTCTTGCAGTCTCGATTGACTGCTCTATCCACCAGTAGCTGGTGCTTGGCTCCTCTGGTGTTACTTCCTATTCCCTTCTGGGCCCTGTGCATGTATTGAGCCATGTGCCTATTCATCTTAGCCGCTATGATGCCTGACAGGAGCTTCCATGTTGTGCAGAGGCAGGTTATTGGCCGGTAGTTGGATGGGATTGTTCCCTTCTGGGGATCCTTCATGATCAGGATTGTCCGTCCTTGGGTTAACCATTCTGGGTGGGTCCCATCCATCAGCAGTTGGTTCATTTGTACTGCCAGGCGTTCATGGAGTGCAGTTAGTTTCTTCAGCCTGTAGGTGTGGATCATGTCAGGGCCTGGTGCTGTCCAGCTCTTCATACCTGCCACTCTTTCTTGGATGTCTGCCGTTGTAATGGTTACTGGTTCTTGTTCTGGGAGATTGCTGTGATATGTGATATGTTCTTCCAGTACTGTTCAGTTTCAGCCCTGGGTGGATCTGATCTCGTGTTATTACCCTGCCACTGAGAGTACACTTTGGATGGTTTGGTGGAGAACATCCGGCGGGTGGCCAGAGCGGTGAGTCTTTGTTTGGCAGTCTCTAGAGCCTCAGGTATCGATAGCTTGTTGTATTTCTTAATATATATATATATATATATGTACTGGAGTACCTAAAAACTTTAGACACAGTGCTCGAGTAAATATAGTCATACAGGAGTGATCTAGAAAAAATAAATTACAGATCACAGGTTGATGATTTATATTCTCTTAGGCTCTTATGATAGGAAGATGTGTTTTTAGAATCAATTAAAGTTGTTCCCATGTCAAAATCTCTGACTTTAAGACATAGCTATTTTGATGATCTGGTGACAAATTCATCAAAGGATTACAAAATAATAACATTCAAAATGAATTATGCATATTTAAGTATCTGCATAAACATGGCAATTGGCAGGCTTGGGTACACACTTGGGGTAAAGTTGGATTAAGAGGTCCCTTCTTGACTGTCTTGGCAGGTCAGTTGCCCAAAGTGCTTGCCATGTACAGTAATAACATCTTGTATTTAAATCCTTTCTGGGACCTTTGCTGCATGTCACGCCCTGCATTTCCCATCTTTTTGTCTCTCTTCATTGTTACCTGTATAATAGAGTAGAAATGTCATTAAAATCGTCTTTAAAAGGGCACTTACCCAGAAATGCTTGAGGGGGCTGAGGCCATTAATCTCCCCCAGTGAGACCTTTCTTGCAAGTCTCTTTTTCTGGTTAGTTTTGCATGACAATATGCAGGTGTTTAAACTTATATAATTACTATTTGTCAAAATGTTCAGGTGTTTAACTTTTAAACAACAAATAGGGTCCTACCACAGCATCTCTTTGTTTCCTTAATCATGTTCCATCAACTAAGAAATTAGATGGGTGAATAGATGTAAGCTTACAGGCTTAATTTCTCCTAACAGTTGCCTCAGCACACACTGGATAAAAAAAGTAAAGCGAGTGTGCTTTGACTTAATGAAGAGGATGAAAACATTCATGTGCCCTTTACACTCTCATCACTGACTAATGTAAGCTCTTGAAGTACGGTGTGCTAAGTTTGATTAGCGTACATAGTATAGTCGCACTGCTTAAAGGTTCTTCATTCTTGTTATGTGGCCCTTCTGTCCTGTAGCTCCTCAAGCAATCACAGTTAGCAATGCTCCTTCAGAAAATGTCTCAATATTCAACCTAAAATGGACACAGAGGACTAACCTGCGATGATATAAATTATCAGCAAAGTCACAGAGGACATAAATTTCATTTTCTTCAACTTAACAAATAATATTAAACAAAAAACAAAACAGTATTTTCTGAGAAATAATCATAACGAGTACCAGTAATACAAGGATTAGAATGTTCTTCTTTACGGTTTTTGCCTTCCAAACAACTTATAAATAATTGTTTTGCCAACATAATGACTTGGTTTGTAATTTGCTAATCACAAACTGCTGTTAAAATTTTATTATGGTTTACCTAATAAAACATTACGCACTGCCTTCTAACATTCTATAATTTTATCGCATTGTCATTCAGTTTATCCCTATTCTGTTGCGTGTTTACCTTACATTTAACTAAATACACAAAATGAAAGATAAAACAAGTTGAGCAAATTCCGAGCAAAGATCCTTCAAAATGTTTTTCCTTCATCTGTAACAACACGTTCATATTTGGTTCTACTTTTGGTATTGACTAAGTAAAGCCTGTTTCAACATTGTGCTGTCACTGACTTGTTCAAAGCTTATCCATCCTCCTCAATGACATTAATTAACTGAGCATGGACTGGCAGTAGCTAATCCGTTGCACTTGGATTGTGAACACAAGTTCAGAGAAGAAAATGAGAGGCACATGAGAGACTGTGTGATAAAAAAGAGGTTGAAGTGTATCTAACAAACAGCAGACAATGTCTAATAAACAGGTTCACTGTACTTGTTTTCATGTCTAATCCCAAGAGGGGCTTTTTCTTATTTGTAAGGAAACAAACTGACAAAGAGAACATTCATTTTGACATCACAGCAACGGTTCTGTTCAGTAAGTCTGCTAGATGAACATGTTGTGAAGCTGATGTAAGGCTTGCACATGCAGAAGTTGAATTAGAACAATTTGGTATTTTGTTTCAGCTCAACATTTATGATTGGTAATTTGTCCATTGCATTTGACTTTTCGCAACATTCATTGCGTTCTTGAAATGTAATGGTCGAATCATCAATCTTTAATGTCTCATTGTGACACATCTGTTTATATAATTTGAAAGTTTTTATAATCTAAATTAAATGTTTCCAACGTAATGCATCACACATGGGTAAGTCTTAACTTTGTTGATTTAAGATTTTACCAGCCACTGCCATTATTAAAGAATTCAACCACAAACACATAAAGTGTATTTTCCAGGTCATGGTATATAGCCATGCAGACTTTTTTGTCAACAGTTTTACCTGGAACTACTTTTCCAGTAGAAAAATAGTGTGGCAGGAGATTTTGAACTTCACACCAAAATAAAAATAGGTTTAATCCAGCACCAATGAAGTTCATTAAATGCTAAATGTTACGACATGACATCAGAAAGAAAGAGCACACATGGAGGTTGTGTGATAAAGAATTACTATGAGTCATTGACAATGTCTTTTATCACCGTGAAATTGATTTCAACTGTCATCTTACTTTTGAGACCTGTACAATGTGCTTCTACAGTGAGTGGTAATAAATGTGACGTATGCTTGATGAGCCCCATTTTTCCTCTCAAATTGGACAAATGGAGGAAGAATTGCATGCTGGGCACGAGAGACAATTTCATCAGAGACAAGTCTTTAATGATGTCTCATCTGCATTTTTCAATTCGAACGGGGCCAAAAATAGATCACTGCCCAGGCTTTGTTGAAATGAGTCTTGTTAAATGGATGGCAGTGAGACAATCACTTATCTAAGGCTTACGTGTCTATTTTACCAATGTCTCATTTATGTTTATCAAAACCCATAGTTATAATTAAATGATAATTTCCTGTTGAACAAAGTAAATACTATCAGGGGACTTGTTCATTTATTTTATTCTAATTTATCTTTTTACGGAAACAAATTAAGGTGTTTATTTTGGTTTGGGTTTTGTTTAGATGGCAGTGGAGGTGAGTGCTCTTGTAATAAGAGCTTTAATTAAAATGTAGGCTATAAGAACATAACTCAATTAACAACAACAGCAATAATAATAATAATAATAATAATAATAATAATAATAATGAAAAAAGTTATTCACAAAACTTAAGTAAGTCATTTATCAGTGAAAGATTACAAATATTTACTGGTTCAAGCTTCACAAATATTTGTCAGTTTTGTGTCACTGTATATTGAATATTTTCTTTTAGACTGTTGGTCAGACAAAACAAGTGATGGGACACTATGTTGGGTTTTGATAAGCTGTTATGGGCATTTGTTTTAACTTTTATTTTTTTCTACATTCTATAGAGTAAATAATAAATCAATTAATTAAAAAATGCTTGAAAGTCAGTTGCAGCCCCATAATAATAAATCATTAATATAATACTGTTCACACAGAAAAGATTATTAATAACTGTAAAACTATGTAAACTGTATTTCATAGTCATTATGAAGAAGCATGTAACTAAAACTAAACTTTGGTTAGGTTTACATACTTGTATGTGAATATGTTTTTAATTGCAAATATTTTAATTAATGTAGTCTAATTATACAAATTAGATCTAATGCCAACTAAAATTCTAAACTGAAATTCTAAAGACTCTGTCTGTTGCTGGCAAGTAATGTCCTCTGCTGCTGCATCTTATTTGCATAAAACAGGCATGCTATTTGAATATGTCATGTGCAATATCAGGCACTACGTGCACAGATAGTGTTACTTTCTCCAAGGAGCAGCCTGCCCCGCTAAAAGCTAGGGCAGAGTCTTGGCCTTCCACTTCAGATATTGGTTGAGCCAGTGACAACACTGAGGCATTATTTGCCCTGCTACACAGCCGAGACTATTAACACTTGGATAAATTCTGCTGGAGGACTGAAGAGCACAGGATCATAAGCTGATGCCTTTGATGAAGTGAGACGGATAATATCTATAGCTCACACTACGTTAGGGGTCAGATTGGTCAGAATGCCTTGTTTGTCGCTCTGGATTTTGCATTCTTCTGTCAACACGGCTCATACTGTAAGGTCCTCACTGTTTCTCTACTTTTACACAAAGGCAGAGAAGTGAGTGGTGGGGCTTAGGCTCAACCCTCCCTCCCTCCATCTTGGCTCTTATGTCTCTTACTCTGAGTGTCAAAGTCAAGAGAATCTCTTATTCTTGCTTTTCTGGGTCCTCAGTTCATTCATGACCTTTAAGATTAAAGATAAGCCACAAAGTGTTAGCTTCAGTTCACTGGTCCTTTTTCCTCTTTTTTGCTGGTTGGTTTTTGATTAAAGATTTAAAATAGCATTTGAAGTGGGCCCATGTGCAAATTAAGCATTATATGCTGATAAGTCAATCCTGAGAAATAGGTGTGAATAATAAAGAGCTGACTGATGCAGTAAGCTGTGATGGAAGGATTAACAAAATGGCAAATTTCCCTCTGGGCAACAAGTCCTCATACTTAAAAGACAGAACAGGTCAATGACTCCCAAAATGATATGTCCATTGGAAACAGGTTGGACCACCAGCGACAGGCGTACCAGACCTTAAGTATGTTATAAAGTCATGTGACCTTAAACATGTGGTTCACATTATGAAATGCTTGCAGTTTGGTTAGGTTTATGTTACATTAGTTAGATGACATAAATCAAATGACATTAAGTAACGTAAGTCACTTGACTTAACTCATACAACATAAGTCACCTACATAACGTTATTTAACTTAAAACTTGAAATAATGTTCACTTCAAACAGGAACCTGCAGCCTCCTGGGTGAAAGTCCTGAGTTTGTTTGACCCATCCATCCATTTCCTAATGCAGACTTCCTCTGTGGTACAACAGCAGATACTTCTTTATCTCTTGTTAGACAGCAGCAGGGTGAACAGGCTGTGGCTGGGAGGGGTGTCTTTTAGTATCCTTTGAGCGCCACTTAGGCACCTCACCTCACCGATATCACTGCTATTAATGTTTGGTAGATGGGTGCCAATGATCTTCCGAGCAGTTTTAACCTGCTGAAGAGCTGGTCGGTGTTTCCAGTCAGGATGGTTTCTATTGCTCCTCTGTAAACATTGACAATAATATGGTAATTTTGCCTTAAGTTTCCATAAGAAATACAGCTGAACTTTCTTCACCTTTGACACTAGGGCTGGGTGGTATATCGGTATAAAGAGGTATACCGAATTCAAAAGAGATTTAAAATTAGACGATACGTTTTATAATGACATAGTTTAATGTTGAGTTAATGAATATGTTTCGTAAAGTCCTGCCGTTTACTCCTGTCTCTCCCTCTCCGCGCAGCCTGGCCCCTCCCTGTGCTTCTGCACGCAGCCGTCTACTCAAAAAACTCTCTAACAACATGGAGGGAGAGACAGTGCTGAAGACCTGACTTGTAAAAAAAACATGGTTCAGTCAGTGTTTCCCACTTTACTTCGGCGGACGGCCCATGGAAAATTAATGGCAGCTCAGTTATATTTGACGACACTTTGTAGGATTGTAGAAACACATTCAGTTATATGGATTAAACAAAGCCTCAGTGCAAAGAATTTGCGTGAATGCATTTTAGTAATTGATTTAATCGAATCGTTTCAGCCCTAATGAGGTGCACATTTTCTATTTTCTTTAATATTATGCTCATATTGGCTGCTGTGATTTTTCCCTTGATAAGTCTAGAGTAAGGCTTGGGAAATTAGAACTTTTAAGTGTATGTTAATTGTAAGGTATCGCTTCGCTGATGCCATTTAAAAGTTTATTTTGTAAACTATAAAATATTTCTGATATTTTGTTAAGAAATATGGGTTAGCATATATTAGACTGTAGACTGAAAATGCAAACATAAGGCACCACTTACTCCCTCTTGTTTGTTGCATGACAACAGTTTGGAATGTCTTAATAAATTTAATTTGTTAAGCTTGTCATCTTAATTAATGTCCTCTATTTATTTAACAGATGACCAGTGTGTAAATGTTTTCAATAAGCGTTTCCCCACTCACTGTCTCCATGGTGCCAAGATGTTATGCTCTCATCATAACATATCATGTATCAGTTTGAAAACCTTGAGACTTTTTTAATGACATATTAAATATCATTCCATATCACTACACTGAATTAAAGGGATATTGTAAATGATAGTAGATACTGCTATTAAAACCACAGAAGACTATTAGGAAATATTGAGAATGTCTTCTCAATAACTGTTAGCCTCAAGGGAACTATTATACATAACATACTGTCATTGCTCAAGTACTGCATGAATTTGTTCAAATATATTAGTCTTTACCTTTTTGGAAAACACCAGACACATAATAACTACTTAATAAGAGCAGCAGCAAAATAATTGTTGAACGTGCAAAATCTCAAATCTCAAAATCTCAATGATGAGAATGAAAGTCAAAATTTAACGTAGGCTAGAATTAAGTATTATGTTATTACACGTTTAGGCATTTGAAGTTAAGGTTAGCCATGTATTAAAGTGAAACAATTCCAGTGGGTTATTTGAACAATTTCACACCTGATTTCAAATTGCCAAACACATTTTAATAATAGTATTAGCAACAGCTGCCAAACACCTACATACATACACACCCACACACAAACCACAAGGTGTGTTCTACACACTCTCCAGATCAATAAAATGGTTTATAATCACTGCACTATACTGACAACAGCTGAAAATAACTCCATTCCAAATAACAAAATCACAACCAATGAGCAAGATATGTGAGTTTGGGTAATGTTTTTTATGTCCTCCTATATCTTCTTTATGTTTGCCTACACTGATAATGTCAGTAGTAAAAAAAACATGTTGATGACATATCACACTTCTTCTGTAGGCATCCCAAATAAACCTAAAGTCAAGACATTTTCTGAGTGAGGACTGTAGAACTAGCCCCCTCTTTGTGCTAAGCCTATTGACTTCTCTCCAAAGAGCGAGAGCGGTATGTTGCCAGCTCACCAGCACTGCAATTTGTAAAGGAGCCTCAGCGGAGAGTAGCAAATAGAAAGACAGAGAACAAAACAACATTTATGATTAATCCTTATTTAAAATTACATTGTTGGGTTCTGCTGGTGGTAGTGCTTACCAGGAAAAAAGGAAAACACTGAGTAACACAGAGCAGTGGTAAGTGTCCAAGCCCATATCAAGCCTTCAGATGATGCAGTCTTCTCATAATCCAGCCCTACATCCAGTAAGTAAGAATGTGTGCTTGTACATCTTTTTTTCTGTTACTCTGTCTCAGAGAGTATGACATGATCACAGAAGTGTGTTAAAAAACCACACCTACACTGTCCTTATGAAGCAGAATCAATTTTCAGTGTTTAACTCTCAATAAATAAAAACCGAGGATGTTTTTCCCCTCAAACTTCAAATTTGATTGTTGCTTATTATACCATAGAGGTCTGTGCAGCTGTCCACTTCTTTATACAAGATCCAGCTACTTAGGGCACTCTCATACCAAGCAGATTGTCAACTGATGTTCATCAAACATAGAAGCTAATGCATGGCACAATTGCCACTTGATTAACCAATTGAGCATGTTGAAGACGGGATTCATGCATGTTTTCAGCTTCTTAATGGAGTCAACCAAGTGACCTGACCAGCTGTTTTGGCAGCAAAACACAGCATGTCTTTTAAAAGTCAGAACTCTTCTAGCTATTAGTGGTTATCATTGTTCCAATTAATTTTAATGTCTTTGAGTTCAAAAGGTCACTGAGTTTAATGAAAGTGGGTCAGCAGACAGGTTCATTTGGGGAACATCTGCACCACACTGCAATGGATAACACTGGTATTTGGCCATCCATGAAGTCTTACCTATGATCAAACACACAACCCTGTATATGCTGCAGTACAATGCAGACACTCAAACTCAAGTGGTTTGCCAAAGTTGTTTTTTAATGCATGACAGAACATGGTACACAGTGGTATTGTGAAGACTGGATTTTCAGAGCGAACATGTTTTTTGTCATTTAAAAAAGATCTTGTAACACTGATGGACAGTCTCCCCATATGAAAGGTTATGTGGGGTCTGCATTTACTGAGGTAAGTACATTTCATTGTTTGGCATATAATTTTTATGACTGTGTACAGTTCACAATCCAGCTTACAACTGACAGTGAAGACTTCAAAAATGAATGAGTGGCAAAGCTGACAAAAATAGGCTCAAACTCAAACTAAGCTCTTTTTACATCACTAGCATGCCAAAGACAATATGCTTCAGACACTTGTACACAGTGGCTAATTCAGAGCATGGTAGAACATGACATATAATTTGCAACTTTTAGTACCTGACAATTTTAAAGAGTCACACTAATGAATGCTTGCACAGGTGTTCATATCTATTTTATTAATTAAATACCAGACATCCCAACAATGTAGCAGCCTGCTCAAGTAAAAAAACAGACCAAATGATCGGGCGCCTCGAGAGGGAGCAGAAGAACCACTTTCAGTAAAAGACAGAAAGGAGACTACTGGTTTGACTACTACAAGTGTGTTAGGTAGATCCAGCTGATACATAATTCACATGTGCAGCCTTGTAGTTGACCTTCTTTTGACCATCCTCCACCACACACTCACATGGCTTGATGATTTCATTCTATCTCAATCTTTCAGACAAATCTACCTTATTGAGTGAGCCTTTTCCATTTACTAATCATTTGTGCAAATGTGCATTGCATCTTATCACAGAGTGTGAGCAAAGAGGGGATTATGCATCATTGCTCTGAACCAAGTACCCATTGAAAAGGATCTTAATGAGGGACAGTTGGTATAGGAGGAATTCAGCAGTTAATTTCCAGTGTTGAATTTAGCATGAAATCATGTTTAAATATGTAAGGGGACAGATTTTGTAGCCAATTTCAGCGACAGGCCTTCAATGTGGCATGCTCTGGGGCTCAATGTTAATGTAAATGTACAATATTGCCTTTTCTCACATCCCGGAAAAAAAGAATTAGAGTGTAAATATATAAATAAAATTCATATAATGACAAACACCCGTGGGTGGATAAATTGACAAAAGTATCTGCAGAAACTATAAATATATTGGGAACGCTGTAAAGGTTAGATCAGCTGAATTACTACCTCTTGTACTTGGAGGAATGTGTATGATAAACAACATGCATGGTGCTGTGTTCATTTATTATATTAATGGACTACAATGTGGTCTAGACCATGCAGTCTTGCACATTTGTACCTCAAGGGAGCTGACAAAAGGTTATGCATACAGACCCAAGGCAAGCTTTTGCGAGTCTGTTAGGTTTTTAAATTGCAGACGCAAAATGTGTTTTCATTTAATACTGAAAATAAATCTCCAGGCAGAATTTGTTTGGGCTGAAATACAATGTCCTTTGACCTTGTTGTCCAAAGTTACAAAAAATAAAAATAAAAATGTCAGTCATGACTGACTACCCCTCCCCTCTGTGTGAGAGGTTGAAAACTGTTTGAGAAAGCCTAGCGTTGCATTAATCAAGCAGATACCCCTGCCATGTTGCTGTTGACCACCCACATTTAGAGGAGCTTTGTTGTCTGCACACCTGTACGTTAGCAGAGATAGTCTGTCATTTGTTAAAGAGAGGAAGGAATTTACTTTTTCGGCATGCATATATATATATGTATATATACAATTTTAATTTTATCTTGCCTGTAAGCTCACAGTGTTAATCTTTTACGGTTTAAGTAAGTGTGTCTGCGTCAATATTATTCTTCTACTAATATTAATAACGGAATCGCATGATTCCCGCCTGCACACACACCAGCATGAACATAATCAGCCACACCTACAATCAAATGTGTGTTTGGTGTCAGAGGCAGAGATGGGGCACAGGTGATGGAGGAAGATGATCCATAAACAGTACAGTGTGTGTTATTTAAATGATGCCACATCCGGGTACATCAACTAATTCACAAAAATTATAGACATTTAATCCAAAAAACACTTCTCAATTTTGTATGGCCACTAGCTGAAGGCTCAGTTGTTATTATATGACTGAAGTGATATTAACTGAGATGTCAACATGAAAAATTCGTAAATTCCATTCACTGATGAAAACTGTGAAATGCAGTTGAAACTTTAGAAAAACCTTGTTGATAGACCTTGAGTTAATTTTTTCAAACAAATATGCCCCACTCCCAAGGTCAAGAATTACTTTCAAATTACTTTCAATAGTATACAGACATTTCAAGATTGTCTGGGAATGCATAACGGTGGACTAAAGTCTCTACTGACTTTTGTATCTTATTAGATTTATGCTAAATTATTACTGTTAATAAATCCACTAAAGAGGAAGCTAAAAGTAAGTCTCAAAATCCACATATATTAATCTAGTCATGCCTATCACATTAGTTTCGTTTGGTCTCTTAAAACAAACAGGTTTTGTTAAACAATCTTAGATCTAAGAGTCATGAAGAATTAACTTGTAGATGTTAATAGTTTTAAGAAGTAAGAACTGTGAATATGCCAGAGTTAACTATTCACTGTGTAATTATTTGTTTCACGCTGGCTAGTTAACTATATTATGATTTTGCTGATGGCCAGGATTAGGTATTTCCAGCTACTTTGGAGTTCATTTAAATAAGCCACTAAACATCTACTGTGTCCTTAAACTGCAGTAGACCCTTAAAATGCAACTTTTGTGACTGTGAACTGTGTGCATCCTAGCAAATAGGATGCACACAGCTGACAGAATGGGTTTTTCATTAGAAGAGATGTTGATTTAGACAACACTTAAGTAAAATGTTTTACCTTTTGAGATTAAAAAAGCTTTAGAGACATGAAATTGAGACTAGGCAAAAATCTATCATTAGAATATCCAAGAAATATCAGATTCTGGACTTAATATTGTATGTTTACACTGAAAGATATCTACAGAACAACAATCACATTTACCTGTGTCTAGCTCTACTACCAGCCTAAGTAATGTGCTTGGGGCACCTGTATGGAAATTTGCACAATGTTGTTGAATAACTTGGTCATTTTCAGAAATAATCTAACTGTGATTTTTAAAATTAATATTGTGACAGTGATTTAATAAGCAATTATTTTTAACTACTAATGTACTGTTCCTGTGTTACACCAGGGTGACATAATTTTTTGTCTGCCACTCAGAAATGCTATCTGACACTTTTGGACATTCAATATTCAATATAATTACACAAACACATTACATAGATGTCTGCATGCACAAAAAGACCCATGTCTTTCAGTACAAGATAATCACTCCATCTTAACAATTAATAATTATAATAATTCAAATTATGATCATTCAAAATATGAAAATTATTTGAGAGTCAATACATGGCATTAATATGAGGTTATTAGTATAATATGAGGATATTATAATATATAATATCATTAGGTAGGCCTTCCTACAGACAACAAGAAAAAAAGTTCACCAAAGTCTGTTTTAGTGCTCAATACAAAACCCACACCAACCACCAATTAAAGGGGCATTATGTAGTTTCCAGCGGCCACTAGCGGTGCCGTTTTAAGATTGCAACCAGGTGTGTGCTCGTACGCGTGCTCGCTTGAACTCATGAGCGAGCAGAATCCGAAACACAACCGCCTTCATACAGAAATCCTGCAATAAATGCAGAAACAGCATGCAGGCCTTGGCTTTTCACACAGACATGTTCAGGCTCTTTTACGTCAAGGTTCCCGTCTCAGAGGCAGATCAACACTGGCGCCGTAACGTTACTTCATTCAGCGCAGTGAGACACCAGCATATCGGCACAGTACAAAAAAAGGCAAAGTGAGAGCGGCTGTAGACAGGTGGGGAACCAGCTTCACACAACATGGTGGAAACTCAGGTAAACTCCCACTGTAACGTTACAGTAATAGTTTTATCAGCTGCAGGTTGAACTAATCCACGCTCGTTACATGATCACGGTACATTTACTGCATTTAGCCGATGTGCTACATCATTAGCTCGCCTGTTGCTTTTCAGTAACTATCTTTACTATCTGTGAATCTGTCACCGGAGGCTCAGCAATGTCAGCACAGCTACATGTACTGGACGATAATGAAACAGGTAGTGAGCTGGACTGAATATTATAAGACTGTGTCACACTCTATAACAGTTACACCGCAGTAAGTAGATTTACTGTAACTAGTGTTACTAGTGGATGGCTCTTCCTCTGGGTTGTATATTATGTGGGTCATGTTAGTTACAGCGACTGAGAGGTGGAGAAGCTGTGCACCTATCAGTAAATGGCTAAATGGCAATAAATCTAAATTGAACGTTACGAAGCAAACAGCGGCGGGTCCGAGCTAATGCAGCGTTAGCTAGCTGCTTGTGGCTGCATCACTATGGGATAGTAAATAAATCGCTCCACATTAGCTTTTTACCGTTACAAAATGTCTTGCAGGCTTTGACAAGTTGAGTTTATGTTGGCATCTGTGTTGTGCTGGGAGCAGGTCTTGCTTAGTGTTAGCAGACTCCATGTCGTAAGTTGCCGTGTTGTTGCAGTGCGAAGTAGACACAGCGAGAGGCTCGGGAGCGCGCATGCTGGTGTCAGTCACTGGATTTCGTGGAAAATCCGACCTGGAGCCTTTGAATAGGAATAGGTATACTTGCTTTCAGAGTTAATAGCCAAACACGGCAAGTGGATCATTTTAATGTCAGATTACAACCCCTTCACACACAGGCAATAAAAAAAGGATTCATTTTAGTAGAAAAACTACATATAGTCCCTTTAAGTCCATATCTCAGTTTAAATCTCTCAGCAATAGCCTGCTTTTGTGGATCCCACCAAGCAAGCAAAAAAAATTCTTAGTTTGAGGTTCAATGCAGAAGCTGGGCAACAAAAATAAACCTCCCCACAATATGCTAACGGTACTACATGTGTTTTTCAGTTGTGCATTTTCCGTCTGCCAAAGTGGCGGATAGCCCGCCAATTTCACCCACTACCACCAACCATTTACCCACATTTGGCAGGTGGCAGGTGCTAATTTCATTCCCTGTTTGACACTAAAGTTTCATCAGTGTCAGGTTCTTTCAAGCCTGAGGCCACTGTACAACAAGTCAAGGTACAGCATAGCATGCAAAATTGATGCTTCCTCTGCGTGTCATGTGACCACTGTGTAATTACAGCCTTTACATTACAAAATCTTGTTTTATCACACCGCAGTATTATTGCAAATGTAATTAATCGTTTAGCCCTATTTTCATTCTTTAATGAAAAAGTCAGTTGTTTTGTGAAGGGCAACTTTTATCTGGTTAGAATCTTAAAGTACAGCTGTTTTTATCTCAAAAGGACCTGGGAACAGTTATCCATATTTTATCTCCTCTCAGCTAGGGCTGGGCAATAAAACAATAATGATTGATGAACTATCGCAATATAATATACCTCAATAACAATATAATAAACGTTCAATATATTGTCAATAAATATTTGCTTTAATTCATCTGAATCACTAACAAATTAGCACTTATTTTTTAAAATATTTATTTTGTTGAAAAAAGATAGACTAATCATATTTGTTGAAAAAGATAATAGTTTTGAATGTTGTAACTCAGATTGGATCCACTGTTTGGCATCAAGTGTTTAAGTTTAAACACATAATTAACCATCTGGTTTCTTCAATTTTCACTCAGGAGCAAAAATCTGCCTTTAAACTTGAAAGAAATAATGATTTGACATTTATCATGATAATTATCAATATTGAATGATATGAAATGTTTTTATCGTGATAGACATTTTTGGTCATATCGCCCAGCATTACTCTCAGCTTAACTACTGTAATTCCCTATATATGAGGTTGAAATATTCCATACTTTCTCGACTCCAAATGGTTCAAAAGGCAGCTGCTAGACCTTCAACTGGAACAAAGAAAAGAAATATCACTCTTTGGTTACTAGTGAAATACAGAATTGATTTTAAAATCTGACTATGTATTTTTAAAGGCTTAAATGGATGATCTGCTCAATTAGACCATCCTCACAACAACTCCTCTAAGGGTGACCAGGCTTTCTCAGTTGCTGCTCCCAAGCTTAATCCCGTTGCACATTAAACCTGGGGTCGTTGGAGAAACTAGCTAGAGATAGCAAGAATTTTAAAGTATCCAAATGAAAAAATCCCACCTCCTCTCTTCAGGCCTACCTCCAAAGACACCTCCGAAAACACACTTTTATGCTCAGTTAGAGCACGGGCAGGGTGAGCGCAATGAGCGCACAGGCAGGGTGTGCGAGTGTGAGCAATGAGCGCACGGTCATGGTGCGAAGGTAGGCAGACAGGTAGACAGGCTGGTAGGCCAGCCAATTCTTCCATTCGGACCAAGTCTACAATATGAAGCAAATGCGGAAGTCCCTGAAAGCTGCATTGAAAATCCAGCAGGGGCAACTCTTCTGGTTGCAAAAATAAGTCCAGCTCCATTAGAAATAATGGGAAAATGACCCTACTTCTCAGCTGAATAATTACCCCAGTAAACACTTTCCTGATGAGTTTATGGTCTCAGTCGCTAGTTTTAAGTCTACTTCAATACAAAATGATTTTCATTTAGTAAGTTATGGTCCCATTTATTTTAAAATAGACCACAAAGCAGAGTATGTTTCAAGGCAGGATTATCTATGATTGACAAGTCGTAACCATAGCGACCTGTCAATCAGGCTAGAGCCTACTCGTACCCTGGACGCTGAAAAAGCTTAGTAGGAGTTGGCTGTTCACTTTCTCTGGTGAGTACATTTTGTTTTAAGACTGTCGTTCGCTAGACAAAGTTATCAGCCTGTTAAAATGATAGTTAACGTGAATTACAGTTGCAACTAGCTAAACTAGCTAGCTAGGTAGCTCCGCGTATCATCACTTCCGGGCACTTCCTGGTTGCAAAAACTCGACATGGCGGCTCCCTATCGAGGCGAACTCGAGGCAGTCCACAAACCAACGGGTGACGTCACCATGACTATGCCCATTTCTTATATACAGTCTATGATTTGGACCAAATGAAATTAAGTGCTTATTACAGGACTGCAATACAGACTTTGCCAGAACATTTTATTTATTGATTGTCATTAAGAGAATTTCAAATATGACTAAAAATGCTTCTTAAAGAAATTGCCTACCCTAGTTATAAGTCCTGTTCCTCAATTGATCATTTAAATTTAAAGACCCACCTTTTTTCTCTATCTTTAGGTTCAGAACTTGCCGCATGTTTTTTGACTTTTAACTTCTTTCTAATGCCATCTTATTGCATTTTAATCTGCTGTTGGTGATATTCAATTTGTCCTAAATACTGTTTTATTACTTTGGTTATGATTTTAAAATTTTACTTGTCTTAGGTGTTTTTTTCATTATAATCTTGCCATGCCTTAGGATTGTATTACATTATGCATTATTACTTTTTTATGTATTATTCCTTTAGTCATGTATACCTGTATTGAGGCACATTCTAACCTATCTGCCTCACTCGTAAATCATTTTGGATTTCTGAAACTCCTATTGTTTTTAAATGTGCTATATAAATAAGAGACTTGACTTTTAAACTCTTCCAAAATACAGCTCACACTACGAACAATCCAGTGTCGAGCAAAAAACATATTTCTCTTAAACTACTCGGATCCAATGCATACATCAAACACAAAGATAATTCCTGTTCATTTTCAATGTAAGATAAAATAAAAAGGGCACATATCCTGTCACAAGCCGGAGAAGATTTCTTTGCTCTAGTTTCCCCACTTAACACATCATATTAGTGACTTTCTTACAAAAGAGACAGTTGCCAGGTAGAAACAGAATGAAAAGGCAAGAAGTGGCCAGGGGGATAGTGCTTTTATCCATCTGGATAAAGACAACTACAGGTGACAGGGAGACAGTCAGAGAAGCATGTAAGTCGGAGCACGCTATCACAAGTGAAATGCTAGGTACAGTGCTGCTCGGACTTGGTTCAGATGTGTAGCATTCCCATTTCAAAAATAAGTAACATGACATTAAGATTGGCCAAGTATAATAGTAATACAGAGGCCTGCAAACTCCACCTGAATGCCAACAGGCAAAAAGAAGAGTGTTAGATTATAAGTCACTTTATTTAAGATAAGACTTACAGTATATGTCACTTATTGCTAAAAGAAAGAAATCAGGGCTGCATTAAATGGCCAATTTTATCAATTCATTTACGGATTCATTTTTGGTTGAAGCAATTTGTCGTTTGATCCATGAAATGTCAGAAAATACAAAAATGTACATCGCAGTTTCCCAAAGTCCAATGGTGAATTCCAAATGATATTTATTTTATCCGATCAGCAGTCCAAAACCAAAGATATTTAGTTTTATAACAGAACAAAATCACCAAATGTGACATTGTAACTCGGACATTTTTGCTTGTAAAGTTATTGTCCCTGCATCTAATTCACTTATAGTCTTTGTATGTGTTAGTGTGTTGCTCTATGGAGATATCAACAGAATGTTGTGTTTTTAATGTTTATAAAATGAAACACATGCAACAAAATATTCTTTTCTTTTATCTATTAATCTGCCAATTATTCTCTCCATTAATTGTTTGTTCTATAAAATGTCAGAAAATAATGAAATATGCCCATTGCAATTCCCCAAAGCTGAAGGTGACGCCTTAAAAATGACTTTCTTGATTAATTTTCTGTAAATTGTCTAATAGATTAATCAACTATTGTAGGAGCTATAAAATACATTACAGAGTAGGCTAAAAAATAGGACGAAGAAAGGAAACAAACAGACCAACAGAAAACAGGTGCTGATTACAAAGGTAATGGAGGCTAGCCTGTTTTCCTAAATTACTGGGGGCATGGTAAGAAATTGGGCTTGCTGCTATTATTTTGGTTGATTACCAGGCGTTTTAAAACCCTGGACATGCTGGTTTGCATTTCCCATTTGCAATCTGCATAATACTGACAGGTAAAAAAAGAAATAACTCACACTAGACAGGAAGTCATTTTTCTAGTCTCATTACTGTTCTTATTTCAGAACAGAGTTAAAGAATAATACAGTGTGTTTTTTTAAGATTGAAAGAATAAAATTGGTGCCTTCCTCTGTAATTCTGCTTGTGTCTACGTAGAGCGTAGTTGGAAATCAGGGCTCATTTTCCTCCTCTTAGAAGGAGTCATTTGCTTTCCGTCATTCTTGTGTAGTAGGAAAAACAACCTCAAAGACTTGAAAGTTTCCCAAGTAAGATGATCTACTCCTAAACATGAAGCCCTAATTAGGTTTATTTTTTCGTTTCTCTTTGCCCAAATTATTATGCTCTGACATCCACAGAAGGAAATGGAGGCTGAGAGGAAGTACACTGCCTGTTTTATTTGGTACACCTAACTAAAACTAATGCAACAACCCTGCAATAAATCCTCTCAGAGGGTATAATGTTCAGTTTTGTGGAAACTGGAATTGAGATTCAAAGTTCATTCTTGAACTCAATCTCAACTTTTAAACCAACATGGACCAGACATAAGTCCTTAAATGCTCAGAAAAATTTAAATTTGAAAATCTGTTATTCCATGAAAACTGGGCAAAGTTCAGAAGATTGTGTAAAATGTTTGAAAGCTATTGAACTGCTACTAATTGAGCTTGTGGTAAGATTGTTTTGTCAACAATTTTAGAGGTGGTGATCCAACTTTATTTAGATCCAAATTTCCATCAGTCAGGAGGTTTCTACGAGGAACTGAAGTAGGTCTCCTCTTCTCCAAAACAAACTGACTAGCTGATTACAACAGGTGATATAGCATGTTAAAAATCACGTTCCTCCAATGCTCAGGCGGAAACAGACGTGTATGCCGCGAGCTAATCTGCAGTTCTTGTTGGCTGGAAATGCTTTAATAACCTTCCAAACTGTTGCGATTTTATGTTTGACTTAATTGCTATATTGATATAAGCATGGACCAGGTAAAGGAACAGTCAACACACCAGTGTAGATGTCATTCATTACCTACCACGTTGGTTTTGTTTTGATAGGCTACATCGTCAACACGCCTCCTCCACATGCAGCTGCTGCTATGAACGAAATCACGGGTGGTACAGTCCAGCAAACAAGTTCTAGCAACTTCATACAATGTAGACTACTACTGATAGAGAAAGTCACTGGAGCAGACATACAGGGAGAGGGAGATGGAAAGTAGCGGGGCACGCTGAAAAGAGAACTGAAGGGAAAAGACGCAAGATTCAATTAGTGAGTAAACACTTAAATAAGGTGTTCAGTGAAGTATGTAAACGGTGAAATAAGAAACAAGCTAAAGCTATAGATTAGTGAAAACATGCACACTAACATAGAATCTTGAATCCTGAGGGTAACACGAATGTCTACCAAATGTCATGGCAATCCTTTTAATGGTTGTGGAGATATTTCACTCAAATGTGAACCTCATCGTTGTGCTAGAGGAAACATCAGTGTATCACTAAAGTAATTAGTATACAAGGTTTAGTTTAGACTTTAAGACAGTGTCAAAAGAGCAAGTAAATTAAATGTTGCTAGATTTCTATGCCATTGTCAGAAACAGTAAATGCAAACTATGGCCTGAGCCTCTAGGTCCTCCATGCTAAACTAAACCTGTTACATTAATGACCCACCGCTCAGTCGGTCCTGGAGATTCCTCAAAGACATGGAGTGTCTGTGCAAGTCTGTATTAACCAGAACTATGAAAACATTTAGAAAGAAAGCACTCGACACAACAGTTCATCATACATTAGTATCAGAGGATGATTTTTGTCAAGGCGATAAAGAAGTCATTCACCATCAAAAGAGACAAAAACGGGCTTATGTATGCAATACTGGTCGTCAACTTGCATACAAAGAATCACAATGACCCACAGGAGAAGAATAAAGAGAGTACAAAGGGATTCATGGTAGGACAGCCTGACAATTCGCTCTGCCTGTTTCATCTAAAAAGAAGATAGAGATATCTTTCCCAAATATCATCGGACGCACCAACCTTCTATGGTGACCCAAATAGAAAATTGACATGCGATTTTGGTGAAGTTTAGTAAGTAGGCCTGGAGTATATTCTTTTGGCTAGGTTTAGGGAACCGTAGAATTATTCAGAATTTATGTAATTATATGTAGGGTTTGTCTATCCTGGATACTAATGACATAAACAATTTAATTTGTTGTGTGTCTCAGGCACACTCGAGAGCCAATACGTGTCAATCATCTTGCAAAAATGTTGCCCAGAACATGCAAGCAAGCAAGAATGCAGAGGAAATAAAATAACCACTGCCTCTGCAGCGCCACAATTCACAAACTATTTGATGCGGGTCTTGACAGTAGAAAAATGATGGCCATGAGTGGCCACTAATGCAAAACCTATTTTCAGATCTATTGATCGATCTATTGCCGACCAAAATGTGGTGATCGGAGAAAGTACAGCAATATCTGCTCCACGCCAGGCAACACACCTCCAACCTAACAAAAAAATGGGTTGTTACACATCAATATACCACTGCCTGCCGTGAGTTATTGCTTAAGCATACATTGTAGAATGTTTAGGAGAAATACTAAGTACATAAAATATATGCAGACAGTCCTAAATAGTCAGTAACTATATAAGTCTGGCATTATTCCTGAAAAGCAGTAAATTATCCATGAAAATATCATCAACAGTGTGGTAAAGAAGATTCCATGGCATATCTAGAATGCACTGTATATTGATTTTTCAGCTCTGCGCCTGTGTGTTTGCTGCTGCTGCCCTTTTTTCCATTAGAGCCACTGGCCTTCAGGTAGTTTCTGAATGTCTATAGTATCGCCAAGGAGAAGATGACTACATCAGAAAAAAAGACACGGTGCATGCTTGTTTAGCACAGCTTTCAGGCTTCCTGAAATGAGGCATCATGGGGAGCTCGTGAAGAGGTTGCTGAGTTATGTATCTGTCTACTTTCATCAAAAACCACTCATGAGATAAGACTGTTGGCTTTACACACACTCGCACACACACACACACACACACACACACACACACAATCTATAGACCGACCCTTACCTTTAAATGATACTTCAGCTTACTTCAGATGGGTTAAGATGGTTATTTTCTCAGTCCCTCTATTTCTTGTGTTAGTCAATGGTCATATCAACCAAATGTTCTGGTTATATATGTGTTTAAAATAAAACAAATGCAAATAAATGCCATTGGTTCATTACTGATGAAATCAAAAACGTTAATGTTTTAGGGCTGTTTACAACCTACAGGGTGCGTGAATACGTTTGAAAAAGAACAAGAAAAAGAATAAGTAGTGTAGCAGTAGCGTTAGTAGCAGTAGTAGCAGTAGTGGTCGACTGGTTTATTAGATGTAAGAAAATAAGATAATTTTGGACAAATGGAGGACCGCATAAATAATTTACCACAAGAGCTGACTGATCATGTCAGCCACCGTAGCTTCTCCTGTGCGCTTGGAAAGTGAGTAGTGGGTGGTGACTGGGGGTTCATTCATGTGCTGTTGGCATAATCAGAATCGTTTTTTTCCCTCCTTAAATCTTTACTGGAAAAAGAGAAATAAATTGTGCATAGGACATAAAGAAGTATACTGAACGTTGATTCGTGCCAAATCACTTATTGTATGTTTTGCAAACATTTAATTTGTAATATAGTTATAATGGTTAGTTTGCTGTCCATGTAGAGTGAACTAGATGTCTGTGTGTTGTTTAGGTGCTCTGATAATGCTAATCCAACACATCTTGGTAGTAGAGTCCAGCATTTTAATGCACAGTAAGCCACTGGTAGCAATTTTCATCTGTACACAGAACAGTACAGTACAGAACAGATCTGTGCATCTGTTTACATCAACTGTAAATCTTGGAATCTGCCAAAATGTGGATGCAATTTATAAAAATCAGGGCTTTCCCTAGCATAATACGCTTTTTTTTCCTCCGCACCACAGCCAAACAGAAAAGACTATACTGCTATGTTTTGGTGTCATTTACAGGCGCTGCTTCTGTCCTCTGATCTCTGTGTTACCAGTGTTTCATCAAGGGCAAGGCTCAGCACCTCCTGCGCACACACAGTCATACCAAAGTTGGTGCCCTAGCAAGAGCTCATCACTTCAACAAACTCTCAAAGTGCAACCAAGATGCAAGCCCGAAGACTTTATGGCTGTGTGGGTGAAGTCAGATATTCCGTTAGAAGAAATTCAAACGCCACATCTGGTCAAGGTTTGTAAACATGGAGGAGCGTAGCTCATGTGACTGTAGCCTCCGTCATACCCACTTATTACTGTGTGTTCGTGCAGCATGTGGAGGCTGTCCTACAGAGGATCCATGGGAAGAAATTGTTATTAGTCCAGTAATAACCTGTTTAATAAGGGACAATTCACAGTACACATACTGCAACAATGCATTTGTTGTGAATTGTTCCTCATTAAATAGTGTTTTACTATCCTACTGCTGCAGTGGATTTATTATGAATTTTCCCCATTAATGCACATACATTTGAATATTTCTGTATGCATATTTATTTATTTAATCAACAATATCAAATTCATTGATTTTGATTACACTTTTACTGAATACTGACAAAAATGGTCTTAAATTGAACAAATCATGGAATTTGGGAAAAAATAAAACGAAAACTGGATAAAATCAATATGGATTTTATAGGGCGCAAAAATATGGCCGTCACAATTCCCCAAGGACAAAGGTGCTGTTGGTAGATGTCTTATTTTCTTCAACAAACAAAAAATTTCAATTTTTTTTTTTTTACCTTGTGCCCAAGGGAGATGACCGGATATGAAATTCACTCAATTTAGTAGGAGCCTTAAATATAATATTTCACAATTATTATTCACTATACTACATAGCATTATGAAGCTTGAAAGAAGGGCTGGCAATATGACCATGAACAGTCAGATTAGACTGTGAAATTGAATGAAATGAGTCAAATTTATCTGAAATGAAAATATTAATTAAAATTATTGATGCATTAAAATGGCAGGTTAAGGTGATGGTGCAGTCGCTAAGACACTTGCCTTTGATGTGAGAGACCTGGGTTCGAATCCACTGTGAGACACCAGTGTGTCCCTGTGCAAAACACTTAATCCCTAGTTGCTCCAGAGGCGTGCGACTTATATAGCAATTGTAAGTCGCTTTGGATAAAAGCGTCAGCTAAATGAATAAATGTAATGTAGATACTGTTACTTACATGTTTCTCTTTTCATGATACCCTAATCTACCTCTGCGTATTGTGCACTCAGCTTTTTGACATGTCCTGATTGTTATATTGAGCCCTACCATGACACACCTGACCCCCAGACCAGACAGTTTTTGGGATCCAACCACCAGACACCTCTTTTAGTTCATTAGCCATTTCACTAACAAAGACCCCACCAGTGTGAGGTATAAAAAGGTAGTTTATATATGAAGACAATGGAAAGGGATGAAGGGGTCAAGAAGAGAGGGATGAAGGGGGTTGTTTGGTGGCTAGGAACCTGAGGGTTGAGAATCAGGGTGGGGACTCATTTCGAGAAGTGGCTTGCTTATCCATGCCCAAAATGAGTTACTGTACTTAATGGAGATGGGTGCTTTGAACATCGCTGAGTTTGTTGTGGACGTAGCTAAGGTAGGCATGGGAAGACCAACAGCCAACGAGGCTTCAAAGTCCACATAGGCAAGTCATGCCACTCAGCCACCATCTTGGCAACGTCTCGGGGCAGCTATTTCAGACTAACAAGACCAGGCTCCTTTCTAAATGAATGCGGAAAGAGCCAGAACTGCACTTATATAGGTCACCAGGACATAAAAACTACATCAATAGAATCAGCATTAAAATCTGATAAAAATCGCTGAAAACGTTTGATAACTTTGCCCCAGAATAAGTTTTAAAAAGCGTTTGTCCCAATATGCAAAATGCACAGTCTCTTCAGACTGTGCAAAGGTGGTAAAATATTTACAAGTGATGGAGAGTGAACATGAAACTAAAGCTACTCAGGATCAAAAGGGAAGCTTCCGGTCTGAGACACAAAACCAACGTGGAAGTCCCTTACAGATGTGGTATTATGCTCATTTTCAGGTTCAAAATCTTAATTAGGGGGTGTAACCAGAACAGGTTTGCATGGTTTAATTTTCAAAAAACACCATATTTTTCTCATACTGCACATTGCTGCAGCTCCTCTTTAAAAACCACTACAAAAATCACCATATTTCAACTCAATTTTACATAGAAATTGGCCAAACAATTTGAATGTTTGCTCAGTAGCTTTCACATCAGGTATAACTTTAGCTGTGTTAGCCAACTCCGCACTTGAACAGTCTAAAAATAAACACGGCAATGTACTTTCACTTCTATTTAATGGCCGCATTATTCTGACAGTAAGATGTCTGCATAGGTGGGTTCTAGGGACGTGCAGAGTTATATCCGCTGCTCAGGTGGATCTTTATCATAAAAAATAACCTCCTGATTAATAGCGGAGGGTGGGTAAAATATAGGATGAATCGTCTCCCCATTAACAAAGACGCTGTGCGCATTTATGTTACGAGGTACAGCAGCATAAGGTCATTGATTATTTGAAATCTCCTGACGCGCCGACGGGATTGGTCAGGATGAACTGACAGCAGCCTTTCTGATCATGAAAGTAATTTGTTAAAGCACAAACACACAGCCTATAGAAATCCATTTACATGTGATCCATAAGGGGAACTACAGTCTTGTTAAGAGGAGCCGGCCTCCCCCGTAGTTTGCACCCTGCCTACAATCTCAACCATCGGATTGCATCAACAGGAAATAACGTTACTCGTTTACTCACGGATTGCTTTTTCTGGTGCCAAAATGTTTCTGGGTGTTTTATTAAAAACATCACTTTATTCTGGGTTAAAATAAGTTGTAACGTGCGTTACCTAGATTGTAACATAAGGAGTAGCCTACAATATTGACAATTTATTTTTTTATTGTTGCAATATTGCAGACATCGTGGAGCAAGTAGCCTATTGGACTGCGTGTTTGTGCATTTGCGTGTGTGGGAGAGAGAAATGGGAACTCCTAATGAGCAATGATCTCTCTCTTTTTGAAGCTAATGTGCACAGATATATAATATTTGACCAGACCAAAGTATTACTCATTTATCAAACGGGTAAGAAGATCTTCTTCCATGTAGGCCCACATTTACTAATTTGGCAGACTTTATTATGCAGAAAAAAGTAACTTAAAGAAGTGTGTTCTTTCTAAGTTTCGAACTCGGACCTCCAGAATGTGGAATGGCTACACTGCCACTGTACTATTGTGTAGTCAAGCTTCATGAAGTGTTATGAAGAGTCTCTTTCGTTGTCAACTTCCGTTGTGGTTCACTTCTGTTGTGGTTCACTTCTGTTTGTATTTGTGTTGTGGCGTTTGTATTTCCGTTGTGGCTTTTGTATTTGTGTTGTGGCTGTTGTATTTGTGTTGTGGATTTTGTGTTTGTGTTGCGGCTTTTGTTTTTGTGTTGTGGCTTTTTTTGTTCGTGTTGTGGCGTTTGAATTTGTGTTGCGGCATTTGTATTTGTATTGTGGCAGTTGTATTTGCGTTGTGGCTTTTGTAATTGTGTTGTGGCTTTTGTATTTGTGTTGTGGGATTTGTGTTCGTGTTGTGGCTTGCATATTTGTTCTGACACCTACGGGCCACCGTACAAAGATACAAAAGAGGAGGAAAAAAGAAAAGAAAATTAAATAAATGTAATTCTAAATTTCACTGCACTGCTAAAAAGCACACGTTTGAACACATTTCCTTTACAAATGTATGTATTTGCCTATAAGATATTCATTAGCTAAATGAGGTTCACACATGGAGGGCAAGGTGCAAATGATATTTCCATGTCACTGCCACATATCTAAAGGCTGACAGCACTGTCACATTTCACTAAATTAAATCTGAGGGCAAGTGTAATCTTTCAGAAAAGGTCAATACACCGACCCCTCAGGAACCTCCATATTGAGCTCTTGTGATCATAGTATTTGCTGCAACCTGAAGGCTTTTAATTTAATGTCTGTTGTCTTTGGGCTGTAATCTTTTATAACAGCTTGTGTGACATTGCACGAATTCCACTCCCATTGCCCAAATCCCTCAAAGTGATTTGCCATTAACCTTGAAATGGTGACTGACTTTCCTTAGATGACAGTGGAAGCTTGGAGCAATTTTTCTCGCTTGCTGCTTGATGACGAATAGAATGGCCGGGGGTCTTACATTTGTCAGCATGCAAGAACAAATGTCAGATGTGAGAAATGCATAAATCTGAATATTAGTTCAAAGGACACTTACAGCATGTTATTATGGATACAGTAATTATTAGTAATGTTAGTCCTTATACATTTAGTTTTTCTAAAACGGCAATATTAATGCATTACTTCAATAAAAGACACCCTAACTTAGCTCAAAACAATCAGAGCAAAGCCACTACCTAAGCAACTTTTACAATGGACAAAAAAAACACTATCATCCGCTAACATCTGGCTTTTACCTTCAGTGTGTCAGGGTATAATTGGCAATAATCGGCATTCACGCCCAGGTCAAATTACTCTGCAGTAGTCACGGGTATGTATCAGGTCCAGCTCTGACCGGTGGTGATGTAAACATGACACAAAGAAGGACACGCTAATCTTTGTCCCTTTTCCGACGCAACTCATTCAACGGTTTCTATATGCAGATGTCAACAGATGTTTATGACCTATGACATATGTAGAAATTGTCAGTCACTTTGACAGGAGTTGACAGTATTTACATAGTCTCGCTATAAAGCGGCACTCTGACATGATCATGTGGCTCTGTCTCTAATCAAGCTCCCATAACACTGGATCCTATATTTGCCCATAATGCCACATACTGGCATCTAAAAGATGCTTTATTTTAAAGAAAAGTTAAAACAAATATAAACCCATGAAAATGATCCGTGTAAAATTAAATGAGACAGCTTTCTGTGCCAGAGTTCCTATGAAGGTCAGTCTTTATGAGTCAAGTGATAGTCTGACCTTCACAGCTCCTGCAGAATCAATAAAGAAATCTAATCAAGGAATGTTAGCCAGGGTTCAAAACCAAATTATGTCAGAAGAAAGGAGGTTAGGATTTGTGGGCAACCTGTTAAATCAAGGTAGAATGTTAACTATAATTTCATTAATTGAACGCCAATGTTTGCTTTATGTATAATACATTACAAGAACATTTTGGGCCCCCTGATGTTCTTGTTGTTAATAATCTCTGAGTAATTCATGCAGTTAACCTAAAAATACCCACTTTGAAAAAGTAATTTTCATGCAAAAGAACAGATAACATTTACAGTACCGCCACACTGCACCCTTACTACTGCACTTAATTGTATATACCAAAATTCATTAAAGTATTCATATGCACAGATTAAGAAAGTTCAGCTAATATATTGGTATTTACTGCGAGCTTGCAGTGTTTATTAATCAAGTAGACTGTCATGTACTGTTCCAGATCCCCTTGGCTATAAGCACCATCAATCATGTCCATCCTGTCATAAACTGCAGTCATGTTGCCACCCTGAAATTTATGCTACATCCATGTAACTTAATCACAATTTGTCAAACAGGGCGTGAAGGCTGGATATAAAGAAAGAGAGCTGAGTGTAAAATTTTACAACTTGAGATACTATATGTTGATTTACCCAACAGCAATTTTATGATGTAACTAATTTTGCAGTAATTCATGTTTTTGCCACAGTATGCTAGAAATACTCCAAAATATATCCTTAACTGTAGGAGCATGCACACATAAGAAATGTCAATCAAAAGATCATTAGTTATCATGATATCAAGTCTGCAAAGATATGTGCATTAAATGTTTAATATTTAAATATTGGTAGAAAAACTTTTGAGTTTCTGTACTTATTGCATTATCAAATAATCTCAGTTTGGTGTTTGGGGCAGATTTAGAACAGAAGCAAGATCAATCCATGAGTTGCTGGTTATTAACTTAGATATTGGGAACCTACAATGTGTTTTTAGATGACTTTAATTACTGTAATAATAATAATTATTTTTATGATATAATGAAAGATTAAAAATGGGTTATAAACTTTTGGTGCTCTTACAATAACAAGTTAAATTGTTTGTTTTTGGGGGGTTTAGAGAGGTTGTCAACTACACCCTTCAAGACTGATGGAGACTGATGTTTGAAATAAAGCCATTACTTCAGGTATAATATAAAATGGCATTGCAATTTCCGAAAAGGCCTAAGGTTGCAACGAGCGAATCATAAAATGAAATAATAAAAAGAATATCTGCAAAGTACCAGTTTAATAAATGCATTATCATAGCTGAATAAGATTTATCTAATAGGCTTCAGTCCACCATCAAAGGCAGAGAGCAGCACTGCTGTGGTTAGAATCCCCTTTGTGGAATTTTTTTGCCTTGTCTGTGGCAGATTGATTTGAAGGATTGGTTAGGTCAGTTCAGCTTAGTAATGTAGTTCTTAGGTGTTTAGGTTTATTGTGGATCGGACTTGGTATTCAGAGCCGGCTGCATTGCCATGTGTGATAACATAGTGGATGTGCATGAGTTACAGATGTGAGGCAGTGCTCATTCAAGACCTCGCTCATTCGGTTAGCCAGCTTACAAGCTTCCCATTTTCACAGGAATAAGCCTATGACCAGGAGAATGTGCCAGTGAGTTAGTATTTTGATCACATTCAAGGCATCTCCTCTTTCTCATCAGTTTTCCAGGGCAGCCACTCTACAAAGTATCTCCTTTGCTGCATCTCTCCAGCTCCTTGAACAGAACTCCTCTATTAAGAGATTGTCACTCCAGGGTTCTTAACTAGGCTGAAACATGTGATTTCATTGGAGTCTGGTAGATAGTCAACACACCATCAAATAGTCAATACACATTTTGAGTGGCGCTGAGCATCTGATCACAGTTATCCGAGGTGTGTAACACCAAAACCTCAACTCAAAGCTGGGGAAACTCTTTCACTGAAAAGAGACCACAGAGGCAACAATTTTAAATCTGAAGGGCCATTAAATGTATTTGCTGCCCAACAATTTTTCATTTTCACAGCTCATATATCCATTTACTATTTTTTTCTACATGCTCAGAGCATTCTTTTCCCAGTTCCAGTTTTTCCTCCAGCAAGGTTTTCTTTGAAGTTACTGTATTTCATGTCTTCACTGGGATACCAAGGTTGGTGGTAGGCTACAAAGGCTAGGTAGCCCTGTTTTTACACTAAAGTATGTGCTGCCTTATGCATTGTACTGTTTATTTCTGTTTTATATTGGTGAATATTGTAATACATTGGTTTGGTGATTATAAGTGATTTTGATCAGGGTAAGCCCTGTCTTTAACCAACACATCTGCAGCCCCGAAGCTTCAAATGCTATGGACAGATTTGCAGAAAAACTCAAATTTCTACAATATTAAAATGAAAGAAAATATACTAACAAAGCATGTTAGTTACATGTTAGGCTTGAAGCAATTAGTCAATCGATTTGTTGATGGACAGAAAATTCATATGCAAAACTATCTTTACTAAAAATACCATCAAAATTAATTGTTATTTAGATATCCGTATTTGTATTGTTTTAACAATGTATCCTTTAGCGAGTTTTTTATTTTTCTTTAGTGATATTTAAAGATACTTTCAATCTACTTGGTAAATAGTTGTACTCACGTGCCCTCAGAGACAAAATTCCAGAAGCAGCAGGTATGAAGAGATATGAACACATTCATATGATAAATGTGATCAGTGTTTGCACCCTGTTTTTATACAGAGCCTAGAACTATGTGTGTGTTTTCAAAGCTTTTTTATGCATAGCGATTATATACACCATCAATCTAAGAGGTATTTAGCACATATTTGTTTTAGCTGAGACTGTTGGACATTCTGACGTGTTAATAGATTTAACAATAACACACTGCTAACACTTATAAACAAGATAGTGTTTCAACTGAAACCAACATTTGAAACTGCCTCTCTGGCTCTTGATTTTTTATTCAGAGTGCAGGAAAAATAAAAATTGAATTCAAGTTGTGTTTAATCGTAAGAGGAAAGGATCTTGGAGATCCATTAAATTATAATAAGTCTGAGATGTCATTCATTTTTTAGAGTGACTCTTAGATATCATTCATTTTTAGGAGCAGAGCCGAGAAATGGCACGCAGATTGCTGAGGACTTAGAAGAGAATAGCATCTGTGAACTATGCTTTATGCAGTCTTGTCAATTCACAAAAGCCTTTTGGGTGTTGCCCCAGGATCTATCATCTATAATATAAAATGTATAATGCCAGTTCTTTTTTCAAAAATTGAATACAATTTGTCCCTAGAGAAAATGTGCCACAATCAATCCGATGATATTCTACTCTTGTCACTAAAAGTGTTCTTTTTTATACAAATACACTGGTTTACAAAGCCCACAAGGTTAGTGGGTGTTTTCTGGCTTTACAATCACTTCAGTGCAGTTCAAAACCTAAATCAACCTCAAAGTCTGAACTACTGATAAAACAAACTACATGTTATAAATACAAAGTGGTAAGAGCAATGGTATATGGGTGCATTATGCTGAATACTACTGCTTGTTGCCTTGTTTTGACTTCGTCAGTAGCAATTGTGGAACCTGTTCACTGCACCAGACATTATGTTTTTCTTCCCAGCTTATCAATACTTAAAGCTTTGACTTCACCCAATTATGTAGCAATTATGTCAATAACACTTTGGCTGCCACCAAATTTGCTCTTCAAGTATTGATTTTTGTGATAAACTGAGGAATCTTTAAATTTCCTGCAAAGAGCCAAGTAAGGCTTGTGAGACAAATATTTCCTATCTTAGGGGTAAGAAAAAGGCAATGCAACCTCTTGCAAACCTTAAAACAACAACATATTAAGATTGACACATTTTCGGATGCAAATCCTGCCCTATGGAAATGCATCTATGCCTACACCATTGGTCTTGGTAGGTTACTTGTTAATTTCCTCTCATTCTGGCATCCTGTGACTTCATTGAGACTAAACACAGAAGACTGCCTTTTTGGTGAAACCCTGAGGGAAGCAAAATGAAAAACTGCAATCCAATCCAGACCTTTCCAATTAGCTCTATGAAATCCCTGTGAATGCTGACAGCTGGAAATTATGATGGATGCTCTTGATTTCTCTATCTCCAATCCATATCAGTCAATTGGGGGTCCAATTCAGGTCAGAGTGCTCCCACGTCCCCTTTTTCACCCAAGTTTTTTATTTTATTTTATTTATTTTTTCTCCAGGATTAAGAGCCAAACCTAACAGTCTCTCTAGGGAGGTCTAGATGATGTGCCAAGTACAGGCTAGGGGATAATTAACTCAGCTTTCCAATTAGGACAAAGCAATCCACTGAGGATACAAGTAGGGAGAGGATAAATACTCAAGCATCAGTATGGGAGGACAGGGACAGGCAGACAGAGAAATAATGAGAGGGAAACACAAAGGCTAATGCTTAACACATAATCAAATGCCACAATGTGTGATTGATGCTATGTTGTGTGCGTATTTCTACGTGCATTATGTCACATGACTTTTTGAGAAATTTCTATCAATTTAACATAATAGGAGATTTATACATCTGATAAATGCATATAATTATTTAGAGTTAAGTATATTTTTGTCTTCACTGTCCCCATGGTATGGCAAAAGAGAGTTGCAACCAATGCCATGTTAGACAACATGGACAGATATGAATCTCTAAAAAATGAATTTTCTCCAGTAAGTCTAAAACCTACACATAAGAATAGTCCTACTGAGGGCAGTGTTTTGCTCAGTTTCACTAAATAGACTCCGTAGACCCCTGAATGTAATAATTTTTCTTCCAGTAGCCAAGGAGTATTCCTTATAGTGTAGATATAGTGTAGAGTGTTTACTTTGCTATAATGACTATATATAGCCCAGAGAAAAATTACTTTATGCTTTTTTTTCAGAAATAGAAGTAGTATGGTGCATAAAAATAGGATTTAGAGGTTCTCAATGGGAAGTAAAAACACCGGTGCTTTGGTTTGGGTTTTCATTGCAGTTTCAGAGGGCAATCATTTGAAGTTTTACTAATGACATTATTAAACCAGTTGCCTTACTTCCAATTTTTGCCACTGTAGATCACGTCACATTTAGCCTCTGTCTTGTGTAATAATTTCACTGAGAAGGTTCAACTATGGTCAATCTGTTTGTCTGTCTGCTTACAGAGGAAAAAGAATAAAAACATTTGGCATACTCTTTCTGATGGTCTTTTGTTCGACTTAGCAAGATATCAAACAAATCCAGTCTCTATGGTGCAAGGACAATTTCAAAACACACTGTACAGGATTCATATTGTTCCAATCATGTTACACAGCCCAGACTTGTTTTTTTCCACAATTACTGATCTGCTGGCAGTGAAGAAAAGCCTGGCATTGAAAAAGGCATTTGCAATATTAAGTGTTTAACACCTGAAAAAAACATTCAATGAAATAAAGCCTACAAAATGAACCACTTCTATTTTTGCCATGTTATTGTGCCTTATTAGCAGGAAATTGATAAACATGTCAGTAATATATTTGGAGTCGACATTCCTTTTACATGTCACACTGTATGTGGGTGATATCCCATTTGAAGGGTGAATACTAATACTTCTGGCAGCAAGCAAAAGGCAAGGAAAAAGGCAAGGACGAGGAAGTGGCTGTTGCACTACAAAATGTTTTGTTTTAAGTGTGTACAATATTAGTGAATATACTTGCAGTAATACTGATATGTGAAATGAGGAATGGGAAATTAAACATTTTGCTTTTTTTTTGAAAATCCTGCAAAATGTTGGCTGCACAATTTTACAAAACCAAATCCACACCAATCAATGACACACGATGGATGACTGGATGGATGTGTGTGTGTGTACAGTTGTGAGAGACATAAAACTGAAGACATGAAGATCATAACATTATTCTGTGTTGGTATTTTTGTATTTACCTGGAGCTGTTGTTGACCTAATTTTATCCACTGACAATGATTAATTTATTTATGGATATTTATCATCATATATGGATCTAGTGACAGTGGCTACATACAGAGATAAGTCTCTATTAAAAGTGTAATAAATACAACAACTAGTCTGCAACTACAAGGCTAAATGAGAGCGCTGTTCAAGGGTTCCATTATTCATTTCCTACACATGGATAAGGGCTCATTGTTTTGGTTTTTTTCATTTTTATGAAATATCTATGAATTTATCAATGTTTATCTTGAATCTTAAAACATCTAAGCAAAACTGGATTATAGCAGTACGAGTTGCACTGCAAACATTCTCTAATTCAACCCCTGTATTTTTGAGGGGACACAATGTAGTGTATTTGTGTTGAATCCACATCTCTTTCTGAATTTCCAAGAGCAGAAAAGTGGGGAACACAAACCTAACCATTGTCACATTGTTTGCTGAGCTGTCTTCACTGCAAGAGGACATAGTGTACTCTGAGATATTGGGAACTGTGTCTACTTGCAGCAGAAAACTTTTTGTAACAGTGGGCAAAACTATGGTAGGAAAAACTGGAACTGGGAAAACTATGGGTGAAAAATCTACTTAAACCACAAAAGAGGAGTGGGTCGTGGCATGTCTGTATTAAAAGCAGGACATAGAGGACTGAACTGTGTAAAAGCTTTTATACAGCAGAGATCACATTTAAAAAGTTGGGAAACTTTAGAAGAGAATGCTGGTGAGTTTTAGGGATATTGACTAAAAGAAGTTACGATGATGTAAGTATGTTCGTAAATGATCTTGTCAATGAAAGAAATGCTGAATAAGAGACTGCATTGAGTTACAGAAACTAGTAATAGGGAAAACGTAATAGGGTATACTGAAAAATACTGCTAACATGACCTTTAAGAATGGTGAATTATTAATTAAGTATTAAGAATTTGAAATTTTATTATATATTACATGTGTTAAATGGCACTCCACATACAAAGTGAAGCTTTTTGATAAATCCTACCAAGAAGCAAGAAGGCCATACCTGAACACATGAGAGGCATGTTGGGGGGGGGTCAGAGATAGCAGGGTGCGACATGACAGTGAGACAGCTTGAGAATGGAAGTAAAAATCTATCAGCCCAAGGGTTTGGTATTCAGTGACAGCCTGTCAGTGTCTGAGTCCTACTTTTTTTTGGCAGTGCAAATCAGCCACGCTTCATTCAAAGGGTGTCATCGTCCATTATTAAAAAATGAAGAGTCTCATTCTGAAAGTACTTGATAGTACTTGATACGTATAATGCAGATGTGGGAAAACAGATCAGATGTGAGAAATATTATAATATAATAATATAATATTACAGTAATAAAATAGCAAGAGAGTAATATCTATGGCTACATATTCAGTGCTGCTGAGTATATCAATGTCGTGGAAGTGTAAATAGCAAAGTGTTCCTGGCAACTGCTCTATTTAATGCTAGTAAAGTTCCTTTAGATTTCTTTTTAATTCTTGTTATATATAATATTCATGATGTTATGTATGTATTGTTTCTCTTCTAATAATCTGTCGAGGTAGAGCTAACAAACTTCAACAAATCATGTGTCTTTTATGTCCCTATATTTGATCTAATACGGCATGTTCATATCTGTGACATTTCAAGGGACCATGGCTTTCCAGATAGCTGTTTTCATCTATTTTGTTCACAAACTGCTACTTTACTGCTACATTTTTCGTTCTAGGTGTGACATATTATGATCTGTCCAGGGACAGCAGATCTAAAATAGCCTTTTGGCTAATTCTGGCACATTATACATTTATTTATGTATTATTAGTGTGCATTATACTGTTGAATAAACCTGAAATAAATAAATTTACCACCAAATAAATCATTTCAACAATAAATTAATAAATTCAGGGCTTTTTTAAGAATAAAACAATGGTGCAGCAGCATCCTGCTCTTTTGTAGGACCATCAGCCCACTTCAAAATACTGTTTAATGCATAGTAGCATCTAAGTTTAGCATACAACACAGTTTTTGAATGGGACCACTATTAGACCCTTTCTACCAGAAGGACGTGTCCTTGAACCTGACAAATTATTAAATTAACATTGACAACAGGACACACTTGCCATTAATGTTTCTCAGGAATTATGCAGAAAGAATTTGAATTGGTGATCAGTCAAATTGAAGCCTCCTCACAAAAAAAAACATATGCACAGAACGTTCCCTGACTGCAAACACAGGCTGCTAATACCAACATTAGGATTGTGTATCTAAATGTCTTTTAATGTTTAGGAATATTGATTGGATGGCTGTGGCTCAAGAGATAGAGCAGATCACATTGTTGGCAGTGTGATCCCCAGCTCCTCCGGTCCACATGTCGAAGGCTACGTTCAGACTGCATGCCTTAATGCTCAATTCCAATTTTTTCCCCATATCTGATTTTTTTTGTTAGACAGTTCACATTATAGTTTAAATGTGGCCCATATCAGACTCCAGTGTGAACTGTCTGTGGCCTGAAAGTGACCCGCATGCGCAGAAGAATAAGACGATGTCACGCGCAGCACACTGTTGCAGGCTACAGACGTCAGGAGCAACATAACAAGGAGCAACATAACATTAGCTCCAGTTAGCTCGCGGGAGACTCAAGTTTGTCATTGTCCTCTCACGGGTCACATTTCTCCCGAATTATGATGAAGTGTTCACAACTTTCTGTTCGTTTCATTACAGTTTCTGGCGCTGTACAACGCATCTACCCCACAACTTACTCACTCCCTCTCTCTCTCCCCCTGTGTCCGCTCGGACAAGTAGCATACACTTACTTTAGAAGAGAGCTCTGGTCTGATGGGTTTCAGGTATAAGAAAGGGACTTTGTGAGCAGATGATAGCGAGGTAGTCAGAGAGCCACATGTTTAATAATGGCTTTTTGTGGAGCTTTTTCCTTCATAGCGGCTCCGTCTACAGCACAACTGTGACAACAGTTGCCCTACAGTGACGTCAAAGTCACATCAAATGCGACCTGAGTGTCCAGACTGAGGGTGCATTTAAAAAGATCCGATCTATATCGGATTTGGACCACATTTGGAAGTGGCCCAATTCTGAACTGGAAAAGATCAGATTCCATGTGACTTGGCCTATTCACACTGTCATAAGAACAGATCTGAGTCACATATAGGCAAAAAAATCAGATTTGGGTCACATTGGCCTGGCAACGTCACCTAATTGTTGCTGGGTAAGAACCACAAAAAATTTTAGGGCATCACCTTGCCCTGTCATTGATGCATAAAGCTTAAATTGTAATGTACTTTAGATAAAAGCGCTATATTGAAACAAAGTAATGTAGCCAAATTAAAGAATAGTCTAATAAATCAATGGGAAAAAAACTAGATAAGAGAGTGTTGGCTTACACGATGGACAGGAAGCAAGACAATTGAAACATAATTTTGTTTTATGATTATTTCAATGTAGTCACTGACAGCAGAAACAGAGAGAAAATACTCAACAGATTGCCTCTATCTTGCAGACAAGCGTTTTGCCTTTCTGGTTACTCTGATGCTCTACATCCTTTTTCCATTATTCACTCTAACATCACACAGTGACCAAAAATATACAAAAGAATTACAAAAAGAATTATTGTGTGTAAGAAACATTCTGTCTCCAACAAATCTTCATGATTCTTTGGATACCGAGGAAGCCCAAACACAACACAACAAGAAAAGGACATTTATAGCTCAGGTTAATACATGAGATTAGTTTTTAAAATCTTATTAATGACTGGCACCAAAATAATGTGAGTCACAGAAGTTACAAAACTCTTTCTAATCTGCAATTCTTTAATATATGACGGTTAGTAAGTAAGTGTGAATATATTTGGATATTTGAAGGTTGCCATGGTGATGGTGAATATATGTCCGCAGGTCTGTTCATCACTGAGAGTCTGCAGTAAGTAAGTTGGTCCTAACATTTGAGAAGTGCATAATCTGGTGTGAGACTTAAATATAAGTGGCTAATAAATCAATAGTTAATAAATAATATTAACTAATGATAAAGCCTCTCACAGCAATTCTTTGAAAGGGGTGATGGCTATCAGTTTGTTGTAATATTAGCTTTTGACAATCCATCCATCCATCCATCGTCAACCGCTTATCCTGCGTACAGGGTCGAGGGGGGGCTGGAGCCTATCCTAGCTGACATTGGGCAAAAGGCGGGGTACACCCTGGACAGGTCGCCAGTCCATCGCAGGGCCACACATAGACAAACAACCACTCACAATCACAGCTAAGGTCACATTCACACCTTTGAGACACCAATTAACCTAGCCTGCATGTCTTTGGGTGGTGGGAGGAAGGCAGAGCACTCAGAGAGAACCCACACAGAGACGGGGAGAACATGCAAACTCCACACAGAAAGGCCAGGGCAACCCAGGGTTTGAACCAATGACCTTCTTGCTGTGAGGCGACAGTGCTAACCACTGCACCACTGCCCTGTCTTTAATATTAACTTAAAAATTTAATTTGTGAAGTTCATACAACTGAAAATGGACTGTGGGGGAAAAATTCCCCACCTCCCTCTATCAGGCGTGTCTGTGAAACCACACTGGGAAATCTCCTTTGTCATGTTGTTGCTGCGAGACAGTGGTTAAGTGGTTACTACTCTTAGGCCAAACAACTCAGTAGGAATGCTGACACTCCACAGCAACCCTTTTACAGAAAATAATATTAAAGGTGTGTGTGTGTGTGTAAGAGGTATGGTATGGCTGTATGGCAATACTGAAAACTGTGAAATTAACAGTGGGGTATAAATAGTTACTTGACTAGTAGCCTACAATTTTAAGTAATTAGATCACCAATTTTATATATTTATCTGTATAATTCTGAAGCAATAATTAAAGCCCATTTGTTCACAGAACACTTCAGGAGATTTATCAATTATAGGTATCTTTAATAAATGTAAAAATAAATGTTATTTTAAAAGTATGACAACCACAATTCAGCATGATTTCAAACTTGTATGATTTTCTCATCTTATGTGTGACCTTTTTCTGCCCTGAGGCATTTGAAGAGCTAAGGAAAAGTCAATTAATTGTAAATGCCACACCAATATGGAGCCACAGCAATATGGGAAAAATCTGTCCTCCAAAATAGTAGGATTTTGTCAACTGAGATAAAAATCAAAAGTCAACTTTCCATCTGCTAAAATGTCAGTTCATTTTGGTATTGTTTTAAATGAACTGGGTTGGCAAGATATTTTATCACACATTTTAATCTAGAGCAAAGCAGTTTGAGATGTTTTGTCTATTATGTGCCATCAAATGGGTATACCTTTAATTCGTCACATATTTTCATACTTTTCATTTTAGTTAATTTAACAACTCGCATTACGTGCTGTTTTTCATATATCTGCCGTTTCATGGTCCAAAACAAATGGCTTACTCGAATATGTTCCCTAAAAAGACGCACAGAGGGCAGACTTTATTATTCGTCTTTAATGTAGCTACAATAATGAGATGCTGAACCCTTTACATAAATCTGACACATTCACCCTTCACCTCTGACATTTTGAATGAAGGTATTTTTGGAACAGTTGTCTTTGACAAGCATTTGACATTGTAAATCTCATTATGCAAATGTGATTGATTGGGGGCACATTTAAATCATCAGGGGTGGACCAAGAGGTTGAGCTGATAAACTAATTCAAAGTGAATATATTTTTTTGTAAAGAGATGAAGGTGATGATGTAGGCAGTTCAAATCCTCCAGAGGGGCCACTATTCACTGTCAATGTCTGTGTCAGCGGCCTTCCATTACATTATTCTTAAGGACAGCCGTCTACTGCCACATAAATATGTACCCCTTACTCCCATAGGGCCACTGCAATCAATGCCCCCATGAGGATTGGCTGTCACATTAGATGTCGGGTTAAAAGCATACTTAAGTGAATGAAGTGGAGAGGCTCACTTAGGCTCAACAGGAGTTCTTGCTGTCTGAAGGACAAGGGGGATGGCAGTTATTAATTCAGGAGGTTTAAAATGTTTATAGGGAACATGTATTGTTCCTGTCACAGACTGGAACACGCACAGCGGAAATATCACAGTCTGACACACCTTGACCAGAGTAGTAAGAAAACTGACAAGAGGTTTGTTTTGTCTAGCACCACATAACCATACAACAAGTGCACAAAACTGTATAAATAAACTGCAGGCATCCTCTGGAAAACAGACGTTCCTGTTGGAGGCGCCTGCAACAGGGCACCATATGTGCTTGCTGAGATAAAACGGAAGGGATGAGCATACCCCCTGTAGGTAAATACTCATCAGACCAGAGTATTGGCCGCTGTGTTTCTAGATTATTCCATCATTTACTGGCAGTGCCAGGCACTGTCCTGCAGTCCCTGATATCCTCTGAAGAGTTTGGACCCCAGTGGTCTGGAAACTGGCTCAAACAAAATCCTTCCGCATCCCTGGAAGGTGCACATATGCCATATTTTTTGGGTATGTTCCCATTTCATTTCTAGTCTTGGTTGTTGTTTTAGGATCATGCCTGGACAAGCACCCTCATTTCAAGGCAGTTTTAAGTTTTACTCATAAAAAGTTATTAAAATAGATAGAGTAATAGATAATGTATGTCTGTGCCCCCATAATATTTTCATGCCTTTCTTTTCTAGCTTTATATTGCTCATATACACATTGTTGATAATTTATGTGTGGAACTGACATCACAGTGCATTACTACTTCAATATCTGGTTTTGACGATCTGTTATAATCTAATATTTGTACAGATTGAATGCATCTGGACATTGGTTTTCTCATAAAAGCTGCATTGAAAAGTGCAACTGAAGTCACATATCATATGGCAGCCAGGCATGCAGCATTCATGAACCATGATTTTCTATTTACAGTCTGTGAAGCACTGGCGGCCCTGCTGTTCACATGGCCCCCATAAAAATTCAATTAAAAGCAATTCCATAGTCTCATACATAGCATACTAGATTGTTCAATGAACTTCAATACACACACCTCTGCAATGAGTTTTTCATGCCCCAAAGAAGATTTAATAATAGCTATTCAATAACACTTTGCTTTGGCTCTTTACAAAGATAAGCACTGTATTATGGTTGGAGATGGAGGAAGATACAACATGTATAAACCTTTCACCTCACCATGTCAATTCACCAACACAGGATACTGTTGACCATTATGGCAGTTCTATCTACTGATAGTGCCCGCACTTTATGAGTGATGTGATTATGTTATCAACCAACTGTTGCTATCTGCTGGTGTGTGTGAAATCATGTAAGCTATTCTTTGTGACTCAGATTCTTCAGTACTGCAGGTGATGACTAATATTATATGCAGCACGGACTTTTCACTTTTGTTTGCAGATTCTGAACAGCTGCTTATAACAGTCAATGGTTTTATTTCCAGGAAAGATGTACATTGTGCCAACATTACCGTCCCAGATTTCTTAACACCCTCTCCGCCCCTCCCATCACATGAAACATCATGTGTATGTGTTGGGCACAATGTCCGCATCTTTGTGTAACAGCATTTGATTATGCAATTCACAGAGGATTGCAACAATGCTGTAGGCTTCACTACTTTTCCAATCCATCCACCTGGCACTGTTTCAAGCAGGAATACCTCAAAATACTGAAGCATCAGTATGCTTCAGTATACTGATGCTGGTACCTGGTTTGTGAATTTAACAATGAAAAAAAGGTAGAAATAATATTATTAGAGGTGGGCATAGATTATTTTTTTAATCTAGATTAATCTAACTGTAATCTTGAAATTAATCTAGATTAATCTAGATTAAAATGGCTCATTTGAATTTTGCTGAAGGCATTCAGAATATGTGTGCGAACGGGTTTCAAGCCAGGCTTCAAGCCAGGTGGCGCATTAGACCAGGGGCTCATCTCCTGTTTCCAAAATGCATCACCAACTACTTGAGAAAGCTGTTGTACTATGATAATTGGTGATGAAAATAAATAATGTTCAGTAAGATGTACTTGTGTATAGCGTGTGATGTGCTTTGCGTTTAGGTGGTACTTGAGACTGGAAGAACTCCTACAGTAAACTAATTCTGCATTGCACAAGGTGCAAACAACCTTAGTCTTGTCGAATTTTCCATTGGGAAGCTTCTTTAAAGTAAATTTTCCCAGAAGCAAACCCAGCGGCTTCAGAAATGTTCGTACACAAAGTGCCGTCCAACAGCTGTCTGTGGACGTGTTGCTACAGTTAGTGTGAGTAAATACTGCACAATGTGTTTTTTAATCAACCGGCGTATCAATAACTAACCTGACTAGTTGTAAACAAACAGCTGTAACGCCGTCAGCTCGGATGTGACGTCATTCCCAGCTCTGACCTCCGAGGTAAATGGAACACAGCAACAGCTGCATCCATGTTAGCACGTCACGTTTGATGTGGTAATTTCACAGTTTGTACACACACAGGTTCGAAGACTTGTTCTCGCCCCCTACAGTGCAATTCGGCTAGGTATACATCTGCGCTAAAATATCAAGGTGAAAGTCATCATAGCTTGCGTAGTATAGACCCAGCTCCCAACCCAACTTTGAGAATAGATTAACGGCGATATTTTTTTTTATCGCATGATAAGAGTCTCACGTTAACGCAGCACGTTAACGCCAATAACGGCCCACCACTAAATATTATAAATCTAAAGTAAAATATTTATAAAAATATTTTAAAGTAAAATATTTATAATATTTTACTTTATACTTTAAATTTTGTGTAGGCTACCACAAACATTTGTTTTTGATCATTGCTGAAAACTAAAATGATCCAAAAAATTACTAATTAAAGTTATTTTTTAAAACAAATTTCATTCTGCATAGTCAACCTGTTCTCATGCTCATGCGTCACACATACACGCTTTGGAAAAGCTGTGTCTATTGTACGCAAAATGGCAATTTTGCGTGTATAGTTGACGCCCCCAGGTACGTGTGTATGAGACGCATCCAGGCAGCGTGTGTATGTGACGCCCCGGGGTGACCGGAAGCGCGAGTAGTAACTAGCTAGGTTGACAGCCCCCTAGCGAGTAGTAACTAGCTAGGTTGACAGCCCCCCAAGGCAACTTCCCTAACCTCAACTATTGCATTAGTTATATCGTATCGCCGTTTTGCGTACTATAGACACGCTTTTCCAAAGCGTGTATATGTGACGCATGAGATGTGATCAGGTTGGCATAGTATATGCCATAAAATCTTTTCAGGACATCAAACAAATGAATGTGAAGTTCACTTGAAATTGTTGGTATTAGCTAAGTCAATCATCAAGATTGATAAAGATTTATTTTTCGATTTTTCATGTTTAAATTGCTGAAATTGTATGCTTAACTGCAATTACATACATGTTTCTAATTGTTAAAGATGTCTTTGTTTATCCCAAAGAAATTGTAATTTCGCACACATTGCCTCACACCCTACTCTATTAACCACTGCAAATAGCCAGAAATGGTTAATGAAGTGCTTTTCATGAATATTCATATTAAATGTTGCATGTTGCAATGTAACTTATTTCATTTATTCTTTTTGTCTCTGGAAATCAAACTAAACAAGCAGAACATACAACTTAAACATCTCAGTATAAAATAAAGTGTTGTTGTGAATGGGACGTGATTTATAACCTGATTATAATATTCCTAGTACTGCTATATATATTTTGCAATATATCATGCTGGCAATTCTAAGAGTCTGCCCCTTTATTAAAACAGAAATAAAAAAGAACTGAACCCATATAAAGGTTAACTATAAGCGGCACGTGGCTGCACATCTACTGAGTGTCACGGGGATAGTGGAGCTGTCAGACATCTCATTTCGATAATGGGAAACCCCAATTAGTGGCATTTTGCCAGGAAAAGAGAGTGACATCAACATGGTGTCAGATACATGACATTGCTGCAGATGCCTTAGGGAAAATCTGCTAACCACCCATTCCATATACTACATTCATTAGATTTGACTAAACACCATATTAGACAAAATAATGGACTTGACAAGTGTATTATTATGTTTGTTATTATTATTATTATTATTATTATTATTATTATTATTATTATTAAATAATATAAGATAACAAAAGATAACATTATCTTAATAATATAATATAGGATAACATTACAGCAAGATCCATTTATCTTGCTGTAATGTGTTCTACACTTATGAGTAACCAGATTTACAGAAGTACATTGTTGTACTGAAAATGACATGGCATACCTATTGTATCACCTATCTACCTATAGTAATTTCTGGTAATCAGCCTAGTTAGTCCCTGTTGCAGCACTAACGCCTCTTATTGGTTGATCTGTTTAAACTTCCTCTCTTAATCTACGCCATCCTCAAAGCTCTCCAAAAGTCTCCATGATTTCTCTTTTGTCTCAAAAATGCGCTGTGCTCTTTCTTTCAGCTTCTGTAGACATTCCTTTGCTTTCTGTCTGATAAATTTTTGATAGACTTAAACTTACCCTGTTCTTTCATTTATTTTTGTCTCCTTGTTTAAATATTTTTCGTTCTTCAGAGGCTCTCTGTATTCCCTCAAACTCTCTCTTTGTCCTTCCATGACTCTCCAGGCTACCAAATGTCAACTCTGCACATGCCTGCACTACATATTTTCATCTCATAAACAAAAGGGTTTAGATATCATAATTAGGTTCAGTTTTTAAGTAATAATTAATTATTTCCTTTCTTCCTTCCCCGTTAGGACCAACACAAGCATTGGCGTTTGAATGGACCCTGGGGAACATTCAAATGTAGTTTTATAATAAAATATTGGCTGTTAATTAACTTTTACATTGTCTCCAAATAAATTTTAAAATAAAGTGCTCCAGGTAAGACTAGTGGACAGAGCTTTTTGTAATAAATAAAATCTAAGTGAAAATAAACTGCACTATAACACAGCTGACAGGTTGCTGGTGGACTGGTCCGTGCTTGTAAACAACCCTGGCTGCGTCTTCTAACTTACAACCAGATGTCGACTCTCTCTCTGTTAAACCTTGGCGGTATTCCCAAGAAAAACACAGCTTACATTGGCCAGGTTAAGGTTAGGTTAAGAAGACACAAAGCTTTGTGTATTCTTTATCTCTAAATATAGTAATCAATATATCTGCTAATATTACGGATATAGGAATCAGTGCTGAAGCTTCTAATAAGTATATTCTCATACCAAGTCTGGATTCGGTCTGGTAACTGTTATATTTATACCTAAAATTAAAAGTGTGCCCATATCAGTGTCCGTATAATTATAGGAGGTTATACTATGGGTGCATTTTAAGCCAAAATAATAAATAATTATCACATGTAGTGATTAAAATGTACTCTTTTCAAATATAAAAAAGACTACACTAAAACTAGAACTAAACCAAAGGACTGTCTATAAAATACATTATATTATATTCAACAATGGACAGATTAATTTCTGGAATAATTATATACTTAAAGTGCACTGATCGATTAAGTAGTCAGTTATACTGTATTCAAGCCAGAAAGCTTGACTTACATCTTAAAAGGTGTCTCTTTATGTTCTTTTGATAAAATAATATGGAGCACAAATCTTATTCATTCATTAATTTGATAGTTGCTATTATGTTTATGCTACATTGTTTTTGTGCACTTTATGGAATTAGGGATCCAAGCAGCAAAGCTGCTGTAGTCCTATTGTTTTTGGTCTCATTCTTCTTTCTTCTTTTTATCCAGTAAAAGTGTTTAGGCAGCAAAATCTGTTGCACAAAACTCTCCAAAACTGGCAGGTGGGTTGCAAATTCCACCCACTACTCAGGCCAAAAAATGGCACTCATAGACCTTATGGTGGCACTATAACTTTACGTTTTTCTTGAAAACTTGTTTCATTACGTTAATCTCTGGATTCATCTGCATCTTTGCTCCAATGGTCTTCTACTCTAAAAATGTCAAATTATTCAACATTTTATCACTTTTCTCTAAAACCTATTTTTGCAAACTCGTCTCAGACAGTTTTGATAATCAAACTGAAACTTTGGCAGGAACATGTACGGACTTTGCTGATCAAAAGTAACCAAACTTTTGTCGCATCTGTTCAGATGCTCGGTCCGAGCTTTGCTGAGCAGTCCTGGAATATTCTTCCACTAGGGGGCGCAACACTTGCAAAAAGTTTATACCTCTTAATTCGCTGCATGGATTCAAACAAAATGTGGTTTGTACGATCTAGGGTAACTACTCAGTTGATGCATAAAATTTGGTAATGATTGCTCAAAGTGGGTGTGGCTTATTACAGCAAGTGATTTAGATCGGTTAAACAGTGAGTCTGCAGTGATCCTCAGTATCTGGTTATAACTTTTACAGTATGCACAATATTTTCTTTTTTGCTCTGTGTTGGATCAAGTACCACCAAAATAATTGACACCCAAAACCAGCAGAATGAAGTGTGATTTTTCTCAGAATTTTCTCATCATCTTGACTGTTGTAGCTGTTTAAAGTTTAAACTGACAAAACTATCTGGCACATTTGACATCACTGCTTCAACTTGTGAGAAGGTGTGCAGAAACAGCCTCTCACCAGTAGCTCAATCAGTAAGTCACCTACTCTGGAGATCTTAAGTTCTAGGGTTCAAATCCGTTAGTTGAACAAGTCAGACTTGCTCACAACGGGGGTGTTCAGATCATAGTAAGTCTAAGTTCTTCTCTTTATTTGGATCCTGTGACAGTTCTTATTTTTCTCTGTTAAAAGTGTTTGTGCAGCTTAAACTTTCAAATTTTAAAACACAAAATGTTGCAGGTGGGTTGAACATCTCATGCAGTAGTAGTAGACACTCTATGATCTCAAAGTGATGCTGTAAAAATCATGTTTGCATTTTCACACACCAAATTCTTTCATCACTTTAATCTCTTAAGTCATCTGTGTCAGTTCTTCTTCTCTGAAAATGTCAAATGTTGCATTTTTCATGACTTGCTTGGATCCCGATCATTGCCGCTTGCGGCTATATTTTATTTTGGTTTAGTTGCGGTCTTATTTCATTATTTAATTATTTCAATCAATCATTAATTAATTTATATTTGTATCATATGCCAATTATTATAATAATATCATATGCATATTGACAACAGTTTCCAGCAGATCAATGTCATTAAGTTAGACATTATGGTAATTGTTGGTCAGTTTCTCAAATCACCACTGCTGTTTGATAATTTCCTAAGAAGTATTGAATTTCGTGCATCTGAACTGTGATATCATTTGTTTTTCAGTGAGACCCACTAATATAAGTGTGCTATGGCAGCTGATGTGTAAAACTGTAGGACGCAAGCCGCTAATTAAAAATTCCATATCATTTAAACTGTTATTTCTTGAGGAAAATCAACATACATACATATAGTGAATGGGACATTTTGAAGGTTTAATTTCAGTTTCAGTTTGAAAATTCAGATTTGCCAGTTGAGTTGTATATCACTATAGAGTACTCTACATTTGTTAAAATTTGTAAATTCAAACATGAAGACTGATGAGGTCACTCTTCAAATACAATTACTGCACTACTTGCTTAAGGTATCGCATACGGTATCTGCTCTAACTGTTGGCCCACTGGAGGGCTGTGACTGGAATGCCAAATATATCTCTGCAGTAAGAACTCCAGTTATGATTCTGCAGTGCAAACACAACTACCTTTACCTGTCAAAAATAAGTTCTCAGCAGCATCACAACATATTATTATTGTGCGTTAACAGTGGTGAGCTTATATTCTTTAGTCTAACAAATACAGGGGATCTGATGTAACTATTATGTGTGCTATGAAACTGGGGTTTAAAGACAATGAAATGTGTGGTTTGCATTCTTGAAATAAGAATGGGTGAGAACAGGAGTCTCAGTAGTGTTATCTTTGGTCGACTTTTGTCCTAGAAATTTCATTAGAATTTGGCCCATGATACCTCCAGAGCCTCTGCAGCGGCTTTCAACATCTCTGAATTCTCCATATTCATATGAATCACACTTACGTCCATACTAGACAGTGAACATATGTGGTGTAGACCTACTATATGCGTTTGATATATGTGCATGTAATTGTGTTACTACAGTGACTTTAGCATATTTCACCTGCTAATTAGGAGATAAAAATCTAAGGTTTTTGCGCTATATTTTTTCTTGTCAGACCAATTTACTGGTTCCATTTTTTGGCTTCTTCAGAAACCAGCTGGTCAAAAGCTTTAAAAGGAAATCTCCCTGAGCTAAAGCTCCCCTCATCCAAGGGTTTCTGTGTCTATTACTACTGGAGGCATTGTTGCAGACAGTGTTAACTGTTCCACACTAAGCACTAATTCTTCAGGGGGTTGTAGTGTGTTAGTTCTGATGTAATCTCTCCAGTGGTGACTGTCAGATGGAAGTTGTTATAATAATCGAGGATGAGTTCCCTAAACCTTCTTGGGACATGGTGTACATCTAGAACCTTTTCCACCAGCTTGTGGGGGGAACCATAGGCATTGACTAGGTCAAGCGAAAGCACCACCAGATCCTATTTGCCTTCTAGGGCATCCCTGATGAGCTGGTTAACTAGTCCCTTGTGGTCCAAACAGCCAGGCACATTTGGGACCACCCTTGTGAACTGAGGTGTCGATGCACTTCGGTCTTTGGATAAGATACTGAAGAATATCTTACACTCAACACTGAACAGTAAGATGATTCAAAACCGGGCGTTTTCCTCCTTTATTTAGACTTCTTCAGTCAGTCTCCAGTGGGTTGGTAGCATAGAATTTATTATACTAAAAATATCTGTTAAAGCATCAACTTCCGGATTTGGTATCATCCCCTAAAAACAAATAGTAAAAAGGGGTTATTTCTAGATGGTGTTTTTTGTGTAAACAATCACATAGGTAGAGAACATTGAAGAAGATGCATAGATACCAATCAGCCTAAGTAGTCCAGAGTCCTGTGCACAGTGTGCCTCACTGTTCAGACATGGTTGCTGATTCAGTGTGTCTTACCCTTTTCTTTCATCTGCATTTTCTGTGGCGTGAAGTCTCCAAACTGCTTATATTTCCCAAGCTTAGCATTCCCTAGCTGACCTAACGTGTGTGTACTTGGCATTAATTCAGCTATACAGTGAGGTGCAGCAGTAAGCACATAAACAGCCTATTTAAAGAGCCGTGCCTTCTTCCCCTCCTTGTTTGTCCAGCATGCATTTATTATCCGTCCTCAAATCCATGAACACAAAGAAACAGAAGCAAAATGAACTTGCTTTTAAGCTTTGTATATAAAAAGGTGTTTATGTGGAAAGGCAGCTCAACAAATTCCCGAGAGCACAAGATCATTGTTAATCCGGTTAGGTTGGAAGTAATATTTTATTATTAGTCCTATCCATTTAAGTAATGGGATTCTGCTCGCTATGCAGCCAAGCACTATATTCAGGGGAACCTGTTGTCAACTCAGGTTGGGAAGTGTTGGATTAATGTAAGTTGTATAACATATTACACAAGCTTTGAGAAACTCAAGGGATGAACGGTCAAAGATATGAGACACCCCAATATGCTGCTTAACTCTGCTGCAAAATACATAGAGGCTGAGATGGAAACTTTTTTTCAATGACAATGGACTGGCAAACTGTCAACTTTTAGAGACAAGTGTTTAGTTTCTCTTAAAGCAAACACTGAAAATGCTCACTTCATCTTTAGAAAAAAGTATTTACAGATGTAAAAGTTTTAACCATGAAAATCATCATGGGTAAATAGTACTATGAAATAAAACTAAATGCAGTGGGGGTATTTGAAGTACTGGCCCTTTAAGCTTCTCCTCAAAATCAACTGCAGACAGGCATAGCAAGAGGTGCTCCTACTGACTTGCAGTCAATGCCCACAGCAGGTGACACTGCAGACCCTTTGTGTGGATCGAGGCTGATGAGGAGAAGATTGACAAGGTCGTGTTCAGCAGGGACACTTTGTAACTCCCACAGGTGCCCATTGTTCATGTCTTTTTAAACCTGTCAAGTTTCCAGCTTGACACAACTCTTTGACATTCCCTCACAAACTATGTATTAGATCCCACACAGAACCTCTGTTGCTCTATAAATTGTAATGATTAATTATTTTGATGTCAGCAAGCTGTAAAATGAGTCCAGGGTGACATCTTCAGTCAAAACCCAAATCTCCTCAATTTATTATCATAGGAAAGTAAGAAAACCAGAACATCTTCATATTTGAAAATCTAGAACCCATTGATGTTTGTTAGTTTGCTTGAAAAATTACTTGAACAATTAATTCATTATCAAAATTGTTGCTGATTAATACTCTGGCTAAAGACTAATTGTTACAGCTCTAATTGTACAAGTCAACTGTTATGAATGTAGTTGCTTCACAAATACCTCCATTCCTTTTGTTTATTCAGAAGTTCTTCATGAAAATACTGTATCCTAACATACTTGACTTTGAGATAATTGGGGTACATTCTGAAAATCCTGCTACATCCTGCACACTGTATGAACTTGAAGCACATTACAGGTTGCCACTCGGCAGAGAGAATATAATAGTTAAAGTAAATGAGTTAAATTAATAAGGACTCATGGAATGTTACTTCATTTGAAACAGTCAGTTCTTTTAAATTAAGACTGAAGACCTTTCTTTTTACCACTGCTTTTAATTAAGATTTTTCTGTTTATTGATAACTTATAACTTACACTGCACTGTAACTTTTACTGTTCTGTTTTCTTTTTCTTTGTTTTTTGTTTGTAACTTTTTACCATTGCTTTTAATTAAATATTTAAACGGTGAGAAATAGGTAGGTAGCTGGGTTAAGACATTTTGGAAGTGAGATTGAACAGAGTGAAGGAAGTGGTCTTAAATCTTGCGTCCGAGTGATTTGCAGGAACCTCTGTCCACCTGTAAACATGCAGGTGGGTCCAGAGTATAACTGGATCAAAGTGGCCTGCTGACAGACATGTCCTGGTTTCTCTGTAGTGTCCGAGGGTTTTTGGAGTTTCAGTGGACCCAAAGATTTCTGTGGACCCGAGTACAGACTAGCTAGAGAGAGTAGATTAAGTGTACTTCTCTGTTTGTTCTCTTTTCAGAATGATTGTGATTCAATTATTTGCTCAACCCCTCAGCCTGTTTTTATTTTCCATTTAACTCTTTTAACCCTGATTGTAATATTTTATGTTGCTTTAAAACGTTTTTATTGTTTTTCCCTGTTGCTTTTATGTTTTGTGTAAAGCACTTTGAATTGCCTTGTTGTTGAAATGTGCTATACAAATAAACTTGCCTTGCCTTATTGCTTTACAGTTTTGGTTATTTATGTTTCTTTGATTGATTGATCAAATACCCTAACCTTATTTTTAAGGGTTTTGCATTTCAAAATTGCCAGCTTGAGCATAAAAATGCAAATTTTTATGCTCAAGCTGGCAATTTTTAAGTTCTGTCTATAGAAAAAAAAACGAACCGGATTGGTGCTTGCAACACGGAGCTGCTACAGCTAATGCCCAGAGCTCCCACGTAGCTAAAACGGCAGATATAGGGGCATATACGTAAAGAGTGTCTTTGTGCCTCTTAACAGACACAAATTGCAATCAAAATGTCTGTCCAACATTAACAGGGCTCTTACATGACAACAAGATGCATTTAGATAGTTGCATTTGTTTTAGACGGCTAGCTGTAATCTCGCGCTGAAGTCCCGTGGGAACTCCATGGTTGCTGGAAAAAGGTATATAGCAGTGTGCAGGTAGGAGGACCGTAGTGTGTGACGTGATGATCGGAGTTTCTCACAAGTGAAGAAGAAATGGTTCGCGTTTGTGCCGTTCCGAATTGTGGCAACAGAGTGCGAAAATACAAGAACTTAAATTTTCATCATCTTCCTTTCCATGACCTCGAGATTCTGCAGTTGTGGCTAGTTGTACTTCAACTTGATGCGCAAACTCCCATACAAGTACTACGCGCTGAAGATTACCGCATTTGTAGCGAACACTTTGACAAGGATGACTAACGTTACACAGACACAACACAGTGGGGCCGGTTGAAGAAAAATGGGAGGAGGTAATGTAAACTTTATTTATCCTTCCATTTGGGCACACATCTAAGTTCTTGTATTTTCGCATTCTGTTGCCACAATTCGGAACGGCACAAACGCGAACCATTTTTTCTTCACTTGTGAGCAACTCCGATGTTATTTACCTTTTTCCGGCAACAACGAACTTCCCACGGGACCTCAGCATGAGACTACAGCTAGCCGTCTAAAACATTAGGTGAATTTAAACAATGGCTAAGTTGCTAAATGCATCTTGTTGTCATGTAAGAGCCCTGTTCATGTTGGACAGACATTTTAATTGCATTTTGTGTCTGTTAAGAGGCACAAAGACACTCTTTATGTAAATGCCCCCATAACTGTTGTTATGGGGGCATAGCTACATGGGAGCTCTGGGCATTAGCTGTAGTAGCTCTGTGTTGCAAGCACCAATCCGGTTTGTTTTTTTTTTCTATAGACTGTACTCACAAAGGTATAACGATCAAGATTAACTTAAAAATTGCCCGGAGTTCTGCTTTAAGTGTACATGTATTCTCATGTATTTATACACAAATGATTGTGGTGTTTTCAACAGTATTTACACACAAAATTGTAGACTGTGTGAACTTAACTAGGGTAGTTTTTACATTAAATTGAAACCGTGACAAAAAACCTTTCTAACCCTAAAGTTATTTTTACCCCAGCGTTGAACAGAGTAAAATCCTAGCTAAACATGTGTGAGCAGCATTATTTGGCGCAAAAAGAAATGTAATAGAGAAGAAAAGGAATTGTTTCAAAAAAAGTTTGAGGTATTTTTTGTGATTTTGTTGTACAAACCTAATAGCCATGAGAAAATACTGCATGCATAGCATTATTTGTGCTTGCAGAAAATTAATACATTGACGGGTTATTGCTACACAAATACCACAGAGTATCAAGCATTTAAAGAATAAATATTATAATATTAACACAAGAGGTAGGTTTCTTTAACTTACCACTGCCATCAAAATCAGCTTCCTAAATAATGGTCAAAACATTTAGGCTACCTGGGAGACCTCTGCCTTGTAAACAATGTTGTATATGTATTTCAAATTGTATTTCAAGCGTGCCATCAAGATAAAGAATGCCATTATGACAATCATTTTACAAAGACACATCCAAAGCAAACTAATGTTATGCTGCACATACTGTGACATTCACACCACTACAACAAAGGCATCCGTTTCACTTACACATTAGTAAAAAGGGTGGTATGGTGTTGTTCTAGTCTTCCTGGTGGGTTTGACGCAGATAAGGACACTGACACATTTTAATGGATTTGGAGCAGAGATTTTCCATTTGCCTGTTTTTAGCAGTATCCTGGAAGTAGGTAATCCCAAAACCCCGCATTCATCCTCCAGGGACTTTTATAAAGCTCATTAAATCAGTGTTAATCCAAACACCTGTCATCAAATGCTAATTTGCTAAAGCACGCCAGGGAGGTTGTTTGGTATAACTTATTTAACATCTGAGGTGAGTTTTGTGAATGCAACTCCAGATGCTTAATGCAGTTACAAACAGGCATACTTTAAGGGATAATTCTGATGTCAAGATTATAGATTCAGATCTGTACAAAATGTCCCCAATAACCTCTACTGTCTCCCAACTCAATCTGTGGTTATAAATGAAAGGGCCCCAATGTAACTGTGTCCCTATTAGACAGATTATAAGATTAGAAACACATTAGAATGCATCTCTAATCCCAGCAGTCAAGTCAAGACAGTAAGCAAGCCAAGGTACAGCTCAAAGAACACAGGATCTGTTAGAACAAATGACATTGAACCTGTGCTTAGACACACATCATCACCACCTTGTCATAGTGACAAAATGTCAGGTAGCATTTTGGTAGTGATTTCTTCTACACACCAGTTAATTGCAGCCACTGAGATGTAACAGTCATAGTGTGTGCACATTATGCTTGTGGAAGAGCTGGGATTGTATAGCATACGTTGCTTGGCATGCACATGACCCTGTATGTTGTATGTAAATATCTAATTCTGTGGGGCTTGCCTTTTATAAACTACAGTTCTCTCCCTTTTCTGTTTTGGTGTGTGGGAGCTTCAGTGCTCCTGGGGAAGCAGTGCTTTGCAGCCAAATTGACATTCACTGGAGTGTGCCCCCCTCCTGTCATTTTGTCAACACCATCACTGTGTGGAGCTCAGCCAAGCAAGACATCTGACAGACAGGCAAATGGGAGTGGTGGACTTCAGCAACATAACACCCTCTTACTGCCCTCTCTGTGCCCAGTGGTGAGGTTCAATGCGCATACATACACACACAAAAGAAGAAAGGCCATATTTTGTAACCTGGACTTCCTCTTTGCTCTCTGGTAGTTTGCAGCTGTTAAACAAATAAATAAATCAGGCACGGATTGATCAGAGAGATGCAATCAGCAAGAGGGTGAACTGCATGAGTGGGTTTCCATTTGTTACCAAATAGTAAACCTAACACTAAAAATTGATTGGCAAGTGACAATACCCATTCAACCCTGGAAGTATCATCTGGAAAGCACTATTTCAAGGGCAAGAATTATGACTAAGTGTACCATGATACAATTTTATCTTTTTCTAATGCCAGTCTCAGTCTGTTTGGATTTTTAAATTGGCAGTTTTTTAAGAAATGGGAGATTGCTAATTTAATGCCATAAATGCACAAAAAATAACATTGCAAACAAAGGAAGGAAAGCTCTAATTTAAATTTTCATAGTGGCCACAAATACCTGCAAATTGTGGCTTCTTTGACCAAAGTCTGTGGATTAATGACATCTCTGACACTTCACTTTTCCTCAAGACACTATTTTTCTTTTGCAGTAAATAAGCAGGAGTCTCAAAAGTGCCATCACTCGCTGTGGTCTGCAGGCATAAAATCCTCAATCAAAATAAAACAAAAACATTTATGAGACAAACTGCCACCACGGGCACAACTGAACGGCTTCTCTGTGCTAAATGCCGCGTGTCACTGCAGAAATCCTTCCCTTCTAAATACAGACTGAACACCACACTTATCAGTCAGGTGTCATGGCAAAACACTGGAAAAACAGGGCGATAGGGGACTCAAATGGAACCAGCACTTGTCAGCCAGGATGGATCCTGACACCAGAATATGCTCAGGAAATGATTAGATAAAAATAACAGAATCCGCCCGGGCGTCTTCGAGGAGGTGTGCTGGCGGCTGATAAAGGATTCAGATTTATGTAGCCTTCACCAAAAGAAGTAGATATTATGTTTCTTGAAAAATGGTATATTGGAGCTTGGCTGTGATATACAGTATACCCAGCATAGAGCACAGAACAAATACGGAGGGGTTAATAAAAGACAGGAAATTAAAAACACAGCACCAGCTTGGCAGCTCTATGTGATAGAAATCAATTTCAGCTCATGAACGCAAGTTTTGTTTGTCCCTGAATATTGACAGTAAATCTATGTCAGACATTGTCTTTCTGATTTGTGCCATGTTAAAGGCAATATAACCTAAATATTTTGAGAATACAGTATGGTAAATAGGGAAGGGTTGTCCAACCTATTTAAATATCCACTATGGGCTGGTTGTATTCTCTGAATCTGCCAAGTCTTTGAAGAGAAAAGTCTGAAAAATACTGTGGGAGGTACTACATAGTTTTACCCATTAGCACTTCAACTGTGTGTGGTTTTTAACTCTGTGGGAACAGGATGTTATTGCATATAAATATTTTTGCATCATACTTCTGAAAGCAGATATGTATCACAGTTTAATACAATGTTCTCTGCAGGTGTTGGTGTATTTCTGTTCTTTAGGGGAAAAAAAGAAAAATTAATTGAAAACTTCGACCTGAATTCATGGCACATCTGTTTGACTGGACTGTATTATTTTTCACAGGTACATGGGTTCCTGGTATTGTGCCCAGCACTTCAGCTGGAATGTATTTCATGTCATATCTCCCTTTGTTTACTTTGAGGTCTTTGTGCATTGCTAATCATTCATAAGCTTTTAAGTCTCTAGGCAACCTTTGTTGTGAGCAACGAATAAATGCTAAGACTTTTTTGCTTAAATTCCACTTGAACCATACATTTAAGCATTAAACCTACATTACCTTTTGCCCTTCTCATAGATGCGTGGTTACTGCTAAGGAAAAAAGAAAACATTTTATGCCAGTATTTACTAAAGAAGAGTGAAGATGTTTTTTGAGGAATCAAAAAAAATCTGGTTTGTATGAATGCCAAAAATCTTTTAAATGCTTCAGTGGCTTTTAAATATTGAGAACTTAATCAATAAATCCCTATCATTTACTTTTTCATGGAAAAGATTTACATTTACATTTTCATGTAAATGATTGGGAAAATAATGAAAGAACAGCAATTAATGACAGCTTTTACGAAACAGTAGTCTCAAAAGACAGCAACAGAACTAGAACACAGACAAATGTGCAAATTATAAATGACACAATAAATATATTGATAAAAAAGACAAACCACATTCTCTCTGCTTTTCTTATGTGATCTAAACATTTTGCGTTGATCTGTGTTATTTATGATCTCCATCTTCTGTTCATGTCAAAACCAATATCTCCACATTCTCTGATCACTCTAATATTTTTAATGCCTCCAAGCACTTCTGGTTCATTCCATAGTGAACCAATTAAACAGAAGAAAAGAATGGCATCAGGAATGGACTGCTGGTGGCAGTCTTATGATTAGAGTAGTCTATGACTGAAAGCTGAAATCCAAGAAAGGCTGAGAAAATCAAGGTAGGGAGGGTGAACATGTAACCCCCATTCTATCCCCTATTAACTATTGTAGATGTAGTCTTGAGCAAGCACTAAACTTGAAAACCCTCTGTAAAGGGCAGCTCCACAGTGTGAAAGAGTATAACTTTATGAATGTGAAACATGCTGTTGCTGAGAGGGACAGCGTCTGTTTAGCAACTCTTCTTTGGATAAATAAAGAATAATAAAGAAAAAAACAACAATGACAGCTGGGAGTAAGGAAAACAAGACTATTCAATTTAGGTATGCTTAAAATTTAAACTCTACTGTACTGTAGCTAGTGTAATAAATGAATTCCCCAAATGATTTCTTTATCAGGAGTAAACTGAAACAAATATTCAACTGTAATAGGTCAATAAAGTGTGTTTCAAAGCTAAAACTGTCCAAGATCACATAAAAATTGTTAATATAATCTCTAGTAAAACATAATTAATGAACTTTCTCTGTCACTTAGCCCATGGTCTTGGTTAAAGACTTTCTCAGGCAAATTCAGGCTGTTTGAGCCTATGTAGAAAATATTTAGATTAATTTCTATTAAAATTAGTCATATTAATATTCTTCTCGTAACAAGCAAATGCAGCAATTATGCTGTTGTGAATTTTGTCCTATAAGATAAAAGAATGGAAAGTTAAAAGTAAGATGCATCAAGACACGTCAAGAACTATTTTGTACTACTGTAGAACTACATCAAAATTAATTCCTGTTGCGACCTTGAAGTTCTCAGGCTCAGATTTTCTTGTCAAGTTTTAATAGTAATTAGAGCCGCCCTGACTGATCACTTAGTTGATTGACAGAAAATAAATCAACAGCTACTTTTAAAAGTTTCAAGGTAGGATTTAGCCAAACATTCCATTTCCAGCTTTTTCAATATGATATTTTAATCTCAGTATCTTTGGATTTTGGGATTTGATTGGACAAAACAAGACATTTCATGGCATCACCAAGGACTCTTGACTCACCAAGGGCATTTCTCACAATTTTTTAGACCAAGTAATCAATTGATTGATTAACAATCAGCAGAGTAATCGGTAATGAAAAGCTGCAGCCCTAACAGTAATCAGCTAAATATATAATTCACTGTTATGATTGTGTGAAAATTCAGATTCAGTTACCTGTCTTGGGGGCTCAAAGCCAACAATAATGTGTAAAATGAACAACTGGTATAGTGACAAGAACAAGTACAAATAAAAAGCATAGACCTTCTATGAAATCAGACTGGACTGACACAGATGTCAGATTCAAACTAAATAAAATCATAAAGCGTGGAAAATAAATGCACTTTGACTTAAATCTAATGCCATGACTGACATCTACATTAAAGAACATATAAAATGCCATGGACCTCAGTCTACATACATGAGCAAATAACTGATGCATTCAATTTTAGCTTCAAAGGGAATAGCTGCTTGGCAAAAATCCACTAAAAACAACAGAAGCATTTTATATGTGGTGCCATTGTGACAATGAATGATGCTCAGCATTTGTTATAATGGTTATACATCTTGCACTTCACTGTAAAACAAAAAGCCAAACTTTCCACTTATGATTCATCACTGAAAGAACATGAGCATCATGGATACAGGGACCGGGCAATTAAGTGCCTGCCAATTACAAAAGTGATTCTGACAACTAAATGGAAATATCTATACTGACAGCAGCAAAGGAGAAGAATAAAGTGCTTGTTGATACCGAAAAAAGATTCACATCAAAACTATAGCTTTCTTAAATCAACAGCTATATTAAATTTAAGGTGCAGAGAGAAGATAGCAAAACAATAAGTATAAAACAAGCATATCAACAGTAACAGAAAGTGGAAAAGAAATCTCATAGGATACAAATGCTTCTTTTGATAACAGTTTATATATATTTGTTTGAGGATCAGTGACATTTACACTATTTTACCAGTGCTTGGAGTGATCGGTTTAAGCAAAAATTGAATAGGATAAATATAAGTCATATTTCAAAATAAAAGGCTTGAAAGCTTCAAATCTTAAAGAGGTCATTTTGTGCTTTTTGGCTTTTTTCCCTTTCCTTTACTGTTTTATATATCCTTTTTGTGCATGTAATAGCTTTGCAAAATGAAAAAGCCCCAAGTCAACCCCAAAGGCAGTTCCCATCTCCCATACTGCTCTGAACTGCCTGAAAACAGCTTGATTGTAGTCCAGCCATTAATTTTGTAACCTATCTGTGTAACTGCATAACATAATCCTCATCATCAACAGCCAGTGTGGCACACCCTAGAAAACACTGGTGGAGGAACACACTGAGCTGCAGCACAAACAATAATATAACATCCGTGTGGTGCGTCCCCTCAACCCACCGTACCTCCCGAACTTTAGGCTGTCAATGGACATTAAGTTCTGATGTAGAGACAGCGCAGTGTTAAAACATTACCTATGAAAGATACCTTTCTCACAAATTAATAACTTACCATATTAACTGGAACCAAAGACGTGTTTACCGGATTGTCAGGACTGGACCTACTTCTGATTTGCTAGTAGTCCTTAGCTAGATACTGTGCATCTGCAACTCTCAACAAAGTAATAGTGATGTGTCTCACTCGGTAGCTAAAACGGAGCATTCAACACAAAAGGTTAAAAGTGCTACTGCAGCAATGTGCAGTATGAAAAACATAAGGTGTGTTTTGAAAATAAAACCATGTAAACATGATGGTACAAGCCCTTAATTAAGTCATGAACCTGAAAATTAAGATAATATGACCACTTTGAAATACAAGGGCTGAATTTTTAAAAAATCTCTGCATACAGTAATGTGTTTCCCTTCTTCACCGCAGCACTCTTTCACAGTATCAAATTTATGAATGTTCTCCCGGTGTACTAGTTGGTTTTTCCAGGTATGAAACTTGTAAGTGGTGATCTGAAAACTATTGCGGATATGTTGGGGAAAAATGTTATGAAATGTTGAAACTTTCAAATCTTTATTTTGAAACTTTTGCGGATGTACATTTGCACAAGTATTGCTGTTCTTTCAAAGCGAGGTTTACTGCACCCACTTTTCAGAGATGTCACCACACAATTGCAGGCTTGGGAGTCACACTCAGACTTGGGAGTCACACTCCAAAACAGACAGAGGCAGGGGCATTTGCTCTTAAACTATTGTTTGCTCTCTGCTGAAGAACAGTCCGATCATGTTGCAAGGTATGCAAATAGGATGCACTGTCTCTGTCCTGTCTGGCTGTCGCCAAGCTGTACCTGTGGCAGGCATGGACATCTGCACTAGATAACTGTTTACATTAGCCAACCAGCAAATTTATCTTAAAGTTATATGATCAAAATATTATGCAAGCCTTCAAATAAACATAACACTCAAAGCTTTGTTTAAAGTTTGAAATAAGATATATTCATCCTAGTTTTTTCAGACTAGTTGACAAAAGTTCACTTAAAGTGAAAAAAGGGCTCAGCTGCTTCACTGCGGTGACTTAAGCTAGCGAGCTAATCATCACAATCTTTAAAATGATCAATAATGCTTATACACTGTACATTGGCTGGAAAACAGTGAGAAGGGGGAAGATAGCATAGTTGACAATGTTTGACTACTCATCCAAATGTATCTTCAGCGATTCCAGCTTTCTACGACCGTTTGATACCATCTCCCCAACATTAGTGGAAATACCAAATGTCATTCAAACATTCAAGTCAAATCAGCAGCTACAAAACTATGATCCACTTGGTTTTGTTTTGCCTTGAGTTCCTGTCAATAGTTGTAATAATCAATAAAAGCAATATAGATTAAAACTGATTAAATGTGTCCAATATCAGTTACCCAGTACAAACATTTTGAAACAGCATTAACAGAATACATTTTCTACTGAGAAAACACTGATGAAGTTGTAATGCTGTATATACTGATATATTATATTTTTTACACAGGTTAAGATAGTTTGGAATTTGTGATTCATTTGAAGCGCATTAGTTTCTAAGGCACGTTAGTTAATTGAGGACAATGATATCTGTGAAGATTCTCTGTCATCTAGGTCATAGTTATCCAAGGAAGGTTTAAATCAAGGTCAACTGGACTGGTTGAAGATAATTGAAGACGTTTCACTGTTGATGATCACCTTGATAGCAACCCCACATGAAGCTAAATGGCAGGGATTCCCTGCCAGTCAGTCAGAACTGAAGAAGCCCCTTGGAGGAGAGGGGAAATGTCTTCAAGTATCTTCAACCAGTGCAGTTGCCCTTGATTTGAACTGTCCTTGGAGGAGAATGATACTTTTGTTTAAGATCAAGTTAATGGTAGGTCAGATTTGTTTCACTGCATAAATCAAGTCAGTATTAGGCTCACCTGTTCAGTTGTTGATAAATATTTGTAAAATGTGTGATTATTCCTCAGTCATTTCATCCAAAGCATGCTTGTTTTTAAGCCAAGCAAATATTTTTTCTTGTATGCCACATTAGAAGATGATGCTATTCCCTGATAAAACTTTGTGTTCCAGAAAGCATGATAGCAAGTAATATGTGACACACACTTTCAAAATAAACACTGGTGTCATTTCAAATGTCTTCTGAGAGCAATGAGAGCAATAGCACAGTACCTGAAATGTGGCCTTGAATATAAAACGTCTGGCTACTCTTCACCCTCCTCTGATCGTGGTCCTTTTAATTAATTTCTCATTTGTAGGAGCCACCCATGGTTCTGTTTATTGTAGCCCACTTCATTACTGTCATGTGGCCAATGTGGTCACTATGGTGTGACCATTACGGCATGTCTTTTGAATTTCAATTATCATTCAGTCTGATTTGTGCTGAGAACATTAACCGAGCTGCACAAATATCATTTTCTCTCATCTTGTGGAGTCAAACCGCACCCCTGAAAGTCATATGTATAATAATTTCTCTGCAATAGATTTAATTTGATGGCATAAAAAACAGATTGCAGATGGGAAGTCATGCTCATTTTTGCTTCAAGTAATTTTCACCAATACAAATGTTTTGTGTCGCATAAGCTCAATCGTGATACAGATCCCTGCTGCACATTAAAAGTCACCCAGAGGTTGCCTTTGCATGATAACTAAACAGATGTCCATCTTGTAAGGGGAACCATCCCTCCAGCAACAGACACTTTAACCACTTTCCACCAAACAGCTGCTCTGCAAAACGCAAATGTTTACGCAAGGGTGCCATTTCAAGGGTGCTAGGCTTCAGCAGTATAACTCAAGTATAACTAAACCACCAGTTCATTTAGATAATGATGGAGCTATCACTCAATAGTAATCGAGACAAAGGGATAAACAGCCAAATCCTACTTGAACAAAGAAAATATAGGCGAGCTCTTCACGCCACACTCAGTTAGGTAAGCCTTATCTGTTCGAAATAGTTGTTCTTTCATCACCCGTGTGCTAAATAATGCCCAGGGATAAAAGGCGGATTGTTTTCACTTTGTCATTATCCCTGCTAACAATTTGCAGTCCATCAATGTATAGATTGGCATTACCATCTCCCACAGTCAATAGTTAGGTCTAATTCCACATCTCCCCCTTACTTGACCTCCAGTCAGTTCTCATGTGAGTGGCGCAGAATCGCTCAGAATAAGACAATAGTTGTGAACAACTTGACTCTGTATACATCATGTGTCTTCACATACATTTTAAAGTGCAAAGCAAAGCAAGATTCAGACAGTGAGTGATCCTTCAATGAGATATCATGCGAAGTTTCTCCCTCGGTGCTGTACATCTTGATTAAATTTATTCATTGTCGCTTGTAAGAAAGTATTGATTGGATGTAAATGATGATCTGTGGAATGTTTTCAACTCAGCAAACATATGACAGACTGAGACAAAGAGAGCATTTGGGGGATGAGCACCTGTTGGTCTCTTTCAGGCACAGTGGCAGAGTGAGATGTTGCCCTAAAAACAGTCAATAAAATGAACACATACTGACATTTCCTCACACATTACGTTTATCATTTTAATATGAAAGTGTCTTGGATAGATAGAGGTACAGCATATTGTTATTACAAAAGTTATAATACAAGGGACATGGTCAACAATATATAGCATTTATTATAATCTCAACACCTCATCTTCCTAATCTTCCTTTTCATGTCTGACCCCTTGTAACATTAAAGAGATACTCCATTTAAATTACAATGTGCTCATATCCACAGGCAGATGTTAAGATATAAAGCAATGTTGCTCTGTGTCTGCATTCTATGTATAATCCAAGGCTCTCTGTAGTCCTTTTAATTGCAGTCCAAAATACTCATAAATATTTCATGTTGTGGAGATCCCACCAGATATCACCGTTTCCAAGAAGAGTCTGCTAAGGTAAGAGACATCAAAGATAGTGTCAAGAAAATGTGTCAAATATGTTTCAAGAAATGCTCTGAAAGGGAATATTTGAAAGTGTAAAAAGGTGGAGCTGTTTGATCTGTATATAGAAGGAAAAAACAGCCAAATGCAGAAGAGCAGTCTTACTGTAGTAGCCTCCCAACCCTGACCCAGTGGTGGACAGTCATATCTCATGAGACTAACGTCACTGCAGCCTTGAGTTCTGCCTCAGTACCAATTGATTTCTGCAGTGACACATAGCCCTGCACCACTATTATGTGGACTGGGTAATTCACTCAATTCATTAAAATAAAATCCTTCTCAATCAAGCTCTCATATGACCAGGAACTGGCACCAAAATAGTTAATTTTACAAATGTTAGGGAGATTATAAAAAAGTACATTCTTAATGTTCAAAATTGTTATTTTGTGTATTCCTTGTAAAATAAAATTCTTTAATGTATATCCATGTTTTAGCATACATAATAATACTGACAAAACAGAATTAAGCGCAGACCAAAGGCTTAACAAAATGCAGTTATCATACACAAAAAAAATGGTTCCCATTTCATTAATTCTTATTCCTTAAGGCGATTCTATCAGGTCACACAATGGATGTTGCAGTTAACATTAGAAATGGATTCTCTCACGCACTACTGATGTGATGATAGTGAATCAAGCTACGCGAGGCAGAGCAATACGTAGACTAGACAGCTCAAGTCACAATTCATTTTCCTGCTGCAGATACAGCTTACAGTCAGTCTCTTCAATGTTACACTATTACAACAAAAAATGAGGATGTCACAAAAGATAAGCTTTGTCTGGGCCCATGACCTCCAGAATACCAAAAAAATACAGGTGCATGAAGAACCAATCAACTCAAAAAATCTGCCTACAGTATTATATTGTTCCATGGCCTTGCTTGTGGTTTTGAGGACCATAAAAGACCATATAAAAGAAATATATATGTATACAAAAATCATATGTTGCAATTTCAAGCATTTTATGTTAAATGCATCACCAGCTGTTATTGCCTCAGCAGAACTTCTCGGTCAGCAGGGGTTCAAACAACAACATAGCAGGATAATACGCTAGTTAATTACCACTAGCTATTAAAGGCATAGCTAATTCGGTATATTTGACAGCAATAAACTCTGCTGTGGCATTAGTTATTACTGTGGCATGGTCCGAATATGTAGTAGGAGGCTGCCTGAAAGCAGTGAGAAGATTGAATCGCCTCACACTCTGTTTTTGTCTTGTTCCGCTAATCGAGACATGCGCGGGATGCTGTTGTGAATTACATGTTTGAAGTAAATCCACAGACATACGTCAACTGAACAATGTTAGCATACCACAGATTTCTGGGCAAAACTCATTCTCTAGAATTTCTGTTCCACTCGTGCATGTAGTATACATAAATAGAATATTTTGACTGTAACAATAATTTTTGGGTCACATGGCGTATCAAACTGAGAAAGTCGCATATCGAACCGAATATCCTATACTGAACGGTGTGGGACATGTACCATTACACCTCTATCTGACACCCGAGATTACAGCTTCAAAAATGACTATAGAGTTCCATCACCACCTCTCTGACACAATGTCAAAAAACTGTTTATGATAAGCTTTAAAAATGGTAGGACTTGATTCAAGGTTGTTTTTCTAGTATTTCAGTTTATATTTGAAGCACCCTACTGAAAAAGATCTTCGAGCAGAGTCTGTGAAACAAATGAAAACATATAAAAAGACCCTGTTTGGAACATTTCTTGTATCTCTAACTTGTAATCATAGCCATTTATTATTTAAATCCCTCGAAAGTGTTGCCATTTATTCCCAATTACAGCATTCAAGATTAGCTGGTCATAGCTTGTGCTTCCATCTGCCACATCTGCAAGGATGGCAGATGGAATCTTATCTGTTTGGGACCTCGCCTGCATGTTTAGTTGCATTTTCCTATTCTTTGAAATAAAACCAGGTTCAGCAGGTCACAGATGCCAGGAAAACCCCTCTACCCTTTACAAACACAACCTTCCAAGCACATCATATTTTATGTTGAATTTAGAAACAAACTAAGTAATAAAACACTGATTATATCTGTGTGTTCTGGTAATTACTTTTCATGACATTCCCCCTCAAGAGGTAGCATACAATCTGTGCTGACCTGCCAAATTACTACCATAATGCCTCCCTCTCCAATTAGCACACAAAAGATTACCTCGGAGGCTGATGATGGTAACGACTATTTAAAAATAAACCTTGAGACACATACTATATTTTAATATATCAAACTTAAACAAGAGAATTATTAGTTTCATAGCTTAGAAAATAGCTAAACAAGTCTATCTGTATGCACAATAAAAAATAACAATGTTTGTTAATGTAGAATGTTTCCAAAGCTGTTTCCTGAAGGTTATTTATGCATTTGCCTTATGTGAGCATTAAAATTGTAGGTGTATTAAAGGTTGAGTACTTCATTTGCTGACTACTAAATGCTAGAGGTTAATACATCCACACATCCCCTAGTTATATAACTCATATATCATCAGTGTACCTTTTTGGTACTGAAAAATTTGTTGGATTTAGGCAATAACCTTGACTTCTTTTTCTATAAGTCTTTCTCTACTGTAACTCTTGAGGCAAAATAAACTATTCACATAGTACCCACTCATGCGTTTGACACCACGCCACAAAATATAGATATTTGTACATTTAGTTAATATCAACAACACAAAGTTCAAAGCCATCACACTCTTTGTGCATAAATTACCCAATAAATGCATTTATCTAATTCACCAACACATGATGAGAACAGTATCAAACTGTTTTTAGGCACTGAGGAGAAAAGGAAAGGCAAGTTTTATAATGCATGCCTTCCTGCGTGTGATGTCTCCGTGGTATAGTCAAAGCCCTGAATTTCCTCTCACGGCTCTCATTAAGGCAGTGGTGTCAGGCACTGGCTGAGAAGAAGGACGATTTTATCAATGATTTAATTAATCATCAAAACTCCCTGCTCTACACATTTCTCTCTTATCCATTCTCCTTTCCCTCCACCACTCTTTCAGCTCCTTCCAAAGCCGTATTGGACAAACACACACACACACACACACACACATACACACACCTGCTCTTTTTCAAGACACTGCAACACAAGTAGCCTTGTCCTTTCTCTCAGTTACCCTGACTTTAACTTGCTCCCCCCCAGACCAGCAGGCAGCAAAAGTCCCAAAAAGCAATGTCACCACTATTCAGCAGACATCGCATTCAGTGAATTACCACCACAAAAGGACAACTGTCTCTCAGCTTGCCCAGAAGTGAGAAAGATAATAGCCTAGTTCAACAGATAAGCCCTTCCTTCCTCCTTTTAAGTCTTTCCGTCTCCAATATGCTTAGCAAATAGAGAGCATCTGCCAGGAAGAATTAAGGCTTGAGTATTTCGCAGTACTGAAAAGACCTTCAGATTAACAATCTAAGATTGCCCATTGTATCCTTTGAACCTATACCCCCTTTTGTTTCATAGTAGCAGGATGAAACTGACAAAACAACCTCACTCCTGTTATTTATCACTTACCGGGTGTTGAGGCTCAAAGCTGGACAGAGAAGCAGTAAGCAAATAGCTTGGATGAATTTCATAGCTGTCTCACACTCCCGTTCCTTTTCCCTTCTCAGATGCTTTTTGCCTTTCCCCCGTGTCTCTCTACCCGCTCTCTAGCTCTCCCACTGGCTGCCTGGGATTTTTAGCGCACTCTCATACACACACACACACACACACCCCCAGACACACAAGCAGCGAGGCAGACAGATGCAACACAGTGGCTCGGCGAGAGGGAGGATCTCTGGCTTTAAATAACACAGGGACATGGACCGACTTGCTAATGGAAAGGAGCGGGTGGGGCTGAAATCAAGAGAAGGAGATGTGGGAGTGATATGATGTCAGCGCCCGTGCAGCTTCAGCTATTGGTGAGAAGCATTCTTGCCATTGTTTGGTGCCTGGTGTTCCTGCAACAATATACCTCTCCATTCATTTTATTATGCCTGTTTACTACCTGCAGTCAGATACTGGGTGGAAATACAGCAAAACGTTTAGCGACAGGAGTGGTCAACCCAGGTCATCACCGCAATAATACACTGAAGGGGTTAACAGTTCAGTCACAGTTAAGTTAAGGCAAAACACTAATAAATTTTAAGTGGGGAAAATAATGCTAATTCCATTATTAATTATAAATAGCTTTATTAACATATTGCAATAGGTTGTGCGATATCAGAGGGAATGAGCATTACTTTATTTATTTTTTTTAAAAACAGAGCAATATTTCATTTAAAATTTTGCTTGCAGTACCTGCAGTCCCTTTAAAACCTAAAAACTTGCTCAAATAGCCAAAGTATTTTAAAAGGCAAAAACAAAAACTCATCTCAGAAAACTAACTGTACTAAAACAATGATAGATAGATATGTAAACCTTACAGAAATTATTTTTTTGTCTATTTAAATGAATGAATTCGTCCAAATTATCTCACCCCCGTTGAGGACTGAGAGAATGTTCTAAGACTCTGAGACTCCAAGTCATGTAATACAGGTAGAATTTTAAGCAGTCCATACAAAAGGTGGAGGTCACACACCGTAGGCATGATAAATGATTTCCATTACAGCTTTAATAGAGTTTGGAGTCTATTGTACCCCAGTAGTAACCCATTTTCCATATTGAAAGATTTCTTTTGATCTAATTACAAGTTCATGCATGGAAACCCATAGTGACCAGTTGTAATGAGTCTGCTAAACCGCAGCCTGCCTTGGTTACTGGCGAGAGAGTCCTCAGCAGACCTCTAATTTGTCTCAATCATGTATCACATCAGCCAGAAACTTGTAGTCACGGTGCTCTGGGTCACCTGTTGAGCATCTTATCATAATTAAGATTGATTACCAAAAAATTTGCATGAATTGTTGATGTTATGCAAGATTACATTTGGATAAATATCCATAGCAAAGCATGAATGTCAATTGATTTGTATATTTTGTTTACGTATCCTTCATTTGAATTTTGATTTGATAATGGGATGCTTTGATTTAGTCAGACCCAAGCACTGTTTGTTTTTTATGAATCATGGAAGAAAACAAGCTTTTTGTATGCCCATAGTTTGTTTATATAACAGCCATACTCTTTTAATTGTATGACTTAGGTCATTAAAGTAGTTTTGCAAACAGAAAAAGACTCCATTGCTCTGTGCCAGCTGAGCAGTGGACATACTAATTCCTTTATTCTTCCAAAAACACACACAGTCACTGCAGTTGCCAGTTGTTTTCCCATAATGTGAGCCACATAGAATCACAGTATTCTAGCTGAGTATGTTGTATTAATGAAAAAGGCTGCTGTGTAGCTCTGTTAAGCTTATTAGCACTTCCACCATTCCTTAATGTCTGTAAGTAAAGTCAAAGTCAGAAACATCCACATAGGCAACAAAAATCTTATGCAGGCAATTTTTTTTTTTGGCTATGAAGTAAATCACGATACTTTGAAGGTAATGATATATATCATAACTTTCAAAGTATCGCAATTACAGCTCTAAAATGCTCAGCCTTTTAAGCTACAACATGTACCACTATTACTGTTATTTCAGTCTTAATGCATATATCATAAAACTTTGATTAACAGCGTGGGATTTTATTTGCTAAAATCACTGAATTGACCCTGCCTTTATTTGGGACAGGCTTTTAATTCCTCTTGCACAAAAACTAAAATAGACTACTATCAAACAGTTTATTTATTTCAAACAGAATATTACTTGTACATAAATTATCCAATAATATAAACAACAACAACAATAACTTTTATTTTTCTTTTTATCTCTTGTACCATGCCGGTTACATTGGTAAATCTATTAGAATTAGACTTTGGGGCTTGTTGTTTCCGTTAAATTAACTAAATGATTGAATTGTGGAGAGTCTAACTGATCTAAGGATGTGTAGCATCTCCATACTGATCACACATTTAAACATTAATATTTGTATTAACAATCTAAGCAGCTTAGAAAGAGCTAAATTGGGTGACCCCGCGGGGTTTTATTCATACTTATATAAAAACCAGACCAGGCATTGTCAAAACGTGTTTCCCACACCAGGCCAGTAAACGGGGTAGGCGGCTATTTGGGACTCGGCCATTAATTGAAGTTTTACAGTAGACACATAAGGAGAGAGCGCCACACATGGTCCCGTCCTTCGGCCATCCTACACACAGGTGACTGACTGCTGGCACCAACTGGAGAGGGAGGGTGTTACTCTCTACCCTGCACACAACCTGCAGGATACCTGCACCGGGGATTAAAGGTTAAGTTTGTAAGTTTTAGTGAAATCTAGTGGTGCGGGTTGCTCACTCACTTTCTTTCCAAGTGCGTAGGATAGCTACAGTTGCCGAAAAAGGACGAAACATGTCGTCGTCTGAGAGATAGCAGAGCGTAGCCAGTCAAGTAATTAGGTTTCTGTAGATGGAAAATCTATCTAGTGAATAATTTGTATCTTATTTTACTGATAAGGTGGTGCCAATTAGAGACTATTACCCCCTCTGCCTCTTATTCTGAGGTCCCCCACCAACAACAAGCTATGATGAGGTGATGATGTGATCACAACATCATGTTAGACAGACTGAGGCCCTGGGTGGGGATCTTTGGTACTGCCTTAGAATGGTTTTCATTGTACTTGTCAAAAAGGAGGTTTTGTGTGTCTATGAAGAACTATGTCTCTTCATTCTGTTCGGTTAAATATGGTGTGCCTCAGGGGTTGGTCTTAGGACCCGTTTTCATGTTTATGCTGATGACACACAGATGTACTTGCCCGTCAGACCCACAGACCCTGAAATACTCAGTTTACTTACCAACGTGTTGTCTAAAACTAGATGTCAAATAATTTCCTCTAGCTGAACTCAGAGATCCTGGTCATTGGATCCAAGCAAATGGCAAAGCAAATACTGCCATCTGCTGGATTCCTTCTGAATCATATCAGGCCTGTTGCAAAAAATCTTGGTGTCTGGTTCAACAGCAATTTAAGTTTCAAGCAGCACACCACAAGGCTTGTGCAATCATGTTTTTACCAGCTTAAAAATATAACAAAAATGATCAATGTTAAGCTTTAAGGATACTGAGACTATCTTACAAGCCTTTATGTCATCACACTTGGATTACTGCAACAGCCTTTTTAATTGCTTGACTCAAAATCTATTGATCGACTTGATTTGTTAATAATACATAAAGTTTACAGGCATAGTGAGGTGAGGATCAAGGCTCCTCTCCAATTTGTTCAAATAGGCTAGATAAGCATTCTGCAAATCTTACCAAAATGTCTTTTCAAAATGTTTTTTTCAAATTTTTTTGAAATACAACAGAAACACAAAGTAGTACTAACAGCTAAAACTTTAGCTTGCTAACATATTTGAACTTCAGCTGATTGTCTCATGAATGTAACCGGCACATTTCTTTCCACATAGCAAATCCAAAACACATTGTTACATGAAATTAATCTAACTGTATACTTTACAACACTGAGAGGGGAAACATTACTTCTATCTGTGATTTCGGCCATCTTCTAGCTATCAAACAACAGTTTTTATTTGCATTGCTAAAGGTGGACTAACTTAATTATTACCTGTCCAGCAGAAATCAGGCAACTCTTTGAAAAGTCGCCACTTTGAAAACATCTGTCCCGCATCAGAGCCTTCCATCTGGGAAAATCCACAACAATTATAGCCTTGATTTCTGGTGTCATATATCTGCATTTTTCATATCTGGCTTCATCATGTTCGCTTCTTTGACAACAAAGATTGACGCGCTGTTGGCTCGTGCTAAGTAATACGTGTGGACATTCATTTGTCCAAATTTCACTTCTCTTGATACTTCTAATAAACCAGACAACTAGTCAGAGATTGTATATTAATATTATTTCTTCTCCTTCTTCTTCATATGCATTCAACCTCCAGCCATTTTTCCGTTTTTAGCTGTAGAAACATGGCAACGGAACATGACTCAACATGGCGGCCTACATGTGGGAGGGGGGGTTATATAGAAATGACATATTCTAATGGAATAAAATATAGTAATTCAGTATGCAAGGTCTTTATACACCACTGAAGACATGGTCATGGTTATTTTATTGCATTTCTTTCAAAAAATATTACACACTGAACCTTTAAAACATGCATTCACATGGCCGTATAATGCGAAAAATTAACATGATTTTATTTGTGGGTGCAGCCTTCAGACAGAGCTCAGGCTTGAAAATCTCATCCCGGTGGTTCAAAGCTCCTGTGCTACCGGTGTAAACACCAACACCCCAGTCCAGGCACAGTCAGCTAAGCTAATAGGGCTAGCTGACGAGCCAAGCGAGCACGCAGCATAACAGGGCCCAGCAGCCTCAATGGACATGACATTAGCTAATGACAGAGTGATGGAAGATGATGCTGAGAGTTGAATCTAACAAGATGAAAGGAGACAGTGACTGAGAAGACACCAGGTGGCAAGCTAGCCAACAAAGCTAGACAGCAACCAGCGCAAGAGCAATTGCATTACCGATGTCCAAGTGTGTTATATATTTTGCTAACATCAACTTGAGATTTATAGCTTGCGGCTAAAACTCTGCCTATGAAACCTCTGGCTGATTTAGCTCCAGCCATCAACTTTGCTAACACAGGCAAACCTTAAGCAAGCACAACAACACAAGACACAGCAAGTCCGCTAATAAGTTATTACTGACTAGTCCAACAGCAAGAAGTAGAGATGTCCAGATCAAATCACGAGATCGTAAATCGGGCCCGATCATGTTGTTTCAGACTCGATCGGAATCGGACGTTACCTCCCGATCAGGATTCGGATATAAATGTACATATATGTATATATAGATGTGCTTTGCAAACACTGTGGCACTTTTATTTTTGTATTTGTTTACATGCCTGCCGGGTATTTTAAATTGAGGTGCTATTTGTTTTTATTTTAGAATTTTTATTATATTTACTGTTGCACTAAAGTCCAAAAGTGAAGAATTTATGTTATTTATTACTTGATTGTTCAAGCTACAGAAGATACAAGCTACAAGCTCACAGAAGTGCTCTGTTTGTTAACAGAATTGTTGAATGTTAAAAAAAGAATAAAGTAGAGCGTAAAAACAGATCCAGGATGTTCCTAATTTTTTATTTAATTCACCTTGTTTTAAGTATTACAGACGTATCGGATCAGGACTCGGTATTGGTAGATACTCAATATCAAATGACTCGGACTCGGACTCAAGGGCAAAAAAAACTAATTGGGACATCCCTAGCAAGAAGGACAGCTTCTGTCACCCACTGTCTTGTTAAGCTAAACGGTGCGTTGTTTGAATGATTCCCCCATATCATCCCCCTCCGCCCCCCTCTCTTACCATCCTGGAGAGGGACGTCAACAGACTGTTCAGGAGGCAGAAACCTTGCAAAGCAGCCAGGGGCGGACTCTGTCTCCACCTCCACCCTGAAGCACTGCACCAATCAGCTGTCTCCGGTGTTCAAGGACATTGACCACCTGGACTCCCCAGGAACCTACGCCAGGATCCTGTTTATATGGATTTCCCCTCTGCTCTTCTCCCTGTTCACCCACTGCTGCACCTCCAGTCACCAGTCCGTCAAGTTTGCAGATGACACCACCATCATTGGGCTCATCTCAGGTGGGGATGAGTCCACTTGCAGGTGGGAGATTGACCATCTGGAGACCTGGTGCAGCCAGCCAACAATCTGGAGCTCAACGCTCAGAAGACAGTGGAGATGGTTGTAGATTTTTGAATGAGCCCTGCCCCACCATTCCCTGTTATCCTGGGTGATTCTGCAGTCGTTACTGTGGACTCCTTTGGCTTCCTGAGCACCATCATCTCTCAGGACTTCAAGTGGGAGCTTAACATCACCTCCATCATCAAGAAGGCCCAGCAGAGGATGTACTTCCTGCGGCAGCTGAAGATGTTCAGTCTGCTAAAGACAATGATGGTGCACTTCTACACCACCATCATCGAGTCCATCCTCTCCTCCTCCGTCACCATCTGGTATGCTGTTGCCACTGCCATGGACAAGGGCAGGCTGCAGCGGATCATTCGCTCTGCAGAGAAGGTGATTGGTTGTCACTTCCCATCTCGTCAGGACCTGTACGCCTCCAGGACTTTGAGGCGTGCAGGAAAAATTGTGGCTTACCCCTCCCATCCCGGAGACAAACTGTTTCAGATTCTCCCCTCTGGCAGGAGGCTACGGTCCATAAGGACCAAAACCTCTCACCACAACAACAGTTTCTTTCCAATGGCAGTGGGACAAGGCCTGGGTCCCCACTGTGACTGACTGTCATGCCCCCCTCCCCAAACACACACGCACGCACACACACACACACACACACACACACACACACACACACACACACACACACACACACACACACACACACTCCTGACCCCACACTAACTGCGCTTTAGGCTCATGTTGTGAACTTTTGCACACACTTGTCAGCATTGTATTATAGTATTATTGTTTTTTTTTGAAAACTGGTACATTTTTTGATGTCCTTACTTTTTATATATTTATATTTATATTTATGTTCATATGTACTGTAATCTCCAGTTTATACCAAGGCAAATTCCTCATATGTGAAAATGTACCTGGCAATAAACCCAATTTTAGTTCTGATTCAAATGTTGTGAAGAAGATACACTTGATAAGAGCGAAAGCTAAGATGATCACAATGAATGTTTTAGGACCAAAGACCATGCGGGATATCCTGAATGACCTATCCCCAACTGAAGGTGAGCATGTGTTTTACTTGTTGCCACCGATGGCTCAAACACGGGAATTGTTTCCAGTGTGCGTGAGATATTTTTCTGTCTGATAGAGTGTGGTGCAAGTTACTAGACTTTTATGAAGACAGTGATGAAACTGCAAATGGTATTCAAGTTCTGATGAACTGCCTGAAAAAGCATGTACTGGAAATAAAACACATCACAAGTAGCTATGTTCTTTTTAGTGTATCATATGTACATAAAAGGGATAGCCTTTTCTACAGTGCAAGAGTCACAAGTGTTTTGTATTAGAAAAATAGTAAAGGTAACAGGTAGTGGTTCAATTAAAGGCAACTGCTGTAAATAAACTATTATTAAACATAAAAAATATTGAATTAAGAGATTAGCTGTCATTATGACAAATTACTTAAAAAAGTACACTAAAATATTTCATAGTGACAAAGGCAACACTAAATGTGCTACATAAATAAAATGCCTTGCCTAATTGTCAAAGTTAAGTTTGGAGTTTGGTGCAAAAGAATGCATTATGTCAGCAAGTGTTCTCACAAGAATAGAAGTATAAATGTGTGTTTGCAGGGCTGTATGAGAGTTTTTAAAAGTAAGGAAACGGCTGAGTTTGCCTACCAGCGGCCAAAATATAGTAGGCACAGCCAACAAGTCCTTGAAGCCATATATTCTTTAGCTGAATCTAGCATAAAGAGCTATACGTCTAGATGTTTTTGTGCTGTTAAAACCCTTTATTTATCTATAGTAGATTCTCCTATTTGCCAACATCCTGCCAAACATTTTAAAGTGCATTCACCAGTGGAGTAAATAAATAAAATCAATATTATTTTCCACAAAGTAGCTGCAGTGGGCAAACTAGGTTAAGTGCCTTGTTAAGAGAACTTAGATATTGGTTCTTGACGGATTTGCACAATATGACTCAATCACTTTTTTTATTTCACATTTCCCTAGTCCAGAAATCTTCTGTTTCTGCCTTCTGGTCACAAGCCCCTGTCTTTACCTTCAGGCTACAACAGTCCCAGCAGGCAACGTTTCCACTTGTCTGCAATAACATATCCAAGTACAGCGATATTGACTGACAGTTGCCTGACTAAATCAAGATATCTGGATTCTGAGCTAGCTAAAATAATGGCCTGTCAGCAACGTTGCTGCTTTTACTGACGACTGTTTTCTGCAAAGATGCCCCTTGTTCCTCTCCTTCTTTTCCCCTGCATGAATATTAAGCTCAAGGAGATAAGTTAGCAAGTACTGAAATCCCCTTAGTCTATTATGTATGTTTACAGAGGGTGTGCACTAGAAAAGAGAGAAGAAATCCAGCATTCCCTTGCATAAATTTCCATTCTCAACATCTACAGTGCCATTCAACATTTTGTGTGGAAAAGAAAAGACAAAACAAAAAAAGAGAGAAGTCTGGCAGCAAAGCTGAAGCTTAAGGCAGTTCCCTGTCAGTTGGTTCATTTTCTCAGTGCAGGAGTATGGAAATGTGCTTTCACAGAACTGGTGCTGAAGTAAGCTATGAACATCATGTTTGGAATGTTTAGTTTGTCAACATACGTTCAGAACAAATGAACAGAGAGACTGGAAAAGCAACTTTAATGTCAATAAATCTCTATAGCTGTTGTAGGTTATTAGTTAGCTATTGATAAATGTTGTAGGTTATTAGTTAGCTATTGATAAATGAGGTAGTAGTACAGCATATATGTGAAACTCAAGAGATGACCTTGAGAATAAAGTATAGTGAGAAAAAAAAACAATGAATAACACATTGAGATGTACAACAAAGGTTATAAGAAGACCCAGAGGACAAAAGAAGGACAAAAAGAAAAACAAAAAAACAAGATAGGTGTTCTCTAGCAAATCCTAAGATAAATATCTGGGTTTTAACCATGGCTCGAATTACAGGATGGATTGGGGAGGTCTGACCCACTTAATTAAGGCAATTTTGGAGACACTAATTAACCTAGCCTGCATGTCTTTGGATGGTGGGAGGAAGCTGGAGCACCCGGAGAGAACCCATGCGGGCACGGGGAGAACATGCAAGATCCACACAGAAAGGCCAGAACCTTCCGTGGTTACCAACAGTGCTAACCACTGCACCACCACGCCGCCCTATATCATTTCATATTTTATCTAATTTTCAGCTAACACCAGTGCTCAGGCATGAGCAGTGAAATAGCGTATTAGTTATTTTAGACACACAGTTTATTATTTAATTTTTAAGTCTTCTACAATAAGCATGATATTTGTTTTCACTGTGGAATTCAAATGTTTACAGTTTTATTAATATAGTGCCAATTCATAACAAAAGGCATCTTATTGCACTCTGTTTAATATAATTTACAGAGACCCAAAAATTCCCAATTCCCCAACATGGAATGACATCTGCTTGATTGAACTCATATTACACGTCATTCACAGCCAACATAAGCAAGAGGAAATTTGCCAAAAAAGTTGAAACTTAAAACTTAAGAATCTCCTTAAGAATTAGTAATTGAACATGATAATGCAGACTGTATTTTATAATAGTGTCTTTGGTTTTGGTTCAGCATTGTGTGGGTCTGTGTTTGAGCGCTCATGATGGTCTGCTGTTGTGTGTCTGACTTTCTGGCAGTTTTGCTGTAGAAAAGTGAGCTATGACTACAAAAGTTGCCGTGTGGCATGGGGAACTGCGAATTGGTGTAATGAATCTGATTTGTCACCATTAGTTAAATAAGCAAGGATATTTTAAGCATTGTAAGATTTTAGTTTACTGAAGCCTGTGCCTGTGCCTGCGCTGTACTGGGTTTCCTTATGACCTGGGAAAAAAGTTGACCCCCCCCGGTTGTCACTGTATAATTCACACCCTGGTTTTAACATGCTAGTTGTTCAGCTTTCTCAGTCAACTAATCGCTGACATTTACATGGGTTATTATGCCACTGGGTGTTCCAACGTTCTTTTTAATTATGTTTAAATCCTTCATACAGTGGCTTTAATATACTGTTCAAAAAATTAAATAGTGTAGCTTGAAGTATGTAAATATAAGAGTGCTGTAAAGTAAGAATACTCAAAAATAGTGTTAATAGATTATATTGATCAAATAACAAAATGCAAAGTGAGTGAAAAAAAAGATCCTATCTAAACCAAATCAATATTTGGTTTGACCACCCTTTAATTTAGGTAATGTAGGCATTTCTCAATTTTCCAGAAAACCCTTCTGGATATACTCAGCAACTAATTGAGGTCCAAGACCCCACCTTACAAAAAATTTGTATAGTAGACCATCTTCAGTAAGTCCAGGTCAACTCCAAGAGTAAGTAACGTGGAGCTTGAATCAGCCAGTTCTGTCACCATACCAACAGCTTGAAAATAACATACATTCCCTTTATTGGAACCTCAATTAAAAAAACAGAAAGACATCTATTAACAAAACGTAATGTAACACACTGCAACAACCACAACAATTTATTTACATCAACAGTGAATCAGATAAATGAGGTAAAGAACAAGAATAAACCAATAAATTAAGTTCTAAATATATGAAGACTTTCCTCTATAAAAAGCAAAACATACTGGCCTGTGTGTGCATTAAATATGTTACAGGAACTCTTTCCTTAACCTCCTTAAAACATATTGAAACTATTGTTCGAGGCAAAGGTGCCAAGGCTAAGATACCAAACATGTCAGGCTGACAAGGAAAACCTGTGAAATATTCTGCTCAGGAGTCTACATAATTTCCAGCTGATGTAATAGTGTAGCCACTAACTTTGAATATTTCAGTCAATATAAGGTTTTTATAGCTTCAATGAAGTGTAGAAATAACACTTTGTTAGATTATCACATTACCATTAAATTTTATCAATTTCATAAGCTAAGTAGCAACAATATCATCACATCAGGGCTAATGATTGCAGGACAACTAAACATAGCCATCTGACCAGTGGGCTACATGTACAATGGTAGAACAACCAAAGTCAGTAGCAGGACACCCACAGTCAGAGGCAAGATGCCAGGACACTCACATTTAAAGCCAGTAAACTGGCAGGACACCCACGTGTAGCTGTAGTAAGATGCCAGGACACCCATTTTTAGCAATATGACAGCAGCAGGACGTCCATGTTTAGTTGCAGACAGCTATGGATTTGTATGACTGTTATACCACAGTATATGATGATTTAAAACCGTGCACAATTCAAACCAGTAAGGAAAACCTCAGGCATTGTAGCCCAGCTTTGTTCACTCCAATGCATTGTAATGTTCCAGCAAGACCCCCGGAGCAGAGCCTTGGCCTTAAAACCATGGTGATGCTGCCACTGGAGAGGAACATTTATGTGGGATTGTGCTTTGGTTTATTGTGATTCTGTGGGGTTGTTAGCCAGTAAGCTACTTACCCTGCATCCTCTGAGTGAAGGCAACAGCTAAACAGATTTTTCGAGAAATTATTCACCCATGTGATTGTTATAAGAACACCATTATTAATTAAGTTAATTATGTATAATCAAGTTTAAGTGCTGATTATGCATTACATTTTAGAGCTTAAGTTGATAATCTTGCCAAGAGAAACTCACAGCAGAATGTGCTTAAAGTCCTACCTCAGCAACATTACATGAATCTGTTTTTTTTTAGGAGAGGAAGTGGGGTGGCCAAAGCTTAATAATAACAGATTAACAAATACGTCTATGATTAAAGAATGATTATTTTCACTGAGGATGGCTGGACCAGGACACAGAAAACAGACTGAATATTTAAACAGTATAGAAGAGTGGAATGAGTTATATAGATCCTTACTTTATCGACAGTAGTCATGTTTTCATTAATTGATAAGACGTACAGTATATTGACCTTCTTGAATGTCAGATGTATCTTATGTGAGAGACAGGCTCAAAATTTGTTTGCATTAAACTGTCATAAGTCCACAACATAGATGTACTCCAGCAAGACCAACAAGAAGGTTTTGTTTAACAACTTTTATGTGGTTTTATTGTCCTACTGAGGTATAATAACTGGCAGTTTTCCAACACCCACTTATTCCATGTCTCAGAACATCTGGCCTTGGAAAGAATACAGAGATGGCCTTCTGCTATGACTTAAATGTTACTGCACTGTATGTGCCATAGCTCCAGGCAAAGAATCTATTAATTTGCAGATCTAATGAACATATAGATTTCTAGTTTCTGTAACATCAGCACCTTTGCTATGTTGTTACCCCCAGGTTTTGTGACATTCGTCTGTTCTATGCTCAGTTAGTTTTGTACCATTAAATGACTATTTATGGGACACAATTTTACCCTCTCTTGGTCTCACTGGAGCTCTTGCCTTTACAGGATGACCCACGGGACATATACAGGACTTTATTACAGGTGAATTACTGTTTATAAAGACCATTGTTCTGAAATGCTTGTATTGTCAGTTCTGCCATAAAGACAAATTGCTAAGAGCCTATATTGAAAGGTGACAGGAGTGGTAAGGCTAAGTTGTATTGTAAAATCACAATTTTCTAGCACAGTGTTTTTAAAAAACAAAACAAAACAAAACTATATAGCATCATGAATTCTTGGTCACTGTTTGTTTTAAAAACTCATTGAAATATGTATTGCATCCATCAAAATACATAACCTGTTTCTCTGTAATCTTTTCCTGTGGATACTGGCTTTCAGTTTGCATATTATAACATTAACTTGCAGCTTCATTTTCAAAATGTAAAAACAGACGTCAAGATTCTCATCTGTCACGCCATGAAATACAAATTGGAATTGTTCCATAGACGGAGAATTGTGAGAGATTGAATTTGTGAATGCATTATAATATTGATTTCAGCACCTACTTTGCGCTGAAACAGGGTGTCCCTCTTGGTAGATCTACTGTATGAGCCAAAAAGGGAAAATAAAATCATTCAGCTTCTCATTCTTTCCAAGTAATTGTTACAGTATCTTCACAATTCTGTGCCATCACATGGGTGGGTGTTCCAAATACATTACTCTAGAGGGGGAGGGAACAATGAAGTACAACAAGAATACAGAATGAAATGTCTGAGGTGAAAGGATTAACAGTGTTCATAATTCCGAGGCTGTCAGCTTTTTAAATTCACTAGTGGGTTTTTACTTCCATCTTCAGGTCGCTCCTTAAATTGCAAGTAATGTGTATACTGACCACGGCAACAAACAATATTTTACTGTAGTGGGATAAAACTATGAAATGCAGAAAAGGTAAACCATAGGTAAAAAAATACACTTTTATAAATAAAATGTGTTCCAAAATTCATTATGGTGTGTATTTTTTTTAACATCATTGTTGCTTTTATGTTTTTATCCTCAAACTGCTGAACCCACTCAAGCAGGTAGGCATCTTTAAGACCTCGCATAGTTGCTTCTGTTACACAGCTGCTGCATGACCTGGATAAACAAAATGCTGCAGAGACAGCAGTATTAACAGCATACTGCTGTTGTTAGGTCAGATACACTAGGGGCACAGGCTTTATAGTAAGTGCTCAATTGTTTGAATTACGTGTTCCAAATTAAATTGTTTGAAGCGAAGAGGGACATTTTCAGAAGGGTTAATCTTTCCTCTAGACCTCAAATGCGATTGTTTAAACATTATACTACATATTTCTATTGTGTCAATCTACCATATGAATGAAAGCAATAAATACAGATCCACAGACTTCACAACGGCAAAATGTCCATAAGTGAAAAACATATTAAATACACTGGATTTAATGTGGTAACATGTATGGTTAAATATGTAACTGTATTTTTAAACACAGTAGTCGTTAGCAGCAATAGCTCAGACTACAGTCATAGTAAAGAAAGGATTTGAAACACCTGAATGGCCGGTTTAGATCATCTTTACATAGTGAAGACTAAGGGGGTGAATGAATGACTAACTGCAGGAAGAGCTCAGGCTGCAGTGCAAACACATGCTTCCAGTGAGCCAGCCACAGCACGAGCCATACATAAACATGCATGTTTATCTGTGCATCTCTGAGCCAGCTGAACCACTTGACAAAATGATAAAGACTGACAAATCGCAGCTGCACTGCTAGTAGGGAAGATAAAGACTCGGCCGATGGGAGCCAACAGTTATAACCAGCAGAACAAAGTTAATATACTGCTGATTTTGACTTGTAATTGTTTTTGTCAGATTCTGTTGTTGATGGCTGCACAGCAGGAATGCTGAGCGTGACTACCATGAGCAAAAACAACCTAAAGAAACAAATCCTACTTGGACCAAGAGGGTTTACTTCTGAAAAAGTATTTCCATATGCTAAGCTATGTTTGTATATGGGTTCTGTGATTATGGGTCTAAATGACTAGCAACCGTTAAAGGCAGACTAAATAGTAGAGCTAGTGTGAATGTTAGCATATGGCAAAGGAGCTTTTAGCAGAGCGGTGTATACTGTAAAGTAGGTAATATTCTCTTTGTATTTGTCCAGAAGGTGAAATGTTGCCAAGATTGTACTTGAGTACAATTTCTATACTTTATACAGTTTAAATTTAAAGTAACTAGTGTTCTCTTCAATTACATCAGTTATCTTAGGTACTAGTTAGTTTGCAGACTAAAGTATTACATAAAAATATATATGATAAGCTCATAAAACAGGATGAACGGCTAAATTAAGTACTTGGACTCTTGTGCCACTTGGACTAGTGTCAACATTAAAATGGTGCTTTGCAGGTTAATACATTTCACTGTCAAAGAGACAATGCATTGTAATGAGAACTTTTTGCTGTTAATGCTACTTTCTAATATAACTTTTGAATTGAAGGTTATTTACACTAAATTTCCCTAAGATGGATGATCTGTAATAGAGAAGGCTATTTTTACTTGTTGATTTTACTCATTTATCGTATTCATTCACCTTGTGCTTTTATTTTTCAGATTTTATGTATTTATTTATTTTTCAGATTTTATTTAATTGAAATTGTTTTAATGTTTTTAATCTTATTTTTATCTAGTAAAACACTTTGTAAATTTGTTTTGAAAGGTGCAGTATAAATTAAGTTTACCATCTATACTAAATTAGTACTTCAACCACTGCATTTGATGTATTTACAAATATTGTTAAATTTTCCATAGAATCCATAGAATCTGTAATAAAAGCTAATTATAATGCATTCCACAAGTGAAAAACAATTAATAATAACAATTCTGCCTAAACTAATAAACCAAAATCCTCTACTATAGAAACATTTTATTTACTTGTATCTGTCATTTTTGTGCCATTTGGAAAATAAAGATTTGTTCACAAGATACTACTGACAGCAAAAAGAGAATGATTTTTAGTCTAATAAGGACACATGAATTGTGATCCTGTGTTTTCAGAAAGCTCCTGTGACCATGGTGACCAGACAATACATGTGGCATGTTGAACTGAATAAATAAGATGAAAAATGCATATAATTATATGTTGCAGCAGTGATACATAACCCAAAACACAACTATTATCATTCATCAGTAGAAAAGAATCTTAAATAAAATACTTCAACCAGAATTAAGCACATTCATAGCACGGAAAACTAGTTTCTCACCCTGCACAACTAGGTGTCCTGCTAGAGGGAAGAAACTTGAATTCCCTATTAAAGAGATGTGGAGGACACTCCAGCATAGCCCTAGCTTTCCTGACAACCTGACACTGTGTGGCTGTGACAGGTCCAAGTAAATTTGGGTATGGCCCTCCAGGGTCCCACATAAATGAACTTCTCTGAAGGCAGACAGGTCCCGACCATGGCTCTTGAGCAGTCCCAGGCCCATTTGCTCATGAGGGGAGAGGAATACTTAGAGCAAGTAGCCCGCAGGAGCAGTCATGTAGTTCAGCTGGCGTCAGATACTGATGGTGTTGTGTGAGCTTTACTTCAGCCATGCTTTTTACAGGAGCGATGAGGCCTTACAAAGACCCTTTGTTTCAGCTAAGTAGACAGAAAGAAGTAGTCAGCAGTCCTGCCCACTTCATCAAAACACTCAACATTGTTAGAGCTCTGTTCAGTTTGTGAAGTGTGTGAGGAGCTGTCTCCTACAACTACACAATTCAGTGTTGTGTTTTCTTGTCTCATAGAAAACAGTCTATGTAGAGGGAGATGATTATCATGTAATTAGGCAATATATTGCATAATAAATATATTATATTATATTATATTACACACACACACACACACACACACACACGATCAGCCATAACATTATGATCAGTTACAGGTGAAATGAATATAATAACTGATTATCTTGTTACCGTGGCACCTGTCAATAGGTGGGATATATTACGCAGCAAATGAACATTTTGTCCTCAATGTTGATGAGTTAGAAGCAGGAAAAATAGGCAAGAGTAAGGATGTGGGCGACTTTGAAAAGGGCTAAATTGTGATGGCTAGATGACATTTAGCCTACCTCATAAACCATAAACCTGATGTTCTCCACCGAACCATCCAAAGTGTACTCTCAGTGGCAGGGTAACACAAGATCAGATCCATCCAGGGCTGAGACTGAACAGTACTGGAAGAACACATGGGAGAAAGAGGGATCCCACAACGCCAATGCTCAGTGGCTAGTGGATCTAAGAACATATCACAGCAATCTCCCAGAAGAAAAACCAGTAACTATTACAACGACAGACATCCAAGAAAGAGTGGCAGGTATGAAGAGCTGGACAGCACCAGGCCCTAACATGATCCACATCTACTGGCTGAAGAAACTAACTGCACTCCATGAATGCCTGACAGCACAAATGAACCAACTGCTGATGGATGGGACCCACCCAGAATGGTTAACCCAAGGACGGACAATCCTGATCATGAAGGATCCCCAGAAGGGAACAATCCCATCCAACTACCAGCCAATAACCTGCCTCTGCACAACATGGAAGCTCCTGTCAGGCATCATAGTGGCTAAGATGAGTAGGCACATGGCTCAATACATGGACAGGGCCCAGAAGGGAATGGGCAGTAATACCAGAGGAGCCAAGCACCAGCTACTGGTGGATAGAGCAGTCAATCGAGACTGCAAGACCAGGCAGACCAATCTGTGCACTGCCTGGATTGACTACAAGAAAGCCTACGACTCAATGCCACATACATGGATACTGGAATGCTTGGAGATGTACAAGATCAACAGGACACTAATAGCCTTCATCAAGAACTCAATGAAGCTGTGGAAAACAAGTCTGGAAGCCAACTCAAAGCCAGTTGCACAAGTCACCATCAAGTGCGGCATATACCAAGGCGATGCACTATCCCTGCTGCTGTTCTGCATAGGCCTGAACCCCCTCAGCCAGATCATCACAAAGACTGGCTACGGATACCGATTCGGAAGCGGAACAATCATCAGTCACCTCCGCTACATGGATGACATCAAGCTCTATGCCAGAAATGAGCGAGACATTGACTCACTGATCCACACTACCAGGATCTACAGCAACGACATTGGAATGTTGTTCGGACTGGACAAGTGTGGTCGCATGGTATCAAAAAGAGAGAAGATTATCAGAACCGAGGGGACTGAACTACCAGAAGGCCACATTGCAGATGTTCAGGATAGCTACAAATACCTTGGGGTGCCACAGGCTAACGGAAACCATGAGGAGGCAGCACCTACAAAGAATGAGGCAGGTCCTGAAAAGTCAGCTGAATGGGAAAAACAAGATCCGAGCCATCAACACATACGCCTGGCCAGTCATCAGATTCTCCGCTGGTATAATAAACTGGCCAAAGGAGGAGATAGAGGCTGCTGACATCAAGACGAGGAAGCTCCTCACAATACATGGAGGGTTTCACCCCAAATCCAGCACCCTGAGACTGTCCACCAAGCGTAGCGAGGGAGGCCGAGGGCTAGTGAGTGTCAAGACCACTGTCCAGGATGAAACAACGAAGATCCAGGAGTACATCAGGAAGATGGCCCCCAAAGATGAAGGGCTTAGTGAATACCTCAGGGAGCAGAAACCTGAAGGTGAGGACAAGGAAGATGAAGAACTTTCATGGAGGGACAAGCCGCTACACGGCATGTACCACATACAAATAGAAGAAGTGGCTGATATCAAGAAATCCTACCAGTGGCTGGAAAAGGCTGGACTGAAGGACAGCACAGAAGCACTAATCATGGCGGCACAAAAACAGGCACTCAGTACAAGATCAATAGAGGCTGGGGTCTACCACACCAGGCAGGACTCCAGGTGCAGACTGTGCAAGGATGCCCTTGAGACAGTACAGCACATAACAGCAGGGTGTAAGATGCAGGCAGGAAGTGTGTATATGGAACACCATAACCAGGTAGCTGTCATAGTGTACAGGAACATCTGCCATGAGTATGGGTTGGAAGTCCCAAGGTCAAAATGAAAGACACCTCCTAAGGTAGTTGAGAATGACCGAGCTACGATCCTGTGCGACTTCTAGATCCAGACTGACAAACCGGTGATGGCTAACCAACCAGACATCGTGTTGATCGACAAACAGCAGAAGAAGGCAGTAGTGATAGATGTGGCAATCCCAAGCGACAGCAACATCAAGAAGAAGGAATACGTAGCTAGATAAATACCAAGGAGGATTTTTTATTATTTTTTTATCAGCATGTTAGCATTGTCATTTTGAGCATGTTAGCATGGTGATGTTAGCATTTAGCTCAAAGCTTTAAACCACTCTGTTTAAGTTCAGCCTCACAAAAGTACTAGCATGGCAGTAGACTCAGTCTTGTTTTTTAATATTTTTTTTATTTACATTTGGACTTCTTATACTTTATGTCTGTAACACTGTGGGATAGCATTACTGTACACTATGTACATGTTGACAGCAGAACAGCCAGGGAAGTTTTTCATTGTATCAAAATACACTGATGGCAATTTAATGCATTCAAAAATACTGAATCTTTAAATACTTTTGTTGAGATTGTGCCACACAAATCTCACTTAAACATTCTGACTGTCCCTGACAGCTGCCTAAAAATTAGTGAATACATTTAACTGAAAAAATTAAGCTTTTCAAAGATGACAAAGCCCCTATATAATCTGTTACGCAAACTCAACAGTGGTTTGACAAGCACAAGGAATCTGTTCCCCAATGACAAGATCTAAAACTTGGTTGGACGTTTGGGAGAAAAGAGAAGTAGGGTAAAACAGAGTTCAGTGCAGCGATATTCCACTACACCAAAGGTTATTAATATTTCTTCATTGGCAGACAGGGAAGTTTTAAATATGCATATGCCTTCAATTCTATAACATCTATCATCAGTAGTTAATGCAACAGACTTTGGTACAGGTGATCGTGGGTTCGATTCCTGTTCAAGGCGGGGTATCCAGGCGGACCCCTCCTTGCTTCTTGTCTATGAGTGAAACCGCAAAGACAAGAGCCATACCAGCTTGTACGTCACCCGGGTCAACAAGGTCCGTTTCAGGTGATTGGGAACCAGGGCAATCTGATGACAAATGGGCTACTGGAACTGAAGACATTCATGGACTAGAGCTCCAATAACAGTGGATACACATGTTGCTACAGCAGATTCCAGGTAAAACATCAGAGGTCTCTGTCAAGAAGAGTGCAGTCCTTGGAACAGCTAAGATACTGCGCAGAATCCTCAAGCTCGGGGCCTCTACCAGAGGATGACACATACCACACCGCAAGGTGTTATACACACATATATATACTTTTGTTTTTGCCCCCATTCATCATGAGCTGAACTCAAAGATCTAAGACTTTCTCTATGTACACAAAAGGCCTATTTCTCTCAAATATTGCTCACAAATCTGTCGAAATCTGTGTTAGTGAGCCTTCTCCTTTGCTAAGATAACCCATGTACCTCACAGCTGTGGCACATCAAGATGTTGATCAGACAGCATAGGTATTGCACAGGTGTAATACAGCTTTCTTTTCTTCCTTTTATTTTTTTTGTAAAAAGGAGATTCTGTGTTTTCAGCTTACACTTGGTGTGAAGAAAACCCTCATAACTAATATTCAAGTCTGTGTGAAAAATCATGTATTTAATTGTAATAAATCTAAGCAAAATGAGCCTAAAATATAGTACATTGTGAATATAATTTTAGTAGAGAGTAAAATTATTGAAAATACACAAAATCAGTTTAAATTCCCTCATGTAAACAAGGTCACAGTAAATGGTGTAGGACTGCCAAGACAGGGACAGTGGACATGGTTCACAGCTTACACAATTATGCACACTTTGGGCACAATCAGTTCTGTGGTCACTGGCATTCTCCATAATTTTAGGGACAGGTGTTCTCTTTCTTCTTCATATTCCCTCACTGCAGCAGAAAATGGAAAAAAAAAACACTTCAGCAGATGTGTGCGCTACTTGAGCGTGACATATCTACTGAAGAGTGCACACAGGCTTTTCTTAGTGCAGTCATCATCATACCAGAAGAAGCTGTCTATTTTCACTGTTCTGGGGGTTATTCACTGAGTAAAATTGCACGTGTCCCTGCATAAAAAAATTCAGCTGCATGTGATAATATAAGCAGAAACGCAAACTTGTTTTTGTGTCCAGCTGGTATGATAGTTTTAAATGATAAATAGTGATAACACTGCTGCTAAATAAAATTTGTGATTTGGGTTTAAGCTGTAATGAGATGCAGACAATAACATGTTTTGTCTTAGATGGTAATGGTTCATAGTGCAATAAGTGTAAGAAGAATACAATTTTCTGCCCTTACAGTTCGGTTTGGCTTCAGGCCTATGGCAAACAGCTGCAGATAGACTGACTTGCTGAAAATGCTGAAAGAAATGAGCAAAAAGAAGTTAAATACAGAAAAAATACAGAAACTGTCATTACTGCTTTAATCCACAGGGTGGTGCTCTTTTATAAATTTTGACCAACAAACAAAAGGTGCATGAGAGTTCTGTCAACAAATGTACCCTCCATATTTAAATTTTGCTCAAAAAAGAGGGTTAAAGACCCAGTCTGTCATTGTTTGACCAGATAAATTACAGTTCTGTTCCTCATTCGATCACATATAAAGTACAGGGCTGTTTTATGAATATTACTGGTGTAAGATGACCTTTCACAGCAATAAATACATTTTAAAAAAATTAAAGCTACAAGGGGATTTTGCTTATGGCTTTACCTTTTTGTTATACAATTGGTTAATGGATTGTAGCATAAACTCTAAGATATAGTGTACATGCCATCTGGCAAATTCAACTGTGGCTCTCCAGTGTGTTTTATTAAGATAATGAATTGTAACGATAAGAAAAGTTGTGAGAATAGAATTAATTCAAAGTGAAAATTTGCATCACTTGTGTATTTCGGTACACTGGACACCCTTTTTTTGGTAATGTCTGCACATTTTATTCCAACCAAATAATATCATGTCATCAGTCACTGTGTTCCCTGAACAAAGGTGTCAGCTAATGAAAGATTTACTACGTCGGCCTTTGTGGCAACACTATGACAGCTCTCATCAAATATAAATTTGGCAGTTTTGCTGGGGACAAATTTCTCCATCTAAGCGCACAAACTATCACTTAGAAAAGGTGTTGCTGATTTTACAAAAACAACAGACTGTGGACATTTACTTAAACATAAATACCATTTTAATCTTAACCATACTGTCCATCCATACGTTACTCTTCAGTGATACAATATAGACTTTAATTATCAGTGCTATGTGTGACTTTTTTGAGATACAGTTAATTAAATTAAACATTAGCCTCATTAATGCGTATCTGGCTGCCAATCATCCATCGTCTTTTTATTCAACTGCATCCTTGCCATTCTTCACACATTCTTAGTCACCATCTGTCAAAAATGAATAATTGAGCACCATATCTACCGCTGTTTAACATTTGCTTTACCCGAATACTGACAAAGTCCTGTGAGGGCTGTCCTTGTGATTTTTATCTGTGCTTTGACACTGATAATCAAGCACAGAAAAAGAAACTGTATTGGACTTATAAGCAAGTTAAATTTGTGTTTTTCCTACCTTTAGGCTGGTGTATAAAACCCTGTTGTAAACGTTTTACACAGATTATTTCACCCCTCTTTCTGGCTGATACAACCACTGTCCACCTAATTTGCAGCCCTGCACAGACATGTTAGTACATGTGAGTGGTTGTCTTCACTAGACATGAGCATTTCTCAGGGACTTGCACTAATTACTTAGACTTTATGATTCACTAAGCTTGAAATCACTAAGTATACAGTACACTTCCAGTGCCACTTAAACATTTATTTGTATGCTAAAACACAAATCAACCTGAGATCTACAAATGTGTCTTCTTTTGGGTTTGAGATCATAGAGTGAGTAGTACAAAGATGATCAATCAGTGTGTAGTTTGCTTAAGTATACCCTGTTTGCTTTGAACCTTTGTCTTGTAGTGTGGTGTTCGATCCTCAGCTCTTCCTGACCACAGCACTGAACCCCAAATTGAACGTGTTGAGTGTGTGAATGTCAACCAGCAGCTTTAAGATACCTAAAAGATCTCAAGAAGATTTGACAGGTTAAGATATATGAGATATACAGTACAAATAGGCCCCGGTGAGTGCCTTACAAACAAACAGCAGGATTTTAAAATCAGTTTTCAATTTTGGACAATTGGGTAGGAATCATAGAATTGGGAGACCAAACACGACAAACTGAAACTCACTCTCATTAAGTGCGAGAAACCATCTTTGATGTTTGAGACACCGCTCCTTCAAAGAAAAAGACCTCATGCAGAGGGTGTTTTTTTATTTTTATTAATGACTCTTGCATATTAATTTGTTTTATATTTTTCCTGTTGTCTCACATCAAAATAGTAATAATAATAATGATAAATAATAAAATCAGATTGAGAGCTATGAACATAGAACCCCCTTTAATTTTCAAGGCCCCACATTTACTGTCCCCCTATTATCTAAAGCTCTACATTTAACTCATGGGCAACCTTCTCCTCATTATCATGATTGAACATGACATGAACGATTCAAAATGACTAAGCCCTTTAGGCTTCCACGTGTAGAGCTGAGTGCAAGCAGCAGAAGCTGCTTTACAGCTGACCACTTGTGCTCTGTGAGCGACTTGGCTCTTCATCAGGCTGAAGCAGTTTTCAGGCAGAGATAGACTTAGGGTGAAGCTGCTGTGTATATTTTGAGAAAACCCCGCCACACAGTAGCAGCTGCCTGAGAGCCACTTAATACCAGTATATTGTAGGTCTGAAAACACATACTCAACACAGTTTGGCGTTAAATCCACACTTTTGTGCCATTATGCTGTATAGCAGTTAGGCTGTCTTACTGCTTTGGCTATCTGCATATTTGTAGATTATGTCACATTGACCTATTTGCAGTGACTGCTATAAAATTACAAACTAAGTCAGCAGTTAATGTCAGTAATAACAACAGGCAACACGGCAAGACCGAATAACCCTGACTCCAACATTTTCTTTCATCCCTGTATTGACACTCAACTCAAATAAAATGTTAACAGTGAACTTGGAGAAATCAGGACAGGCAACAGAAATTTTGAGTGGTAAGTAACTGTAAACTGTGAAGGGAAAGCTTGATGTAGCAACAGTAGCTAAGGAGTGCAGGGCTTAGCCAATGATGAAAAAATTGTGTGTGTATATATATATATATATATATATATATATATATATATATATATATATATATATATATATGTCAAATTTTATTGATGTGGGTGAACAGAGCCACAGACACAAATACACAGACGTAAGTTATTTGGAAGCATTAGCAACTTTCTTGGCACGACAAGGTATTAATAGAAAAATTGGGCTGCCAGCGTACTAGATCCATGGTTGGTTGGCTCATAACTCATAACTGATAGTCCAAGTTCTTTGCAATTCTGTTGTAGTAGAAAGTTGTTGTGTATGTGCAGACATGACTTAAAGGAATTAAATGCCTGAATTATAATAAAGAAAGCTTCCCCTACTGTTTAACAAATACACTCACAAATCATAGGTTGTGAGTCACATGGATTCTGTGGCTCATCTGCGAACACAGCAAATTCATAGCACCACTGAATGTAAATGCAGTTGTCATGAATCAGATGTCCAATCTTTTCTAAGTGGCCATAGCGGGCACAGTACCATTCAAAGCGTAAAAAATTAGATGAATTCATCCAGCTCCATGTCGGGTGGTTCTTATCCTTGGCGTCATCCATTCAAATTTCTTCAGCACTCACCTTTCATCTGGTTTTATTTCTTACATGGGGCATAACTCATCTCTTTTAGATTAGCTTCTAGTGGGGTGAAATGAGCCATAAATTTCTTTTATGTTGTATTGGTGTAGTGATTCCCCTTTTCCAACGGCCTGAATAATTCTTTCCCCGCTGTATGTTTTATTGTACCACTGCGATGTGCCACACTGGCTGTCTTCAGCACCGTGTACTGCTGTTTGTCTAACAGATTTAGTACGAAAGCAGAGTGGACTTTCTTGTGGAAGGTTTATGCCATAACTTGGTTTTAAAAATATACAAAAAAATTAAAGTAATTAAAATTAAAATGTCTTTTTCTAAGCCTTACAACATTTGTTACATGTTTCACTCAGTGGCCGGGAGCCTTCATTTCTACCACCACTCTACTAAATCCTCAGCCCCATAATCTCCCATAAACACTCCCTGACTGTGGAACCTCCTTGGCACTGCCAGCATGTGTGTGCCAGCCCTATATACCCATTAGCATCGTAAAGCCTCTGCTTCTCATCCCCAACCCCCACTCCTCACAGCAAGGTGAGTTTGTCTGATGATTACTTCAATTTGCACTATGGGAGGCATTAATCCTCAACTCTGGCAAGAAATCTTTAAAAACAGAAAATTACTTATCCATCCTTATCCACCTCAGTCTTAAGTTGCGTGTGATTATTAGCAAAGGTTTTCATACTGCAGAAATTTAATTTTGCTTGCTCTATATCCCTGTAGTGTCATCACTCCCTCCTCCCCTTCATAAACACCCTTCACTGTTTTGCTTATATTCATCCCTCTGGTTTATTCGCACGTTCATACTTCTCCCTCTCTAACCTCCTTTCTTCTGTCACCACACACACACCTCTTTCATTTTTTCCCCTCTCTTCAACAGCCTTTATTCCAGTTAATCAGATCATTCCTATCCTTCCATACATAAGAAAATTGAGGTAAATAAAAACTAGAGAAAGATGCTGCCATTGAAATCAGAGAACATTTCTATCTATTTCTTTCTACTCCCCTCGCTGCCTGTGATCTGTGCCTCTAATTCTCCCAGTGCACTGCAGCTCCTCCTTCCACCTCTCTCATCAGCTGCCCCTCCCTCTTCCTCTCTGTCTCTGCTAGGTGCAGCATGTATGTGAGCGTGTGTGAGCCAGCAGTGCCGCCTGTGTGTTTACATGTCAGCCTATCAGTGCTGCCGGATTTAGCGCATCTGGAGAGGACGGAGGCATTTCTCAAATGCCCCTCAGACAAGGGATTCTCATCGTTGCATATATCCCTCTGTCCCATTTGAATCTAGGCTGTCTTGAATCCTGCATCCTTGTCTCCATGCTTTCGGAGGCATTTTGAATTTCCTTGGCAACATGGAGCTGCCTGAATTAGAATTCTCTGCATGACAGTCCTGGTAAGTACTCTGTCTCTATGGTGGGCTTTGAGCACTGAGGCATTGGATCAGATTTATTATGGTGCAGTGGTGGGGCCAGGGGATCGCCGGAGAGCAAATTAATGTCAAGAATAAAACTGTGTATCATAGGCAAATGGAAAGGATGGAAAGAAGGAGAATTATTTGCTGAGGAGAGCTCCAGATCTTATTTGTGCTTTGTCATCCAGATGGGTTTCATTTTGCTGTGTGCTATGAAATCTGGGTATGTACTGTGTATGTAAAACACAAAAATAATGTTTGGATGTAACATCTGAATGTGCAGTATGCAGCTTGGATATTTTTGGACATTTACTATATGTTTAAAATATAAAACATTATATTGTATGTGCATTTGCATGGATGCATACAAACACACACACAAATATGTCCTGCCTTTTTATATCACAGCTAAAAAGGCGTGAGGCTGAGCAGAAGTGTCTGTTTTGTGTTTTGCCAGGGTGGTTGTTGCTGCTTCCTAATCTGCACTCATTAACATTCATGTTCCTTCAAATGCCTGTAAACTCATCTCGACTCACACTTATTCATTCTCAGCAGCCTTTTGCTGTCGGCTGATTCCAGTGGCGATGAGGGAGCCTATGCAGGTGTCTGATTTGCCACAGGTTAGATGGAGCCTCTAGGTGATGGGGAGGGTGGGTGTGGATGGATCATGGGCGACTTTGTATAATAATTTACGCAGGCCAAATAAACAATCTCTTATAGCTTTATTTCTATTTCCCGTTAGATTTGCATCTCCATAATCATGGCTGCAATGCTCCAGCAGAACAATTATGAGGGGACTCTTCCTCTCTGTTTTAACAGTGCAGTAACAACCTCTGCAAGCCAAAGACCTTTGACAGTCTCTGAGTGAAGAGTCTGCTCTTCACATCAAGGCTTTATAAGCTAGACAAAGCACTTAATTGGGCCCCTGTAATCAGGTTATGATAGCTGAGTGGAATCCTTTCTTTTAGTAGTTATTGATGTGAGTATTAGGGCTGCACGATTTGAAGAAAAAGTCATATTGCAATTATTGTGGACAATATTGCCATTTGCGATTGGGATTTGATTATAATGGAGCAAATGGTACTAGAGTCTAGTTGCTTAATTATCAAGGAATGCATGAAATACTGACATTTTGAAATATTTATTTCTCAACATGAACAAAGTTAAACAACAAACAATATTTATTACAATAACAAGTGAAAGAGATGTGAAACAGAACAAGGGGAGCAAGTTGCTCTACGGAGGAGGAAGCTAGAAGCATCAAATATGAGCACACTGGCACAGGCTCAATGTACATCTGTTTAATGCAGAGTCTCTATCCCTAACCTGGAGGAGGAACTGTACATGAGTGTATTAAATAAAGAGTATACTGTTTAGTTAATAGTTTACTGTTAGTATAAAAATAATATATTAGATACTACTTGCATTAGAATTTCATATAATAGTATACTTTTTACCACTAGTTCATTTCTATGGGTTGTTTTCATTCATTAAATCCATGTGCATGCAAAATGCTCTACATCGGTCTATAATTTGTTATTGCTAAGGACTAATTTGTCAATAATCATATTATTCAACAATAAATGAGTTGCTGTAGCACGTCAAACTTTTTTAATGTCCCGCCCTATCCTGGCTGAGATTGGACGGTTTACGTCTTCAGCTGCAGACGACATCTCTCTGTCTGCCACATTTTTTTTCGTTGCTCCGGTGACGAGTCCGACTATGTTGTGAACGATTAGTGGCAGGGAGGGGGGTTACAGTAGGTTGTTGTCTTAAAAGTTACTTGCACACTGCTCGTCAAATCTGTTTTTAGGGGCACATGCGAGAGCCCAGTGTGGGCGGAGATAATGAGAGACTGCAGCGCACAGACAGAAGAGAGCGTCACATGCACTCTGGTTTTATTAAATCGCAGACGTTTTGCGGTTATGTAATCGCACATGACAACATGACAATTGCGATAATCATGCAGCCCTAGTGAGCATTGATTTGTCCCCATTGTATAACTAAGTATCCTAGTGTCTGAATGTGAATGCAAGATCAGCACAAGTTGCTAATTATACAAATTATGCACCATTTATGCACAAATTATAGCTGTAAATCAAGACTGGAGAATATACAAATCACATTATCACACATTATATTACTCTACATTACAATGAATTAAAATTGATATGATTATATGAGATGCATATTTTTTTTTCATCTGGAGGCAACACACCAAGTTGCATTTAAAGTAGCTTATGGGGATCTATGATAATATTTTTTATCCCATCAGTAAATATGAATTCAATAGTCTATTTAATCTTTTTTTAGCTCTGTTTTGGTGTTATGAATTTGTGGCTCTTTAGCTGTTAAATACTACATTATGCACAGCTGTCTGCTGTGCAGAAAGTATTGGTGAGGCGAAACCAACTCATTGAAGTTGCAGGTTTTGAAACCAAAATGGTGAGCTAAAAGACAGTAACACATGAGGAACTGCAGAGTCAGGTGATGATTATCTGGGGGGTTCATCACTACGAGCGTAATTTGTTTATAAAAATATTTATTTAAGCAGCCATAATGTTTTACGCAATGCAGCATAGTGTGACATCACTTTGCATGCTAACCACGATTGTAAGCATTTATAAATATTCTGATTAGATGACCAATGCAATTAGTAAGAACCTATTGAGCTAATAATAACCTGTTGTGTGTTTACTTAGTGAGGCAATTATATATTATAAATTATATATGTATAATCATATACAGTATATATTACCTCATTCTAAGTGTTTTGCATAACATTTGACAGTATTTGACAGCTGCATAGATGAAACTGATAGTAGCCTAAAGGGTAAAATGGCAAACATACATCTGATGTGATAAAGTCATGTGTGTGTGGTAATATAGTATAATTATCTATAAATATTGACTTAAAGAGAGCAGGGGAAAATATCAAAGTGTTACCTTTGTGAGCTGCTATATTTGAATAGAATCATAATATAACAACTGACAAATTTGTATAATCATTTTACCAGTAGAAGTCATACAATTAGTAATACTAGTAAAATGATTTAAACAATGCACATACAAACTTTGAAGCAAAAATTCAGTCCATTCCATTCAAAAAAACAAAACAAAACAGCTAGAAACAATCAAAGCAGTGCTGCTGTTTATTTTTTCACTGTAGTTTGTTCCATGCTGTCATATGCTTAATATTCTGTTATGTAGCAGTCTGCATAATACTGATCGGAAAGCTTAATTTGTTCCACAGTTTACTATATATGCTCTGTCTGAGTAATGATATGGATGATATGGAATTATTAATGTCACCTCCATTTTAAGCCCTTGTAGGGTCTCTTATGATTAATTTTTCTTATGTTTGAATTTGGGTTCTAATTATAGCCCATTTTATTTACAACTGAAATCAGGACACTCCTGTACATAACAGTTCATTTGTGATGCCCCAGAAAGATGCAATGTATAAACTAGAAACATACATGGTGTTACTATTACAGCATTTTCTGAAACATGATCTATCTGGAATTGAGATGCTGCCACATAATGGGTAACATCAGCCACCTTGAAAAGGAAATTGTGAAAGGGGTTGTGGTGAAGACTGCCAGACCTTGTGTTTATACAGTGTCTGCTAGATGGCGAGGTGACAGACGGAGACAGATCTGTCACAGGATACTCAAATTTGCGTTCTACAAATTTAGTCAGAAGGTCAGAGTCCTGCTGTTCTGCAGCAGCCATACTCATTTAAATTTAAAAATAACAGCTTTATGCAAAATAAAAAAAGACTGTCAGGGGCTAGGAGGATAAAGGACAGAGGTTGCTTCATGTTCATGCTCCTGACTGGATTCAAGCTCTAGCATAGCAGAGCTTCCAATAATATACACTGAAACTGACCACGGTGGAAATCTTGCAAAGACTGTCTCTTCTCATTCATTTGTCTGTCTGTTCATCCCATCCTTTAGCTTGGCTGGTATTTATAATATAAGTGACACCACTGGTCTGGTTTCTTTTACTTGAAAGAAAGGACATGATGAATTATTACTCTGTATTTCTGTTCTCCAAAAACTGTGAGGACTGGGGCAGTAAGCAATTAAGCCTCTGGAATCTTGGAGTCATATTTTTCTACCAACACCAAGGCTGATGCATTCCTTCAAAGAAACCGAGGCACTCCAACTTCATACTCTACTGTAGCCAGTGATTACTGTATGAGTGATCTGTTGTGAAACTCTCTCAAAATATCCCATTGTGCTATCTCAAATTCAAAAAGCATCAACTCCAGTCCAAAACATCCTATATTCCCTGATGGCGAGCATAGGGGGTAAAAGTTTGTGTAATTTCCAGCTAATCCTACATGACTTTCAAGAGGAATGGGTATTAATGAAGAAAGGAGCCTCTTTTGTAGTATTACTGTTAAACTACTGTTAGACTGTCAAAGAACCAAGAAACAGATCTGCATAGTAATACTGTTCAACATTTTAAATATATTACAAGGTTGATTCCAGGCACCGTTTTTCCAATATTTTAATGTTCATAAGGACGTTCATCTGACTAATCTTGTTGATTCTGATCCAGTAAAAGTTCAACACAATGCAAATATAATATTATATTTTGATATAATAACAAATAACATGTTGTTAGGCCAAAGGGAATGATCAGTTTGAGAAAATATTGTAAAAGACAGGCCGCATGCCACTTATCTAAAGCAATATAAAAACATTAGGAAAATGTTTCTTTGGATGGCAAATTAAATCTCCATTAAGCAATATTCTCTGTATTAACACTAAATCAAATGACACTTTCAAAGGGCTGTTAGTACTGCTTATCTCAAAATGAAAAGCTGAGTTTACCGCTCAATGCAAGCTTTCAGCTTCTTCCAATTAATTGTTTTAGTTCACCAGCCCGTCTGGTTGAGTCCCTGTGGCTCTCACTGACCCACCATATAAAACCGTGGGCAGCTGCTCCCAGCCCAAAAGCTTCCAGCTTAAAAGCTCCCACACACTGATTGTACACAACCTGCCCAGTGTGAAATAGTAGAGTAGAAGCCAGAATCTTCTGGAGAGTCGAGTGCCTGGTAAAGACAGTCAAAGTGATTACTAGGTAATTTTTCACACAGCTGGCCAAATAGTCCAGAAGAATTAAAATGCATAATCCATGTGTATATTGAATGAGTAAGTAACCACAGGTCAACCTTAAGCCATGCTCTTTTGGTCCACATTAGTCACAAGAACACCATAGTACTCGAAGGCTCTTGGGCTGTGGCTTTGTTTTTAAGGCTACTGTCAGGATCTATTGCTCAAAATTGCAGAATGCAGCTTTACACAAAGTGTTTCCCATTTATTAACGAGACCATGGCGGCGCACCACATTCTAATTTGCTCTGCCATAGTTTCAAAATAAACCAAAAATACTTTTACACATCTCATAATAACATTCAGACCTCTAACGTTGAGTACACGCACACTCATACACTTCGGCATTTGACTCGAGACAGACACTTTTCTTTTGAGGTCACTACGGTCATGTTAACGGTCTTTCTATCACTCTAACGAGCCTTATCACTCGTGTGAGAAGGCAATTAAGCTGGCCGCACCTAAATTTGGAGTGCACACTTATTAAAGCCTTCATGGTAAATCCTCTGAAACCGACCAGTACGTGCTGACAGGCAGGTTAGCGATTATTTTCTCTCTTTACAAAGACAAGTGTTGCAGTATGAGAGTCCCACCTGAAGACAGGGCCATGAAGTTTTAATGTTATGCAATACAACATACAACATAATTTATCAAATTGGGTCGAACTTGATGAATTTAGCTCGAGGATACATATGACACCGTCCGGTTTTCAAAATAAGGTTTCTATAGCTGTGGTCTATACAGTATGGAAATAAGATTAATTGGATTATATTTACAGAAAGTATAAAACATATTATGTGTGTTCAATAAAAGTGAAAACAAATCAATAGAGGGTATGTGCATGACATCACAGAACGTTGTTAATGCTCACTGAGTGGCAGAAAGATGAGCAGCTGTGTTAGCTTGAATCACATAAAACACAAACAGCACATCTAAAATGAGAAAGAGCTGGACCACTGGTTCTTTGGTAAGCAGCAAGGATCACTGTTGAGTCCGACTACCTTTAATTTGAGCATATAATCACTTGTTTTGCTCCCGGTTGGCTAAACGTAGCCATGGTAACAAATGTTTTGCCACACAGTCCAACGTGTTCCGGAAGGGGAAGTGACATCAACGCATAGCCTCTATAACAAAATGTTAAGGATTTTTAAATTCTTTGATTTAGGGTTGCTGGAAAAACATTAAATAAATTGTATTTAATTTTAAAGACTTTTATTGCTGTTTCATCTCCATTTATAGCTATGCAACACTGTTTTCAAGAATGCAAAGTTCTTCATAGATAGCCTTTTAATTTTGCACCAAATTAATGCATTTAACTTTAAAATATACAAAATTTTCTCTTGTACTCTTAAATCCAGTCTCTTAAAATCCTGTGGGAAACACTGCACAAAACTAACAAATGTTAGTTTTAATTATTTAATACAAGGGTCCTTGGAAAACACAATCCCAAAACAGCTTGTTTAGCTCGTTTTGCAGTAGGACTGGGCGATATGGTCAGAAAATCAAGATACTGTATCACATTATCAAGTTTATCATGCTCTTGAAATTTGAAGAAACCAAATGTTTAACTGTGGGTTTGAACTATTCTTTATGGTCAGAAATATGACAAATCCTTGCCAAACAGTGGCCCACTTAACATATCTGAGGTAAAACATTTAAAACAATTATGATAGTCTTTTTTCAACAAATATGCATGGATAATATTTAAATATATTTTTTAGTCCATTATTCAAATCAATTAAATCAATTTTAAAAAAAAACATTTATTGGACACTTTTCTATTGTTATTAAATTATATCACGAAAGTCATCATTAGCAGTTTATTGCCCAGCCCTAATTTACAGTGGTCTAATTTGGTAAAGGCATGGGGTCACAAATATACTGATTCTTGATATCAAACCTGTCCACTTCACTCAAGAAACAACATTTAAGTTTGATCAAATGCATTTTAATCACCAAATCCAAACCAAATTACCCAAACCTTAAAAAACTTTAAGTAAATGTTTCATATTTAATCTAATTCTAGAAGCTGTACAATGATAGTTACACATTCTAAACAGACACCTCTGAACACAATTGGAACTTTCTGATGAAGCTCTACAGTATTTACCACATATAGACTTTACTTGGGTGGGCTGCCCAGGTATATTTGGTGACCCATTTTAGCATTTTGCAGAGAAACACAGATAGGTGTTATCTAGTATTACATTACAAGCATAGACTATTTGGTACCACGTTGGTTTCAATCGTGTCGATAGGCTACGTCATTAACAAGCCTCCACCATATGGGCTGACCTGCTGCTGTAAAGACAGAATTGTGGGTGGAAAAATCCAAAAGAAGTGTTCTGTGTCTTTTTGCCGACTTTATAAAACATACTGCTGATAGAGGGTGTCAGCAGAGCAGACACATACATGGAGAGAGAAACAGGAAGAGGCAACGCAAGCCTGTGTGTTTGTGGTAAGAGACCAAGTGTGTGGCGGGGGAAGAGAACTGAAGGGAAAAGGAGGAAATTCAAGTAGTGAGTAAACTAAAAAAAGGTTTAGAATGACGTAAAGTTAAATTGGGGATAGAGAGATAGAGACATAGAGTGAGACAGAGGTAGAGAGAGAGAGAGAGATCTTTAAGGATCCCTGAGGGGAAATTGTGATGTCGCAGCAGCAAAAATGACATATTACAAAAACTTACAGGCCAGACATATTTACACAAAATAACACATAATGTACCAAATTTAAATATTCGAACATCTATTTACAAGAATATTACAAAATTATGCAACTGCATAATCAGGATGTGCAATTTAGTAATGAATTCATTTAGCTTTATTGGCATGACTGTATAACAATATTACCAAAGCATCATGCATACAACATAAGAACAATCAACTCCATTCATTTCATTAAAGAATGAAGGCGTAAAGTATCACTTGTTAATTTTGAGAATGTTTGACACTTAATAAGAAAATAAGAAATAACTTACTAGAAATAGAATTATACTCTGCAAATGCTTACTATGGGCACTCAGAATTCTGAGTGTACCAAAAAGCTTTTATTCAAGCCTGGCTGACACCCACATGTTTCACCAGGAGTCCTTTTTAGGGCGTGACACGTAGGAGTCAGCACAAAGTGCAGAGAGTGAGTTTTTTTTAAATAATTTTCTAATTTCTATGTTTTAAACAAACTGTTTTCATAGTGCTAAAGTTTATTCTGAGATGCTAACATACAATGTTGATCTCACAGGCATAGACTAAGGAGGATTAAGGAATTTTAAAATTGCCTGCATGCGTGGCAGAGGGTCCTAGCATGAGTGCGGTTATTATGTGTTCTATGTTTGTTTATGGTTTAAACTACATGTTGTTGTGGCATACTGACAATGTCTAAACTTTAACAATGCAGATACACAACAGGGTGCAGACCAGAGCTTCAATGCAAGTCCTTCAAAACTTAAAACATTGCACCACTGTGATAAAGGCAAGATAACTGAAAACATTAGGTGAGGTTAATAAAGCATGATGTACTGGAGAAAAGTTGCATGACATGTTTTGGTTTTGTTGTTATGAGTATGTCTGTCTCTGGATAGGACATTTTTTGTGAAACAAATCTAGCATTGTCTTTTATTGTTGTTAGACTGATGAGACATCTTTTTTTCTTTGTTTTGTCTTGGGGTTTCTTTTGCAGTGTTTTAGTGACTACCACTGTGTTACTTGGTGTCTTTTGTTGCTTGTTTATCCTTGTTTTTGTGGTGATCCACATCAGTTCTTTTATCTACTGCTGCCTTTTTCATGGCAGACATGAATGATGGATGCACAATGCTAGGACCCTGAATCCGAAGCAGCTAAATGGAATATAGCCCATCATTATCATTTCCCCTGGTGCTTTTTGTACTGACATATCAAAATGTATTCTGTGAAAATGGCCTACTTTATTTGTATAATATGGAAGGTCCTGGTGTCAGCTGACCTGGGAACTTGAGCTGTCTTAAGAAATGTTGTGGCAGCCAATGATAAACTGAAGCTTGTCAGGTCATAATAAAGGTGAGTGTCTCACATAAATTAGGGTCCTGTTTTTGATGCACTACTGAAGATGGAGGATCAAAGTTGATTTGGTCAGTCTCGTCCACTGACCACACAGGAGATCAGAGGGGCCTTCTGATCTTGAGGCTGGTTATTTCCAGATCAGTGGTATAGAGAATGAACATGTGAAAACGATGCAATTCTTACAGATTTTCTATTGGCCAGCACCCTTGGGGTGCCTTTGAACATAGTGCTGTAGAAGTGCATACACCAGTCTGCATAAAGGGACATGAAAGCCTAATGGAGACTTTTACTTTAATTTCCATTAACCACAGTAGTTGATGATGTTTAGGTAAAGAACAGGCTTCTACAATCTTTTTACTTTTCCATGTCCCCTGGCATCTTTGAAACCATTTATCAACAGAGTCACCTGTCAAACTGAAAACAATCCAGCAAGAATGCCACAGCTTCAGTATGGGCCTAAATTTGTTATAGAAGCACTCTTATGCTCGAGGCTTTTTTTTGTTCAAACTGCGTATCCATTCATTGTAAGAAATGTACAGACGTGCTGCAGATTGCCTTAAGATTCTCCAAAACCAAAACATTTTGGCTAATTCATGTACATGTTTGACATTTTTATGTCAAATCGGCAAGTTGGTTTATGCAAACAGAGTTCCAGTTAAATCAGTCCAAATCCTCGGCTCCTCTCTCCACCTTCTTTTGTGCTAATATGAACAATGTTATGATTCTGTGGTCATATTTGTTTCCACAGTGCTCAGAGCTTTGTCAGTGCACACCTTGTCACCTCTTAAGCTTCTGTGAATTGCTTCTTAAAGAGCCCAAAAACTCTGCAGAAGACTAGTTTCAGTGAAAAGCATGCTCTAAGTAATGGTAAATCATTGAGGCTTTTGGTTGTTGGGCATCTGAACACTTATGCTGGATTATGGGGCATGAGGTGTTTAGAGTAGGTTTAGAGTAATTCAGTTCCCTTTGGCTCTTTAAACTCTCTCTACCACACCCTTTGTTTTGAAGTAGGCTGTCAGAGAGCTACAGTATGAGAATTTGTTGCACATTATGCAGACATACAAACTGACACAGATAATTAAATATTCATTTAAAGTATTGTCTTCCTCCAATTGAAATAAATTAAATGTCTTTGTCACCACGCTGATTCTTTTCATCAGGCTTTTGATGGTTTTGTGCAGGCGAAGAATACGAGTGGACAAGCATTTTCTCTTCTGCCCTTCTATGACTACTTGCATTTTCACCACAGACCTCTCACCCTGTCATAGTCTTCTCTGAAAAGCATGTCTCAGTTCACCATTAGTCTCTTGTTGCCTTGAATCTTTGCATCTGCTCTCTTATGGTGCAAACCAAACCTCTTTGGGCAAACCAAAGAGAGGTGTGCACTGCTAATGGGTCACTGAATAACTGCAAGCAATATGCAGACAAATTAGCTATATGCATCAGTGCATATACACCCTTTGGTTGTTTTTAGTTATTGTTAAGTACCTTTGTTGCATCATAATGTTGGAAGGACTATTGGGATATTTACCTTTTAAGCGGAATCAGGCCTTTTTTAAAAATTATAAAATAATGAAAATAGCCTTGTCAATGAAAAATTGACTTAAACTCTAAAGTAACCACATTGAAGTTGCAAATACAAAGCCTTATCATTTGTTGCAAACCAATTAATTATTTGTCAGTCCTTATAAACTGTACTCTGTATCTATCATGTCCCTGTTGGTTAGTTTCAGATTGTGACTGCTGTCATGATTCATCAAGGCATCTTGAGTTCTCAGTGTATTTCCCTTGATATGTTAAATAATTTAGCTTTTTTGCTTTGACAGATGCACATGCAGTTTGGACACAGATGATTTGTCTTTTTTCATAGTTGACAAATGTTGCCTATAACTTTATCTCAACTAGGGCTGAACTATTTCAAAATAAAATCTAATTTACGGATATTTTGACTAATATATCATAATTCTCATTTTTATTGAAAAATATATTAAAATGAATAGTGTGATTTTTGCTGGATCTTTATAATCAAAGATGTTTTCTTAAGTCTCTAGAATATAATGTGTAGGCCAGGACATTTCTGCAAATGTCTACAATATTAAAGTCAAAATGCTTTTTCAACACAAATATCACCTTTAACAAAAGCTGAAAATTGTACTAGGTCATATTGCGATTTCAATAAAACATTGATTAATTGATCAGTCCTTGTGTCGTCCATATACAGGTGAGTGTTTAATGGCAGTTCAATTAGTTATTGTATTCATTAGACTACTTAGTTGATTAATTTTCTTCATTATAGCAGTGACCTCGTTAGCAACCCTCTACATAGGTTTTTAAGTGGCAAACATATCTCAAACAGCTTTGCTTTATTCTGCAGCTGTTTAGAGCGAGGTGAGATTGTGTGTTCAACTGACAAATTTAAAGCAGCCATTTAAAAGTCAAAAAGCAAACAAACAAGAAAACCTTGTGGGCTGCATGGAAGTGTTTGTGGGGGATTACAGAGGACCTTGTCTTATCGGTAGAGTGAATATCTAGAGACTATATTATACTGAACTACACATTATGTATGTATATATGTATGTTCCTGTGTTTTTTTGGGTTGTGGCCTCATCTTGATTGCCCTGAAAATATTTATATGGTTGGCATACAAACTATTTATATGTACAATGACCTGCAATAACAATTCTATTACAATAAATACTTGCTGGGTGAACATAGACATTTAAGAACTGTAGTGTACCAAGGGTTGCCAGCTAATCTACATCCTCCACAAGAAGGAGCAGTCAGATACGAGAAATCCTATGAAAACAAATCCTCCATGAAAGCTTAAGATAAAGGTAACAACCCCTGCAAACCTAAACAGGAACTGCAAGGCCTGATGATCCACCATGCCAGGACCAGATGCTTAGAGAAGGACAAAATGGTTCAGCACATCGGAACTACCCCTGTTTGAGATGCTGAAACACACCTGCATGGGGTCAGCAAACTCTCGATCTTTATTTTATTTATTTTTTGACAGCAGTATCCCCTAGCTTGCAGGACTCTCAGCCAGAAAGGCATTTACTTTTTTTGCCTCAGAAGTTACTCCACAGAAGACCTACACCCATACTGATTTTGGAAGGAGAAAGTGTAAAGAGAATTTGGGGAGTGCAAATAATAATAACATTCACTGTCACAAGACAAGCAAATCTTCTTCTAAGTATGTAAAGACTAAAAATTGTGTAAGGTACTGAGCTATTGCAATTGAGCGTCCATTTGCCAACTTGTTTTTTTATTCAGAAATACCGCTCAAGGTCAGTGATACAGTGAGAAGATCTGGGCTGTAAGGCCAGAGTACACAGATAGTATCCCTGTCCTTACTATTCTCATAAATCATGCATGGTACTCTGGTAATAAAATCACCATTGCATTTACTTGTTTTCGATTATCAATGACATCCGTGAGCCTCATTCATATTCCTGACTGACAAGATAAAATCACATTCTGTGTAGAGCAGATAAACACGTCACCCATTTTCTGCGTTGAGTATCTTAGTAATATTTCATTTCACTCGAAGATTTAGCATCTGTCACAATAGATCAAAGTTAAACATGTTCTTACATGCACTGAATTGCAGTCTGGTTTTAAAAAAATATTTCAACATCCCATTGGAAAAGCCTACATGCCATATCCATTTGTAAATTCACGTAATTAGGGACAAAAGTGGGAGGTCACAAAGGAGCTACCGATGGACACTTTAGCTTTCATTCTGACAACCTGCTTTTTACAATGCCCATTCACAATAGATTGATGCCCAACGTGTCTGACACATGCAGCGAACACAAATTAACAGATGTGGAGGAAGTGAAAATGGAAGCTGCAATTACTGTTTCATTGTAACTACTCAGACCACAATCCAAGCTGCCTCAGTCCCATGGCATTAATTCCCTTGGAGTGACGTGTAATTTGTGTTGGTGCAATAAAAGCACAATCATTCTAATCTTCACTATCACATTTAATATTTTTAAACAGCATAGTGGTATTCAGCAAAAGAGATTCTAAAAACCACTACACTGAAAATATGAAGCACTCTTACAAAAACACTTTTGTGGTGAATGAATTATGAAAAGAATATGCAGTGTCTGTTCAGCCCCCACATATTATGACAACATGATGAATATTTGGAGAAAGACTAACCTCTCATAATGGGATTTACTTTTTGTTCAAATGATACATTTCTTTAATTGTTTAATAATTTTATTATAATTTGGAATTTAATTTCCAAATTGTAAAGCAATATAGATACACTAATACACTAATGTTTTGCTTTGTTGTTGTTGTTTTTTCCAACCTCAGATCTTAGATGCTTTTTTGCACAGTGGAAGTCATCATTATATAAACAAAAACATTGGTGAGGCCTGTCTTCACAATAAAAAGAAATCACAGTGTCATTTCTCTTACTTTGCATAAGGCTCTTTTAAGAGTGTGTCCCACAGATATAGCTGACTTAAATCACATGACTGATGTGAGAAGTAGAGTTTGAAGGTTTTAGCAAGTTAGCAAGTTCCCCAGAGTTAAAATCAAATAAGGGTTTAAAGTCCCCTGACAATTGTCCTCTCTCCAGTTGTCGCTGCTTGGCAGCAATCTCTGCTTTATATCATTGCAAGGTCAACAGCTCAGCAGTGGCATGGGATGTGTCAAGTTTGCAAATATTTGAGGGAGCCATTTAAAGAGGTACCATGGCATTTGTGGCTGCTAATTAAAACAGTTTGTATGAGAAGAGAGAATGTGTCACTGATATTGGCAGTAATTGTTCTCAACACAGTCAGTAGTCAGAAGCACAGCAGCGTGGTTATATTGTGTGACCAAGCCCTTTTATTGATTGGCTGAGTTCATTATTTGTGAAGAAAGTCCCCATAATCCAGTTTTACGCAAGGAAGATGGCTAATATCTTTGTGAAAATTCTAATTTCCACTGGCTTTAAAAAAGTTATGAAATGTTTACATCAGAAATGTAATTCAGCTCATACTGTAGTTGATGTTGAAAAAATAATTTCACCTTGTGAATTAAAAAACAATGGTTCAATGAGCTCTTATGGTACAGTATTTTAAGAAACACTTTTTCATACTACATTATAAAGTCTAACAAGTACTTATTACTGTACTGTGTCTGTTTCATTTTATGTGTTCAGTTGGAATTATTGGCATAAGAAAAAAATCAAAATGTGATAACGGACTGAATGGAATTCTGATTTGTTGCATTTTTGGTGAATAACTCTTTTTGCTTGATGTTTTCATTATTATGAGTTTGATTCAGAATTGTTAAAAACTGTCAGCCATTTCTGTATCACCATTTCACTCTACCAACCCAATTTTTCCATGTCTCCACAGGTAAGCAGTAGGATGGTGTCTGCTGAGGCAGGGGGGCACAGCTACTTGGTGGCCTGCTGGCAGCCCATCCTGATCCTGATGCTGGGCACTGTCCTTTCTGGCTCCACCACCGGTTGTCCCTCCCGATGTGACTGCAATGCTCAGGAGCGTTCAGTTGTGTGCCATCGACGGAGACTGGCAGCTCTTCCTGAGGGTATTCCCACTGAAACAAGGTTGCTAGACCTCAGTAAGAACCGTCTGAAAAATCTGGGGCCCGAGGAGTTCATTAATTACCCTCAACTGGAGGAGCTGCAACTTAACGAAAACACAATTTCATCCATTGAGCCTGGGGCTTTCAGCAACCTTATGAACCTTCGAACTCTGGGCTTGCGCAACAACCAGCTGAAGCTTATCCAGCTGGGGGTATTCACAGGCCTGACCAACCTCACCCAGCTGGATATAAGTGAGAACAAAATTGTCATTCTGCTTGACTATATGTTCCAGGAGCTGTACAACCTGAGGGCTCTGGAGGTTGGTGATAATGACCTGGTATTCATCTCACCCCGATCATTTCATGGCCTCAGCAACCTTGAAAGCCTCAACATTGAGGGATGCAATCTGGCCTCAGTGCCCACTGATGCCCTTAGCCATCTGCATAACCTGTTGTCACTTCGATTACGCTATCTCAACGTCACTGTCATAAGGGATTACTCCTTTAAGAGGCTGTATCGGCTCAGAGTGCTGGAGATTTCTCATATGCCTGCCCTGGACACCATGACTCAAAAATGCTTGTTTGGACTTAACCTCACATCCTTGTCCATCACAAACTGTAACCTTACTGCCATTCCGTACCAAGCCATCAGTCACCTAAGATATCTTCGGTTTTTAAATCTGTCTTTCAATCCCATTTTAACTGTGGAAGGGAACCAACTGTTCAATCTACAGAAGCTCCAGGCTTTTCATTTGGCTGGTGGGAGATTAGCTGCCATTGAGCCCTACTCTTTCCGAGGACTCAACCATCTCCGTGTACTCAATATATCCAGCAATAGCTTGAGCACCCTGGAGGAGTCAGTGTTCCACTCAGTAGGAAACTTGGAGACCCTGGCTTTGTATGACAACCCTTTGGCCTGCGACTGTCGTTTGCTCTGGGTCTTCCGCCGGCGGTGGAGGCTCAACTTTAACAGACAACAGCCCATGTGTGCGTCACCTGAGGTTGTGCAAGGAAAAGAGTTCAAGGACTTCCCAGACATCCTCCCCTCTGATTATTTTATTTGTCAAAAATCAAAGATCGTGGATTATAAGGTTCAAGAGAGCCATGTAGATGAAGGAACTACGGTTCATTTTGCTTGCCAAGCTGAGGGTGATCCAGTCCCTGTGATAATGTGGCTATCCCCTAAGAAGGAATACATCACTACCAAAACTGTGGGGTCAAGACTTTCTGTGTCCAATGAAGGCACATTAGAGGTGCGTTACTCCCAAATCCAGGATAACGGAACCTACTTGTGCATCGCAAGCAATGCAGCTGGCAATGACACAAAAGTTGCTCACCTTTTTGTCCATAGCTACTCCCCCAATTGGCCCCACCAGCCAAACAAGACATTTGCCTTCATTTCCAACCAGCCAAGCGATGAAGGTGCTAATGTGACCCGGGCTACAGTTCCATTTCCGTTTGATGTAAAGACACTTATCATAGCAACCACCATGGGATTTATCTCTTTCCTCGGAGTTGTCCTCTTCTGTCTTGTAATATTATTCCTCTGGAGTAGAGGGAAAGACAATACTAAGTCAAGTATAGAGGTTGAATATGTGCCACGTAAAGAAGAAACAGAAGAGGCCAGTCCAACTGAGGCCCCTATACAATTCAACATGAAAATCATGTGAACTTCAAACAGGAGGCCATGTAAGCTTACAAACTGCAGTCGGGATGCATTTTATCCTCGCTTCAAATATGTTTATGAGCGATAGGAATTGCACAGCAGCAAACGCATCTTGACACTATACCCTAAACATTTTTTTACTTCAGGGACTGAATCTTAAAAAGAAAATTTTGAATTTAAAATATTTAAATTTCTGTAAATTTGTATTGGCAATTCTCAATCAGTATGTTAACATACACTAAACAATTGGATTACTGTGTGTAACTAAACTAAGGTAATGGTTTCAATAAAGCACATGGATCACCATAGACTAATTTGCCCAATAAACTGAGTTTACATGATAGGTGGGTGACTGTCTGGAAGGATGTGGACAGGTGTACAGGCATAGCCTAATCCTTCTATCAGCACAAAATATCAGAAAGATGGATAGGGTATAAAGCACAATAACCCACTATTAGAACCCAAGTTCTGTTACTTTAAGATGAAAGTAGTTTCTCCAATTACTTTTGTCCTATCACAAGCATTTGAAAAGTATGATGAGTGTATGTTTAACCTACGTTCAAGAAAGAAGTAGAATTACAAAGATAAATCTATTTTTGAGAACTATATACAAGACTAAATTAATAATTGAGAAAAAGGTCATAATATTCAAGAAGTTATATTTTGAGAGTTGTAAAACTAACAGAAAATGTCAGGTTTAAAAAAAACACTTTTGAATTCTTCGTGGGTTAGAGGCAAAGGTAAAGTATACTTCACCACCGGTCACATATAACCACTAGAACCACAGGCCTTTAAGTACTTTCCAGCATTATTCAATTGTGTTTTGATGTTTTCTCTGCACACTTGTCCAACATTTCAAACAGCAGCCTTTATCTCTGTTGACATACAAGCATTACTGTCAACTGGGCTTTAATTTTAATTGTGTCTATCAGTTATAATAACTGGAGTATTTCCTTTATCTAGTATGAGTTGAATTAGAAGTGGGCATGTTAACACACTGAATGAGAAAAATAAGCCAGTCCTACAACATGTGCTCCTTTCTGCCTACAAAGGAAGTCATTAAATGTAATGAGATGTTCAGCTATACATATTTTTCCTGTATTTTATTCTTTCCTTGTACATTATGCTATTATGGCACAATAGTAATGCTTTTAGTGGTTGTGGTTTCTGAACATATTACAATCTAAAGAGCAGATTAAATATTCAGTTTTCGAAGTAACTGAACCACAAGAGTGTTGCTGTTTTTCAGAGTGTATAAGAGACCCTAAAATAATTAAATTAACAATTTATCATCAAGTGTAACACAGTTAATTTGTTTACCCATTTGGCAGTTTAATAAGTGCAAGTACTCTGTCCAAGTCCTGAGGTTATACTGTCACCAGTGACATTATTCATTTGTTGCCTTAAGTAAACAATTTTCCAGATTTCAGCTGAGCAATACCTAACATTTATTGTGTAAAATGGAGTTTTATGCCTCATAAGGATTTTATGTTGTCTAATTAATTTTACAGTCAAGTCTGCTCTGAAGATAATGTGTTCATTAACTCTTAAAATACTTGTTTAAAAGGGATGGGCAGATGGAAATTCTATTAAAATAAATAACATTTTATACTACGGGTGCTTATTTTATGCTAATCTAGTATAAAAATAAATGAGAAGATGTGTTTCATGTTTAAGAGAGGTGATATCCACTGCTGCAAGTAAGTTTAGGAGGTACACAATGAAGCACACTTCTAGAATACCCCTCAAATACATTGCAAACACATTTCCAAATCATACCTGTCAACCCGTATCTAGAGATGGGGACTCTAGTTGGAGACTCAGTCTCAAGCTCGACTTAAGTCGCACACACAGTGACTTCAGACTCGATTTAAGACTCGTCCTCGAAAGACTTCAGACTCGACTCGGACTCGAAGTGTGGGACTTGCTGTTATTCCCTCCCTCCATTACCTATAACCAGCCTACATAACACCTATCAGCTGCGCGCGGCCACATGTGAGAGAGGTGTGATGGCTTAGAACACCAGCAGCTGCTGTGCCATTCATCATAAACTTTGGCTTTAAAACATCATAAAACAAGGCCCAAACAAAAGAAGCCGCTGAACACAAAATAGGTTAGTAACCTGAGGTTAGTCAACATGTTTAGCTCAGCATTGGCCATCTAACGTTAGCTTGCTTCTTGTTTTAGCTACGACCTACCAGAGGATAACTCTGACTGTCATTCGTTAAGAAAAGATTAATGAGCGATTGTTTACTTGCCAAACTTATGGTAGTCGATTAACAAAATCATTTACGTCCCGCTGGCTGCCATCACGTTAATTATTAATGTTGGCTGCAAACAGGTTACAGATTTATTGTTGATCATGTAATGTTACAGTTTTTATTTAGTTATAACATTACACTGGTTTGACAGTCTGGGGGATGTGTTGACTTACAGTAGTTTATAAACTGCCATTAGTTGTAGATGCATTGTACATTAAGCTACATGGTTGTGCTCTGTGGAAAAACAGGTTACAAGGCTTATTGTTGATCATGTAACTTTATAGTTTTATTTAATGTTACACTGGGTTGAGATTCTGCGGGGGTGTGTTGACACCCCAGTAGGCAACTTAATAAGCTGTCATTAATTGCATTAAACATTAAATGGTTGTACTCTGTGACAGTTACAGAATTCCTTATAGCTATGCTAAGCAGCCTGGATTGAACACAGCAGGTGAAACAACAGTCATTATAACCGCGAGTGACTTGAGACTTGATTTGGACTCTTGCTCAGAGACTTGAGACTTCACTTGGACTCTAGCTCAAAGACTTGTGAGCATCTCTGCCCGTATTCTGCTGTTTAAATATTTTCCCATTTTTAACATTTCTAAAAATAAAAAATTTAAAAGCTGCCAAGTAAAATTTAAATGTTTACTACGCTCCCCTCCGGTAAAGCTGATGGTATGTAGAACATTAGCTGTAACAGTGATGGGAAGTCATCGACACCCGCCAATCGAACAAGAAGAAGAAGAATTTCACTTGCATATGCCCCTAAAAATACATATGTGCTAACTGGCAAAATGATTGACCATTGCGAGTAAAGACTCCAACCTACAGTAATTATTCTGCATGAATGGTTATGAGGAGTGTGTTTATCAGGCATGGTCCAAATTTCCAGGGATCCATGTATTTGTGCACTATAAACCACAATGGCAAAGTGAGATTATTGAGTTTAGCATGGGACCGGAAGTTAACACAAAAAATTACTGTATAGGCTACTACGCACGGTAAGTGTGTTGGCTGTGGTAATTTCAATAGCAATGTTAGCACATGTTTTTCACAAGGACACCAAAGAAGAATTTGTTTGCTTGTGGACAGTTTAGCAATAATTTTAGTTATTACATAAAATAAACATGACATCACGTGGCTTGGCATGACAAATTCAAAGAGTTTGTGCCGGTTCGTGTCTTTTCCAATATTTTATTGGTTAATTATCCATGCTTTTCAACAAATTTTTTGAGATGAAAAAGCGACCATATATCTTTTTGTATCCATAGAGCTTAACTTGCCTCAAATTTCGGAGGATAAGATTTTGAACATGACAGAACAGGACCTGTTGCGCCTGGGTTATATGCTTAGATGGATGAAGCAATAAAAAGGTAGCAATAACTGTAACACACATAAAAGCAAGAAGCATGAAGACAAAAGGAAAATGGGTTTCAAAAAGGCAGAAATCACCCATACATAAAATAGTTTTGTTGCTGCAAATTTGCTGCTGAAAAATCCCTCACTTCTTCTTCTATGATGTAACTGTTTCTGTGCAACTGTTGAACACTGGTTTAAAGCAGCCTGTTTTCTTTAGTTGTGGTGGGCTGACACCATACTTGGGCATCTACTGTGATTAATTAAAATTTTATACACTCCATTACTGGGGCACTACAAACATGGCAGGATGCTCCCTAGTACATTAGCTGGTTTGATAGAGTATAAGGATAGAATTGTATTTATACTTAAACTTGCAGACCACATTTTATAGAACTACAGCTGCACTCTAGCTTATAAACAAACAAGCAGCAGGCAGTCAGACATCACTGACCAAAGTAATCACTTAAACTTTAAAATTGATTCTATAAAGAAACCAGTGTAAAGAATCAGAAAAAGAGGCTGACATAGATGAATAAATTGTGTTTATTCTTTATCAATACTGAGTCCACTTACTGGCAGCAGAATTACGCACAAACTGGAGCTTCACCACAGCTTATTGAGGATAAACAGCAAACTATGGTAGTCTATTATATTTTTTAGAGCCTGTGTTCTTAAAAAAACAGTCTGTTCTGTCTTTGCTATTCAATATTTAATGTCTGATTAAATAATGCCATTGTTTAAAGGCAGGGTATGCAAGTTGTTTCTTTTTGTCATATTTGTGGAAACTGTCTTTATACACCAATACACATTAAAAAGTTAGGTGCTCTGAAAAAGAGAGTATAAAAATCAGGTTTCCGTAGTCCTCTCAGGGCTACAATAAACACAGACACTTGTTCCATTTGGACCAAATGCAATGATTGGCTGGGTGACTGTCACGCTCCCTCGCTTCCATGGCTACCAGCCCTGCTGCTACAGGAGCTGCCCACATGCCCGTACCCAGTCAGCTCTCTCAGACCTGACAACGCAAAGCGGTCAGACCAGAGGTAATACCTGTGTGGCTTTTCAACGATGGTGAAAACTGAGGTACCCCAAGGGGCTGAAAAGTTACACCATGGTCGCTTTATTTCTACTGGACAGGTAATGTAGGTTTTTTTATTTTGATGGTAATTTGTTACTTTCATCGGCAACGTAGCTACCTACTTAGCATACAGCCAATGGTAGCTATGTTGTAGAGAGCCAAAGTAAAGATGATGAATTATCTGTAACTGCAGCTGAGTTGGAAAACAGAAGCACAGCTGAGAGCTGTGTTTGCTAACTTTAGGTAATACAATGTAGGTGCAGACTGTGTCAGTTTAGTTATTCACCACCTAGGTTTATTGTACTATGCTCACACCTATCTTTACCTTGTAGCTAATCTGTTTGACTGTTTAATATTATCTTGTATCGTCAAGCATTGTTTGACTGTATGTTACTCTCTTATATCTTTGAACAAGAAACTTTACAAATGTTGTGATGAAACTTTGTATTTGTAGTTATGAGAAAGACATATCAACGTTAGTGTACATAAACAACACTTTGATTGCATTTTATGTGGCATTGCTAATTACTGTATAAAAGAATATTGTCAGGTATATTGCAAACTTTTCACAAAGCTGATACTCCTGACTGTACTATCAGGTACGGCAAGGTGTACAACAAAAAGTCCAGGAAGTTGTACTCATTGAAGGTGGAGAAAGACTACAGTTACATAATAACAATAAATAACTGTTACCACATTTGGATGTCATTATTATAGACATAATACATAAATGTTGTTTATTGTTTATGCTGCAAGTATAAAGAAAATGCATTTATAATTTCCAATGTTTTATTTAAAAAAAGAATGAAAATATTATCCAGAACAAGGAAAATATACTTTGCATTTTCTCTACCCTCTTGGGAATAAAACAAAAACAATGTACAGGTATTCATCCAAACAGTGGATGGAATTATTTGTGTAGCAGTTAGTGACATTACATCTTACACTCTGCTAGGATTAAACCTCTGTATTGTCCTAGTGGATCAGGGGCCTGTACCACGAAGCGAGTTAAACTTACCCAGGATATCTTTCAGTTATCTGGCATAACTAACCCTAACAATCGCGATCGACATAAACAGTTCCACGAAGCTGATTATCAACTCGGTAAGTCAACCCAGGGTTTCCCAATCCGGCCGGGAGCGCGTTCACATAAAAGAGGCGGTGTTAGCAGCAGATGACCAATCACAGACGTGAACAAGTCCACTGTCAGCAGAGCGTCATATTTTACAAACGAGGATTAAACTGTAACAACCCAGAAATACGACAGTACCACGCCCGAATCTGACACATGCAGTGAGACAGAAATTCGCAGACAGTGTGAATGCCTAAATGAACAGGCGTAGTCTATAATATTGCGTTGATTTTTATGAGCTGTATGAAAATATCCTTAGTCTTAGTCTTTCAGCTCAACTGTTAGTTGGCGTTTCCACATTTAAAGACATGGGTCGTTCCCCCTCACTTTAAAAAACTTGTCGTCACTTCAAAAATGAGATTAATTTATCTAACAGACTCAAAAGTGTTCCAAACATGGTCCTAAATCAACTTCAGAAAGCAATGAAACGAAAAATCCCTTCATGCCATAAAATGTGCTCAAATAGTGGCAGAAAGACTGAATCACAACATTTAGGCTGCTAGAAACTCACTGTCACACATTTTGCGCCCACATCGCAAAAGGTGGGGCGGAACATGACTATTGTCTCTGTAGTAGGCCTATGAAAGCTATACTAACTTAAAATAGATAGCCTAAGTTAAAGGGGCATTATGTAGTTTCCACCGGCCACTAGTGGAGCCGTTTTAAGATTGCAACCAGGTGTGTTCAGGCTCAGTTACTTCAAGGTTCCTGTCTCACAGGCAGATCAACACCGGCGCCGTAACATTACTTCATTCAGCGCAGCGAGAGACAGCGGATATAGACAGGTGGGGAGCCAGATTCACACAAAATGGAGGAAACTCAGGTAAACTCCCACTGCAACGTTACAGTAATAGTTTTATCGGCTGCAGGATGAACTAATCCATGCTCGTTACATGATCACGGTACATGTATTGCATTTAACCGACGTGCTACATCGTTAGCTCGCCTGCTGCTGTCAGTAACTATCTTTACTATCTGTGAATCTGTCACCGGAGGCTCAGCAATGTCAGCACAGCTACATGTACTGGATGATAATGAAACGGGTAACGTTAGTGAGCTGGAATGAATATTATAAGATTGTGTCACACTTTATAGCAGTTAGACCGCAGTAAGTAAATTTACTGTAACTAGTGTTAGTGGATGGCTCTTCCTCTGGGTTTTATATTATGTTGGTCATGTTAATTACAGCGACTGAGAGGTGGAGAAGCTGTGTGAACGTTATGAAGCAAACAGCGGCGGGTCCGAGCTACTGTAGCATTAGCTAGCGGCTCATGGCTGCATCACTATGGGATAGTAAATAAATCGTTTCACATTAGCTTTTCACCGTTACATCATTTCTTGCAGGCTTTGACAAGTTGAAGTCTGTGTTGTTCTGGGAGCAGGTCTTTCTCAGTGTTAGCAAACTCCATGTCGTAAGTTGCTGAGTGCAAAGTAGACACAGCAAGAGGCTCGGGAGCGCGCATGTGTCAGTCACTGGATTTCGCGGAAAATACGACCCGGAGCCTTCAAATAGGAATAGCAATACCTGCCTGTGGAGTTAATAGCCAAACCCGGATCAAAAGTGGATCATTTTAATGTCAGATTACAACCCCTTCACACACAGGCAATAAAAAAAGGATTCATTTTAGTAGAAAAATTACATACAGCCCCTTTAATATTAAAATTTAGTATTTCAATATCCCTACCAAATTGCTCATAATATTCAGCCTCACATAAGACAAATAAAACCCATTTATTTTAACGGCTGCATCAGGCTGTGTGAAACGGACTGGAAGCAAATAAACACATTTATTAAACACATTTAAAGTAAGTAGCTGTAAAAACCTGTAGGCAACAATAGCTTAAAGGTCCCCTTCAGCCAGTTTTAACAGCCGTTTTTGGCGAACGTTCTTTCTCAAACAGAGAATGGGGGTGTGGTTAATGGTCGGACGTAACATTACCAAAAACTGACCGGCTGGAGTATTCACTAACGATATGCTGTGTTAACATCACTACACTGAAAAGTTTAGTACACTTTACTGTCTGGCAGGAGAAGCTATTACTTACCCATGACAGGAACTATTGTGCGGTATCAGCTGTTATCAGTCATACAGTCGATGGTCCTGTCACACACTGCACATGATAACTCCCACTGTGTTTTACCACGGGGGTGTGGGGGGGAGCCTCCGTCAATTCATTGGTAAAACGGCTATCAGTTAAATGTATGTTGCAGACTATATATAAGAGAAAGTGCGACGCGTTTTCTGTCATCTGTCCCCCAACACCGCACGCACAGATGCCATAATGAACATACCGTAAGTCTTAAGTAGTACTTACATGATAAATTGGTTAGCTAGCTCACAACGATGTTTATCGGTTTGATGCTCTGACTTAACAAGGCGTGACGCAATGATATTTTTTTAATGAGGCATGACATTGCGCCTGCGCAAGCTTGGCGAATGACGTATGACTTATGGAAGTACTACAGTCATACATAACAACCCCGTTTTAACAACTAAGCAACTTTTGCAACTTTGTGCACAAAATTCAGCTATTTCTCAAAAAATATTTGGCAAACTATGTGGGTAATCAACATTGTCAGGAAATGACTCAAAAAATATGAAATATCATAGAAATGTCAAAATACATTGGAGGGGGGCTTTAAGGCTTCTAATCAGTCTCTGTTGGATTATGTTGCTATAGTCAAGAGTTTTTCCACATCACCGCTGCAAACAGAAAGCAGCCTATAAAAAAAATACAGTCTGTGGGATTTCCTACAGATGGCGATGTCATTTTCCAAGAGAGCTGATTGGTCAGTAGGCGGCGTTTTCACAGAGTTGATCTCTTATCTGGAACATAACCTGCTCCGGAGCAGGTTAGCCGTTCAGCATAAGTTACCATGGAGATCTACCCCCGTAAGAAGTGAACCACCTTTGTGGTACTGAAAACCCAGGGTTAACACCAAAGTTACCTGGATAAGCTCAAATCCTGCTTCGTGGTAAAGGCCTCTGGATAACAGTTGCATATCAGAAACAGCAAATCTGTGTCCAATTGCTCCACATTGCCACACTACAAACTGTCTGTATGCTGCATAACTGAACTATCTGGTACTCTTTCATGGGTCTAGAAGGTCAGCCATGTGTGGTGCATGGAAACACAGTAGTCTGGATGTTGTCCACAGTCCTCAGATTCTGGCCTGTATATAAATATATAGTTGTTAGAAACCCAAATTAGAAAGATTGGTGTAATTTGAACAAGAACATTCATCAACATGATTAGATATTTTTATTGAACAGGGGTTTGCTGTTCGCGCAGATGAGCCAATGGCTGAAGCAGAGCTGTAGTTGGTTGTGGTAAGACAACATAAAAGTACACTAGGAAATAATATACTAATATTAAAATATACATGAGTAAGTAAATATATACCTGTTCATATGCCGTTGTTGGATTGTGAAGCTCGATGCAGGTCTAGAATATGTGCTGCTTAGCTTGCATCTCGCCCTCACCTATCCTGCCTCTACTTCCTCAGACATTGGCTGCTTCGCCTCGACCCCGGTCCTGTCCTGGTCTATGCTTGGCTCTGGAATGCAGTCCTCATCAGCCACAATAATGCTGTCACTGTGGAAGCTCTAATATGCAAAACAACGTAGATTTTATGAATCTAACATGAAATTCACGTTTGTGTAGTGTAACTTATGGAAATGGGAAAATGTATATCAGCCTGTTTTTAGCTTTGCCCAATGTTAACACATCTGCTCGCACAGCTGCTACCTGTTGCCAACAGGTTTATATAACCTAATTAATTATGTTTTTTGTCGTATAATAATAACCTTTCACATAATCTGCCACAATAACTATTTTCAATGTAGCATATTCACGTGTAGTTTATCCCTTTACCAGCACTTCTAACCAAAGCAAGCTATGAGAAACCCCTTTTCAACCAACATCTCTTGTACAGTGACCTAGCGGAAACACTGCTGTTGAATGAATCTATTACAACATGACTGTCTACAACCAGGACTTGCTACTTTGAGATTTCGCAGTAACGCTGCGTATTTGAAAGTGGAGCTAGATAATTTTGTTTGCCACAAAGCCGTATTAGATATTTGTTAAGCTCACGTTTATTTTATGCCCCCTCTGGATGAATAATGTATTTTGACTGTAAGACAAACAAGTCACAGATATATTAAGAATACGTTAAACACTATAGTTTAACTGCTCATTAATGTTAGCGCTGTAAGCGACGTTAGAGAAAATTTAGATGTGATGAACTAGGGAGAAATGATATGAAAAGTTCACCAGAACTGCCAAGCTGTTTCAGCAATAAATCTATTATCAAGTTTGTCAACAGCATAACTTTGCCTCCACCACACATCTACTGTAACATTAAACATACTAGGAGGAAACTGAGACTCGGCAATTCTGTTGTAGGTTTTGCATGCTCGGGGTAGACTCTGGTCAGGTGATTGTTTTGTTTTGTGATGCATTTGTGGTAGTATTGTTAACAGGGGAGTCACAGAGTGCCTTCTGGTGAGTACACACTATGCAACACTAATGACATGAGTGAAGAATCTGACTCTCTGTTTCTTTTTTAATTGTTAATAACCAACTGTTCTAAACACAGAAACCGAGTTATCTGCAATTTATAAGTACCGCGATAAAACGGTCGGGCTCTATTATGTATGTAATATTAGAAGCAGTTTAGCTAGCTTGCTAAAAAACCAACAACCAACCAAGATATACACAGATGACTCACACTGATCAACTAACAGGTAGGGATGCAGCGTTTACCGGATTTCACTATTAACCACACTTTAAAACGTCACGGTTAATTAATCGTAAAGGCTCCGCTACACAGAGTGTTTCTGTTGCAGGGAAAGGAACTGTTGCAACTTGCACAAAATGAAAACAAAAAGTTAAATGAGCGGTGCACCAGCTTAACAAGCATGGAGAGACACGGAGGATACTACTGTACACTGCATTTCAGCATTTCAGGTACAGCAAGACTTATGAGGGCGTTACTGAAGATTACGGATCACCTGTTTAAAGGTTGCTGCCAAAGAGCTAATACCTACATCAAATTTGATTAGCACCTGTGCGATCAACACCCAGCTTTGCATGCCTAAGTAAACGTAACATGGTAAGTTGGTAGGGAATTACAATATTATATATATATATATATATATATATATATATATATATATATATATATATATATATATATATATATATTAAATATTAAAAATCTAATTATGTAATTGCCAGTGCTGTTAAATTAATTAATGCATTATAATTGTGATAATCGTGAAAAGAATATTATTGACTAATAAGTAATTATACCAACAAAATTGAAAATCGTTGCATCCCTACTTACAAGTGAGCCAAAGATTTTGTTCACTGTATGGGCACTCACTCACTCCGCTCCATTCAGGTCATTCAACAGGGTGCTGGAAGACTTCCCATGATGCGCTGAGCTCCTCTCTCCTCTTTTCCCTCTGTATGAGTTCTTATTCCATTAATGCATGTTACAAACTTGACTTCTTCCCTCTCCCGTAGTTTTGTGCTTTCTCGTCTCACGTCTCACTCCTCCTGTCACTTTAATCAGGTATTAATGGCTTTGGAGCTGTAGTGTCTGGATCTGTGATTGCACAATCACATTTGAATTTGATGTATCATGCAATATAGAAATTTTCAAATGTACAGTATGTGCAAATATTTACAGGGACAATTCATAAGAAATCTACAATTGGACATTAAATTAAATTTCTATAATTCTATTTAATAGGGTACAATTCACAATCAATGCATTGTTGCATTTTTACATGTATTGTGAATTGTCCCCTATTAAATAGGTTATTACTTGACTACTGACAATTTCTTCCCACGGATCTTCTGCAAGGCTCCATATGCTGCTCAAACACAAGGTTATAAGGGGGTCTGACAGAGGCTACTCTCACGTAGGCAACACTCCTCCTGGTTTACAAAGCTTGACCAGACATAGCTTTTTTATTTGACTCCACCCACACAGCCACAAAGCCTACAACAAGCTTGTGCCTTGCATCTGCCAATATGGTTGCACTTTTCAGAGCTCGTTGAAGTGATGAGCTCTTGGTAGTGTGCCAACTTCGATATGAAGCCGTTCGTGTGTGTGTGTGTGTGTGTGTGTGTGGCGCGCTGTGCCCTGCCCTCTGTGAAACACTGTTAAGAGAGAGAGATGAGGACAGATGTTAACGTGGCCATAAATGACACCAAAATATACAAATATAGTGTTTTCTGTTTGTTTGCCTTATGTTGTTAAAAAATGCTCACAATGCTAGGAAAATCCCATATTTTTATAAATTGCATCTGTTTTTTGGCAGATTGCACTATATTCCTGGTTTTACAGTTGATTCCATGCATCAAATTCAGCGATTCCATCTGTTTTCCACATCACTGAAATCAGTGGGTCCTACAATGACAGAAACTGAAGGCTGAAGACACAAAGGCATGGAAAGGTAATGTAAAGCATCTCTATAAAAGGTGTTATATCAACAATATGTACCTACAACAGAGAAAACATCTCAGATTATTCCGTCTGAGAGAACACTATGACCTTGACCACATTCCATGTCTTGTTACAATTTGCAAAAGGCAGAGTGGAGTGGCACTTCATTACACTCAAGAAGGGTTCTGTTGAATCCATAAGGAGACACATATTTCACCTGACAAAGTGGATGTGTAGCTAATGTAAATGTAAATGGTGGATGTGCACCATTTACTGTTTGACCTCACTGTACGGCAGACTTACCTTACCTGCTTCCAGCTCCCTATAGCTTATCAATATATTCATGGCAAGACTAATTTTTGTTAGCATACTGTTGGTGTTTGTGTGTGTGGGTGTTTGTGTGCGTGTGTGTGTGGGTGTTTGTGTCTGCCAGCTAAAATGTGTGTTATTATATTATACTCAGGGTTAGATGTTTCGGGGGGCGTTTTTGCCTTTATTTCAGATAGAATAGTGTTTAGAAATAGGAACTAAGGGAGAGAGAGGGGTGATGACATGCAGCAAAAGGCCACAGGCTGGAATTGAACCCGGCCCGCTGCGATAAGGTATCAGAAGAATGTATGTAGAATCAGAAGGTGTCATTCACAAACCTTTGCTAAACATTATTTTTGTTATGGGATGGACTTTCCAACAAAAGTGTGAAAAAGGTATAGAAAAGTTGTAAAAAAGCAATGTTGTTAGCAGGTCATTCAGACATTTCATCCATGTACAAAATCACAAAGGTGTGCAGGTACATGTCATTACCTTTGTATACTTACTAAGGCTCAAAGTGTAGTTGTGTTTTTTGTAATCATCAATCAACACAATTATATTCTCCACAGAAATTTGTTTTTACTTATCCTCATATAAGCATATTGTGGGTTTAACATTTTAAATGGAGTCTAGATAATATAATTTGGGACTTTGCCATCAGCTTATAAATGCAATGTAATAGCTCTGGCTGCCCTTTAATTTCAGCCAAATGTGATTCCTTTTAATACAAAGGTGAAAATGGAACACTATTCTTTGTTGGAAACAAAAGTCATGTCAAAACTGTTGTAATCAGGTTTATTTTTTTCATTTTCATGAAGACTGAATATTTTCATATATTTGGCGCATATATAAATGTATACATACAGTACATTTTTCAGATTCAGGTATTACCACAGCTTAATGGTTACTTAAAAGCTAAGAACCCCCAAAGCACAACTCCTTTGGATTTAATAAACCGGGGAATAAAATGAGGGTGTTTTGTGGTGTGTGTGGACTAATCTGTTATGACATGGGAATGACCATCACTGGTTACTTTCTTTTTACACTTTCTCTGGTGAAAGCATAATAATTTGGCATGGGACATTTGCTGACATAGATGTTGCTAACAACATAAGTAAGTTTATAGTAATCATACTTGAAAAAAATCTATTTTGACAGGACTTATCTTGTATTTGAGTGTAGTACTAATTAAGAGACATCAAAACGATCTTGATAACTGTGACTGACTCTCCTCTTAATCCATAGACAAGGAATGTGGGATTTGTATCAATTTACTAGGAAGGGAAGGGCAATAAGCAAAGTGTTTCCCTTTTTACATGGCACATCTTTTGATAACAATTTAAAGTTAAAACAGTCATACAGGTTGTAACAGTCTATTTACACAGCAGTCTAAGCAAGATACTAAAACTGCCCGGGTTAGAGAGCACTGCAAGGTTATACACAGACTTTAACACACCGGACGAGTTACTCTGTTTTTCTTCTTTTTCTCTTTTTAACTTTGTGTTATCAACACAATTTTGGATCCCTAAGGAAGCCGTTATATACGAGATAACACTTCATATCTGCAGAAGAGAACATTATATTACAAAGAGAAGGAAACTCTCCGTACCTTAAAAGTTGACTCCTGTGATTCCTATGCTGCCACCAAAGGATCAGCTGTGCCATCGAAACTACAGAACCAGAAACGAGCAGTAATTGGATTTTCCTAAAAGAACTGACGCCATCAACATCACTACTGAGAGCAAACTGAGTAAGAGGCTTGCATGTCTGGAAAGAACATAGGTTCTATAACTGTGTTATTGTAACTTTTATAAGCTTCATGTGTTGAATTTTCTGTTAAGAAATTCTGAGGGATCTTTAAAGGCCGCTGTGTCTTGTTTAGTGCCTTGTGTTTTTCCGTGCTAAGCACGTTGATTGTGACCCTTGTTCCTAGAGTGTCCATTATCTTGACTGGTAATGACATGGTTTTAAACCACCATTTTGATTCCGAAATCTGCCGGCCTTGAACCCATTCTGAACTGGATCTACGAACCTCCTATTTGGTTCCATCCACCCCCTTTCTCTCGGTTTCATCCCCTTGCATGCGCACATTCACACACAGCCTTGCTGATTTGTTGTATGTTTTTGTATTCTTTGTTTTAACTGCTAAGACTAGGTGACAGTGATTTAATTGCTAATGTTGATTCATTAAATTATGCTGAAGTTAAATAAATCCTATTATAATTTTAAGAAGTTGTTACCTGTGATTATTTTTGCATAATACTGTAGTAAGAGTTGATTACCACGGCCAGGGGGGGCGCCAGGAATTTTGGGCCCCATGACAAAAAAATCAAATTGGACTCCCTCTGCACAGAGCTGTCAGTACTTCTCTAAGACTTAACTGTCCCATCAAAAGCTTTACATAACTCTTAATTAAAGGCTTGCAAGTGTCTTGCTTCTTGTAGTTCAATATTAGTACTAGCACAATATTTAATCCTGGTGATTTGTACATGCAAGTCAGCATACAGGATGCAGTTCACTATTTGCTTCTCACATAAATTGCCCTTCACGATGGGAATAATAAAGTCTGTATCTATAAATGTCATTTAACGGCCATAATTCAATCTAAATGAACATATCAAACTGGATTATTTGAATATAGTCTGTAACTTACATGCAGGCTGAGGTAAGCTGCTGTCCAGCAACCAGTACAGACAGGAAGGTGTTTTATTATTTTATTTATTACATAATGATCATTATGTGAGAAAATAATTAGTGTTAGAATTTCTTTCATCAAGAAATATTTCACAGTTTTTTTGTTACGGTAAAAAGAGCAAGAGAAATCCCCAAAGACTCCCTGGAATGATGCTAACTCATTAACACAATGCTGCTCACCTTCTTCACTGGGACAGGGAGGCTACAGTTATGGGCAGACTGGGCTGCAGCTGACTCATCTGTTTTTAGTCTGCTAAAATGGGCTGGAACAATGATTTAACATGAATATCTTGCTAAACGCTTCCCTGCACTGATTAAATGTGTAATAGTTTGTAGCTAGCTAGCTTATTTCACTGTGGACATTAAGCCAATAGGTTAACACCACTCACAGGTTAAAGGCTACCCACCTTTCATGGTGAAAACCTGGGTTACAGAGTGACATCCTTTACTTTGTCTTTCTTTCCTTTTTTGAAAACCAGATTTGGTCTACTGGGCAACATTGTTAACACTATATTTCTGCTGCATCCACTGACTTCAACTAAACACCATGAGTGTGCTAAGGCAGGACCAAACCATTTCATGCAGATATAGGGGGTGGTCGGTCGATAGCTGTGTCTCAATTCAGGGACTGCATCCTTCAAAGGCTGCATTTGAAGACCGATTACGTCACAGTCGATGCGACTAGGCTGTCCCATTTCGAAGGCTCCTTCAAATGCGGCCGACAAATGCAGCCTTCTTTTCGTCCGTTTGGAGGATCCAACAGCTGGATCCTTCACAGCCCCAGGTATCCCGACATTTATTGCATGCTGGTTGATTGTCCCAGTGTAAATAATGGCATCGGCTGTGGCTGTGGAGTTGAGCTCCCTGGGTTTTACCTATAAATGTAAGTATGGGATTTCAACTCACTTCAAAAGCCAACTACACAAATGTAAAAATAAAGCATAAGGCATAAAAGCGCAAAGTGTCATTTAAAGAATAGTTTTGTGGAAGAAGTTAACGTGAGTTCAGTGATTAACTGGCGAGCTAACGTTACCTGAGGTTATTGATGTGCTAACATAAACGGTAAGTTAAACTCGGCTGGGCAAGTTACATCCTAAAAAATAAAGCCTTTAACGTCTTCACTTAAAATTGAAGAGGTTCAGAGTCAGACCTGCGTCTTACAGAGATTGTCGTGATATTATAAATCACTTATACTTAACATTATGTACATGAAAATACCACATACCATAACGTTAGACTAATTTAACGTTAGATGGGTTGTGAACCCTGCTTGTTTTCAGACAGTTAACGATAATAACGGTTACAAAAACCTTGGGATATAGTACACGGTTAATGTAACTAGTTAGTTTGCAATTTATGTTGCTTACTGTTTGGTGATGTGAAGTATAAAACTTACTTGAACATGTCTTTTTGTTTTAGGGAGCAAGGAGCAAACTGCACTGTTCATTAAATTGAGGGGGGAGAGCGACCACCTCTTCACTGGGGCAAGATTTTCTGCCAACGTGGCTTGGAGGTAATTAAAGAATCAATAGCCCCTTTGTAATATCTGCATTTATTCATTGTATACTTAAAGTTACAGTTAAATGAGCCCCCATCCTATTCAAAGCCTTTAACAATAAGACAACTAGTAGATGGGGCAGCCCTTTGTTGTGTTTGTGTCTCTGTCCTGCCCTGTCACCTTTTCCAGTCTTCACAAAATTACCATTTCTCTTGTTGCAGAAAATGGGCCTGTGGGGGAAGGTGACTTCCCTCCAAGCAAAAAATAACTGGGACAATTTTTAAAAAAAAATACAAAGTATGTATGTGTGATTTGAAATTTATATATTCTGTATACATTTTTGTATAATTTTTATATAAATCGTTCACTGTGTAGCATAAAGTGAACTACAAACTGCATTCATCTTACAACCCTGTTTTAATATAATACATAAATTTACCTTGTACGTTGTATATTCATTTCAGCCATGTACGTTAATAAACACAGTTGCTGAAATTTGTTTTTCTGGTGTTGTTATTTACCATTATTGATTTTCTGTGCCTTAGGATTGCAAGTGTCCAGGGTCAGGAGAGGGTGTAGGGGTGAAGCCCACTGCTGCAAATTGGCCCTGGTTTGTCCTCATGGATGAGGTGTTGGGACAGAGGCATTCCACCACCCCACCTGTCATAATTGCCTCTATCCCTGAGGACACACCAGGGCCAAGTACTGCAGTAGGGGACCAGGGGAGGAGGAGGAGGAAGAGGAGGAGAGCCAGCCGAGAAAGAGAAAGAGGATGAGCTGCTTCGGGCTTCTTAAGGAAGACATGAGGTTGCAGAGAGAGAGGCGGAGGAGAGGAGAGCACAGGAGAGCAGAGAGAGGATGGACAGGCTGTTCTCTCTACTAAAGAGACTTGCTGAAAAATAATCCTTAAATAATAATATATATAATATTTATTAATCAATTCAAATAAAATATTTGTTATAATAAAAAAAATATGTTATCTTCTGTCGTGTTTATAACCATTAGTATTTACAACATATTTACAACATTTATTCTGCTGAGTAGGGAGACCCTGGTGATGCTGCTGGACCTGGATGGGCTGCCATGTGTCCTGCTGGCTAAAAAACCTGTCCAGCACAGGACCACTCAGATTTATCCTGCAGTACAGGGGCCTGGGCTGGTTTAGGGATACAAGGAGAAGAACAACTGTTATGAAGTGTAGAGAGCTTAGTTAGATAAGGCTTGTATATCTTTCTATTCAACTTGCTTTATCTGATCAATGACAAAAACAGTGTCAATATTTTAATATTAAAGTAAGGTTAGGTTTTCTTTAAATATGGAATTATGCTGTTAAATCAATCAATCAATCAATCAATCAATCAATCAATCAATCAATCTTTATTTATATAGCACTTTTCATACAAAAACATGCAACACAAAGTGCTTCACAATAGAGAAAATTAAAAAGATAAAATATTAAAAGATAAAATTAAGGGCCCTTGGAATTGTCCTAACCTATACGGTGCCCAATGACCACGGCTATGCAAGTTTACCCTACACTATTTGCCATCTGTAGGTGGACAAACCCTTTTAGACTGGTCATACTTGGTTCATATCTGGTTCATATATGGTTATTAGTCCCTGATTCCAGGGTGTATTTAATAATAACAGCTAATATTTTTTGAATATTAATACTTTCATTAATATTTCTAGAATATCTTAGCTATTCAGGTGATAACTAAACCTGACCCCATGTTGAAATCCCCAACAGAACTGTAAAAGGAAAATAACCAGCCAAATTAGTGTTTAAAAAATAATTCACTGATGGACTTTTTAAGTTGGCATACACAGTGAGTATTTCATGCTATCATAAGGACAAAACAAGAACACATGCAGATCATCAAGTAATTAACATTCAACTACAGTGTGAAGGTGAACTGTGTCTGACATTTCTGTAGGTCATTGATATTTACAGTTTTCAAAGTGATTTAAAATCACTTTGTGGTTGCTTAATGAGACTGCACTAATCATGTGTTGTTTTCTATTTAACAAATATGTTTACTTCATCAAATCGTGAAAGGAATGGCAAGTCAGTAGGGCACTAGGTTTGGGTGATATTCTCTATTGTCCTATCGTTTTCATATATTTTCCCTATGTATCAACAGTTTTCATATTTAAGTTCATTAAGAAGTGAAGTTGGATTGTTATCGCGGAGGGGTGTGATGAGACACTAAGCTCATAAGACAAGACAGTACTGAGATCAAGACGAGATTCAAACACTACTTTTCTGAAATCTTCAATACTGAATTATATTAAACACATTTTTTCTACACCTATGGTAGAAATGTTTTTATTTATGTAAAGGTAAACACAAAATTCAAGTGGCAGTTGACAATTTAAAATATAATCGAATATAATGCAGTAAAGCTCTTGGGCATTCTGTATTGCTTTCAAACATGTTTTCTCCTGTAAATCCCTTTCTCATAATATGTCATCCTGCTGAGTCAACACACATGATTTAGTCTCCCCTCCTCTTTTGTGTCTTTGTTTGGGAAAGTAACCTCTTTAAATGCACATGTGGCACTTTATCACCTCAGTCACTGACAGTCACTGAGTTAAAGTGAATTAATATATATTGCATTTTAATTCTGTTATAAACTCCTGGCATTTAATAATTCCTTTGTTTTCTGCTCATGTTCAAAACTTTCTGCACATTCAAAATCTCCTCCACATATCTGTGTTCTGTAAAGTTGTAATATTATGTGACTAGCATTATCATTTAATAAGAATTCACAATATTTTATAAGTATTACCCAATACTCTGCTGTGCATTACATTATTGCTCCACTGGCAATGACATTATCCTTTTCAGACCACTTGAAAATTAACTGACAACACTTCGCATCAGGCATGAATTTCACCACAAATTTATGCATGTTAACTTCAGCACCTTCAATAAAGTGCAGTTTATAGGCCCAAACAGAGCAAGGTTGCGCGTAAGTTTATAGTTGTTTATATTACAAACTCTCCCAGCTTCATTACCACTTGTCAACGGACTCGCAGCGTGAGAGCGGGTTCACTTGATGTGGAAAATGTCAACTGAGTAAGTCTCAAGAGACAGCTTTCAACCTGACGAGAAGTCACATTTTAATCTTGATATCTCCCTATAACTCCTCCTCACTTGGAGGGAGGAGTTATAGTTTGATGGCCACAGGTAGGAATGACTTCCTGTGGCTCTGTGGTGCATTTTGGGGGAATGAGTCTTGTACTGAAAGTGCTCCTGTGTTTGAGCAGCATGTCATTGAGTGGGTGGGAGACTTTGTCCAAGATGACATGTAGTTTGGACAGACTCCTCATCTCTGACACGAGCGACAGAGAGTCCAGCTCCATCTCCACAACATCACTGGCTTTGCGGATCAGTTTGTTGAGTCTGTTAGCGTCCTCTACCCTCAACCTGCTGCCCCAGCATGCAACAGCAAACAGGATGGCACTGGTTACCACAGACCCACAAAACATCCTCAGCATCATCTGGCAGATGTTAAAGGAACTCAGCCTCCTCAGAAAATAGGGACGACTTTGACCTTTTCTGTAAAGGGCTTGGGTCTTCTTGGCCCAGTCCAGTTTATTGTCAATGTGCACCCCCAGGTATTTGTAATTCTCCACAATGTCCACACACTGACCCCATGGATGGAAACAGGGGTCACTGGTGGCTTGGCTCTCCTTAGATCCACGACCAGTTCCTTAGTCCTTGTCAAGTTGAGCTGCAAATGGTTGTTGCAGATGTTGTTTAACCGCGGAGGTCCACCAGGGGCTCTGGTTCTCTATCAGAGTACCAGGGGTGCGGAGAAAATTGTAAAATATTTCAAAGTCCACACCTCCAGGAGGGGGGTGACGCAGTGAGTGAGGCTGAGAATAAGCTCTCCTCTGTGGGCATGGGTCCCACGGAGGTCCGCCATGTGCTCTGGTTTTCCATCAGAGTACCAGGGGCGCTGAGAAAATTGTGAAAATATTTCAAAGTCCACACCTCCAGGACGGGGGTGATGTGCACTGAGTGAGGCCGAGAATAAGCTCTCCTCTGTGGTCACGGGTCCCGTGGAGATTCACTGTGCTCTTAACATAATGTGACCAGGATTACACCAACAGCAGACAGGACTCAGAGACGACAGCAATTTTTTTTTGTTTTAAAAATCCATATCAGTTTAAGCATTCTCTATATTTAGAATATTTTCACAGCTTTAACTTGCTGTCAGATAGCCATTTCTCACATGGGAACTGAATCTATATATATTCTCTTCAAAGCCACCAGACTCATTATGCCTGCAGAACACGAAAATTACTTATCTACCGCTGCTTTAATGGGTTAGTCATATCATAAATAGTCAATAGTCATAAATTTGTTACAAATTAATAACTTAGCACTTTCAAACGTCTTGCTCCAGTCTAGGTTGCAAAGCTGGATTTGGAACACGAACATCTATTTCATTCATTCCTGTTGACAGTATTTTTTAAATGTATGTAACGATCAAAAGAGATATCCAAAATCTCCTCTGTAAAAACATTTGAGTATAATGTGTCAACAAAATAAAACAATAATATTAAACCTGACTTAATTCAGTGTTCAGATTTTAGTTCTTGAAAAATATACAAATGAATGCATATTTCATTAGATAACATAATATAAACATAATATTTCAGAAAACCTGTAATCCAGCTGGGGTGGGGTGGGGGGGTGGGGGTTCAGAAAGGTACAAAAATACGGGAAATGACACTGGGATAGAATGGTAAAATACGGGATAAACCCAGAACAAAGTACTAATAAAAGCAAAATATTTAAATTGCAGTCATCATAAATATCAGACATTGCTCTTCTCTAAATAATGACATCTGGTCACAATGCAAATGTCTAATTGGTAGGTGTGTTTAAAGTCAGAAACCAAAATTAATGGAGTGGCAGCCACTATCTTGGAGAAATCACAGACTATTCGTTAAAATGTGAATTTGAATGTCCAATGTAGTCCTAAAAAATATGGTCTCAATGTGCACATTTTCATACAAACTCAGAATGGTGGGAAATGCATTTTTATACCATGGGTACAACCCTTCTACCCTTAAAAATGCAAATTAATATTTCATGATAGGGCAAATGTATGGCAAAATAAAAAATAAAAATTGAATTCACATGCTGCAGTTATGCAACTGGTGCTAAAATTTCAAGAGAATGTAAGATGCGCACAGCTTTTTTATTTGTATCCCAGTAACAGCTGTATTTTTCTTCAAGTTCCAGTATATTTTCTTTGCTTTGTAATTCCTTCCTGCATGGAACATTGACCATATTTTAATGTAGTTCTGCATCAAGATGAGCAGGCTGAGGCTGACAGGCAGTTTCTTGCTGTGACCATAGTCCCAGAATGACAGTGACAGAATTCATTAATCATTAGCAGCCTGCAGACATCTGACCCACACCAATATGCCTACTGTGAATCCTGTTAAACTGAACCAGTCAGCTAGTGCTATCACACATGAATACGAAAATTATTGGGTTATACAAATATAGATCTGCCAAAAGGAATAAAATGATGTTATTGGGTTTTTAGGTTTACTCATCTCTAACATTTCTCCTCTCCGTCAGATCCACCTATGCTATATCAATGTAACATCCTTCACTTCCCCTTGGTGCCTGATAATGTGTAGCACAATTCGTACTGTAAGTGGCTAATTTCAGAGCAGCAGAGCGGGGTCCAAGCGGGAGCAAAGGATTTAAAATGGAACTAACTTGCCCTCAAGCAGACTCATAATTGAGAATGATAAGAATTGATAAAACTTACACATTAAAGTATGAAATAATGCATTTTAAATTAGTTATTTTATAAATAAGTGCAAATTGTGTGAGTGTGGCTTGATTGCTCACACTTATCACTTTACTTTCTGTTCTGTCCTGTGTAAAGGAAACAATAAGTGATTGCAAAGCGTTCTGGGTAAGATACACCCCCCTTTTTTGTTGCCATGATGCAGTACCTTAGCCCATTAAGAGACAATCTCACAAGCAGTCCCTTGGGTTTTCAGAGTAACAGAATAGCATTTAAGAGTGGGGATTCCCAAGAGGAATGCTGTTTCGAAGACAATGGTGGCATTTGAAACAACAGGAATGCTTCGATTGGTTAAAAATATAAGAGGATTACAAAAACACTGTGGAGGTACTGTGTTGTGTCTTATGACTATAATAGAGCTGCAGGGGTATGATTGGGTTGTCGATCAATACCAGTTGTCAGGTGTTGAAATTTCTGGCTGAAATAAAAATTCACTCTTGGTGCACTGACAATTTATCACAAACAAATATCTTGACTTGATGTGACAGTCCTTTCTTAAACACAAATACTGAGTGACATTACAGGTAGTTAATAAATGTACATAAATATCTCATAATGTAAAAATTCAGGGTTACAGGGGAACTGTAGCACATCTCTGTAGCCTGAGTATGCCATTTGCCCTGAGCTACATCAATTTGGAGCAACAGAAGGAAACCCACAAAGAGACAAGATCATATTTAAAGGAAGATCTAAGGCAGGGATTTAGGGCCAAAAAGTTAATGCTGCAGGATACCAATGATAAGCAACTATTAAGCTAGGGCTGGGCACTATTTGAAAATTTTTTATGCTAGTGTTGACCCATCACTTGACTTTTCCAAATATCTTACTGTGAGAGATTTAAACTTATTTGTATACAAATTAGTGGTGGGCCGTTATCGGCGTTAACGTGCTGCGTTAACGTGAGACTCTTATCGGGCGATAAAAAAATTATCGCCGTTAATCTATTCTCAAAGTTGGGTTGGGAGCTGGGTCTATACTACGCAAGCTACGATGACTCTCACCTTGATATCTTAGCGCAGATGTATACCTAGCCGAATTGCACTGTAGGGGAACCTGTGTGTTTGCCTACTGTGAAATTACCACATCAAACGTGACGTGCTAACATGGATGCAGCTGTTGCTGCGTTCACCTCGGAGGTCGGAGCTGGGAATGACGTCACACCCGAGTTGACGGCGTTCCAGTTACAACCTCGCTCGGCCAGCTGTTTGTTTACAACTAGCCAGGTTAGTTATTGATACGCCGGTTGATTAAAAAACGCATTGTGCGGTATTTACTCACACTAACTGTAGCAACACGTCCACAGACAGCTGTTGGACAGCACTTTGTGTACAAACATTTCTGAAGCCGCGGTGTTGTGCCGAATTCTGCCTGCCTGCCTAGAATCGCATGGCACCTCGCGGGTGCTAACGGTCATCTATGCTGAGAAAAGAGGTGGATGCAAATCTCGGCAGGGAGCCTACAAAATCTGATCTGCCGAATTATGCATCCACCTCTTTAGGTCCTTCTCAGACACTTTGCTGTGCTCATTGATCAAACAGCTTTATCACCACATATATGTACTGAATGTCAAGGAATGGTCCTTCTAGCCTACTAAGTGTATTAAAATATTAAAGACTCTAAACATTCATAAAATATATACTTCAAATCAATTTATCACTATTGATGAAGTCCACAAAGAATTTTACAGCATTTAAAAGCATTATTTGGAGGTGCATGCAATTCTCGGCAGGCAGGCAACACCTGGTTTGCACCTTGTGCAATGCGGAATTAGTTTACTGTAGGAGTTCTTCCAGTCTCAGTACCACCTAAACGCAAAGCACATCACACGCTACACACAAGTACATCTTATTGAACATGATTTATTTTCATCACCAATTATCATAGTACAACAGCTTTCTCAAGCAGTTTGTGATGCATTTTGGAAACAGGAGATGAGCCCCTGGTCTAGATTAATCTAGATTAAAAAAAATTAATCTATGCCCACCACTAATACAAATCATTCAACAAAATAACCCAACCTTTTCAAATGTTAAATGTTTACATGAGTAACTTTCTGATTAAAAAATTAAACACAATTATGAAGCTGACGAATGTGAAGTAGTACATTATTGGTTTTTCCATAATGTAGTATCGATGTAGTATGTATTTTTCTGAGCCCCTACCAAGTGGTCACCGCAACAAATCGCACATCTGGTATGCCGCATTCATTCGCATTCAGACATTGTGTTTGCCTCTTGTGTAACCTGTAATAGGTCAAAATCTGACTGACTATATCACTGAAGCTTGGTAAGTGGAGTTTCATGTAGCTGTTGTCCTTTGCATACAGCAGTTCACATTAGTAAGCACGTTAGACCAAATTCATCACAAACAAATCAGATTTCCTTTTCCATTAAAACACTCAGGCTGCCAGTCGGTCGTTGAGGTGAAGTGCTCAGTTTTTCAACCATCTTCCCACCAACACAGAAACACACATAAGACAAGAAGTGTGATGCTTGCTATCATTTTGCAAACCCAGGTGCTGTCCTGGATTAAGATTTGTAGTAAGATAGGTAAGATAATAAAATCGGTCACTAGTATCTGCAGAAAAAGGCTTTCAAATGAAATATCGGTATAGGCCTGAAATGAAATTTCTGCTGATATGACAGGCCAATGATGCTTTCATCATGAGCATACAAGAGTATGTCTGCAGTGTGGAGGCTTTTTGAAATGTCTGAAACATACAGCAAAGTTGCTATTTGGAATGATTTTCAGAGTCAGTCATGTGAGGAGGAGTCAAATCACATTCCTTCAATACTACAAATTTAATTGCCCATACTAAGATGTCATCCTCTTGATCATTACAACTAATTTGTGAGGCACAAAGAGGAACTGTCATCAGTGGAAAAAAACTGTCAGCGGTAGTTTTCTTTTTTTACCGAGTAGGCATTCATGATAAGGCATACTATTATGTTAATTAATTCCACCAGATGATGTTCTCTGCAGTTAGGTGTAAAAAATATATGTGTATCTTATAGGCATTTGGCCAAAATGAGTTGGAAAATATTGTCATATCGTATATCTACAAAAATTCAATATTGTGCATCCCTAAAGACAGGATACATACTGAATTGAACCCCCCTGCTTTTCTCCAGATGCATCTGAGTTCAAGAACAGATGGTATTGAATATGGAATCACCTTGACATAACAGCTTTTTCTGAGTGAGAACATCTGTCAAACTGCCCTAACACTGATCCTTCTATAAATGATACAACCTCGGCAACAGCCCACTACGCTGCTGTAAAAAATAACAAATCCTGCTTTTAAAAAGGGCAAGGCTGCACTAGAAAGTTATTTGCAACCTCTGACTATAAGTCCCTAGATATTTCATTAAGGGTTTGGCATGAGGCAGTAGGCTAATTAAGCAAATTCATTGAATTAATGGTTTATCCCCAACCTCCCGATTTCTAGACAGTGCCTGGCTGCTTTAGAAAGCTGTAACTGCCAGCAAGAAATACTGCTGAGCTCAAAGAGTCAACATGATAAATCTGTACTCATGCTTCTAAATTCTTACTTGCAGACAATGTGTGCAAAGGATTTATTTAGCAGTATAACCATTATAACTTCAACAAGACTCTGCAGTATCAAAATTAATGATGACTGACAGAGTTTTTCTGAGTAACACAACTCAGATTCATATTTCAGTTACTATTTTCATGGAAATAGACCCTGTGTGTATTGTTATCACCAAGGGTACAGGATGAAAGAATAATTGTCTCCAAACATTTTTCTCTCCACACAAACACGCACACCCTCTGCAATCATGACTATTGTTTGGCAAAGATATTATGTCCCTATTGCTTTAATGAAAGACAGCCAGCTTTCCACTTTCAAAAGAGTTTTTCCAGAGGCTATAAACTCAAAGCATTACAGTTTGCTCATATGCCCTCAGAACATCTCCAATCAAATAGGACCTATTTACAGTCATCCCACTTAGGAATATACAATAAGAAAATAGTCCAACATGTACTAATGACATTGTACTCATGTATCCTTGTAAAAATCTGAGATTGGCACAGCTTTGAAAAAAACTATAGGAACTAAAAAAAACAATACGACCAAATCATTTGATCAAATTCCCACAAACCACAAAATTCTTATATCGCATCAATTAAATAGGTGCATAACATTGTGTCAAAACCATGGACGTTGTTAGGCTTATTGTAAGGGGGCTGAAGCCACCCTAACATGCTCCTAAGCCTGCCCCCAGATACCCCCCTACACCCCCTTCCATGGACGTCGCCACGTTGCATCGTCATGTTTCTACAGTAGCTGAAATGGACAAACAGCTACAGTCCGTTTCGTCACTAAGTTGTTCTTGTTCTACTTCTGGTAGAATTCAGGCAGTGCAGACACTCATCACTCTGTTGAATAAGTATGTTAGAAGAAGAAGTAGTAATAATAATATATTGCAGGAGTCTGCAAATAAGTTTTGCAACAGAGAAATATTTTAAATAGGGCCGGGTATCGTTCAAAGATTTTCGATATCGATACCGATATTGATACCTCAACTTCGATACCGGTTCCTGAACGATACTTTTTTCGATACCATGTGATGTATATTTTCTCAACAAACGGAGAACCATTGTTGTTTGTATAAGTAACTTAATCATTATTATCATTAATAGTTTATTTTAATAATTGTTCCTCTGAAAAATGCTACTGCTTGTCAAAACCAAGACATATTTTCAATGTAACATCAGCCTATATTGTGTTTTGTTGTTTTTATTCCTCTTTCTTTAGTCTTTATAATGTTATTTCATTGTTTTTTAATTATATTTTTCTTATTGTTTATAAGATGAATTTGTACTCTGGCACCATTGCAACCTAAACATTAATGGTAACAGGCCTAAGAGAAAGAGAGAAATCTCTCATCTCATCTCATGGAAACAAGTTTCTGCCAATATCAAAGTTTCCTCCTCACTAGAGGAAGATGTGGCCAGGCAACAACTATGAAAATAGGAAGGAAACTCAGCTGTGCATGTCTTTAATCCACTGCAGCAAAGTCGCAGACATCAGCCCAAATATTGATACGTGATGTCACCGTCACAGGAAGCGCTTCCGCCGGCTGCACATACAAAATGTAGCGTGTGTGAAAGCTACCGCGCTACTCGGCCGATAAAAGAGCTTTGAATTGATTCAGAAAATAGCGACGCTGCCACCAAGCTACTAAGAAATGTAGTTAAACTAGTAACGGTGCTACTTGTAGTGACGCTGCTGCCCGACGCCGCTCGTTCGGTGGGCGTGTTGAAGCAGGCTCGGTGGCAGTAGAGCGCTGAGACGATGATGCACCGGCTCTGTCTTGTTGCAGCAAAGACGGAGCAACTTTCTGCTTTTAAGTTTATTTCACGCACAGTCAAAGGCTTCACCAGGTTTATCGTGTCGTCTCTTGGCAGCTATTATCTTATATTGCATCGCACGCTGTTGCATCATGCCAGACTTTTGATTTTCTCCACGTGTTTTACATCCACGAGCCACGTCTCTGTGCGTAACAGGCGTGAGCTATTGTTTACATCACCACAGCCAATTACAATCACTTTTAGATGTGGGCACATCAAGAATGCTGCATGCTTATTGGCTCATTGGCGTTTACAAGAACCTTTAGGTATCGAACTTTGGTACCGAAAGACAAGGCATTTTTTGATACTCGGTGGTACTGAAGCAATTTGGTCGGTGCCTAAAAAGTATTGAACTCGATACCCAGCCCTAATTTTAAAACATTAGACTGTGGATAAGAATATAAGGCATAAAATTCACTTGTATCCACATGTTGTTCAGATAGCTCAGCTGCTAAGATGCAGGACTCAAAGGTTGAGGTTTCATCCCAGGTTTCATTTTTTTTTTTCTCTCTTCTACAAGTGGATTTTGCAGTCAATGGTTCTCAGATCATGGCATGTGCTGCATTGTTTTTGTGTCAGTATTTGATCCACATCCATCAACCTACAGACGCTTTTGCAATTCCCCAGTATCTTCATACGGAGGACATTTAGGGGAATCATGTTCTCAGCGTCGTGTCAAGCAGGCAGCAGACTCTAATGTCGTTCAGAATTTTTAGTAAAACCTCAGTTCAACTCCTACTACTGCATTACAATAAACAAGCTTCTCGTGCTTTTATTTTGTAGGCAAAACCACTAAAAAGGAAGTGATTATGTGAGTAACTATTGCTGTCATGACTGATATCTATTTCAGCACCGCTATCAAAGCATTTATTTATTTCCTCTATCAAAGCACCATAATCTGGCTGGCAGCAGCTGGCTAGTATTGTTGGTGGGCAGTTTTGGCGACGGTTCACAATCACAGAGAGAATAAATGTGTTTTACTTGTCAATGTTTGTATAAACTTTATCTAATGTGTGGTTTATAATGGACTGTGGTGCAGAAACAGTGACAGTGTTTCACACTCTTGGCTTACATTATCCATGTTGTCTGTCAGTGGCCAAGTCACAATAACATGTAACATGTGGTTTTATTGAATAGTTAAGTAAATCCATCACTACAGTCATCGTCATTGTCAACTGCTTATCCTGCATACAGGGTCGCGGGAGCCTATCCCAGCTGACATTGGGGTACACCCTGGACAGATCACCAGTCCATTGTAGAGCCACACAGAGACAAACAACCACTCACATTCACATCTAAGGGCAATTTGGGAAACACCAATTAACCTAGCCTGCATGTCTCTGGATGGTGGGAGGAAGCCGGAGCACCGGAGAACCCAGAGAACCCATGCGGACACGGGGAGAACATGCAAACTCCACACAGAAAGGCCGGGGTTTGAACCCACGACCTTCTTGCTGTGAGGCGCCAGTGCTAACCACTGGACCACCGTGCCGCCCTAATTAAGTAAATTAGGGCGGCACGGTCAAGAAACCTAATTTCTTGACTGGCCACTCTCTGCTGCCTCAGCAGAGACACCTTTTGTGCTGTTGGCAGCCACCGTAGCTGTCGTACACTCTTTGAAAGGTTAGGGACCCAATGATTGTAATTGCTCTTTTAATCCTGGTCAATGAGAGAACTTAGCTGTGGAACCAGTGTGAAATCTGATTAAAAAATAGCCTGGACAAAATTAGATTTTTCATCTGCATGTGAGCTGACTCAGCGGGGATGATATTACATGAGAAAGTTGATCTACAGGAGAAACATATCTGAGAGCAACACAGAATGCACTGACTTATTTCATGTTTTAGATTTTGAATAGTCAACTGCCACCTGAATTTTGTGTTTCCCAAATCATTTCCACCAAAAACTGATGCAGGAAAGACAGAAATCGGTGCAAAAAAAATACACCAGGATGCAGGAAATTAAGTGCTTAATGCCCTGACTTCCCCCAATTAACAGATTTCAGGATTCATGATAGAGACTGTATTGTCATTGTATTAAAAAAACAACAAAATGCAGGTTAGAGCAAAGCATTGAACTTAGCAGCTTTAAAATAGTGTAAGCAATAAGCAATGAGGATTTCTATAAAACAGTCACATCTTGTTCTCTTGATATGTATACAGCCTATATATGTAAAATAAAATCCTGGGGGAGGACCCACCCACATTTTTTTGCTTCCAACGCCCATGTATCATTACAGTAACTTTTCTCAGTAACTCCTCAATAAAGGAGAAATGGAAGAACAGAGTATGTCTGCTTTTTTATTTGTTAACATCTTAGCTTCTTCACTGGTTGTTGGTCCATTTCTCCTTTATTGAGGACGTAGTTCTAATACAGTAACAAAAGATGTGAGTGCAAAAATTTTGCAAGCGCTATGCATACACTGAGGGCTAAGCCCCCCTGTCTTTCAATCCTCGTGACGTCACTGGTCATAACCATTAAAATTTATGGGCAAACTATGAAAATAAGACACATTTTGTTAAACACTCACAACCCTGCATTCGCTATAAGGCAATTTTCTTTGATCAAGAATCCCTAAACACTCTTATAATAACCAAGAAACAACTCAATGTGTTGTCATCAACCCAAAAAAAACTCATGTTGCATGCCGTGCATGTGTGCCTGCTTCTGGGAGACTGTTGTTAAGTTTGGTTGTTGCTGGACAGTATTTAACTTATCATGATAATTAAAATTTGTACAGCAATACTAACCGTCGGGAATTTTACCATGGAATATCATTAAACTAGTTCATCCCAAGTATACAAATAATTTACTTAAAAGTAATTAAGTTTTTTGGTCCCTACCAACTCCTGTGGGAAATAAATTGCTCTTTAGCTGCTAATTGCTCAACTTTCTTGACCAGTTATTCACTAACTGTGTCTGTATGCTGTTTAGTGTTGAACAGGTAGAGAGCAGAGAGAAGAAAAGCAGCTCCATAAAGTCAAGGAAAGCAGCATATTCAGAGAATAATTCATCATTATGAGCAACCCCTTTTACACTGACACAATATAAAACACAATGTTTTCACATTGTCATTTCATACAGCTATTCTAAAAATAGATAGCAGTCGCATCAAAAGATTTCAAATAATAACTCACACATAGTATGTTATACACATAGCAGATAGAAGAGCTCTGGTTAAGAGGGCACATCAGAAATAAGGATCGGTGGCAAGGCTGTCCATCTTATGATGAATCTTTGAGCTCAAGAACACATGCAGGGTGTGACATACATTAGGTCACTGAATTCATGTAGAATGACTAAAAGCACACATTATACAGTTGCTGAGATGCACTGGAATGATCAATATAGTAAAGAATGTATGAAAGAAGCCATGCCATTGTCATCACACTGTTTCATTAAAAGTGTGTCTTAATAGCAGAAAGCTTAGGCAAAGGTTATCTACCCTCTGCTCAGTGTAAATATAAATGCTCTGTATTTGTATAGCATCTTTCTAGCCACTGATCAAAAGTCCTCAAACAGAAACTAACATTCATACACTAGTGGAAGAGCCACCAGGGGCTATTTGGGGTTCAGTATCTTGCCCAAGGACACTTCGACATGCTGCCTGGAGGGGCTGGGGATTGAACTGCCGACCTTCCGATAAACAGGGAACCCGCTCTAACTCCTGAGCCACAGCTGCTCATTATTACTGATATTGAAGGTCCATCTCACTGGTAAATCAAATATTTTATCAGGCAGGGCAATGTTAATATTCTGAGTGTATACTAATGACGTACAATAAGTACATGTAATGAAGTTCTTTGCTTTCACACCCTCTTAAGGTATACTATTTAATGCATTAGGTGAGTTTCGTTCAAGGTCACAATTAAAACACACAGATTCTAAAATGAATGCGTTACCTGAATGCCCCTACACGCTGTTCAGTCTCTGTGAAAAAAGATATCTGATCTCTTCAGGACATAAATGAGATTGATTTATTTAGAGCAGCAGTTATTTTTCATTAATCAATTAGCTCATGCACTGAAAAAAGGAATAGGCAACTATTTTTACAAATCGATAAATCCTTTAAGTAATTTTTCAAGCAAAATGTAAACTTCTCAACTGTTAAATTGCGCTGCTTTTCATAGTCATAGTCACAATCAGATAGCAAACTTTGTATCTCTAACGCTGTTGGTCAGACAACCAAAGCCATTTCAGGACTTCACCTTTAGCTTGAGGAAACTGTGATGGGTATGTTTCACAATTAGACAAACCGATTAAATCAAGAAAATATTTCAGAAGATCAATTGTGAAAATAATCATTAATTGGAGCTCTACTTGAATGTTGTGTTTTTTACTCTGACAGTCAGCTAGTTAATTAACTAAAATATCCTTCTGCTGTGGGCTGGTGTGCCAACTGTGGTCCCGTGATGTGTTTCTGTTCAGGGTGCTGCTACAGTCCCTGATAAAATGAAAAATGTCACATACATGTCAGGTTCACCTTTAAGGACAAAGTCCACAATTATCCTGAACTCTGAAACCCTTACTGCCTTCACCAAATGTGCAGAGATAGTACTGACTTCTTTGACACACACACACACACACACACACACACACACACACACACACACACACACACACACACACACACACACACACACACTTACTTTCCATTGAAAGACTTTGTATACACTCCATGGTCTCATGATTAGGTATACTTTTAATGCGAATAGACAACTCCTTCAAACAGTAAATGTCTTAATCTAATATATAAAATGATGCAGACATTTTCAAGAGATGCAACAACAAAGGTAATGCACATGATATAAATGACTATGAATTTGTTGTCATTTTTGGTGTCAGATGTAGGCTACTGGTTTCAACATCTGTACAGCCTCTACTGGTTTTCATGCAATAAGCTGTCTAGATGTCACAATGAGAAAACACACAAAAACATGCTGTCAGTGGGCAGCTCTGTTAACTTTTCAATGCACAGTGTCAGAGAAGAATGGCCAAACTATTTCAAGCTGGACACACAAAGGCTACGAGAACACAAATGAAAGCTCATCACAACAATTGTGTGCAGAAGGGCATCTCATGCACAACTCTTTGAACCTTGAAGCAGAGTGGCTACAGCAGCTGAGGACCATGCTCGGCTTCACTTTTGGCAGCCAACAGCAACAAGATAGTGCTACATTGGGCATGTGATTGCAAAAAGTAGACTTTTTAAAAGTAGAAAAGTTGACTGAAATAGCAAATCTCCTTTTTAGATTGTAAGTTAACCACATAAATACATGGATCCTGTCTATTGGCAAAAGCGCAGGCTGGTAGTGGCTGTGATGAAATGGAGTGGTGAGTCTCCAAACACAACAGAGCAACTTTCAGATAGGAAGGAATATATTTGCATATTGAATTATATTTGCTTGAATTTCAGGCAAACAAATCTGCATGAACTATGGGATGCTGTCAAGTCAGCAGGATCCAACATTTCCTTTGCTGAATCTACCCCTGCATTCAGGCAGTGAAGGCAATATCCTACCCAGTCCTACATTTATGTGAGACAGAATGTCTGCTTAAGAAGAGCATGAGACAAAAGATTTCATAGATGGGTACAAATTGGTCAGATCAGACAGTGCTGCTAGATTTGAGTGGCATAAACTTTGATTTTTTGGAAACACTTTCTATGAAGGTCATCACTATAATGACTTATGCATATATTTATAACACAATAAAATGCTTCCATAAATCATTATAATGTTTTATAACTAATACCAGTTTATACCACTGTGTGCCAAGAATCTCCAACCATGTTCCATAGTACATTATAACCATCGACTTGCTGTAAATACACCTTAGTCACAATTTAGTGATATAAATGGAATAATAGCTTATAGTAATGTTTAATGTTATATTGCATGTCTTTGTTTGTTTTGAGTAAAGTGTTGTATGAATCAGAATGAATTTTGAACATTTTGCTGTTTAGCACAATAAACAGCAACGGGGAGAACGTGACAGTGAAAGTTAGCGGAGGAAAATTTTTAAGTTACTTTGTAAGTTGTTAGTCTGGCAGTAAATGTGCAGTGTAGGTCACAGTGTGAAGGTGGTTAGCGCAAGCTAACATCTCCCCTGTAAAGCATGTTGATTTATTTTTTGGCTGCAATGTAACGTTAGCTAAATTAGTAACGAATTAACATTAATTAGTTGCGTATCATTACCACCTAACTTGTCGAGGAATGAGAACATCAGGTCCAAGCTAAGCTGTTGCCCTGTACACATACTGTACGTCCTGATTGTTAAATTATATTTCAGTTTCAGAGGAGTCTGTAAACTGGTTGCTAAAGAAAGGATGCTGGTGACCATGGGGAAGCTGAGGCTAGTAAAGTAATCTAGGGATGTAAACTAGTCCTTTTAAGCAATTGAGACGTTTCTTTTGTATTTTTATGTGCAAATTAAATGCTTAGTAATTATGCAGAAATCACAGGAATAAAAAAAGATGCATCAAGATCGATCCCCTCTGAATTATTGAGATGAGATTCTCATCCCTACTGCCCAAACAGTATTCCCATTCGATTACTTTAAAATGTTATTTAAAAAGTTTTGTGGAACCACAATGTCTCCATCTGTTAGGGCCTGTCCATAGACTCATTCATTTGTGACAACATGTGAGCCTCTTCTTACATGTTATATGGTTGGCAACAGGTCTTCTAAAAAACATAAATATAACAAAGATATCCTATATAATATCAAACATTACTGTAAGTTATCATTCCATTTTATTTCACTAATTCTAAATTGTGGCTAAAGTGTATTCATAACCAGTCGATAGTTATAATGTGCTATGGAACATGATCAGAGGTTCTTGGCACAGAGTGGTATAAACTGGTATTAATATTAGTTATTAAACGTTAAATCAAAAGGTCATAATGACTTATGACCTTTGCTATAGCGCCTAATGCATGTTTGTAAGTGATTATAACAATTGTTATGTCTTATAGAAGCATATCCTGTTATACATATATGCATAAGTCATTATAGTGATGACCTTTATAGAAAGTGGTACCAATTTTTTATTTTATTTTAATGACATTTCAAAAATCATGACACATCCCTAGTTTAAGCTAGATGACATATATAATAACTTTGCAACTGATTGTATATTCATTGCCTAACAAAAAAGTAAAAAATAAATAAATAATTAAATAAAACAGCAATGTTACTGTGATTTTTGTTACATGGCTGTCCAGCCCATTACCACTGTTGTGAGATTGTCAGGAAATGTATTTTGCAAATTCATACTCAAAAGATGAAGAAGTGGATCCAATTTGGGAAACTGCAACCTTACTTTAACACAATCATAAAGCGCAGAAATTGTGTTTGCAAGATTGTCCATAAACACAAAACATTTAGACATGCTATAAAGGATCACACTTTTAAGTTTGGTAACCCCATGACCATTTGTCTAATTTGTCTAATACCACTGTCAGGCTACGCATGTTCACTTTTGTTTACAATCATTATCTGTGAAGTGAAGAAGAGTCATGTAGAAACCTCTGTGTAGGCAACAGCCCTAATGAATTTGTCCTGTTTCTGCTGGGATAAAAGAGGAATGACTGCAGGGAAAATGCTTAACAGTACCACTGTGTAAGCCCTCTGGCATGTCATCAACTTCAAATCTAAGCATTGCTCCTTTCATCACAATGTAACAGTAGATCATAATTTATCAGAAGGAGCAGAGCTGCAGTCTATGATGTTATACTTGACTGCACAATATGCAGATGAGTTTAAAGGAGACAGGAAGAGGGCTATGATGTGGGTTGATGGTAATAAACAATATTTTACCATTAACATGATGCCATGTTAATGCTAAAATATTGGGTGTAGTCATTATCTTTAGAAACTGGTTTTGTTGGGGTCTTTGTGTTTGTGAATTATTGCCCTGTGACCTTTAAAAAGAGAGTAAGATTAAGAATAAGATTAAAATAGTGTATGTCACTTTAATTATGGGTTGCATGTTTTTTTTTGCACACATTGTGTTCCATTTCAACTTTCTAAAATGTTTAGTAAAATTGTTTTCACTATCTTAGACACCTTAGTCTGCTGGTTCTTCTAACACACAGTATTACAGCATGTAGATATTAATTGAAATATCTCTGCTGTCATTTCACACTCAGTCTTGGTGGGGCCACAGTATCTGTATCTGCATCATTTACACAGTGCTTTACTTTACTAACAATTATTTCATTATGATTAATTTGATTGATTGTGTAAGAAAAACATAACACAGAAAAAAACACCGATTTCAATTTACTTAAGCCCAGGGTGACATGTCCATATGCGATTACAAAACCCTAAAATATACAATTAACTATCACATAAAACAAACAAAAGCAACAAATCTCATAATGAAGACATCGGAACAAAGGAATTATTGGCATTTTTGCTTTAAAAATTATTTAAACAATTAATTTATCAAATTAAGTGCAGGTTATTTTTCTATGGATTGACTGCTCAATTAATCAACTAAAATTTTCAGCTGCATCTCAGTATCCTCTGTCTTACACTCAATCGTGTCCAGTTATTGTAAAACAACTAAAAGGTCTGTCAGTGAATTGATGAAATTCCACCTGTCCACACATCTTGTTTTAAAGATATTTTATTGAATTAAAACTCATTTTCAGTCTGCTTTACAAGCTGAGAACACTAATCTCTATAAAATTACTGAAACAAGGAACACTGCACTGTGGAAAAAGTAGAATTACATCACACAATTGGCAGAATTGCTTTTCGTGTTTGAAGAAAAATTATGAGACTTCTACACATGGATTTTCATAAAGAGTTGTTACTGTGGTATCATGATTTTCAGGTGAAAATATTGGGACTTGGCAGAATGAGCTGAGCCTCCTGAAAATAAAGCAGGCTGTACTGTATTTCAAGCCACATTATGCCACTGCCTGGGTGTCAAGCAGGGGGGAATGTCTTCGGTTACTTCGGTCCTGTCCCTGTCAGGGTTTTCATCTCATACGCTATATCATCTTCACATCTCATTTCATGGCACTCTGAAAACTTAAGTCAATTCAGAGGAGCAGGAGCGCAGGCCTCAAGTGTGCAGTGAAACTCACAGATGTAGGTACAATCATATGACGTTGTCACATCTGATTTATCTGTAGTAGGGGACAACACAGCTAAAGTCAGATTAGTGTCCATTGAGAGTGGAGAATTGCCATGGTCATTTTTAAAAAGGAAAAGCATGACATGGGGCTATTCTCCCGAACTCATAGTTTTGTAGTGAGTTAAATTATATATGTATGAAATTTAGGAGAATTGTTCAAATAAGTCGGCCATCTGTTTAAACTCCGTATCACATTTATCAAATCAATCATTAACATACATAAACTGACAGTGGGAGACTATTATACCATGCTTCCAACTATTTGTTTAATGGCCATTTGCATGCAATTTTGATTAATACAATTACCGCAATGATTAATTGCTATTTGAGCTAGTTTCATTTAAACGTCTCATACACAGACAGCAGGCAAATCAACAAAGCATGCCATATAGACAGGGCTGCTGGTCACTGTACAGGGCAGACATGCAGCCAGACATTCAGCACATTCAAATCAGCTAAAACAACCAACTTCTGCTCCTGTTGCACTTTGAAAGTTTGCTTGTTAATTCATTCATTCATTCATTCATTCATTCATTCATTCATTCTCCTGAAGCCCTAATTTCAAGAATATGTCATAAAGATCCAACATGGTTGTACCAAAGACTTGGAGAAATTATTTTTTTCCAAAATGTATCAAAAATTTAGAACATCTACTGCAGTCCTCAATAACCCTGAATTCAATTTATAAGCCCCCCTGTGAGGACAGTAATGTCTGAGCCAGTCCTTTTGACTAATACCTCTTTCTTTAGAAATTTCATGAACATTTCTGTGCCAGTAAAAACATATGTCCTTTAAATTCCCTATCATCATCTGAACCCTTTTTTGACTGATTCCTGATTGAAGTAATTACAAGTGTGAATGAAATGTTTTTAGACATTTTAATGCTCTTCAACATTTACAGCCTCTACTTACTCCACTGTTCTGTGAATACAAAATAAGGAGAGCTGATATTTGGCATTCAGTCTGACATTGTAACAGCCAAAGCAAAACCCAAGCTCAGCACAGCAGAGACTGGGAAGTGATAATAATAAACAAACCACATCCAAACATTTCTGGGAATATACGTCGTGAACTGAGATGGATAAATCTAAGGCCGGAAATACACCTCAGGCTAAAACACAAAAGCTCTACTCCAAATAATTATTCACTTAAGCATATCAAAAGACAGAGCAGACAGCCTCTTCATATGAAATACTATGTAGTCTTGAGGTCTATGAGCAGCAAATGAACATCACCACATGAAGCTCCATGTTGACAAAGACTTCAGATGGGCGAAGCAGCAATGTAAGAACAGGAGCTCTGTATTAAAGATGTAATTATGATATGAAGAACAATAAAGAAAGCTGCCACATAAACTCACTGCTTTGAGTTGAAACAGTTCTCTTACTGAATAAGAATAGCGTGTAAAAATGTGAATTACTATAATATTAAAGAGAAATAATTATATGAATAAGCTCTGTGCAGGGCAACAATCATGTTTATATCCCTTAAGGCCAAAGTACTGCTCACATTTACCACAACATGAATAAACATCATGAAAGTATATGCCAAACCACAGATAAACAAAAAACACTAATTCCTAATTAATGTCAATGCAGATACAACACATGAAGTAGGTAGCAAAAGCAGAAATTAGCCGACAGCTTTAACACTGTAGCAATAAAATCAACAGCAAACAGCCTTAGGAGCATCATAACGAACACAAACACCTACTAAATACACACACACACACACAATATACATGCGTGCACAATATACATGTTAGCAAAGAGCACCAGCGTGCCTACGTTAGTGAAGCAGGGCCTCACAGCATCTTAGTACAGATTAAGGTCTCTGAGTAAAGTCAAGGTCGGCCAAAACTGCCAAAAGGAACAGGAGGGGAAGACTTCACTAGATGTTTGAAATGGCCAACAAAGAAAGCGGGAGTCTGGCAGTAGCAGCAGGGAGCAAGCTGCAAGCACATCAATCATCTGCAAATTATGATGCTACATAGCCGCTTGTTCCGAAAAGTCTACTTGAGCTGCAGGTGTTTCCCACAGGTTTTTTGAAAGCCCTGTGACGCAGCAGAAAAGCGTTGGACAGTGGGTGGAGCAACAACAGTGCACCGTCTTGTGGCCAGCTCATTGCGTATTCACATTATAGCGAGGGGAAAATGTTTAATTTATAAAACTCACAAATAAAGTTGCCCAAACGGCAGTTAAATGTGAATACTATGCATAGTTCACCATCTGGATTTATAGAAAAATTACATGCAGAAAAGTGTGCACATTTCTACCCATCCTTTCGCCCATGTGTAGAGTTCAGCCAAAGTTTTGGGAATCAGCAATGCCAGATGGTGAGACCAGAAAATAAGGTTCAGTCCTCACAGATAATATCACCAGGCCTACATTGCTGATCCACCATAATAGTATGATCATTTATGTGGATAATGTTTAACATCAAAAATAAATTAAATGTGTGGGGAATCATTATAATGATGCCTCTCACGCATTTAATTTCACAGCCTATCAAACGTTAATTATAGATCCACATAATCATAAACATTCAAAGCAGCAGTAGGGCTACTATCTGTGCTAGTAAGCCATAACTATTCCAGAAATACGTTTCGATTTTAAACGATATAAGCTAATTGAATTCTTAAATCAAAGTCCGCTCAATATTTTATTAGCATTCATCAATATTTAGTTTATCGCTAAGATTTTGTGTGTAAAATGGCAGCAGTGAACGTGGCTGGCTGAGACACTACACAGGTCTGCCTTCTCACCTCTAGTCGTCAGGCACACCTCTCTCCAATACACTCTGTATCCTCATCATCAGTCCTGATCATAATGCAGGCCAAGCATTACAAAACCGATTTAAAAAATGTGTTCACCTGTCATACCTCCATCTTCAAGGAGGCATAAACCATGGTGGAGGATAGACTACCACTGAGAAAAGCAGTAATTTTGGCAAGGTGAGAAGTAATCAGTATGATTACTGCAAACATAAATACTGTGATGACACTCATGCGTAATTCTGCATGATGGGTGCACTGGCACTGCAAAGGACAACAGAAGGATTATGAGGACTTGCCTTCAGTGCCTTAAAGGGGAAGCAAAGGGAGAGGGGATCATACAGTATATACATGTTATTTGCGATGAGAGACTCTGTGAAGTAGCAACTTCACCCACCTTTCATATGGTAGACACTGGAGGGCTGTTATAAAAGATTAATAGGTAACTTGGATTAGAGATTTCTAATTCCTTCACCTCAAAATTTCCAATTTAAATTGTGATACTGTGCAAAAGGCTGACTAACAACAATTAAAAAGTAGACAGCGATTATTAGTGTGTAGTAGTGATAATTTACAAGCATCAAACGCTACTATGTTGGTGACACATCTTCATCGAAAAAGTACTCTCTACGCCTGCACAAATCTATACTATCTACATGGTTCAAATTACGGGGGGTCAAAGTTTCTGACGCCCCTGGTTAAGGCTTGGACCCACCCAAAAGAGGCAAAACCAACAGTTCAGGGGGGTCTTTCTTGCCTGCATTTGTAAATATTACAATATATTTCCCATACTCATGCCCTATATTCAATAATCTTGAAATACGATTTCAGACGCCCCTAAAAGGGACCGTACCATTTCCTAACATTGACATGAGTTGAACATCTTATCTGTCTGCATCACTCGCAGCGCAGCTGCTCCAGTTCAGTCCACCACACGCTAATGGAGACGCAGAAGGTTAATGTCAGTAGTGAACTATCTAGCTGCTTTAATACACTTAACTTTCCTACCTTCAAAGACTCGTAATTAGCATTTCCTTTACTTAAAATGAGCTATCTGACGATAGCTAGCTGAGAGCTGACCTTGTCATAACTATGTAATTTCATATTTTATTCAGCTGCTCGACAGTTCGGGGTCTCCTTGTCATATTTTATATTTCATAATGCGCCAAGCACTTTCCATCTGTGAGAAGTCGGGACATTTTGTGTTTTGTTTACATAAATATCAAGAGAACAGATTCTAGCCATGTTAATATCTTGTGTTTGGGCCCAAAACCTGTCTTACACTGTCCGTATCCTTGACATTGCTTTAAAAGACGATCCAATTTCTCGGGGGGTTGGATTTTGATCTAAAGTTGAAGATGCGTGTGAAACCTAAGAATGACCATTCAGCTGAATTCAATGACCATATTTTTTGTATGGAAAAATGTGCTCATTGGTTTCTGTATGTTGTTTACTTCAAAAGTTATGCTATTTTCTGTTTTTTTTTTAGTTTCAAGTTAAGGTTAACAGTAGGTATAATAAAAGGTTTAAAATAAATAAACCTCAATGGCACATTATTTCAGCCTGTTACCTGGCAGAATCTGAAAAAGACACTTCAAGGATTGAGAAAAAAACAGTAGGAAAAAAAGCCACCCTATGCATGTGGACCTATGTTTCCATCTAAACTACTTATACTGTAATTATCTTAACATGACCGACATATTGTATTTAGTAACATGCTGTAGTCATAACACAACTGACATAACATGGGGCATGAGAACAATAGTACAACAGTACCAGTATTACAGTGTTGATTTAGATTGCCAAGAGCCGTGCTCTTAGGTCTGTGTGTTGAATTAAGCCACGATTATACTCGGGAGCGCAGGTGGACACAGACAGATGCCGACCCCATGCACGTGGGTTACTTCTGGCTGATATGTTGAGAAAAAAAGTTGTAATATTACGAGACAAACGTTATGATTTAATTTTGCTTCGCTCATAGTATTACCTCAACCATCTGACAAACAGAACTGGATGAGACGAGGAATTGCTCAAGCAGGGGGAAAATGAAACTCTAACCTGTGATCAGGTAGAAATCTCACCACAATCCACACACTTAAGCTCAGAAAAAGTGAAACTCACAGTCCCAAACAGAACAAGTTTGCACTTCTTTTTTCGTTTTTAACGTTATTTTTTGTGTCCGCTTGACCCCAAACTGGCTGTGACTCACAGCGCAAGGTGCGTCCACGGCATTCGCTGGCGTCGTATCAGGTGCTGGACGCTGGAAGAAGTTGCTTTCAGTAGAAATTCGACAGTGAAAGATCCCTTTTGTAAATGTGTAACCGCTGCGATAAAAAGGAATTCATGGTGCATTCCTCAGACCAAAACACTTTTGCATGGCAATACAAAGAAAGAGCGTGTCCATTTTCCAGAGTTCACGCAGTAAACAGATGATGATTTTACAGATGATAATCTGACTCCCCGTTCCCATGAAGGCAGCACGAAGCTGCGCCACAAGTAGCTGGCAGAAAAAATATACGCCCAGTCGTAGTGGTGTAAACTGGCTTAATGTCGCAGACCACAGTTTTTTTGCAAGTAGTTGAAAGTTTAAACTCCCATTGTTGTGCATCTTTGGGATAAACTCGCCTTAAAATTTCCAACCAAACTAACACCCCCTAAAAGTACATCAACCCCGCGCTTTCCAAAAAAATTCTTCCAGTGCCCCCCGTCATACTCTGAACGCACAAACGTTGACAAACACTACCTTAGACAGCCCAAACTGACTGAACATCCCAACAAAAATACAAATAGGCTAACTACTCTATCCTCCACCTCACAGGCGCTTCGATTTCAATGTCAGAAAAAGTATTTTGTTTCTGTCTTCCTCTTAGTTGTTGGCGGGTCATTCATGGACTTCAATTTTTATAAGATGCTGTGTGTTGACCATTTATGGCTGACTGTGGGAGTGTATAGGGCAGGATTTCAGGCTGATCCACCTGTCCAACTTTCCAGGGTGAGTATAATTCATAAAGGGAAAGTTAACTGAAGTTGTGTCTAAGCACTTATAAATCAGATTTTTTTGTTTGTTTGTTTTTAATTTTTTGGCGTACATGACTTTCTTTTGTGCACAAATACACTGTTAGTAATTCTATGCACTGCTTTATAAAGGAGGCATTATTGTCTATGTGGTGCTTTGTTGAACTTTGTTGTTTGTCTCCTACATTGTAAGTAGAGGAATACTGTGGATTTCCTAATAGCTTCTACATACAGGGAAATGTGAAACAAAAATCCTTATATAACAAGAACATTTTAATGGTAAAAGGCAGTGCTAACCTATTTTGCTTGATTACCTCGCTATTTGTTATTTTTGATTTGTTACTGTACAAATCCATGGACAAGTACCCTACATGTAGAACTCATTAACCCCACAGGAAGTCTGTTCTTGGTAAGACATTATGTATCACGCAATGCAGTCAAAGAGGACAGAACAAATTCATATTATAAGCCCTTACCAACACAAATTTGAGCACAGATTTTAATTTCCATTGACTGACCTTTTCAATTCAGAGGCAAGCCACTTTGAAAAGAATCAGTGAATCGTTCCTTAAATGGCCAGTGACAGTTAACAAAGACTGCTTTTAATCCTCACAAAATCCTGCATAGTCGGTTATGTAAATGTTAACTTGTGACCCTTCATTATGTGGACATAATGGCATTTTTTTAAGGGCACTACAAGTCTCTAAATTGGGGACATCTTATGTAGACAGTGGTGCAGAGCAGTTTCCAATATACAAAGATGATTATTTTGGGCGCTTAAAAGAAAATTTAGAACATGCTTGTATTTGTTGAATTTTTATAACCATGTTCCATGGTGCACAAGATTTAATAATGCATGCTTTCTATTTAACATAACCCTTATCACCTTTATTTACAATGTTATGTTATCTGTGAGATCCCTTAAACATATTTCATAGGATTTGCCATTTGAAAAAACTCTGGAGAGCATAATAATGTCTTCTTCATCACCTTCTTCAAATTTCAGTCTGACTGAATGCACCTTGCCAAAGGCATTTGCTGCCCTCTACAATGGGGAATGAGGCAGTTCTCTGGAGCCTCACATAACTATGCTGATTCTAAGCTTCAGTTTAACCTCCTCAGTCATGTTTCTCTTTTGTTTCTCCCCACTTGCCATGTGCTTGGTTTCAATAAGTAAAATATACACAACACTACCCATTTTACACTGTCCTTTTCTAATATGCGTCCTTCTTATCATGGCAAGTTCCTGAGGTTTGTCTTTTGAGGGCAGTCTTACTGATTCAAAGTGAAGCAGTTTGGTAATGCCATATTTACGAGTGTGACAGCTGCCCTTTCTCCAATGCAAGAAACAGGTTTGACCATACCTGAATGATTGGATAATCATTTCCCCAACTCCAGAGCAGGCAGTCAGAGACACAGATACGCTACTTGGCCATGTGAACCAGCTGGGCTTTACAGTGAATTACACCAACGGCAATCTTACGCCCAGTCACAGGGTAAATTTCCTGGGCATGAATCTCAACTCTCAGTCAATGACAGCCTTCCTTTCCCTGAAGAGAGTGGAGGTTATTCTGCAACTTATAGGTTGCTTTCAAAGGGCCATGGTTTTGAAATACAACCTCTTTCTCGGGCTGCTGGGCATGCTGACAGCAGTATCCATTGTCATCCCTCTTGGTCTTCTTTCCTTACATCCTCTTCAAATCTGGGTCAGCAGACTCCACTTGGATCTTGGAGGAGGAGGGTGTATCTGACCCAGAAGGATCCTCTGGGAGTAATCCCCTCCCGCAGAGAGGTTGTGGAGACAGACGTTGCTCTATTGGGCCGGGGTGCAGTTTGGCACCGCAGAACCATCAAGGTCCAGTGGAGCGGGCAGCAGAGGTTAGAACACATAAATGTGTTTGAGCTCAGGGCAATGTATCTGGCACTGCAACATTTTTCCTTTAGCCGGACAGTTTTGTCTGCATAGCAAGACAGCATTTGTACTTGCTATCAAATCAGTGAAACACGTAGGAGAACTCCATGCCCTGTCGGTGAGCCAGATGTGCATGATTCAGGGGTTATTTTCCTACTGAATCCATCCCTCATTCCAAACAGTGACTTCCTCATATATAAACGAAGCCATCGACTCTGACAAACATTTTTATTTGCAATGGGTGTTGTAGGAAGGGTAAACCTCTATCAAAACAGACTTTCCAATTGGATTGTAGATGTGATTTTACACGTTTATAGGTCGCAATACCTGCCTGCACCTAGTAATGTGAGGTGTCACTCTGCTTGGAGTGTGTCCAAGTCCTGGGCAGCCATGAAATGGGTCTCTCTGCAAGACATCTTTGCTCCTGTGACCAGGGAGTCTTTATGTTCCTTAGCTTGCTATGTCAATGTGGCTTGTCCCCATGATGTGGCAACAGCTGTCTTGCCAACAGCTTAAATTCCTAGTACGGTAAGCATTCACCATGACCTTACTGGTATAAATTCTGGATGACTGTCACTGAATCACAGCTAGAAGACTCTGTTTGAGCTGATTACGTGATGTTAGGGTTTTATACTAGGTTGTGCGCCCTACATCATAAAAACTCGATTTGCACATATACAAGACAGAAATATCCACTATTAAAGCACTGCTGTATGGCAGTTATCCAGATTTCATAGAACCCCAGTTAGATTTGTACCTCTCTTTCCCCTCGCTGACTGATTACCTAATTTCAAACTCTGCATTGAACTCTTACCAAGTAAACGATTGATTGATTTCAACTGCTTGTGAGTCCTCATCTCTGTGTTCAGAGCTTTTACAGTTACTGCAGTCTCTCCCTGTAGCTATCTCATACAAACAATTGCTGCTCTTGCCTTCTTTCTGTCTTCTCCCTTTAAAACATTCCCGGTTCATTCTTTTGTTCTATTTTACACTATTCATTATACATCATGCTCTCATTTCTTTGTTGTCATCCAGCTCTCCTTCTCTCTGGCTCTCACTTTCCTTTCTGCAGTTGCTCATCTCCCATTCCAGACAGGACAGTGCTGTGTGATGTCAGGATTGGAAGAGACTACTTCTGCTCCATAGCACAAGACAAGACAAAAACCCATACAATGCACATCTCAGAGTGCTGAGCATGTTGACTGCACTTGGGCTGAGGGCTGAGGTCCAGTGTCACACATTTCTCTGCCAAGAAGTTGAGGCATTGTTTCCCTTATTTTCAGACTTGTAAACAGCCCAATGAAATTGAATCTGTGTCTCACTAGGAGTGGACATGATGCCTGTAAATGCAATTTAAGGGAAATATTTTTATTGTTTGGACATATCTTGTATTTGTAGGAGAATTTTTTAAATTTTTTTAAGAGAATATTGATTTCATATTCTTGTTGATCACAGTCATCTGGGCAAGTAAATTCAATGTCATATATTGAAAACACAGTACATCAAGCCAAAAGTATGTCTTACTTCTTCTTCTTACTTCTAAACACTGACATGTGCTGGAAACTCATGCAATAATGTTTCCAGACCCAAGCTCAACATAGGATTGCCTTTCTCATTGACCTGAGCAAATCACTAGCCAAGCTTCACATAGTAGACTGAGTAATTTGCATTTAGCTGGACCAATTCTCATTTGACTTCTCTGGCAAAGATATGCATTAAGGCAATACAGTAATTTGATGTTATTAAAATTTGACAACCCATCTTGATCAACCAACTTTTATCCCCAGCTAAAATATGGGGTCTTTGCTGATATCCAGTGTTTTAACTTCTTGACTTGCTGTAGTGATGTAGAAGTGTACTACTGGGTCAGTATACATCACTGCTGGTTGTGGTAACAAGTGCAACTGGTTGGAAAAGCAAAACATTGCTTTTCAGCCTGATATTTTGTCAGTGCTTTTTAGGCATGCCAGTGGCACTGTCAGAAGGGTGGAAATGTTGATTAATCCGTCCATCCATCCATCCATCCATCTATCAGTCATTCATCCGGAGCAAAATGTCAACTATTGACATGAAACTAGACATTTGTGGTCCCCAGAGGATGTACATGAAAGATTTTGCTGATCTCCTGATTTTTCATTTAGCATCACCGCCATGTTACAATTTCCACACAAAACCTACTTTCATTGAGTTAAAAAAAATGCCACTTAAGGACAGTAGAAATACAAAACTGACATTATCATGATATAAAATTTTTACAGGGAATGTGGTAGCAAAAACTTGCCTATTTAAATATTCAGCAGACACTGAGCAATCTTATCTTTTATTTTGACTTGTGTTTCTGGGCACTTGATGAATGTCAGTCCAATATTTTCTTTCCTTTTAGCTCTGGTATATATATATATAACGTGCTGCGTTAACGTGAGTCTCTTATCGGGCGATAAAAAAAAATATCGCCGTCAATCTATTCTCAAAGTTGGGTTGGGAGCTGGGTCTATACTACTCAAGCTTGATATCTTAGCGCAGATGTATACCTAGCCGAATTGCACTTTAAGGGGCAAGAACGAGTCTTCCAACCTGTGTGTATGCCTGCTGTGAAATTACCACATCAAACGTGACGTGCTAACATGGATGCAGCTGTTGCTGCGTTCAATTTACCTCGGAGGTCAGAGCTGGGAATGACGTCACACCCGAGTTGACGGCGTTACAGTTACAACCTCGCTCGGCCAGCTGTTTGTTTACAACTAGTCAGGTTAGCTATTGATACGCCAGTTGATTAAAAAACGCATTGTGCGGCATTTACTAGTATTTACTCACACTAACTGTAGCAACGCGCCACAGACAGCTGTTGGACAGCGTATGAAGATTTATATGTACACAGTACACAGAAGTGCTAATAAACAGTATAAACTACAGCTTTCAGTAACTGTTGATACCCCGACAGCCATCTTATTGAACATGATTTATTTTCATCACCAATTATCATAGTAGAACAGCTTTCTCAAGCAGTTTGTAGTCTTGAAACCCATTTGCACACATATTCTGAATGACTTCGGCAGAATTCAAATGAGCCATTTTAATCTAGATTAATCTAGATTAATGTCAAGATTACAGTGAGATTAATCTATGCCCACCACTAATATATATATATATATATATATATATATATATATATATATATATATATATATATATATATATATATATATATATATATATATATATATATATATATATACACAATACACAATTATATACTTACGGGGAAGTGACCACTGTACTGCCCATTCTTTCAACTATTTTAATATTTGAACAGTGATTTATAGACTTACAACCCTTCACATCTCTCCCTTTCAAGCCCCAGTAGTGCACGTATTTATGTTTAAGCTTTGACCAACACACTGACAGGCTAATTCACATAGAGATCATTCTATCATCCTGGAAACCTGGCAATAATTAGATTAGTTTCGTCTTTTAAAGACACAGACTAATGCTTTTATGTCATTTTGATCTGATTAATCTTGACTGCTCCCCAGTAAGTGGGTAATGTGACACTGGTAAATTACTGAAAATAACTGCTTGTTAGGTTTAGATTTGATTTTAATATTTGACTGAGCAAGTTTAATGTTTGAATCAATGTGGCTCCTGTATCTTCCACACAGTTTTATTTTTGTCTCCTTCAGAACATGAGTTTGTGCATAGCCTGTTCTTTAATTGGCTATTAATCATTGCATTGCACAGTGTTGATCAAGCATTGTGGTATTGTAAGCACTGCATATATTCCTATCTTTATATATACAATTGACACATTATATTACCAGTATAATACAACAGTACTGTATATAGTACAGGACTTTTTTGAGTGCACAGACTATATGCTCAGAGAGGCTGCCACTCAGGAGAATCACATCAATCTTGAGGAATATACATGGTGATCACTATGACAATAAAATCATTCCCCAACCACAAAGCCTGGATGAATGGAGAAGGGAGGGCTCTTCCAGAGTATAAAAAGCTCCTTTTCAGTCAGGTGACAAAGAAGCATACAGCACCACAAGAGCTCGACTGAAAGCTGGCATCAAGAAGGTGAAGCAAAGACATCAACGGAGACTGCAAAGAGACACCAACAACAACAACAAAGATATGTGGCAGGTGATCAAAAAACATCAAGGCTCCAAAAGCAGGAGCGCCCCCATCACATGTCAGGCCACATTACCAGATGAGCCGAACACATTTTATGCTTGCTTTGATCTCCTCAACAAAGAATCAGCTGCAAAGTCTACTCCACCTTCAGAGGACAGGCCACTGTCATTATCCACAGCAGATGTGAGAAGAGTCCTGCTGAGAGTGAATATGAGTAAATTAGCTGGGCATGATAACATCCCTGGCCGCGTACTAAAAATATATGCCAATCAGCTAGTTGATGTTATTACTGACATTTTCAACATATCACGGTCTCAGGAGAGGGATTCCATCTGCTTAAAGACAGCCACCATCATCCCTGTACCTAGAAACTTTGCAATGTATATAGTCTCAACAGCTAACGCTCTGTAGCAAACACACCCATTCTGTTGAAGGGCAAATTTAGCACTGTGGGCTTAAGTACCATACCCTGCAACTGGATATTGGGCTTCTTCACAAACAGACCCTAGATAGTTCAGATTGGTGGCCACAGCTCCTCCACTCTACTGCTCAACACCATAGCCACCTAGGGATCTGAGCTTAGAGAACAGTGACATTGCCATGTCATATCTCCAAGCTGGTGAATAAAGCTCAGGAACGGCTGTATTTCTGAAGGAAATTTGAGAAGACAAAACCCTGTGCCAAGTTCATGCAAACTTACAGCGGAGCAACAGAAAGCATCCTGACTGGAAACATCAAAAACTGGCACGGGATGTGCACATCCCAGGACCGGAGGGCTCTGCTGTGTGTGATTAAAATTGCTCAGAAGATCATTGCAGTGTTTCTCATACATTCATTTATTTGTGGCGGCCCGCCACAATATCAAGACTGACCCCCACAGATTGATTTTCGATTTTTTTTTACTAAGCCTATTTAAAATCGTATTTGAGTGTCGTAGCGCATTTGCGCAGCACCTCTCTCTCCGTCCCTCATGAACACCGCTGCACAAATCTGTCCAACACAACGCTGTCAATGTCGGAGACCCAGCTTAAAAAAGTTATTAGCCAACGTGCAATGAGCCTAACTAATAAAGAGGGCTAAGTAAATGTTGGAATGCAGCTGGATTTTGAGGCTAGCACGCTGTATATAGCGGGTAGTCAATATCGATGTGTGCATGTGGACGCACCCCCATCCCCTCTGGCCACAGTTAAACTGTCATTCTGTGGGAAACACTGCATTGGTAACATCTACCAACCAACCAGTATTAAAAGTAAGGTGCCTTCGCAGAGCCCAAAGGATACCAAAAGACAGTCCCCACCCCAGCCACCGCCTGCTCTCCCTGAAGTACCTGCTGTTGTGCTACCAGTCTTCCCCAGGCTGTGAGAATTCATCCTCATGACTGCACCATGCAAAATACTTTATTTCTGTATACAATTGTAAACTTCCTGTATAACGTTTCGTTTTTGTGAATAGTATAAAGGGAACTACAAACACCATTTGATTTACAACCCTGCTGTAAAATATGAAATAAATTGACATTGTACCTTGTACATTGTGGGTACCTTGTGGGTAAGTGGGTCCATATTGTTCGCTTAGATTGGATACCTACAATAAACAAAGTTCTGCAGTTTAACCCTTTATATTTCCATGTTGTCTCATACAGCATTTCAATGAGTTTAGAATTTGATAACTGTATTTCTAAACATAGAACTTGTTTGAAAAAAAGGCAATCAAATTATTCTACTGAAGCTGCATGCTATCATAATAGGCAGCAGGGTGCTAGTTTTACAAGACTCAATCAGTTTTTATCAACTATATATTTTCAGAGATACAAAGAAGTAAAGAGAGGATGAAGGGACATCTGGAAATTTCAGGAACTGTTAGACAAAATGATTTTTAACAATTATTTGCTATATACTGATTGTGTGATTTTAATTGTGATTAGAATTGCCAATCAGCATTCTTATTTGAAGTCTGCTAAAATTTGTTTTACAGTCTTTAGTTTTTATTGTTTTTACACTAACTATTTTTATATTGCTTTATTACTAAATATATTTACTTATAAATCCTGACTGAGACAAGAACCAGACATATGCTTCTAATCATGGAGATCCTCTGTTGGGTAAAGATGTATTTAGAGATGCAATTTTGTTATTTTCATTAAAACATCCATTAGTATAAGATTGATCAAAGTCTGGCATTATGTATTTTTCTTAAACCCACGAAAAGACCAAAACAAACAATGCTGTAGTCCATCTCTCACTACACTCAAACTTCCTTACCCTGTCTCTGGCACTCAGCCTTAAGCTATTTTGTTCCTACTGAAGATATACAACCTTAAAAACGGGTAAAGCCTAGTTCACACTACACAATTTTAAGCCCAATTTGCAAGTCGCTAAGTTTGCCAACTGTTGGGCTGTGATCACGGGCAAATCAGCAATTGATCAGTGCTCTCAAATAATTGGAATGTATATCTTCATAATAATAAACAACTCCTGTTTCACGTGTGGTTTTTACGACATTTCCCGTGTCACTTTTCAGATGTGTTATCTGTCGTTGGCTGACAGAGTCTTCAGCTTGTGTAGTGGGTGACGACCTTTCGCCGTTCAGTCATGTGGTGTGAACACCACAACAACTTCAAGACTTGCTTTACAAGACAGCAAGTCATGTAGTCTCAACAGCAGCGACCTGCCAACTCTGAAGGTTGTGTGGTCTGCACTAGGCTTTACCAATATATATTTTAATATTTTAAAAAGTTAAATTATTTCCTGATAGAGCAGGGCACTCTTTTTGTCTGTGGATTAATACACATGTGCTGCTCTGACAATATATGTGGGAATTAGTCAATGAGATTTGTTCACAATAAGAAAAGCTATTCCCAGCCTTACCCTTTAAGCTGACCTGTTTGGCTATCTTTTTATAATGTGTCAAAGATAAATAATTTCATGGTGTTTGTAGCTGTTTCTCACACTTAGTCTTACACAAAATCAAATCACCTTTAACAATATGCTTCCGCAGCATCGGTCTCTCTCCTGACAGTATCATAAATGCAGGCTGCCCTTGCTGCCTCTCTGCAGGCCACACAGCAGAGGCGGCATGGGGAGCACTAACACCCTGAGGACACAACAGCAGCAATTACACTTAACTCTTGGCATTTGAGTGACAAGGAAAATGATTCAGAAATAACCTGTGGAACACAGTAGTGTTAAGTGCAAAAATCTTTGCCTGAGGGGGCTATCGGGGAGCTGGGCCAACACAACAAGCAAGTTGAGTTACTATTTTGAACAAGAGTTGCTCTCCTTTGTGCATTTCAGAGAGCTCAGGAAATATGGTAATCTTCTTTCTGAGACACAGCATGCTAACTAGATGAGACAACAAATCAGCGTGGTCTATGGGTTTACCACTTCATAAGTCTCGAACTGAGGAATAGATACAGACAGTTCTTCAGATTTCAAGGGCAGAATGTTTAAATCATCCCTTTTGAATTTTACACTCTACAGCTTAATCAGGTACATGGATGGGCTCTGTAGTGGCAGGGTCCTGAATTGCATAAATTCTTTTCTTTATTGACTTGTTCACTGCTTATACATTTTCAGTATTTATTGTTCCTGTATTGCAAGGTAATGCCCTTAAAAATATTCAGATATTTTTAGTAAATCAGAGAATGGTGTATGTGCTATGGATCCAGTGTTACAAATGTGTATCACTTCACAGAAGTATCTGGTTTGATTTGAAATAATGACAAAACAACATGCACACAGACTGGTGAGAAATGCAATGTAAACATTACAAGCAACTTTTAAAAAGCTTTATATTACTGGACTAGTAGGATACAACACATAAGTTGTAGAGGATCTGGCTAAAATGGATATACATTGAAAATGTACATGAGCAAAGACATGCAAAACTGATGAATGTGAAAGTGATGCAATAAAAACATGTTGCCTCAAGCCACATCAAAAGCAGTATTGCATTTGCTCATTTCATGGTTTAAAATGTTTATGACTTTAAATTGATTATTTGAAGAATATGTAATATATATTTTCAAAGTATTTTAATACTGTAAACTGCACTGTTACTATGAGAACTAAAGTATTGTCATAAAGAAAACAGATGTCAAAAGCTTCCCACAATACATGCAGACATGCCAAATGTTCATGTGTATAAATAAAGCCTGGCGTTACAATAATCTCTTTAGTTATCTGCATGTTTTGTGTTTGTCACAGCTGCTCCTGCGTCAATCTCACCCTTTACCTCTCTTTGTGTGTGTGTTTATGTCTCTTTTTCAGATGCTGGCATTTCCCACCTGTCCACCAGTCAGCCTCAGTGTGTTTCTCTTGTGCCTGACTTCCTGCACAGCTGGTATTCATCTCCTTTCCTCCAATTCTAAATGTGCTTAGATTATGTAGTGGTTCACACTGGATAAAAGAGGAAAAACGTATATATTTAGCTCTATGAAAAGCTTGTAAAAGGATGTCTTATGTACTTTCTTCCAGTTTTATGACATAAAACTGTGGTTCCTTCATGTTCCCAATTCTGAATTGAACCTTTGATTTGGAGTTAAGGTGTATGGTTTTTTTTTCATATAGAAGAGGAACAGTAATACAAAACTATTATAGTAAAGTGATCATAGGGGCAAACCTTCATTAGCCTGAAGAAACAATGATCTACAAATTAATCTTGACTGACAGTTTCTGTATTCTACATCAGTGGTGCATATCCTGAATACACAGCATAATGTTGTTGCTAAACAGGAGCAACTCCTTGTGGCCACAGTTTACCCTTTTGCAAATAAATACTTTGGTGAATGAAATGCAATGCAACACTGATTACGTTAACTCCAGTGGCCGCTGCAGTCTCTGGATTTCAACCCAACAGAGAACCTTAGGGATGAGTTATAACAGATTGATAAATCTGCAGGAAACATGATGCAATGTATTCAGGGTGAACTAAGACTTCTGTGTAATTTTTATCAGCTCTTTGTTAAAGTATCGGCCATACATAAAGGGGTAATGATCTTGGCATGATGGACAATTGGCTGGCCACAGAACTCCCAAGTTGCAAAGTTACAAATTTTAAAGTTACAAAGTTGTGGTAGAAGTTGCTAGAAGCGGTTAAAATTTTTCACAAAGTTCAAGTAAATTACATAATTTAAGGCCCATTTTGTTGTCATTTTTATGGATGTAGCTATCCAGTTAGTTTTGAAGGATGACATTGGCATGCTTAATCTAATAATGAATGGTCAATTGCTCCAACTGTTGGAAACTGCCATACAACACCAGACATATTTTTGCTGAACAAATCCGATCACAAATCATCAGCACATAACATTCCAACCTCCAAATACAACTCATATTAGAGTATCCTAAAATAGCACCCCCTACTAGTCACGTTTGTCCATGTCTCCCAAAACAACAATTGCTAACTGTTTCCCTACGGGATCTATGTGATGGAAATCATGGGACCTACATTACATGACATAAACATGTGGAGACCGCAATGACACAGAGGAGGTGCCCCCATAAAATTTTTCTAGGGGGGACTAGATGGGGCCACTGAAAAACCTGGGGCGGCACATTAAAGCCAAAAGCCATGAATGAATTTCAGTAATTATATTATGTCTAGTTAAAAACTACATTAAAATATGAATTATGAAATTACAGACTGATATTCTTTGGTTTCCTATTTTACAGTTAATGTTACAGATTGTCTAATAGTCATAGACTAAAACCAGTTCAGTAAAGTGTTATGTCTCTATATGTGTTAGGCAATTGTTCTTCAAATACACTAGTTGACCTTTTCCTTTCTTTGCACTGACTGCAAAGAACAAAACATTTACTGGGAACAAGCCTACTCAAGATTACACATCACACAGCATAGATATTGTTATTTTATATTAGACTAGACTATTTTAGAGTTGTGCAATTATGTGTTAAACATGCTATTTCATAAAAATGGTTTTAAAACATAGATACAAGTAAAACTACAATACTCTCTTGCTACTGTGTTTTTACCGGGTCAACAAACAGCATGGCTTCACAAAACACTTAATGAAGATGATATAGCCGCTTTCCACAGAGATCCTGCAATCAAAAGGGAACGAATGTTCGCCAATATATCTCCACTACAAGACTCCCTACCTTTCATATAAGCACAGCAAGACAGCATGGCATAATAATCCTAGATAATAAGGCAGCATGAAAGCAGCTCAAACAGCTACATGACATCAGCATTATGACAACAACCATAAACCATAGCCTTGTATAAACTGAACCACAAGAATTTGGCCCATGCATGAACCAGCAGCACAGTCGATGACAAAAGATGCTTTCACTCACCAGAGCTGAAGGCTCACTTGAGGAGAAAGGTGGAGTGGCTTTTTTCCTCTGGGCAAACTTCTGGATGACTGAAGTTTTTTCAGAGAATCCGTGGACTCCTTGTGGCCCAGCAATGCTGTATAACATTTTCATCCACCTGTTTGTTTTGCCAGGACCCTTTCTGCAGGATAAGTGGTTGACGATGGATGGATGTGTGTTTTGCTGTTAAATAGATCGCTGTTGAGCAGTGAAGTTCACCCTTTACAATAAGTTAAGTCCAGTTTCACAGCATCTTCCAGGTGACTCACGCTCATGTTTTACAGTTCTCTCAGAACAGAAAGACAGGCACAGGATGGTCTTCCTGGAAGCCAAAGGTGCTTATCGAGTCACGCACACACTTGTCAGTGGGACAGTGTTGACTTTAGTTTGCTTTTAGCGATGGTGCTAACCTGTTGCTATCTGCAAACTAGTTCAGCTCTCACACACAGTACAATACACAAAACTGTGAAGCAGTGTGACAAACTCATTATAAACTAGCCAGACTACTGACTGTCTCTGGACATTAATTAAATTACACATTTCTTTCTTTTGCAGCTGGTCACTTACTCCACATAAAACACACACTCGCAGCAGCACGCTGCCCCACAACTACGCTCCACTCTGCCTGTTAGTCCCGCCCCTTAACCATTCACAGTGTTAGAAACATGATAGGCATGTACATTGACGAATCGGAGGCCTCTCTTAAATTAAACATCAAGGTCCGTCACAGCTCAGGGTCAGAGGTCACCCTCTTAAAGTGACAGAGTCTACTGTCACTACTGCTCACTAGTGCTACTATTCACCCTTTAACTCAAACCCAGGGGTTTCATAATATATACAGTATATAGCATTTTATGCAACTGGGGTGGCCACCGATTTTATTAGGGTGCTCCCCCCCCACCAACACGCAAAGGCTTATGCACACATCCCTGTGAAGGTTAGTGTAAGGGTTAGTGGCTAAGGGAGCTGTAAATGCCTAACATACTGTAGTTAGCTAGTTAGCTAGCTAGCTATTGCTAATGCTACAAAGCTAACATAGCCAATGCTACTTAACTTAATTAAAAAAACAAATAAATCTTGTTTCACACTGGAACAAAACACTGGTCTTCAAGGTGAGACGCAGCTAAGCTGATATCCTTCCAACTAACCAGATTATGACTTTGACCCAACTCACTACTATAGTACAACTTTATGGCTATTTATATTACTTGACCTTTTTTGTCATGTGTTTACGATATACAGCCAACAGAGGTCGCTGCCATAATAAACGTAAACATGAGTCTTAATTTTGTGTGGCTAACACGGCCTATGTTTTTTTTTCTTCTGTGGAGGACAGGCTCCTCCATAATGTTTCCAGGCTGCAAATATAGTCATGTGTATTATAATCATCAACTCAACAACTCACAAATAAGCCTTGGTCACATGATTGGTCCAACTTTATGAATTGAACAGTACCACCAGAAAGTGCAAGTGACTGTTGCGTAATAGATTTTAGGTTACTAGCTATAGGTGCAGACATTTGCAGCTAACATGCCTGGCTAAATACATGTCAGCTGATACAACTGTCACTGAATTTCACCTTAATTTAAAAAACATATGGCAGTATGTATATATGGCAGACAGTCATATGGCTGCAACATTGCGCAAAAGAAAAATTAGGGCACAGTTCTATTTTACAGCCAAAGCAAGCAAACGTATACCAGGAGAGTTTTTAATTTAAAATGAGTGTAGATGACGGTTGACTGTTTCACAGTCTACAGTGTTTTAGCCTCAAGTATCTGCAAGTAGAATGAGGGTCACAAAGGATTACACCAAATGTGTCCTTCAAATTCACGAAAAAGCAGGACCCATTTCTCAGGCTGCATTCAGAGGAGCCTTTGGATGGGGACAGCCTTGTCATATTTGGTCTAGAAACACACACTTCAAAGGATGCAGCACTTGAATTATGCTACAGTGAATATGTGTACAACAGCCTCACCTCGGTGATGCACATGCCAGAGACTCTTCATCATTAATTGAGTTATATCACAAATGCAAAACCCTTATCCATCTTTATACATTATATGCCGTGGCTTGATTAGCCATGTCTTTACATGAATAGGCTTAGTCACTGATAATTTGTTTATACGGCCATCGAGGGATAGCTCCCCGTCCCTTTATTTGTTTATTTTACTCATAAATATGGAGGACAATACAGTCTGAGATCCCATGACTAATTTCTACTGACTGGCCTGAACGCATGGACGCAGAGCCTGTTTGGAAAGGCTGTCTGTGGAGTACCCTGCAGAAACATTTCAACCTTATGTAACTGCATATGAGTTCAAAGCATTTATGACAAGGAAGATTAATCTATTGAAAACTGTTTAGGATGCTATCTCTGTATCTCCTCTCCTTCTCACAGCTTTTTTTCCCGTGGCTTCCATTTTCTTTTATTTGAGATCATTAATTAATGACTATGAATGTTATTGTTTGTTTCCACCCACAAACTAAATTATGCATTGCTGCTGTGTCAGCCAGGGCTTGGAAAAAGAATCCCTTTATCGCATCTAGATCAGCCTGGGTAAATAACAGTTAATATCAAAGTGCCGGTTTCGTATGCCCTTGTGGAGGGAGATGAGCTTCGACATTTCTTCCACCTTATTGCAATGAATGACAGCAGACTCCAATAGCTTTCTGACTGCCCTTTGGTGTCAACTTCAGTAGGAGGCTTTTTCCTAAAGTCAGTCTTCCATTTGCTCACTGGACATGGGTAATATTATTTGCTCATGGGAGAATGAGTAAAGGATTCATTCAGCCCTGCCTCTGTTAATAGGAAACAAAGTGGTCTGCACCCCGCCACATAACACTATTCCAGCTGCTCCAACCCTGATTTGTGTCTCTGGTAAATAACTTGACAACAGACATTCAGCTTACTTTCCAATTTGCCAAGATATGCTGCTCTGTGATGGTAGCTATCATAGCAGTTTGAGAGTTGTGATTGTAGAGTTGTGAGAGTTGCAGTCTGGAGTTGGTGTGCTGGCTCTGGGAAGTCGTCCTGTCCTCTCTGCTTGTCTGCTTTTATGGCAGCAACTGTCGCAAAGCTTGCTAAACCGCAACTTAGCTAACATTACTTGCTGTGACATGTTTCACTCAACATGATGGTGTTTGTCATGAAATTAGATTTCTTCACAATCACTTACCCAATATTAAATTGACAATCATTTCTTTTCTGAAAATCAACACGTATGTTTTTAATTTGAATATGTCCCGAGAACCTATGTATTCTGTTTCCTTCACATAGCCTAATCAAATGTGGGAGTATAGGTGACCTTCGAGATAACTGCCCTTTCTGCATTAATAACAAAACCTCAAATGTAGTGGTAGGCATCTAACAGCAAGAACCAGTTAGAGTGGTGTTAAATAACTACCTGGTAACAGATCCTGTCATCACATAGATGTCACTTGACTCCTATTAAAACCCACTGCAGTGAACTTGTTTCCTCCTCCTTGGCCAAGGTCATTGCAAAAAAATTCCACAGGGTAACCTTGTCAAACTAAGCTGCATGTGTCCACAGAGTTTCTTTGGATTGCACACCAGGGTTGATGACATTACTTTCAAAATGTAGTAGGGGAACAGAAACAATTTTCTGGAAAATTTTAAGCTATAACATATTATTATATATTCCTCTAGCCCAGGCTGTAGGTTTTGTTTCAACATTGGAGAGGACATGTATTAAATAATGTCTGGGTGTCCTTCCGCATAGAATTTTGAGCTTCAAACACTTCATTTCTAGCATTCTGATGCCTGTTCTGAATCAATTTATGGTGGAAATGTTGTAATTTATTTAAAGGGAAAGAAGCAGCGGGAGACAGTTGAAAATACATGCTAGGCAAGGCAAGTTTATTGTTATATATATATAACAACAAGGTAATTCAAAGTGCTTTACATAAAACATAAAGCAAAAGTTTTAAAATAGTTTTATACAAAGTTACAGTGCAGTGAAAGTTATGAATCTACAGCTTTAATTAAAGGCAGTGGTAAAAAGAAAAGTCTTCAATCTTGATTTTAAAAAAGAGTGAGTTTCAGCAGACCTGCAGTTTTGGGAGTTTGTTTCAGATATATGGAGCATAAAAACTGAACGCTGCTTCTTTGTGTTTAGTTTTGACTCTGGGGACAGAAAGCAGACCTATCCCAGACAACGTGAGAGGTCTGGCTGCTTCATAATGAAGCAGAAGATCAGAAATGCATTTTGGCCCTAAACCATTCAGCGCTTTAAAAACCAACAGCAGTACTTTCAAATCAATTGCCTGACAGACAGGAAGCCAGTGTAAAGACCTCAGAACTGGAGTGATGTGATTCACTTTTTTGGTCTTAGTGAGGACTTGAGCAGCAGCGTCCTGAATTAGCTGCAACTGTCCGATGGATTTTTTAGGGAGCCCTGTAAAGACACTGTTACAGTAGTCCAGACGACTGAAGATAAATGCATGGATAAGTTTTTCCAGATCTTGCTAGAGACATAAGTCCTTTAATCCTTGATATATTCTTCAGGTGATAGTAGACTGACTTTATAACTGTCTTATTGTGGCTGGTGTGGTTTGTGGTTCTTAACATTAATGATTGAAACTGAGCACTGACTTTCAATCATTCTTCCTTGGCTCCAAAAATAATAACTTCAGTTTTATGTTTGTTTAACTGAAAAATCTGGCACATACAATTGTTAATTATACAATTACTCAGCACGTGTATGGGATCATAGTCCCCTGATGAAATGGTTATGTAAATCTGTGTGTCATCTGCATAATTATGATAACATATTTTGTTGTTTTTCATGATCTGAGCCAGTGGAAGCATCAAGATGGTAAACAGAAGAGGCCCTAGAATGAAGCCTTGGGGAACTCCACATGTCATTTTTCTTAGCTCAGATGTGTAATTACCTATAGACACAAAGTAGTCCTTGTCCTTTAAGTAGGATTCAAACCAGTTTAGTACTGTGCCAGAAAGTCCCACCCAGTTTTCAAGTCTGTTGAGTAATATATTGTGGTCGACAGTGTGGAAAGCAGCACTGAGATCCAATAATACCAAGACCAAATTCTGCCACTGTCTGTGTTCAAATGGTTGTCATCAAAGACCTTAACAAGACCCATCTCAGTGCTGTGGTGAGGTCATAATCATGACCTGAAGACATCAAAACAGTTATTTAGTGCCAAGAATGCACTAAGCTGTTCAAAAACAGCTTTTTCAATGATTTTACTTGTAAACAGCAGATTTTATATGGGCCTTTAACTGCTCATTAGTGACGTGTCTAAATTGCTCTTTTGTAAGAGTGGCTTATTGACTGCAGCTTTCAGGGCCTGTGGGAAGAAACCTGAGAGGAGAGACATGTTTTGTAGAAGTTCTGAGGCATGCAGTTAGAAACATCTTTGAAAAAACCTGTTGACAGAATATCAAGGCAGCAGGAGGAGGATTTCAGATGTATTATCCTCCAGGTTGTTATGGTTATTTGAATCAAATTGTGTCATGCTATATGAATTGTTTTTAAGTGGACACAGGACACACATATATCCTGTACCTAGCATAAAGGTGCTGATTGCTTGTCTAATTGTTTGAATTTTGTCTGTGAAGAAGGAGGCAAATTCATTGCCTGGTGGATAGAAGTTCAGAGGCTACAGACAAAGGAGGGTTGGAAGGTTTGTCAACAGTAGCAAACAAGGCACGTGTATTATTATTGTTTTTGGTGATGAATTTAGAGAGGAAGGATCACCTTGCATTTCTCAATTCTAAATTCTATATGTGAAGTCTCTTTTTAAAGATGTCCTAGAGATTAGTTTTCCGCCCCCTGCGTTCAGCTTTTTGACAGTTGACTGAGACCCGTTAGAGTGTGGGTGTGGAAAAGAAAGGCTGAATAAATATTTCACTGGTGTTTTCAGTGTTATGCCGTTTTGTGATTACCTCTGTCTTAACATTTGTGTGCATGGAGATAGCACTCCCAAAGAAAACACAGGAATGATCAGAAAGACCAACATCAGTCACCACAACCTTGGAAATGTTCAAACCTTTGGAGATGACTGATTCCAACGAGTGCCCCTTATTGTGTGTGGGGTGTGTCACATATTGAGTCAGTCCATAATTATCAAGAACACAGTTCTTTAGTCCCGCTGTCCTGGGGGTTGTCAACGTGGATGTTAAAATCACAAACACAATAACAAACACAGTCAAAGTCAATACAGATTGTCGGCAGTTCACCAAAGTCATCAAAAATGGTTGCAGAGTAATTAGGGGGCTTCAGATATGTAGAAAAATAGCTCAAGAAGAGCAATTCAATTGAAGACCCGCATATTCCAAAGAAGCAAAATTTCCATAAGACATCTTTTTTTGCATTGGAGGAACTCCACCTCCTCTCTTATACACTATAGCTTCACTCATAAAATTGAAGTTGGAAGGGGCAGACTTGATAATGACAGCTGCACTGTTATCTTGGTCCAACCAAATTTCAGTTAAAAAAATGAAATTAAGATTGTGTGTGATTATAAAATCATTGATTCAAAAAGTTTTTCCTGCCAAAGACCTGACGTTTAATAAAGCTAAATTTAGTTTGTTATCTGCCCCACTTTTTTGACAGGCTGTGGCTGACGAGGAATTGATGCTAAATTTGCAGCATATGTTGAGTGCTTCCTGTTTCTTAAAACGTTCATCTGTCTTTTTCTAGTAAAGATTATGAGTTAAAGGTTTAGGGAAGAGAAAACGGGAGTAGGGTGAGGGAAGGGAGCACTAACCAGCACTAACCAGCTCTTTCATGCTGTCAGTGAACTCCAACGGAGGGAAGAGGGAGAAAGGGTGTCTGGAAATAAAGGTGACCTGGATGGCGATTGGGGGGCTGAAGATGGTGAATCCTCACAGGTGGTTGTTAGTGAGTGGACTGGAGACGCTTCCTCTTGGCTCTGATGTCTCCCATGGTCAGAGGTCTCTTCCTGTGGGAGCTGTGGTGGCTCTCCTTCAAGGTTTCTGGAGTGTTGTTTTATGTCTTCTTCTTGTTTTGATACCTCTTGTCTGTTGTCCTTGGCAGAAATATAGAAATATAATAATATAATGCAATATGTATTTCTTTCAAACATGTAGTCTCCTTACTGAGTTGGCTGCAACATGTCCTCATTCCTAAATGACAACATAGGTTGGTTGTTAACAACACGAGCGTTTCCTATACCAGTCCAGTGACTGAGGTATGTAGAGGGGAACTAGATGTATCTCCTAATCATGCTAGGAACTTCCATGGAATCACTGGTACTTAATTTACTTCCAACTGACAGTTCAAAGGACTCATAGTCTGTATGTCATCTCATATAATGGGATGCCATTCTATGCACTGCACAAATGAAGTGGGCCAATCAACACCTTTTCTTTAGAGATTCATCTTTCTTAAATAATGACTGGATTCAAAAACGAGGATATGTTTCAAATGCATTGCTAATTACACACTTATTTCAGTATAAACAGGGGATATGTGTGCATGCAGGTCAAGGTCTTTAATACTCAAAATTTTGAGGTCATGTCTAATTCATTGATCAAAGTAGGTGAAAACAGCAGCCAACAAATGCTTCTTTCTCATCCTATACAATATTGAAATTATCAGATGATCAACTTTGAACCTTCTGTTACTTCATACCATAGTGGTTATGCTCCCACTGTGTATACATTGTTATCTGAAAAAAAAGTCTGTTCAAATGTTATTCACCATATACAAAAAAACTCAAATATATTTATAAATTAAAGCCCAAATCTTGTCAGCTTGGCCATATACATGGAGGCTGTTCACATACATACCTTAAGCTTGACTTACAAATAAAAGAAATCTACATTTTGTCTTTTTCTTAATTGTTCATAATTTAAGTTACAGAAATCTTTTCTGCCTTGTTCTTGTACAAATGCCTTGAGCATCATAAAACAGTAATAAATAACATTTTTGTTGTATTCTTCGGTTGATATTAAAAGACTGGTTGATTAATTTAGCATAGCATGTTCCAATCTTGTGTTTTGAATTTTGGTAGTGGGGTACCCCTTTATGTACACTTCTGGATTAGAGCTGTGCCTCTCCTTGGTTTAAGTGTATGATTACCCGAGTATGATGCAATAGCTGTTTACATGACACAAGTCACTGGTGACTTTGAGGTATGGGAACTTTGTTTGCTACTCATTTAGTATTGCACATCTAAACTTTCACACATGCCCAAATCCTAATGAGAGTGACATAATGTCACTAACATCAAATCACCATCTTTTTTCTGACAATACGTCAGTTAAGATATACCTATATATGTCAACCGCTTGACATTTGTGTTTGCATGTTTGCGAGTAGTTTTTGTGAAAAAACCCTAATTATAGGAAAAACTTTAATGGTGTTTTTACACACATATCTGAAGATGCAGTCAATCAGCTGGAGATTGCTTTCAAGCTGTTTTGCAAAGCAGTATCTAAACAGCTGGCGATTCACAGCGCACCGCCTGGCGCCCAGAGCTCTCCAGGCTGATAAGTGCTCAGAAAGAGGTAGGGGATATTCATTCAGGGCTCAGACTCGCCATATCCTCTACAACCCAGAGAGCTATAAAGTTAAATAAAAGATACACCATCCTGGTGATCTAAAGCATTAATAATTCAGTTTATGTTACATTTTTACCCGCCCTGGCGCGATAAGGCGCACAGCAGAAGGTAAGCGCATATGGGCGAACATTTGTCCTTTTGAGTCAGTGACCGAAAAATAACTGAAAAAGTTAACTCAATGACAGAAGAATAACGGGAAGGTACAATGTCTTATTCCGCTCCCTGTCAGGGGAACACACGGAGGTTTTCTGGTGTAGCACGTGGAAAGAGACCTCCGGATTTGGAGCTGTCGGAAAACAAGTTTTGTGCGCTTGAACCTGGGACACCTGTGGCCAACGACACGTTTTCTGAAAGAGACAAAATGCCCGAGGATAGTAACACTCCCAGCGAGGTACCCCCTGTTCACCTCCACCCGTACTTATCTCACCCTCGGATGTCTGTGCGGATGTCGGTGTACAGTACCGGGGTCCGTCCAGTCCTCACCCGCGCCTACATCCAAGGACGCGTGTATAACTTTCTGGAAAGGCCGTCTGGCTGGAAATGCTTCGTCTATCACTTCACAGTGTGAGTGTTTTTATTTTCATAATCACCCAGATCCACGGGGTATTCAAGGGTATAATTGCAACTCTAAGATCCTAATTAAACAGGGAGTTAATTGCGCATGTAGAGCCTTGGAAGCCCTCACTACAAAGAATTGTTAATCCTGTGAATTTTAGAAAGATGCTGCAGATATCACAGCACAACCAGAGGTCCCTTCAGGAACATTATAAGGACATTTAAGTCTAGACAAAGCAGATTAAAAAATACCATATAATTCATCACAGACAAGAGAATCTCAGACAAAAAACATCCTCCAAGGAGTACCAAAGAAATATTACACAGATATTTCATCTGGGAGACTATTTCCTCGGCACCATTGAGCATTTAATTTTCCAGATCAGTTTGAGTGCAGCAACACAGAGGTGTTTCTTGTTTGCATTCAGTGAGTCTGAAACAACAGAACCTTTAAACCAATTCAAGCAGACAAAGATTGTTTTCCTTCCTGACAGTATGACAAGTATGAGATACTACCCAGTTTTATGAAAAGAAAATCTAAATAATATAGCTTGTAATGAACATAAAACTGAGTAATGTAGTGTGGAGTGGATTTTATCTGCTTAAGCTCCAATATAATTAAGATGTCCACCACATAAAAGTGATGACAGTTTTGTCAGGTAGCTTGAACATCTGCATTTAAAAAAACAACAAATGAAATTCTGTTTTATGTGTGTGTGTGTGTGTGTGTGTGTTGTGTGTAATCCACTTCCAGGAAACTGATCCTAACAGGAGTGTTAAGGCAGAAGTTTAGGAATTTGGGATGTGATCTTCCAGCTCACCATCATGTGTGCTGTCTGTCCCCACTTGCTGGCACTGATAGCAGGCAGCTAAATTTGGCAGTTTGTCTGTACTGTGTAGAAGGTACCAGCCCTGTATGGTGCTGCCACCCTGTGACCCTGTAGTGTCGGAGGGGACATAGGGGAACACAGCCTGTCAGTGCAGGTTAGAGTCTCCATGACTCAAAGGGAGCATGAGCCAACACAAGGCAACCCAACACGTTAGAACATTACCAAGAATAACTACACAATGCACAATAATGCGGAATCTAGTGGCTGCTATAATTACAGCAAGATTGCTTAGGCATTAACATTTCCAATATTTTGACTATATATTTGACTGTACGTCAGTTGCAAGCCACCAAGATGAGATGCCTTCCTGTAATGGCTTCACATGAAAATTCCAAGAAAGCTCTACTGCACAAAAGTATTTCTTAAAACACAAAATCATTATGTTTTTTTAGTCAGTAGAATTTGGTTCATGGAGTGTGTTGTGATCATTTAAAAAAACTTGTGTTTCATTTAGATGTTAAGGATGAAACAAGTGTGTTGAAGTTGCCCTTTCAGTCTGTCACACTCTGCGCCATCCAGACGTCAGCCCCGTTTGTTCAGATTTGAGATTTCTGGTTTCACCATGGTCACCTTAGCATACCGTTAAACTTCCCCCACTCTGCCCATAAAAAGGTTAACAATGTGTGAGAGTGATGTTGCAGTTTGGAGTCTGAAGTTATAGAACATAGTGATGGTACATGCTAGAATAATGACTTCACACTTTGACACTTGATCAAAGTTGAACAAAGGCGATGTTTAAATTTCAAGTCCACCGGAGCCAGCCAGGAGATTGCACAGAATACCGAAGCGCATCCTCAGATTTTTCCGTTATGTGTACTTCAATTGATGTGAACAGGAGATGCAGCCAACATTCGCAGGGCAGAAATGTAATATGATTGTACCTTCAAGATGACAGGAAGCCTCTTTACCCAAGCTTAAAAAACATACCTTTAGAAACCTTCTATATATTTAAGAAAACAAATTTCTCTGAAGTAAAAGTAGTGTCCTCAGAATTGTAGTTATTTTAGACAAAACTTTCTCAATTCTACAAAATAACCAGACTTTTTCTGTAAGAGCACATTGTTAGGATGTCCAACCATCAAGCTGATATTTAGGGTCACTTTGGTACCTTGTTTTTTGATCAGGTGAAAACCAGTTAAGAACAGGCCTGGCCTTATCACTGACCCAGAGCTCGAACGTCAGACTGGCTGAGGTCGAGGCCTTATCAGAGGTAACCTTGTGTGTGTGTATTTGCACATGCATATGTTTGTGTGTGTGTGTGTGTGTGTGTGTGTATGTGTGTGTATCCTTACAGGGACTCAGATTTGTTTTATCCTGGTAAAAAGAAAACAATAGTCCACTTCTCTGAAAAGGAACATGGTATATACAGTATGTATTGCTTTATGCAATATATAGATAGATAGATAGATAGATAGATAGATAGATAGATAGATAGATAGATAGATAGATAGATAGATAGATAGATAGATAGATAGATAGATGAGTAAAAATAATATGTATATGCCGTGCTTTCATGCTTTGCTACAGTCTAAAACTAAATGCAGTATTTTGGTCTAGAGCAGCATGGATCCATGCCACATGCTGGTTATAGATGAGTCGACCAGGAGAGTTTAGAGAAAACCCTAATCAGAAAGTGTTTTTTCAGACTCAGCTCCATTTAAGTGAATCAGATATTCTGTCAGCCAGTATCAAGCTGGAGGAATTACATTCATAGACTATTTTGTTATGATTTAACAAAGAAGCTAAGAGTCACGCATTGTTATTCTTTTCAGCATTTTTGACTTGAGCTGTTTGTATTCTAATTTATTAACTGGATAAAGTCATACTTACTTTAAGATTTCCCTCTTTTACAAATCAGAGGAGTTAAGATTCTTAAAGGTCACTCATCTTTTTGCACCTTTTATCTTTGAGTTAATAACCCCATGCTAGCCAAAGTTTTGGCTGTAGCCCCAACAAAGGCTGTAATGGCTGTCCAAATTAGAGACATTTTTGTTAGAGTAAATTTGTCTAAACGTCTGTTTTGTATTACATTGCTTTTGTTCAATTTTTTTGTATTTTATTACTCTAAAGCGCTTCATTGGAGTGATAAAAATAAAGTATGATTGATGTTCCAAACAGGGTATTTGATGGTAACAGCCAGTGACATTCTCAGCAGCGTCACTACTAACTCTTATCCTGTCCCCTGCTTTGTCTCTACTCACTGCACAACAGACTGCAAGTGAATCTGTCCATCAATAATAGATAGGAGCGATGCTTTGAGCTTTTGTTTAGAGTTCAGTGGTGCCTATGTAGCTGAGCCAATGTATTATTTTGTCTGATGCTACTAGAGGTAAAGGAAGTAAAATATGATGGTGCAGTAAGTAGAGATCATCTCAGATGGATGATAAGTGAATCAGAAATGTATGATCAGCATACTGAGTGTTTATGTTTACTGGCATTTCAAATGCTCTGAAATCATTTAAACAGAGTTTCACTGACACATTACCACCATTAGTATGCCAGAGTGTTTGGTGTTGAAAGTTTGATGGTCATTTGTATTTGTTTCAGTTTACACAGGTAGCAGACAGGGGACATAAACACGGGTGTAGCATAAAAATTCCGGACCCTGTACATAGGTTCTCTGTGGGCACCTCCTGTCCATGGCTATTCATTCTAGTATTTTTGTGGGCTCTCCTCACTTGAGGGCCTTGTATACTCAATATTTTCCCCCTAGTCTTATGCCCCCGGACATAGGTACCAAACTACATTTTGCTGTGCTGTGTTGTCTATTTGTTTTGTTCTTTCAGTCAGGACCTGCTGCTTTGGTAGATGTGTTACTCACCAGTCCATCTTCCCTTAGCAGATCTCTCCTGTCTTTTATCTGTGTTGACGTGTGGCGTGCACATTCAGGCCTGTGTGTGTATGTGTGTGTATGTGTTAGTTTGGATTCCTGGCCAGTCTTCAATAAACTCAGGCTGTAGCATGTAGTGATAAGCGCCTCCATGGTGCAAACACTGACTGGAAACTATAACTCCCTCTACACATAGTTTCCATCAAGTGTGGTCTCATAGGAACAAGACAGTGTTGCTTTAGGGCTTTTCTTTCTGAACAATAGTTTAAAACAAATTCGACTAGATGACAGTAGAGTAAATACTTCCACCAACACTGTGCAATATTGTCAAGATATGCCAGTACCAACATCCTTCTTTTAAAACATTTTTTTCAACCTTTATTTAACAAGTAAGTCCTTTGAGATTGAAATCTCTTTTCCGAGGGAGACCTAGCCAAGAAGGGACAGCAGTTACAATTTAAATAGAAAATAAAAGTAAAAAAACATAATAAAAAAACAGTCAAACAAAAATCACACATAAAGAAGGGCACTAAATCCAGCACAAATGAGGAAGTTACATTTCTCAGTAACATTGAATTTTAACCGTAAACTTTATAAAAGAAGTGGACATAGTCACAGTTACATCATCCATTGGTTCTAAAGCCTTGAGTTTGGCACTGGCATTGGATGTGACGATATTTGGATGAGATGGTGGAGTTAGCTTGGTTAGCAAGGTGAATCTGTAATTCACATTGTCTGTGATTTTAACAAGGATGCTAATATTGGCTGGCAATAAACAGGGTTCTTTTTGCAAGCAGAAAGATTATAGGATTAGAGCACATCCACATTGGCTTCACGTTTGAGAAGGTTCCTGCTTGAAATTAACATGGCTTTAAATTAATTTAATGGGACAAGATCATTTAGATGTAGTAAGTTGGGACATTATCAAATTTTTACCACTTTTTAGGGTTTCAGATGGATTCACATTTTGCTTACACTTACCATATTAAAAGGATAGTTTGGGCTTTTTGAAGTGGGTCTGTATGAGGTATTTATCTATAATCAGGGTATATGCAGTAGATAGCAGTCGGCGCATTCCCAGTTTGGAGAAGCAGAGAATTGTACTGGCCTGGTAGCTATGTAATGTACTGCTGAGGACAGGGTCAGCAGCAAAATTTATTTTAGCCACCTAAAATAAGGCCCATGAAAAAATCAGTATCAGTTCAAGTGTTGGCTGAATTTGGATGGACTTTGTGTCCTGCAAGAAACCAAGTCAGTGATAACTTAGTTAAAGTTTTAATTCAGCTTAAGTCACGTGATTTCCTACTACCTAACCAAAAAGTTTTGTTACCTAAATCTATCCAAATGTTTAAGTTATGTAACTACTTATGTCGCTTATGTCACATAACTTGCTACTACCTGACCAAAAAGATTCTGAAGGCATCTCACAGAGACACTAAAGGATACCTTGTATGAGATACCCAGGGGCGTGACAAATGGCCATAGCCAATTGTACCACTGATCTTTCCCTTATATTAAGAACAAACTTTTCTTTGAGCTTTCTTTTGCAAAATTGTATGAGTTCAAAATTTATTCAATTTGGAATTGAATACATTTTGAACTGCCAGTTTTATTTCAAATTTTGAAATAAAACTGGCAGAGAGCAATTATATCTAAACAGGAAACAAGCTTTCCAGTGCCTCAGTGTTTTGTGATTAGGCCAAACATGGAAGTGCGTTTTGTCAGCTGATGGCAAATGAACTCAGATGGTGTCCTTCACACTCTTGCCAACGGAAATGAAAAGTTAATCAGTTTGTCCTTGCCACAGTGCCAGCCTTTTCACAAAGTCTAATGCACATGCATTCTTAATGTTTTAAGATACCCTGCTAACAGACAAACACATTGAAATCGAGTGAAACATAATCCAAACTTCAGCTCTTGGAGGCAATACTGCAATAACAAAAATAAAAACAGGACCTGAGGAGGTTCCTGGCTGGGCAGTCTGAAACAGGTGTGAACAAGGTTATGAGTTTGAGAATGGCTCATCACCTATATAACAGTGTACCCATCTTCCTCCACAACAATTAAATCAAAAGGGATCTCTCCCTGTGACTTCATGTACAGCTGTGAAATGAATCGCTGAAATGTATTTGGTGTTAACAAGGGTACCAAATGTTGGCCTTTATTGTAAATATAATATGCTCTTTTTTCCAAATGAGAGAAACATGGTCATAAAAGGACTCCTGAAATCCTGTTGGTTCTAAAATTTGTAATTTGAATTTAAAAAAACTCAAGGCCACATAAGAGAGTGTTTTGTTAAGGTGTCATAGTAGCTTGATGCCTTATCTCAAAGAAATAAAATATATTTATCTCAAGTAGGTAGAGGAGTTACAGAGGTCTTATTGTTGCAGCAACTGAAACACTTGTGACCTTGAGGGGGAATAAGAGGAATGTTAAGGAACAATTTATTGTTTGTTGATACTGTGTTTGGTGTGTTTGTGTGTTGTGTACCTAACCGTGTGCTCATTATTTGACAAGTTTATCATGCACTTTGGATTCATTTGACGATCAAAAGGTTCACAGTATTTCCTCCAGAGGGCTGTCCTTGAATATTTGCTCAAATTCAGTCAGATACTCTTCATGACAAAAATATAAAGTAATGTTATGCTGTCTGTAAACTTATTTTTGAAAGTTGTTCAGAAGCTCAGACTTGAACCAGACACCGAAGTTGACTGAAGTTTTGCTGTATAAATCAAAGTCTGAAATGTTGGCATAAATATGAGGTAGAATTATAAAAAGTGGATTGAGGAGACTCATGTTTACATGATTTCACTGATGACAAGTTTGTAAAGCTTTGATTTGAGGAAAATTAAGTTTTTAGGTAAACAAGAGCCAGTTAGACATCATTATCCAATTAGAGGATATGAGAATATATACAAAGGAAATAAGAATAAACACCAACATGAAAAATTGACACTTTAATAAATGTATGATGTGCTTTATTTTCTACAGGTTTCTCATAGTTCTGGCCTGTCTGATCCTCAGTGTTCTGTCTACTATTGACCAATACCAGGCCTTAGCTTACACAACACTCTTCTGGGTGGTAAGTGTTAAATTTGATTACAGTTTATTTACAGTTTCTTACATACAAAATCATCACGTCACACAATTTTTGAAACCTCTCACTCAAGGAGCAAAACCTCATCTCAGATCCCTAAACCCGTAAGCTATTTTACAGCCTTTCACTCAGTTTTCAAGTGCATAAAACACTACAATTCTCAGCATCCATCCATCCATCCATCCATCCATGCATCCATCCATCCATCCATCCATCCATCCATCCATCCATCCATCCATCCATCCATCCATCCATCCATCCATCCATCCATCCATCCATCCATCGTCAAACACTGTTCACATGGTCGCGGGAGGCTGGAGCCAATCCCAGCTTACATCAGGCGAAAGGTGGGGTACACCCTGGACAGGTACATATGTATAGACATAGGCAAACACTAACTGCTAATAACTGATCAGTCACTGCTTTAGCATACAGTAGACATCTTCCTGTTAGATTTGTGTCTTAGGTAGAGAATTGTGTGTAGTGTTTTGAAAAAAGGCAAGGTGTTTCATGCAATTGAAAACTGAGTCAAAGACTGAGAAATAGCTTATGGTTTTGGAGATTTGAGGTGAGGTTTTGCTCTTTGAGTGAGAGGTTTCAAAAATTGTATGACATGTAAAGAATTTGTGTATAAGCAGTTGTAAAACTATAATTTGTTGTTTGGTGTGTTGTACTGCACAGTACACCAAGGAATAAATAAATGTGTGCAAATGTATACGTTTGTTATTTCTTTTGTGTTCATCATATGAAAAGGTTTTTGAGGGGGAAATCCACAAGCTACATTAGGGGAGACCGGGTATGGTTCTAACATGGGGAGAGTTGTAACAACACCAATTCCACCAAGTAGAGATAAGATAGGAGATTGGTGATCATTTCAGTATTTACCTACTTACTCCCCAATCAGGCCTGGTAATAAATAAATAAATAAATAAATAAATAAATAAATAAATAAATAAATAAATAAATTTACATACACAAAATTTACATACACATACTGTAAATTTACATACACATACTGTTCATGCACGAGTCATCAGACAAAGTCTGTTACAGTGAGAGAGAAACATTGTTCTTTGATATCACTACCTGTTTTGGTAGATTATCATATAGGGTGGCATCTATTTTTGATTCTTTTGTGTGATTGTTACAATTTACCTCACCATGTGTTACAACCTACCCCGCTATTGGGGTAGGTTGTAACAAGGAAACACATTGCATTTGACATCAACTCATGAGGTCTGTGATATTCTTGTAGAGGATTGAATTGGTGCCATTTGTAGTGAACAAATGCAGTTACTTTGTAAAAAAAATTCAGTGAGTTACAGTTGCTGAAGCAAAAAGTGTTACAACCATACCCGGCCTCCCCTACTGATAACCAGTTATTGTAGTATTGTTTTGAATTTATTTCACCACTGTGTAACACTGTGTTGTAGTGTGTGCGTTTTTGAGGGCTTGTGTATTATGTCTGAGGGCCAAGTTTCAGCAAAATTGAATGGTTTTGAGTGGAGAGCTTCAATTTAACCTAAAAAATAGGATGTTTGGGGAATTTGGTAAAAAGTTGTGGATTTGCATTTAGAGTTTCGAGAAAAAGATGGATAATTTCAAGAAATGTGTGTAAGCAATCAAGGAAAACTGTAAATCCCTGGTCAGACCAGAAAGTGACTTTGTAAAATAAACTGGTTGTGGTGCTGAAAGCTTGGTGATGTTTTGATTATCTATAAGGCTTGCTAGCTCTGTCTCAAACTGGACAATACGTTACTTTTAGATGTGTTTGTATTGACCACTCTCTCACAACTGATTGCATCTCCATGCAGACTGCAGATCCATGCTGCATCTCTATTGTGGAGTAGTGTACACTCCAACAGACAAGGGTTAAATAAAATTAGCTAACATGATAGACCGTCTTTGACTCTTTCCATTTAAAGATATACCCAGATAGTTTTCAAAACTTCTGCAGTGTTCTCAAGTTAGTGTTTACCAAAGCTGTACTTTGCAAAACTCCTCGCGACTTTGCTTTGTGCAAAGTGCAGCACAAGTGTCATTGCTAGTTTCCAACCGACGTAGACATAATCAAAAACAGACACACACACACACAATTACACACACATTACACACACACACACACACACACACACACAATTACACACACAATTACACACACAATTACACACAATTACACACACACACACACACACATTACTCACACACACACAGTTTCCTGCCTAAACTAGAGAGATTTTAGGGGCGCATTATTCCGATGCTCTTAAGAGAGATGCTATGGGCAATGAGGCACAGCAGCGTAATTTCATTCATTATTAAAATCTCCCAACACGCCAACAAGATCAGTCAGGATCTAATGTTATTTCAAGTTCTGTGTACTTCTCCACATCCAAAAGTTCCAGGTTCATACAATGAAGCTGTTTGGAGTAAAGCAGCTGTCCTCCTGATCAATCCTGAGGTCCATCAGAGCATCTAAATTATTTCAGAAGCTAAAAGTTGAATTCTGTTTCCTCTGGAGATTTTCTTTCCTGTTGTGAAATTTCTAGCTACAGTTTTTGTTTTGTTTTAAATGCACCACAACATTTGCTGTGACTTTACTGTGAACATGGAAACATTTAAAATGATTTGACAGCAGCCTCTCTAATCATGAAAACGAATTGTTAAAGAAAACACTCATACATCAATATAACACACAATAAAGAAACCACTGGAAGAGAGAGAGATGTGACTCACGACCAGTTCATATTAATTTAAAATAATGCAGCACAGTGAGGAGCCAGACATTTCATAGAGGAGACAGTGTCTGTCTGTTAATAGACTCCATTCTGCAGTGGAGTTCAGACACTTTACTGATAAACCAGAGCTGCAGAGTAAATTAGGTTTCATGATCAGAGATGGTTTTTACAGTTTTTTTTCAATTGCTAACCTGCGTTTGTCAAAACTAAAGTCACAATGTCAAAACTCTTCACACAGTCAGCGAAACAGAAGTGTAAGTGGACCAAACTTTGAATCATTTTTCATTGCTTTCACACAAAATGCATTCAATGACCACTTTCTCCAAAATCCATGATTACTTTTCTCATTACTACTTCACCACCTGCGAAACACTGTATATTTGCAACACATTTTTCAGATGCTAACGCACTGTGTCCAAAACACATTCAAAACAGAATGATTGCAAATATCTTGCATTTTTGCAGTAGCTGGACAGATTTATAGAAAATATAGATGAACGTACATTTTATGCTTACATTTATGTGCGTAGAGAAATGTGTGTAGTGTTTTTAATGTGGTTTTACTGTAAAACAGCAAGCTGAGTGTGAAGTGGGAAATGTGCTTATATTTTAGCAGAATTGGTTCAAGGGTTTGGTACGTTAATTCCATGTGGTGGTCATTGTGTCTCAGGTACCAGTGTTACTGTGTAAACAACTGAGAAAAACTCTATTACAGCACAGAAATTTCATGACCTTTTTTTTCACAAGAAAATTACTGAATGCAGTGATACAGAAAAAACTAAATGAAACTGAATGGAATGTCTGCATTTCTCATTCATTCTTGTTACATATACTACAGTAGAGTCAATGAAGGGAAAATATGTTATTCTTAGAGTTTCTTTCAGTCGCTTTGGAACATTTCTAGAATCATCCTTACAGTAACATTTGCAAAACTATTTATAAACTATTGCTAAGGTTTGGATGAAAATGATTGAAAGTGCAAAAGGCTTTTTCCGTATGGTATAAATCAATTTCAACAGTACAGAGTAATACATTGCAAGGGTTTGGATTGGGATAGGATTCACAGTTACATTTTTACTATATGCACTATAATTTGTTGACAGAGCATGTCATTGTGATGCAGAAAATAAAAAAAAACTGGAGACAATTGTACATAATAATTTGCATAAATGTGTCAAAGCATGTGCAATTTGCACAAGTGACTAGATGATGTGGAAGTTGAACAAGTAAAATTTAAATTCTGATCTGAGAAATGTACCAAAGTGACAGAGAACAACTATTCTATGAAATACTGATTTATATAAAAAAGATAAAAGTTCATCAAATTTACGCATTGCTTCCTGTTGTTAGTGTTTTGTAAGTCAGTGTGTTATGAGTGAGATTGTATGCTTTCTGAGCAAGAATTATTGGCAGTGTTTTGGTTGAACAAGTTTATTTTGAGGCTTGTATGAAGTGTTTTGGTGGTTTGAGTGACTTTTGGAGGTGAGATTAAATGTTTGGGCAAGATGTTGGTAATGCAGAATGTGTCAAGAGTTTTGAAAAGTGGCTTCAGTTTTGACTATTGCATCTTAGCAACTGAAAATAACTGTAAATCATGCCCACATTTCTATCCATATACCCCCTCTGCTGTGAGTCTGCAATTCTATCAATCAATTTATGGTTTTTATAATATGCTATTCATCCGCCATTGTAATCGCATTGCGCCAAGGTACAAGCGAACCTGGCTTTTACAGGGAATTCACTAACAGGACCGCGCCAAGTTAGAGATGATTATGTGATCATGTTGCAAGGAGGGGTCGAGGGGAGAGGGATGAGAAGGGGTAGAGGGAAGAGGGATGAGAAGGGGTCGGGGGATGAGAAGGCTCGTCTTCATAAGCATCTTGGTCTTATGAGCCCCCAAAGGAATGACGGATTGAACGGAAATTGGTTCGAAGACAGTCTGTATGGTTGTTGCGGATGTAGCTAAGGTAGCGTGGGAAGAGAGACCGATGAGAATTCGGCAGTGTGGTCTCGTGCCTCATAGGGAGTGAGTGATCAGGGGTACAGGTCTGAAGAATCTTGAATAATGGGATAGCCAGAGATGGTGACCAGGAGTGACAGATGGCTCTGACTGATTCAGTGGTGAAAGTGGGTGTTCCAGGGCGGTCTGGTAATGTAGTGTGTAGATGTCTGTGTGAGCCAGGATGGCTGGACCTCGTGCCCCCAAAAACAGCAGCGGTTTGAAAGGGTGGCGGAAGGAAGAGAGTGATGACTGTTCTGGTGGCTGCTTGGATGAGAGCATCGCATCACAGCGGCGGCGGTGAGGGTTCTTCCTCTGTGTAGTGTGATGTCTTCGGTTCGGGCTAAGTGGTTTTGTAAGAAAGGGATGTCTTCCAAGAGGGAGGGAGTCGTGTCGCGATCGCTTGTTTAACCAGTGCCGTTTGGTATCGTGTGATCGTGGACGGCGCTGCGGCGGATAGTAGCGGTAAGTGGGATGGGGGAGTTTTAGGTGTCTGATGGAGAGAGAGAAATGCTGCTCGGTATAGCAGTGCAACGGGGGAGATAGGTTGGGATGTATGGGGGAATGTGAGCTTGGGAAGGAGGCTTGAAAGGGAGTGTATTAGCCTCTTGGTACTGGACCTACCCGATTTCGCTGTTCTGGCTGTTTTCCGTCTAAAACGGTGGACCTTGTGTCAACGGGGACCATCTGGCGGGCCGTCATCATAGTGAGGTCAGCTTGGCTGAAGTTTGTTTCTGTCGTCAGATTGAAGTAGAGAAGAGTTTGCTTTGGCAGAAGTGGCTTTATCGGCCTCTGCTGGCAACCTGTGAGCTTCGCAGACATGCGGGATAACGATCGATTAGATTCTTCGATGCGAAGAAAAAAAGAGCCCACTTAGATCCCTGTAGGATGTTCTGTTCTCAAGCTGTGGTCTGTAGCATGGGAGTGCTTTTGGTGGTAGGGGTTATTGATTTTTTTTTCTCTCCTCTCAATATCCCAATGTTTTGGAAACTTTCTGTTGTTGGAACGTGGTTGCATGGAGAGAAATGTTTTGAAGACTGAGTAAAGTAGACCGTTCTGGGAATGATCAAGAAGGAAATCTAGGTGTATAGGCTACGCCAGAGAATGCTGGTAATGACGGACTGGCCAAATGAGCATTAGCCGGCAAGAAGGCTGAGGTTGGTGTCACGTGGGTGGCTTGCATGGTTCTTGTAATATGGGACTGAGGATGGGGCCATCGGTGCTTGGCATGGTGGTGCCAGGGGGGGAGTCTGTGATTGATTCTGATCTGGGATAGCCTCAATCTCTGGCTGGAACCAGGAGTGAAGGTGAACGAACTGCGGCTGAACTGGCTTCAGCGCGTTTAAGGCGTCGATAGACGTGGTCTGGGATATCTGCGTGGCCATGACCATGCCGGGTGGGGTCGTGGGGGTGACAGGTTCTGGTGTTGATTATGCAGGGCCCTCACGCGAGAGGGGGCAGCGGAGGTACTGGCATGACACGGTGGAGGACGCATGGAGAATACCTATATGAGCGGTCCGGAGATGGCACTACGACCCTGGGAGCCCCTATTAACCTTGGAGTCTGTAGTCGTGCCGGTGTGGTCAGGTCAAAGTGTGATATATGAGTTTTACCCTTTATATTCATGTTTGCAGTTTGCATTGCTCCATTCGATGTTCTGGAGCAAACATGTTTAACGTGGTAACTATATGATGGCAACGTAAAGTATAGATATAGCACGAGACTCCTAAGGTTTAATTGCTGGAGGTGGAAACTGCATGCAGCCTGGGAAGCAAGATGGGCGTGGTATGTAGAACCCGGTGCCACCGGCCCACGAGACGAATCCGAGGTGAAAAGAGTCATCCATCCTGCGATGGGGGAAAACTGACAAAGTGTCACGACAGAGGGAAAGAGCAATGCAAACTCGACGGCTGTAATTTTCTGGAGTGAGAAGGAGCCACGACAGAGGGAAAAGGCAAATGCAAACTCGACGACTGTAATTCTCTTGGCGAGAAGAGCTGTACGAAGCTAGGCAGAACCAAGACGTGAAGAGAGCTCCCTCGGCCCAGCGGCAGGACGCGTGGAGGCAGGAAGGAGAGCGACGTCAATGAAAGCACCTGATAGAATCAACTGCCTGAGTGAAGGAGAGACCGGTGAGGGCGCCTGGCTGGGGGAGGGTAAAAAAGGGGGGTTAGCGGATGCTAGCGTGAAAGGTAAGGTGGGCGGTATGAGGGAGCCTGGATTAGCTGTGGAAACAGAAAACACATGGGGAATGGGGAAAAAGGATGGGGGAAGGGATGGAGGAAGGGAGGGGTCGGATGGCAGGGAAAGAAAAGGACGAAATTGGGTTGGTCCATGTGGCACGCGCCTTGGCTAGCAGTAGCCGTGGCTGAATGGACAGCAACACCAGTGGCAGTAGCTGCACGAGAAAACTGAGCCGCCTGTTTGGGAAGAATGGCTGTGTTTGTAGCAGCCGAAGGAAGTGAAGAGGATGTCAGGATGAGGGGATGTGCGTCCAAGGCTGGATGGGGTGATACAACCTGGCCCTGTGTAAGGGCTGGAGCAGTTTGCGTTACGGTGGTGGGCGTCGTCGTGACGTCATCAAGGTGTCGGGAACGCGGAAGTGAGCGGCCTGCTGGAGGCTGTTGGAGATGACTGGGTAAGCTGGAACATTGGGTGGAAAGGTATTTTCCTAGAATGCCTGCTGGAGGCAGACGTCTGACTGTTGGAGATGGTGTGGCGTTTGACGGAGCCATCGGGTTGGCCGGTGTGCGGCCGCGGGTCGGTTGTGTGGCCGGTTGGAAGTCGGCGTCTGGAAACACAACTTCTCCCGAAGTCGGCTGGCTGCCGTGGCCTGTGTGTGTGCTCGGTGGTTCGATGGGGTCGGACAGGATGAAGAGTGCTGGATGAAGAATGTTGGACGATGCGGTGTCCAGAACTTGGATGATGGAGCGTTGTCGCGGTGGACGAGTGGCTGGCCGCATGGGAGTTAAATTAACTATGGACGGAGGAGATCAGAGACCGGGCAGATGGCAGATCGTCGTAACGGATCCCGGTTGGAGGGGCTGAGATCGGCTCGTGATCTGTGTTTAAGGTAAGCAAGCACTTTCGAGAACTTCGGTGTACGTCTGAGCCTGAACTGACGGTCGTGAGAACTGAGAAACGGGAGAGGAAACGGGTTAGACAGCTTATATACGTAAGCGCTTGTGGCTGGAATTGAGAAGCACAGCTGGATGGGATCAGTGGAGTGCGGGTGGTTGATTGGAGGTATTGAAAGAAGCGCAGGTGGTAGGATGAGTGAGGGAGGCGTGGTCCTGTTCCTGAACCTCAGTTTACAAAACTCCATTGCGAGATGACACTCTGATTGATTTATTGCATGTTACATGGGGGCGGCAGTTGCTCAGTCCGTAAGGATAGATATGTAGTGTGGACTGGTAGCTGGAGAGGTGCTAGTTCACCTCCAGAGCCAGTGCCATAGATGGCTTTGAGCAAGCCCCTGAACCCCCAACCGTTAGGGGCACAGCACCAAGTGGCAGCCCCCTTGCTCTGACATCTCTCCATGTGTAAAAGTAAAAATAAAAATAATGTATTTCCTGGAAGGAATTAATGAACTAATTATTTTGCAGTTGTGACCAGACCCTTCAGGTTCAAGAACCCTAAATTATTTTTTCCAGTGTGTTGAATTTTGGTAGTTCTGGTTGTGCTCATGTAGTGTGAAGCAATCAAAGACTGAACAGGAATAATCTGGAAGTGATCCTAAGGGGAGTTTTGATAAAAGACAAGAAGCTCCAAGATTCCTATACTCCTATTTAGTGCCTTCCTTATGGGCATGCCAGCATACTCCTGGTATATTCCTATAAAGATGGTATAGATTAGTGTAACACTTACATAAACAAAACATGTCATAATGCCAACTAGCCAAATATGCTCATATGAACCTAATGAAAGTTCTGATACTTTCAGTCAATTCTACACACAGTATCTGTTTCTAGAGTGATGGTTGCTCCATAAAAGGTAGCACTCCATCATTATAAGAGTAAAAGCAGACAGCCAGCCAATGTAAATAATGCAGGTTTCAAAACATTAAAAAATCAAATAATCAACTTTATAGATATTTTATGAGGTATGTATTCCACATATTTGTTAGGCCTTAAGGATGCACAGAATCTGCTCGGGCAGTAAACACTGGATGTAAACAGAGCCTTTGTTTACAAGAAAACTCCATGATGTATCTTCAGTGCTCCTGATCAGTGGTCCATGAACCACATCAAGAGCAAGATGCATCATTTTTAATGATTTTTTTAACAGTGTGGTTTACATTGTAGATACAGCCTATAGCCTTTTTCCCTCTGCTGTCTCCTGATCTGATCTTTCCTTTGACATTCACCATCTGCTTAGCACTTCTGTTATGTCTGTTTTTGTTTGCTGGCATCTGCAAACAGGCCTGTTTCTGATATATTCAGTAGTTAAGGAGGAGTTTTGTTCCCATTCCATGTCAAACAACTCATTCAGATAAATTAGAAATGATTTAATAAAGCACAGAATACAATGATGAACAGATATCAGTGTTGTTTGAAAAAGCAATTTCAAAGGCTGATTGACCTAACCGCTGCCTCACAAAAAACAATTTATGGACACTTTAGTTGGAACTACATAGGCTTTTTTTAAACAAACAATTTCAGGGTGTCCCGCTGGCCTGGGAGGACAAAGGCTCCTCCTCTAAAATCAATAGTAAATGGGATAAACTTAACCCCAGGACACCAGCTGCTGTGCACAGGAACTGTTTGGGTGATGGGTGAGCCACTCAAGCTCAGACAAAAGAAAACCCCAAGAAAGGATAAAGGATTTGAGGATTTTCTTTGAGGATGACTTGAGCATGCCACATGTGACAAGATCACCTTGGCCTAAGGATAATGGGATGAAATGGTCATGGTTTATTATGTGCTAGCACACCACAATCTCACATCCTACAGGTTCATTATTGGATTCATAGAGATAGCTGCAGAGGTTCCTGTGTATGAGTCAAGGCCTGTAATTAAAAAGTACAGTGGGCAATCTGTAAATAAACACAACAATATCATCAAATATACATTTTATGGCAAAATGTTTTTCAGCCTTATGTTCACCCTCTGGAGATATTTAATCTTCTTATTCTTCACTTCTACAGAGATAATGAATAATTAATATTTGCTGCTGCTAAACCTACCAAAATCTCAAACATTAATCTTTTCCACCCTCCACCCCAAAGGGACTGTTTTGTACTTTATGCTTCTAGTTTAGAGATTTGCTCTGACCCTGCCACTCTTTCATTCTTTTCTCTCCCACCACAGAAGCATCTTCTTAGTTTTTCATCCTGCACACTCAAGGTTAACAGAGACCACTTTTTTCTTTATGCAGCACAGGCTTTCAGTGTTTGTAGTGGTGTGTTTGGCCAGATGTTTAGCAATTTGCCCAAAGGATTCATATTCTCAAAAGAATGTGTGTGTTTTTTGGATCCAAAATGAACTATTGTACTAAACTAAAAGTGTTGCTGTATTTTATTTCATTCTGCAAAGAAAACTGTGAATTCATGGACAAAGACACTGAAAGATTAAGTCACATTGCAAATTACTTTATTGAAATGGGAGGATGAACAAGGCTTAGAGTTGGGGTAAAATGGAGCTTGAGCGTGAGGGGGTGAACTGAGGGATGAGGGGGGATTGATGATGCGTGGAAAGGAACTCAAGGAGTGAGACGCACTGTGTGGGCAATGCCTAGATGAGATATCCTAGTTTTATTTCCCCCTATGTGGTTGCTGTAATGAGAGCGAAGGAAGTGAAGAATCACAGAAGGGGGGGATTTGAGGGGTGAGGGACTGAGAGATATGAAAGAGAAAAGGGTTGGGCATAGTTAGCTGGCATTTGTTCTGGAACTTTCGACGGTATCACGCAGTAGAAGTCTTCACAATCTGAAATGGAACAATGGAAAACCTACCTGATCGAAAAAGAGAACCCTGATCCGAATAGGCTCAAGGATGAGTAGACTTGATCCAAAATGCGGTTGTCCTGAACAGCTGCTTATGGAGAGACAACACTGGCAGCAGCATGACTCGCTATCAGTAAAAGTACTCATGTTATACTCATTTTCAGATTCAAAATCTTATTTAGGTGTTATGCCAGCACAGGTTTACATGGATTCATTTTTCAAGAACATAATATTTTTGTCATACTGTACATTGCTGTAGCTCCTCTTTTCACCCTGTGTTGAACACTTCCATTTAGCTACAGAGTGATGCATCTCACCTCTATCTTTGATGGGAGTTGCACATAGCATTTCCTAGATAACGACTACTAGCCAATCAGAAGCAGAGAAGGGCGGGTCCTGAGAAGCTGGTAAACATGGCTTCGGTTCAGCTATATACAGTATATCCCCTTACAAGCTTAGCAGCATGGACTGGAGCAGGGCCGTGCAGAGACCTTTGGAAGGGCAGGTGCTCAAAGTATAAAAAGGGCACATGGAACAAAGATTTAAATAGGACTCTTCTCATACTATTGACATAGAAATATATCTTTATGTATTCCATGTTGACACGCATATTCTGTATCGATACGTCAGCAAATGCTGTGACGCAAAAAAAACAGGGACTTCCCAACTCTACCTTTAAAACACTGGGCTGACATAACTTACAGGGAACAGTTGCTGTTGAGGGGTTGCTATGGATGCGGCTGCTGCTGTTGTTGTGTTGTTGCTGATACTACTGGAGGTGATCTGTGACTACAGATATTAAAACAACTATAGGATATATATTAGCTGATTAAACAATTATGTGACCATAAAAAGATTGTTGAGTGTTTGAGACCAGCTCACAGTGACTGAGCTGCTGTAATACTGCAGCCACACAGCTGACTGCTGGGGAAACACTCACAGAGCTGCACACCAAGAGCTGTAGGTGGAGGAAATAAGATTCCAGATTTAAAAAAATGTGGGAAATAATCTGAGAAGGAAACATTAATGGGTAAAGGATGAGGGTGGCCACGGCAGGGTTAAGAGTGAGACAAACAAATCTACAGACAGAGGTGCAAAATTGTGATGATTTTATATATTACATTGTGAATCTGAGATAGCCTATATTTGGATTTTTATTGACTATATGTCTAATCATGTATGTAAATAAATAAACTAGCGTTAATCTTTTATTATTTTCCTGACATCAAAGTAAAGAGTGAAGTACAAACGGCCCTGTTAGATTTCAGAAAAATATATGAAATGTTTGTGAATCTGATATCTTATTTCCTCCACCTGCAGCTCTTAGTGTGCAGCTGGCTCCCAAACACTCAACAATCTTTACATCTTTTCATGGTCACATAATTGTTAAATCAGCTAATATATATCCTATGTTTGTTTTAACAATTCATATATTTTTCTGAAATCTTATAGGCCCATTTCTTCTTCACTTTTTACTTTGATGTCAGGAATATTATTTATTTCACATCAGCACTGACATTTTATATGTATTTCCAGTTATTGAGTTTTTATTGTAGTTGAGCTGTTGTAAACATACTGCTGCTGTCAAATGTAAATATATTCAATACTGAATTTAATGATAGTTTTTTTTAAAGGGCTGAAGGCTATAAGTCAGGAATAGGCTTAAAATTTTTACCAATATTGCTTATTTTAAGGCACAAGGCTTTTATAAAGTTACTTTAATAATCCTGGTTCAAGTGCTAAGATTTTAGTCAAATTACATAAAAAAGATCAGACCTCTCGACGGCTGTGAAACTTTTCTCCCTCAAACAGAACCAAGTGAACAGAGCACCTCTGTTTAGTGTAGAAGTAACGTTAGGTGTCGTCGTGTTAGCTGGCAGCTGATGTTACTTCTACAGGCGACATACAGCGATAAACACAACAGCTGTGCTGCTCTGTTTGCAACAATCCACAACAAGCACTTTGCAGCAATCCCCTCTTACCGGCGGAATCAAAGGCGTCCTGAAGGCAGAGCTGCTGAATCACTAACGTGTCTGAACGGGAGGGCTCGTCACGGATGAGGTCATCAGGTGAAAGGTCATAATGTGGGTTATTTTATTTACTGCGAAATTATTATTAATTCATTTTACTGATAGTTTGATCGGGAGTTCACAAAAGGGCCTTTACAACGTTTATAATAAATGAAATGAAGCAAATTTTGCGTTTGAAAAAAGGGCACTTTGGGCAGCAAAGGGCAAAAGGGCAGGTGCTCAAGCACCCAGTGCACCCCTCTCTGCACGTGCCTGGACTGGAGCAAGAGTTTCAGAGAGGTTAGTTATTAATCGCTAGCAAATGTATCTTTTATCCATAAAGTTTTAACTGAGCTCTGTCTCTACGTCTCAGAAACAACTTTATGTCCATTGACTGAGAAGAGGCAGCAGGAGGACATCTTGTCACTGTGTGCTACAGCTCAGTGTGTTTTCCACCTGTGTTTTGAGGGCATGTCAGACTAGCTGCTAGGCGAGCATTATGCTGCACATTTCGCTGTGACGTCACAGCAAAGCGAAAGTAAAGGCTGGACTTCAAACGAGCTGTTTTCAGGCCGTTCAGAGCAGTGGTTTTTGTGGGAGATGGGAACTCCCTTTGGGGTGGAATTCGGGCTTTTTCTCCTTGCAAACCTATTACATGTACAACAAAGTATAACTCAATAAAGTAGAGTTAAAAGTAGGGCTGAACGATTTTGGAAAATAATCTAATTGCGATTTTTTTTTACCAATATTGTGATTACGATTTAATGTGCGATTAATTCTTTAGCTCTTTACCTTCTGTATTATTCAAAACGGACAAGCAGTAAATCAGTGAATAGTAGCCTATGATATTAGATAGATATCTAATAGATAGAACTTACACTGTTCTTTCTTGTAGGTCAGGCCTGTGTTATGATGAATTAGGTAAAATTATTATTATGAGCAATAAGATATATCAAATTATAATAATATGAGAAAGACAATTTGAGTCAAGTCATGGCATTAAATAATATGATATAATATCATCAGGTCGGCCTACCTTTTCACCACAGGGTATTATACAGTAAGCGCTCAATACAAAATCCACAGTTCAACCACCAATTAATGAGTCCTGATCTCAGATCAAATCTCCTAGCAGTCCATCTTTCTGTATCCCCGTAAGCAAACTACAAATACTCAGTTTGAGGTTCAATTCGAAAGTTGGCTAACTAAAATAGAACAGAGTGACAACTCTCGTGTTTAATAGACAAGCTGAGTAATTCTCTGACAACACCGGAGCCCCCTCTTCCACCGCAGCCTCCGATGCTGGTGAATAGCACCGGCTTTAACCAGGCTGTAACTCGGGACAGACAGACCTCTTTCGGAGTTAGGCGTTTAGTTTAACACGACAATTTAGCCTATTTCTTGAGCTGACTAGTGGCTGTGTGTGTGACGCAGGCGCCGATCGCCACAATACGCTTACCTTACTACATGCGTCTTTCTGTTGTGCATTTTTCCGTCCATCAAAGCCGCGGATGGCCCGACGACTTCACCCACCACCACCGCGGTGGCGGGTGCTACGTTCTTTCCATGTGACATTAAAGTTTATGTAGCGTGAGCTTCTGTCAAGCTTAAGGGCATTTTACAACAAGAAGGCAAGTTACAGCGTAACGTGCAGACGAAGCATTAACTTCGTCAGACTGCTTTCGCTTGGGTGTCATGTGACCAGAGTATAATCGCCGCCTTTGCAATTAGAAAATCTTGTTTTATTACATCGCGATTATATCGCAAATGCAATTAATCGTTCAGCCCTAGTTAAAAGGCCAAAAACACGTAATATGACCTCTTTGACAAGCAGCCATGATGGTAAAGAGCAGCATTATAATAATAATGTCCAAAAAACAAATAGAAAATCATCTAAACTCATTCAGCAATTAATTTGTTTTTATGCTTCAAAGACCAATTTATATAAAGTTCTATCTTTATTTCAGCACCAACAATAAAATACTTTGTTGCCAACTGGGCCATAAATATACAGAAGAAAATAATCATGAAACTATCTTAGTAACTGTGAATTGAATTCCAAATTTTCATTTAATAGCAGGGCTCTTTTACATGGGCTACTGGTTTCCTAAAATATTTTATTCCTGCACTGGTTATGAAGTACCATGTGATCAGAGCTGTTGGAATAGATTTGTTCAGTTGTCATTCTGTAAGTACACACACTTTAACAACACTTTTCCCCTCTTTATGACTGTTTTTGCTCGCTTTTTTGGATGGACCACTTGTTTTTCAACCTTGAAGAGAAAATTCTCAGTGAATAAATTAAGAAATACAACATTTTACATATTTGCTTTCAAAAACACAATTTTACACATTATTTATTCTTTTTTTTGTGCTATTTTGTATTCACTGATGTTTTAATCTTTGGCTCTGATGAGGAAAAACTCCTCCAATGATCACCAGCTGAAAACTTCTATTGCTGTACAGTATGGAAAACAATACAGTCTGCCTGAATGTCACATGTTTGTTCCACCCATCATTTGCTGCAAAAGGATCACATCATTAAAAATCTATGAAATGCTATTGATTCACTTACAGCTTCATTTCCAAATGCTTTTCAATGATTAAAAAATGTGTGAAGGTAATTGCATCCTTATTCACACAAGTTCATTATTTTCCACATGTTGCTGTAATTGGCAGCTGTAATTGATTTTTTTAATCCATTTGTCCTCAAGGAGCACTGGAGGAAACTTGCATGGAAATGAAATAGAGCAGCATTAATTGAGAAGCTCTAATTGTCTGATCTTCATGTTGAACATTGGACACATGCTGGTGTGGCTTGTTTCAGTTATTGTCATTTGAATTACAATAATAAATAATAAGGAGGATAAAAATGAGACAAAAAATGTCCCGGGTTTGGTACAGTAAAAATTAAGCTACTGCCAGTTAGTTTAACACAAAGACTGGAATGAAACTTAATTGGCCACATACAATCAACGACAGGTTGTCAGACAATCCGTACAGACTCCAAGAAGTTACAGTGCCAGACAAAGCACAAATGAGACAAATGAGATATGACTTGTAAATTAGTAAGCTTTAGAGGTGCTAGTAGAGGTGCAGATTTTACATTCTTTGGACAGAGCCGGGCTAGCTGTTTCCCGGTTTCCAGCCTTAGTGCAAAGTTAAGATGACAAACTGCTGGCAGTAGCTTCATACAGTATTTACTGTAAAGATATGAGATTAGGATTTATCTTGTCATCTTACTCCTGGCGAGAAGGCAAAAAGTGCATTTCTCAAAATTTCGAACTATTCCTTAAGTAAATACATTGAAATGAACAAAATAAGATAAATATCATCAAACTATTTGCTGGGACACATAATTGCTTTTTTAATCAAAGTGATTACAGTGCAGTTGTAATAATGAACTGGTATTGTGCAAATTTAAGTGTAAGAAATTGTGTATCTGCTGAACAAGAATCAATAATCCTAATATTAATGAACTGCTGTAACATGTTTGTGCTATAAACTGCAGTTGACAAAAAAGAAGATATTATGCAACCATATCATTAATTGAACAAGATCCATGTTAATACACACCTTGGTGAGGTCTCAGCAGCTGTTTAGGTGTGTTGGACTAAATAAACTGCAGCAGCATCTGATGTTTGATTTTTTTTCTCCACCTGTCCTTCTCCTTTTATTTCTTTATTTCTTTATTCTGTTTCCCTCATTTCATTGACAGGAGATTGTCCTTGTGGTATTCTTTGGTGTGGAATATTTTGTCCGCCTTTGGTCAGCAGGTTGCCGCAGTAAATATGTTGGCATCTGGGGACGACTCCGCTTTGCCAGGAAGCCAATTTCTGTTATAGGTGGGAATACAACCACCATACACAAGCACTCAATACACATACACACAAACAGATGTATCACTCTCCACCCACACACAATATTTAAACAATATCTGTAATATATCCTGAGCTTCATCCTAAACAAGATATCTCAGACAAATTCAGCATGAAATTAAAACTGTCACTGCAATATGTTTTTCTGCCTTCAGCTTTTTATTCCTAAAATTGGAACCTCCAGGTGTTTTTTGAAAATATGCAGCAATGAATATTATTTGTAACCCCTCTTAACTCTATTGATTTAGAGAATAATTTTGTAATGAAAACTAATGATAATTTCTTAATGGAGCACTTTCCATCCACTTTTTAATATGAGCACTTTATTCTTTGACTTTGTGATACCTCATATGGAGGACAACACCTGCTGTTGTTATGCTGCACCTATGTATTGAACATCTGCATGTGTATGCCATATTTATACTTACACTCTTTGTTCTCTTATCGCTACAGATCTCATTGTAGTTGTTGCTTCAGTAATTGTGCTGTCAGTGGGCTCCAAAGGTCAGGTCTTTGCCACCTCTGCTGTAAGGTAAGAGATAATGTGTTGATAGGTAGAAACAGTGTGACCAAAGGTATTTAGACACTCTGTATACTTCAACAACAGGTTGTCAGGCAATCAGCAGAATTGCCCAGCTGTGAGCCAGGTCTTATTGCCCAACATCAGTTGTCAACCTGAATAATTGCGGAATTGTGGAATTGCTCTTGCGGTAGAACGGGAGCAAATCCCTGCAATGTTCCAAAATCTTGTGGAAAACTTTCTTAGAAGATGGGTGACTGTTACAACAGCAGATTAATGATCATGGTTTTGGAATGATATGTCTACAAATCACATATAAGTGTAATGTTTGGGTGTCCACATACTTTTTGCCCTATGGTGTGTGTGTGTGTTTAGATACAAGCATTGGGTCTGAATACAATGTCAGCATTTAAACACTTTTGTTACTTTCCAGAGGAATTCGCTTCCTGCAGATCCTGCGAATGCTCCACGTGGACCGGCAGGGAGGAACTTGGCGTCTCCTAGGCTCTGTTGTCTTCATCCATCGGCAGGTACACAATCATAGCTTTTAAAATCATATTTCAGGTCCAAAGCCATCAGGGCTTCTGGTTATCATAAGTAAGCAGGAGACTTTTTGTCAGGGGATCTATAGCCTGTTCTCATCACATATTATTTTTCACTACTGCTCCACATGGGAATGCATATAACAGCAAAAAGAATATTCAGCAGAACAAGAAGGAGAGCCACTGTGCAGTACGTTATGGTCATAAGCTCTTCTAGAGATGATTATAACTCCTCTAGAACATCATTCAGTTCATCATTCATTCATCATTGAGACAAAGAGGTGGCCGTGATTATCTCCTGTATAGTTAGGCTGAGGCTGGTCAGCAACAGCCACCCTGGCTGTAAAGTTTCACACAAATGGAGGCAGAAGATAGATGGTATGTGTGTAGGGGCCAGAATGAGACTGACCTTGGGATGGGCCAGGTTATATTTAGTCCTGATTGGGCTTTAAAAGCATCAGAAGCTGACATGTGTTGTATAAAATAAGCGTCTATGTGAGAACTTGGGGGTTTTTTTTGTCTCTGTATCTTTTTATACTTTGGATAACTTTTTCTCCATAAAGTAACAATATGCCTTGTTAAGGCCCCACACACCCATTTCAGCCCTGCACAAGGACAATATAGTGTGCTAACAGTATGATGAGTATGCCATCAACCAGCTGGATGTTAATGTGTGGTGCCTCCAATATTTGTTTCCTGCATGAACTGTTGGTTAAGTCAACACAAGACCAGAATATTTTGCTCAGCCATTCTCTTACATAAACACATGAAACTGCAGCCCTTCTGTGTTAACAGCTGGAGTTTTTAAAGTCGATGATTTTCATTCACTCCAATCAGTATCCAGTCTTCCTGTTAAAACAGAATTTAAATACACACCGACTAGCATTCTAATGCTTGTGGCTTGCAAACCCAATTTGCGCCGTTGCTCCTAGCTGGCTCCCTGGCAGATTGTAAGCACATGTGTCCTGAATGTGTTTGCCAGGTTACTGCTGTAGCAACACATCTACTGAACCTCCAAAGGTACCTGAATGCAAGCAAAAGATTTCCAAGAATCATGCACTCATGCATAAGTTGCAAGCAGTGATGTTAGCTGAAGGTCATCAGTATATTCACTGCGAAAGGTTTGATGGCTGCAAATGTCCCAAACATTCAAAAACATAGTTTAGTCAAATGAAGAAATACAGACACAGATGCTGAGTACCAGTGGAACATAAGAGCTATTTGTGGGGTAATCAGTGTTGGGAAGAAACGGATTACATGTAACGGCATTACGTAATCAAGATACAAAAACAGTAATTGTATTCCTTTACAATACAGAAAACAAAGATGTAATCAGATTATAGGTACATTTTACAAAATCTGGGATTATTCATAGGGATTACTTTAACCAGAAAGTTTCCATGAAAAAGAAAGTGCAGTGCTATTTGCCTTCATATATGTTTTTAATATACATGACAGAAACGCGTTTCTGTAAAAACAAAAAGCTAGAGAGGGATGTGTTGCAGACATTGATTGGTGTTTACAGGAACCAGTAGTGCCAAATGTATGTTTACCCCTCTCCCACGGCTAACCAACCAAGCTAACCAGCTACAGATACAGGCTGTTCAGCAAAAAGTAAAGCTGTCCATCAAGAAGTTCTGTGTAAATCAGCTCAGTACTGGATATCCTGTTGGTCTTTGAGTCTGTGTTCGGCCAGTTCATGCCCTGTTCACTGGGAAGCTGCTGAGCGAGGTTTGGTCGCCCACTTGCCTGGCTCCGGTTCCCAATCAGGCTCCGCACCCCGCCGTCACTCCCTGCTGGTCCCCTCGCCCCTGTCCTGCAAACCTCCAGTGCTTGAGTAAAGGTGTAAACACCTTTATACAGTCTATTGGGAGCACTAACACTCCCCCGGTGCTCTGATCTCCCAGTGCAGGCAGAGTGAGCTAATTTGACAAGTGATTGCACAGCTAACTGAGCTAAACAGCAGCTAGTTAACATAGCTGTTAACTAACTCGAGCAACAAGTAAAGCTATCTGTCCATCAGGAAATTCAATCACAGAGTTGAGACAGAGCAGTGGGGGACATCAGAGAGAAAACTAGAAAAATATTTTCTCTATATTTCTAATATTTCTCCATCAACTATGACCCAGTTTCATCAAAATCAGTGAAAAGAGTTGTGTTTTTGTAAAGTAATTTTTGGTGCCCGGTCCCAGAAACATTATTATATTGAGAAATCTTTGCATTGGATGCTAAATTAATAAAAGTGCAGAATGAGTTATCAACATTTTAAAATGCTTTTCCAAATGAAAAACTCTTAAATATCATGAAGAATACCTACAAAACAATCATATACAATCATAGAAACACATTTAAACATGGATGTTACAAATGGGAGATTTTGTTCTATGTTTCTCTAAAAATAGACTGAGCAGTCAACACGCCATTGATACTTCTCTTGTCCATTTGGCATTGAAGTAATCCGAAAGTAATCATATTGAATTACTTTTATTTTGTGATGTTTGGATTACATTACTGATTACATTTTTAAACAGGTAATTAGTAATTGTACTGGGTTACATTTTTAAAGTAATCCTCCCAGCCCTGTGGGTAATGTAAGGATAGCTTACTCTAAAGGAAGGCAAATACAACAATTCCCTGGATCGTTTTTGTAATAATCTGCTGCTGCTGCTCCTCCGTGGCGCTCTGAAAAATCTGGGAGTGACAGTTTGGGGCCGAGACACGAATAAGTATTTCACTCATCAGAAATTCAGTCCGATTTAGTGCAGTGAGGGCTCCGGCACTCTGAGTGGTTAAACACAGTTTAAATCACGTAGTAGGTGAGTGCAAAGACAACATTCACTTAGAAAGCTCTTTCACAAAGCAGTAGTCCAATTACAGTTAGACAGGATAAAAGCCAGGCCCAATTAGACCTCCTGAGATATCCTTATTGAATCTGAAATTAGATGCTTCATAGTTATTTAAATACACCCAGAGAAATCAGCTGTCTGTATTTCAAACTAATTTATAATAATGGTTTAGTGCCTATCTGAATTCTATCAACAACCCTTCCAGTGATTAGTGATCATTATTGAACACAGTTTCAGTTTAAACTCAGTTGCACTTGTGATTCCTATATAGCTGCATATATATGATACTAAAGATTATGACAGGTTTTATGCTTAAGCAGGCAACTTTGCAGAGTGCATTAACCCTAACCCCATTCTACCAAACTGATCAGTAGCTTAATGAGGTTTAAGTGAGAGGGTGAATTCACTTTTAGTTCTTGACTGCCACAAACCACTAGAGACAACAGATTCAGAACAGAAAAATATTTTGATCATTGTGAAGGAATTTTCCCTTTTGTTGTGGGTAATATCACCTGGCTTAGGTTTACTTAGGTAAGCCAAGTGTCTTATTTTGAAACAGTATCCAGTAGTATTTTCACACATGTAAAGTTGGTTTAACAATAACTTTTTTTGGACATGTAGTGAATTTCTGTAGGTCTAGGAGGGATAAATACTCCCCCAACAGGAAGTATCCTTCAGAACTGGTTTTGTACAGGCTTCAATAAACAATGCTGTATAAGACATCCAGTGTTTTCCTGAGATCTTTTTCTGCAAAGAGTTGCCTCACTCCCAAGAATTTCATATTCATGTTGTATTTACATGAATATTCACATCCATATGTCATATTATGAAAAAACAGCCACACTAGATTCCAGGCAGTTGGAAAACTGATATAAATTATACATTGTGGCAAACAGGAGGGATTGCATACGGAACTATATACAGATTCATGGATATTATATGGCATAATCTTATTATGTTCTTTGAAATGATCCCTTTGTTGATAATTGAGTTTAAAATATGTCATACATTTGTGCATGTTTATTTCAGGAGCTGATCACTACCTTATACATTGGCTTTCTGAGCCTGATCTTCTCCTCGTACTTTGTCTACCTGGCAGAGAAAGATGCAGTCGACAGCAGTGGCTCATCCGAGTTTGGGAACTACGCCGATGCTCTGTGGTGGGGAGTGGTAAGTGTGTGTGTATGCGCTTTACCGTGTGATGGCTGTGAGGGGCTTAGTCAAAAGTCAAGTGTGTTTTGTTCAACACTGTTAAACCAGGGCCCCAGTATTTAGGTCAGACATGGTCCAGACATCTTTATATATCTCTGATATTTGGAAGACATGATGAGGTTTGATGCACTGTATATTTATTGTATTTATATTATTTGCATGATAAATATCTGGGAGGGGGCGTCTGTGGCTTAGGGGCGTAGAACGGTCATCTTTTTATCATAAGGTTGATGGTAGTTCCCCGACTCCCCCTGTCTGTATGTCGAAGTGTCCTTGGGCAAGAAACTGAACTCCAAATTGCTTCTGATGGCTTTGCCATCCAGTGTTGGGCAAGGTACTTCCAAAATCGAATACATTATAAATTACCAGTTACTGCCATTTGAGAGTAATTAGTTATACCATATTTCTGTCTCTGAATTACTGCATTACTTTTGAGTTAATTTCACTGATGTTTAATGTGCGCATTTTGCTGACAGTAAAATGTGCTGTATCGGTGGGTTCTTTTGATGTGCAGAGTTATATCCACGAATTGAGTGGGTAGTTGACATAAAAATGAACCTTCTGATTAATTGCAGAGGGGGGGGGGGTGAATGAGTGAAATAGGATGAATCGTCTCCCCATTGAGAAATATGCTGGGCACATTTACACACAAAGTACAGCAGCATAACGTCATTGAATATTTCAATCTCCTGACAATCTGACAGGATTGATCAGGATGAAATGACAGCAGCCTCTCTAATCATGAAAATAATTTGTTAAAGCATAAACACATAGCATTTGTGTATGATCCATCAGGGGAGCTACTATCTTGTTAAGAGGAGCCAAGCTCCCCCCTAGTTTGCACCCTGCAATCTCGACCATCAGATTGCAGCAACAGGAAATAACATTACTCTTTTACTCATGGATTTGTTTTTCTGGTGCCTTACTATTTCTCAGTGTTGGTGAATTATTAAAAAAACAAAACACCACTTCGCCTTTAAATGCTTTGTAACACACGTTACTAGAGATCATAATGGCTATATTATTACTGATTTTTTTAAGTATTGCATTATATTACTGCATTACAGCAAAAAACTATACATTACTGTAATTGCGATACTTGCGATATCATTGTATGACTGGGATGAATGTGAGGTTACCATAACATAAAGACTTAAAGCAGGGGGAAACGGCTAGCCTGGCTCTGTCCAAAGGTTAAAAATAATCTGCCAGCTACTCTAAGGCTCACCTTTTAAAACATTTTATTTTATTTGTTTAATCCATACAAAAAACTAGTGCAATATGAACATCTTGGGCTTTGATGTTTTAATTGTACCTGACTATTTCCTGACTGGGAGAAGGGGAAAGTTTGGCTAGCTGTTTCCCCCTTCTTCCAGTGTTGCAAGCTAAGATAACCACCTGGTGGCTGTAGCTTAATAATTACAGACAGACATGATAGTGCAAATAGTTTAATTACCAATTAACCAAGTCAACTTTAGTGATTACATTCCTGTAATTCATTTTAGATTAATTATTGTTATTTGAAACAAACGTAAATGTAAAGCCCTCAGCCTGAACTGACTCTAATATCACATTTTTATCAGACTCCACAGAACTATGTTTGACAGTATTACAAACAATAATATTGACATCTATTGTACTATGTTTAATTGAAAGATTAATTGACTCATCTTCTAAATTCTAAATATTGTTTCAGTGACTTTCCCAAACAAGGTCAAATATAGACTCTGTATTATACAGTATGTATTGCTGTTGTTACAGAAGTTGTTGTGTGAAAACCTTTGGGCACATCCCGTGGGCTCCTAATACAAGCAGCAAAACAAGTAGTATAGAGTAGATGGGATGGGATGAAAATGTATTTTGAGACAATAAGTCACCACCCACTCTGCTTTTTGGAAACCTCAGGGACTCTGATATTAAGAACCATACACACATACACAGCAGAGTCATAACAGCTCTCATATAAATGAAGGTTTATTTACAATATTTACACTTTATTTACTCTGAGCTTTGTCAGGGTTTGTCCATTTTCACAAACTCTCAGTGCATGAAGATGTGTGAGTCAGAGAGGTGAAAAGATCAGAGCTGTGGTTGGAGGGTCAGAGAAAACACAGGCCTCATGCCCTGTTCTAGACGCTGACCAGGAAAACGACAGCATTTGAACAATTTCCTTAGCTGTGCTAGAAGTGTTTTTGCTTAGTTACAAAGTCCTTTCAATGCTTTTGATTTGTCATGCTAGCAGTGTGGCTCTAGGTCAGATAATCGTTTTAATCTTAACTTAAATAACTCTTCAATGGATTGTCATAAAATTTTGTTCATGCGTTCAGCAAAGGATGAAACTACTTGTGATCTCCTAATTTTGGTTTTGAGCGAAATGTCTCTAATGTCAATTACTGGATGGATTACCATACAATTTGGCATAGACATGCATGCTTCACTCAGGAGTTTATTTTTTCTAATATTTTGTTTTTGGATTATATGCAAAACTAATTATAACTTTAATTGTAGTTTGTGTTAAGTGCTAATTAGCAAATGTTGGCATTCTAACACACTAAACGTGATGAAAGATGGTGAAAGATGGTGAAAATGTTAAATATTACACCTGCTAAACGCTGAAATAAGTCCCAAGTCTGCAGCTCTGTGACAAAACGTTGTTAAAGTGGATAATTATTATGGTTAATTATTGCTTTTGGATAGTTTTTACAGAATGCTACTCCTACAATGCAGCTTCTTGTAATAATGTTCTTTTTCAAAGGTGACAGTCACTACCATTGGATATGGAGACAAAGTGCCACAAACCTGGATTGGAAAGACCATTGCATCCTGTTTCTCAGTCTTTGCCATTTCATTCTTTGCTCTGCCTGCGGTAAGTGTAAATAGAAATAGCTGAAAAAGGGTGTCTTTCCGGCTGAGGTACCTTGTGCTTATCATTGTTTATTGTGTTCACATCCTGATGATTATCAATACTTCTCTCTAATGTTCACAATCACATGTGAATGCTAGTCAAAAAACCAATCCCTGATAGATGGTGGTTTTAAAAACCACCCAAAAAATTTAGTTTTTGTGAACTAAATTTGAAATTAGTTTTGTTTTTTTTAAATAGGTATTAAAATTGTCATTAAAAGTTTGTCATTGATTCATGTGTAAACAAAAAAAAGTAATTTAACAAGGCTGGCTCTGAGGAGCCTCACACAACATGCTGGAAACTCCGGTAAACTCTCACTGCAACGTTACAATAATATTTTTATAAGCTTGACGTTGAACTAATCCATACTTATTGTTACATTGTCGCCAACTAAGAATTCCATCCATCAACCGCTTATCCTGCGTACAGGGTCGTGGGGGGGCTGGAGCCAATCCCAGCTGACATTGGGCGAAAGGCGGGGTACACCCTGGACAGGTCGCCAGTCCATCGCAGGGCCACACAACCACTCACACTCACACCTAAGGACAATTTGGGAAACACCAATTAACCTAGCCTGCATGTCTTTGGATGGTGGGAGGAAGCCGGAGAACCAGGAGAGAACACGGGGAGAACATGCAAACTCCACACAGAAAGGCCGGGGCAACCAGGGTTTGAACCCATGACCTTCTTGCTGTGAGGCGACAGTGCTAACCACTGCACCACCATGCCGCCCCCAACTAAGAATTAAATAAGTCAAATCAGAATTGTCAAGTTTTGCCCATGGGGCGGCGGGTTACACATGGTAGCTCTGCTTTAATCCTGAGAAGCTGCAGAGCTGAAGTCTCTTTTCATTAGTCACTGTAACTTACACTTACACTTTTCATTTACAGCTAAAATGGGGCTTATTGTTCACCCTTATCTCTCTGCTCTGCTCATCTGCCATTCACCCATTTTGTTACGGAGTTGTGCATGCCCGCCAGCTCACCGAGAATTGCATGCACGTTACAGTTACTCATGGATCTATTCCAAATACTAACTTAAAGGGAGAAAAATGATAGTTCTGCACTTTATTCCTCAATTTTTTGTTAACTTTGTGTTTATTTCTGTCTTTTGGATTATTCTACAGCCTTTAAGTGTGTCATAAAAACCTAATTAATGAGCAGTAACTCTTCTGCAGTAACTGTGCTGTTGTTCACAGGGAATCTTAGGTTCAGGCTTTGCCCTGAAGGTGCAGCAGAAGCAAAGACAGAAACACTTTAACAGACAGATCCCTGCAGCTGCCTGTCTCATTCAGGTATTTGCCCAAAAAATACTGAAACAGAACCACAATACAGCTGAGGGAGTGAACTGTCTCCAATCCCTATCTTATTATTGAGACCATTCTTTCATGTAGCCCTTACTTTCATTCTTGCATGGTAGGCATGTTGGCATGAAATTGTCCTGTCCAACCAATATGTTGCTATTTTCATGCCCTTCCAGACATCATGGAGATGTTTTGCGGTGGATAACTTTGATTCTGCCACATTCAAGATGTTTCTGAGAAAGAGATCCAACATCACCGCCTCCTCTCTGTCAACCCCTAAACCCAAGAAATCGGTTAGTAATCATTTTATACATTTTACTGCAACTGCTTCTCATACTTAGTTTCCAGTTTATTATGTGCACCAAGGCAAAACTAATGCAGTATGAAGCAACAGCCCTGCAATACTGTAAAACCTTCATGAACGTTGTTATGTTCAGTTGTTTTGTTTTTTGGAAACTCTTTTAGAGAGGTGTTCATTAACTTTATAGCCATATTGAAGGCTGTAGTCTGTGATGGAATAAAATGTTGCTACAGTTGGAAATCCATCACTGACTGCCCAGTATACAATTTTATATTGCTTTCATAACAGTGCCACTAGAAAAGAAAAAATGTTAAAGAGCCAAGACAGCAGCCAGCAGTAGTTGAATATTAATATTGATTATTCAGTATTACTGCTAGTTGGGTATCAGACCATGCCCACACTAATGCATAAATTTTAAAATGTTGTTCATATGTCAAATGTGTGTCCCTCAGGGGGCTCACCTTAGAGTTGTGGAATCTCACAATAACAGCAATAAGAAATTACAATAGCCATGTTACTCACCTGACACTGTAAAAGTTATTCCTGTGCAGCTGCACTTGGACCCTCAATTAAATCCCTACTCAATCTTCATACGTCACATATCTATAGCAATGACAACTACTTTATTGTGTTATTTGTTCAATTAACATATAAAGTCAGTGGCCGACCACACACAGTGATACAAAGAAGAAAAGTTTTGGCCATATTCATAAAGGGCTGATAAGTTTACAAGTTCATTTATGTCGTCACAACCATCTTGGTATTGCTGTTGTGTCACCTGGGTGTCAAACAAATACCTATACTACTCCACAGGAAAACTTTGTTGAGCTGAGATGTTTGCATTTCTTGGGCAGGTGAAAATAAGGAGGATATTGAAAAGCACTGACAAGGACAACGGACCAATATCTCCCACAATTCCCAGTATCACTTATGACACTGTTTTTGACCCTGGGAGGGAGCTGAGTTCAGATGTTTACAGCACTGTGGGCACAGGTACTAAAAATGACACAAACTGTTCAGTAGGCAAATCTCTGATGCACTAGCTTGTGTTCCAGTTCACTTTTTTCAGTGTGGAAAACATTTCTTACATATAAGACTTCAGAATATATTTACACTGTTGAAAGGATGTTACAGTAAACGGGGCTCATACATTCCCCCCATATCTAAAGAGAATTTTTCAATGTGTGGAAGATATTAAACCAGTTAATAATGACTTTCTAAAGTCATGTGCATGGTTTCATTAAAATCAAAATAAATACTCACAATGTAATTTAAGATGCAGATAAGCATAGAAAAATGACTAATGCCGCACTGCCTGAAAACCACACATTCAATGATGAAATTTTTGATTGAAACTTCAGTTGTGGGGTTGTAGCCACATGACAGGAAAATAACAAAGTCCAAACATTAAAGAGGGATGAGCACATTGCAGCAATAAAACGTGAGGTTGAATTGATGATCGTGAACTCTACTAGTGCACTGCTGAACTTGCAAAACTCAAACACACCATACATTACTGCTGGATCAATACTGGAGAACTGAGAGTGATATTCTGTAAAGAAGCAATTCAAACCATATACAGTGCTGTATCATTCCATTATTATTTAAGGTAGATTGTTTGTTGTCACTCTACATGCCTCAATCAATTCATTTAAAATTCATTGCAATTTTTTAGAAAAGCCGAAATAGTGATTGGATGAAGGAAAATAAAACAAATTTAACAGAATCTCAGTTGGCTTTGTCTTTGCCTTCAGTGGTTTAACGGCTCTGCAGAATGCACACAGAGAGTGAAAAGCAGGACTCTGAGGCAGAGCAGTAGAAAGCAATCAATTGTCTACTTGGTTAGAAGTTCAAGGCAGAGTTCGGCAACAGGTAATCAGTCAGCAAACAAAGCAGGCAAGGGACAGGCAGGCGGAACAGGCAGGCAAGAAAAATAAATGAAGGCTGGAAAGCTAAGACTGGGTAATACATTAGTCAATCTGGCAAAACACTGAGGAGAGAGGCCTGATATATATGTAGGGGAGATAATGAGGGAATGGGGAACAGGTTGGCTGGTGAGTAAGGGTATAGGAGGCCGGTACTACTAAGGGAGTTTAACCTACGCAGATTTAACTTGGTGTTATCAAGGAAGTCTGGGTTGACAAACTCTGACTTTCCTACATCATTGTGAAACGGTACTAAGACGGTGTATAAGATGTTGGTTAGCTGATTTGGTTTTAACTTAACTGGAGTTGTGTGTGTTTGCTTAAAAGGGCCGTGTTCTGCACTGAGTCACTCAAACTTTATTTATATAGCTTGTTGTACTTGAATGCAATGCAAGGTACAATGCAGGCAGAGTTTTTTTTTCATAATGGCACATAATGGCTCTGTACTTTCCCCAGAAGAATGCACGATAATAATGCCAGAGTATAGTAGTAGGAATGTAAATTTGTTATTATCTTCACAGTGTGATGTAATTTTCTATTTTTTATTTTATGGACTATTTCATGTGTAATATGATTAAGATGTTAAGGTACAACTGCATATTAGGTCCATTGTAATAAAAAAAATATGGAGCCAAGGCAGGGAGCGGGCAAGAAAAAACTCATAAGTTCAAAGAGTAAAGTGGTAAATTTTGATTATAGTCATATATTTGCAACAGAATCTCTAAACTTGTGTCTCTAAAAATTGTGTTGGATTTTTTGCATGCATTTTGCAAGGCTGCAACATCACTCTACAGACGCTGCTGCTGTGTATTATGCCTGCAGTGGAAAATTATATTATACTTACCAATCTGATTTAGCAATGAGGAAAAGCTTGTGATTTCATATATAGTTGTAAGTTTAGAAATTTCATCTAGGTATGAAAGTCATGCTATTGTGTTAGGAATAACTTCAGTTCTGCTGGAACATCAGTAGAACAAGTCAGGAAGAAATCTATGCAACACAATGAGGGCAACTACAGGCAGGTGGGGAATGGCAGTTATCTGAAATGACAGGAGGTTTATGACTGGAAAAAAGGGAAAATAAGCAAAAATGTGATGTCTCCTATTGACTTTAGAAATTTGACTTTTTCTTTAGAGCCATCATAAGGTAAATATTTTAATTTGTCCAATACTTCGGTTAATGACCAAATACTTTACATACAAAACTGATGACATTCCCATCAGTTTAAGTTGTTGTTTGACTTAAGTGCTAATTAGCAAATGTTAGGACATAGACAGTGTACTGACGTTAGCATTTAGTACAATTACTTACATTTAGTAAGTACAGCCTCACAGAGATGCTAACCTGGCTGCAGACTATTAGTCTTGTTACTGAATAATTTTTACACTTTTAACAAAACTCTTTGTCTGTGTTATCCCTACCTTTTAAAAAAATTATAAGAACAAAATGAATGATCATCATTATTATCGTGAGTTCTGAGTGGAGGGCATTAATGGATTTTCTGTTCTGAGTAACAAAATGACATGCAGAGGACAGTCTGTTTACTTTCAAAAGGAGATAAATACGAATACTTTTAGCAGGTCCATAATATATAAACATTTAATTGGATCATAGTCTTTGTTGCATAGTTATATAACCTTTTTCATTTACACCATCTGGTAACCTGAAGATATGCCCACATGCTTGACTGCAGTGCAACATGTTACTGTGCAAATGGTTTTGCTTAGCACTCAGCACTCAGTGCAACAGTAGAATTGAATTTGCACAGTTATTTAGATGTATGCATGTCTGTTCGCTTCGTGTTCAATCAATATAAGTGTCTTTGATTTAAAGGTAGATTTCTACTACACATCTAACATCTACAGCATGCTGCTTTTAACTATGAATCATTTAACTAATTTGCCACATTTGCATCTGTTGTGCAGTTGTATTGACTGGATGCACGTTGACTGGCTGAAGACAAGTGCTCAGCAGCTTACAGAGTTTCCAGCTAACATTATTATCCTGATTGGATTTTCAGAAAACCCCTGTGTTTCAAATTCAGCAATTTCAGTCCGAAATCTTATACATTATTTGGATTATTGAGAGTTTGACTCATAGTTAATAAACAGATTGTTAGACTACATAACATGGATACAGTCCCCATTTATGCTAATGAGGGTAGAATAAATGACAGAAACACCGCTCTGTACATATACTGTATATGAATGTCTCTTTGGGTTCTGTCCTGTTTAATCAAGGAATAAATCTGCTTCTGTCATGCAATTTAACTGCCTATTGACTTCCTTGTGTCTTTTCTCTCTTGATGTTTTTCCGCGGTTAAGCAGGATCCCACACTTTTGGAGGATGTGGTGAGCTGCTGTTAGTGTCCATGTCCTGCACGTCCTTAGTACACTCAGTGTCCACTTTAACAGCCTCCTTTTTATCTTCTGTTACTTTAACAGCATATTTTCATGAGTGCATGGTCCTGTTAAAAGATGTTTTTATTTTGCTTGATTATTGTGAATAATGAATATAAAATTGCATTTTTAGCAGCATAGTTTTTGACTAACATCATTGTAGTTTTCCCTTTTTTGCCGCCAAGCATGTGTTTCTCTTCATGTGTGCTTCAGATCACCAGCAGTCCTGGACATCTTTGTCTTCCCTTCAGTTCAGCTCACCACCTCCAGGTAACACCATGTGTTGATATGAGTGTTTGTATGTTACTGTGTCTCTCCAGAAGTGAATAGCTGTATCACATGGGTCAGATGTAGTGTTGATATCTCAAGTGATGGGACTAGTAGAACTAAAGGGTTGAATGTGTTATGTTTAAAATTGATCTGTTATGCAATGTAATAAATATAAGTTTAATATCAGTTTTACTCAACTTTTTTTTTACTTGAGTTAAAAGCTGTTAAAATAACAAATAATTCATATATCCATATGTCTGGTGTAGTATCAAACAAACCCACCAATTGGGTGAATTTGTTTTCTGTACTCAGATAGCACAGATATCTCTCAGCTTGTCATGGCTTGTTGTGTCACATCTGTCCTGGTTGACAGCTCCAGTTAAGTTCCATTCAGTCCAATTAAAGAAGACACATTTCACACATCAAAATCAAGCACAAGACCAGTTGTATAACACTTCTTTATCTGGTGCAGTTTTAAACACTGCATTTGCAGATTCAATTATAGGTTTCCATACAGTCTACACATTAACTCTGCCATCTTTGTTCCACAGAATAAAACAAGGCAGTCAAGTCGCAAAAAGTAGCTAATAAACCTTTCCTTTTAAATCATGTGTTTTTTGGCAATAACACAAATTGAAGGCAACTTGTTAATAAGTGAGATTTGAGAACCATACAATATATGTTTGTCCAAACAAAGCTCAACTTCACCCTTTCCCACTATTAGCCACATGAATGAATGATTTTCCCAAAATGACAGCTCTGTCATAATCTAAAACAGGATCACTAGTCTCACAATGCCATAATGATCTCACAACAAAGACACCTTCCCAGAAGCATTAGCGATTTTGGGAAGCTGCAATAGCATGGTTTTATTCTTTATTTCAGTGATACTGTTACTTTTAGCATTGCAAGCTAATGCAGTATACAGGACAATTTCTTTCTCTTTTCCTTTTGAAAACTGTATGTTCTGGATGCACATATACATTGACAAATAAAGTTTAATGTGTGTGTTGTGTGTGTGTCTGTGTGTGAACGTGCAGTGAAAAGAAGCCCTGGCCTTCTAGACATCCACTCCCCCGGCTCCCTCCAGAGGAACTGCAGCTTTGCAGACGACCTGGAACTGGATCCAGAGCGAGACAATGAACTGCCTCCTGCCACCTCAGTGTCACAGTGAGTTCACCAACATTGCACTGCAATTCCATTCCATTAATGCTGTGTTTATGTGTAAGTTTGTTTAGTGAGCATGTTAGAGAATGTTTGCTTATATTTTTGCTACTTGTAATTAACCTTTGTAATATGCCAAACCCCAGAGTGTCCCTATCTCTGCTGTGTAAAAATTCTATATTAGGAAAAAGCACTTGTTCTTGCTGAGACACTTTCACTGTAAGTGACTGAGACTGATATGAAAAATGAATTTTAAGTAACTGCAGTGTAATGTAAGTGCACAGTAAGTAAAACAAATAGAGCGACAGTTTTGGCCCATTGGGCTTCCTTTCTAAACAGTGGGGTAATGATGCAGAGTGGGAAATGCATGCAGCAGCATCACTCTGTGCTCTGCTGACTCCAAAATATATAACCAGCTGTTCTCATACAGTAATGCCACATCAAATCTATGCTAAATGCAAAATTGAGCCATTATGAGATAAATCTGCTTGTTTTATCCATGACAGGAAAACACCTACTTAAAAATGCCTTTTAACTTTTTTACCTGGTTAGTCAAAGTTCTGTGGAAAGTCTTCTATTTTAAGCTGAATTGCAGGGGTCCTTGAGGGCGTTCCAGGGGATCCCCGGCAGTAAGGGGAATCATTTATTTTCACTTTATTTCCATCCATAAGTAAGCAAAATAGTGACTGTCTTGGTCATGGGTTTCATATAGTTTTTTATAGCTTGAACATTTTATACTTTATATAGTTTTATGTAGTTTGTTTGCACCAAACAAAATTCTTTGTATGTGTAAACCAACTTGGCAATAAAGCTGAGTGTAATTCTAAAAGCAAAATTTCAGTTGGGGGACATTGAGATAAACTCTTATCAAACAGTGGTCTGTGGTCTAATTTGTGTCAGTTTTGACGTCCTTGACATGAAAAAGTTTCAGAACCACTGGTCCACAGCAGTGCAGAAAGTTCTGTTCAGTTATAAATCCAAGATGCAGCATAGATTCTTGATGTGGAATAGGTCACAGAAGTCATATTTCTGTTGCTGCCTTGGTATTGACATCACAGTGCAGTTTGTTTTGGTAAATTGAAGATGATGGCATTGTGAGATTTAACAAAGCTGCCACATTTTTTTGTCACAAACAAAAAGTACACCCCTGGTAACACTGCACACATCGTTTAAAGTTAAACTCAACTTTGATGGATATAAATGAAAATGGTCCATCTGCTCTACAGATAGGAAAACCACCAAGTTGAGTCACTGTTAGAAATGAGGGCTGTGCCTTCTCAGGAATGTACTGGGAAGTAAGGAAACATGCAGCGTATACAGCAGATGCATTTTTAATGCCTAGTGCAATTCTTATAAACAACACCTACAAGTAGGCATCACTTAACGCTTAACTGTTTGTTTGGCAACACGTACAAAAGTTGTGTTTTAGAGATTGTTGAATAGGACAGTCAGTCTCTTGTCCAACACAGTAATGCTTATTTCATGCTTGAATGTTGGTGTATCCGTTCATCAGCGTTTGGGTTTGATAATGAAAAGCTTAAGGAAAAGTGTAACATTTTGGGATATACTTGCTTACTTGCTTTCTTGCTGAGAGTAACTCAATAACTTATTGGAGTGTTGTCGTCATCATTAGTTGGAATTCAACCAGTAAAGGCTCAAGGAAGGAATTGTCCTGTACATAACCCCCATAAAATGATAAATTGTTGTTTTTACACTTGTTTTTTGTACAGATTCAACAAATTAGACATAACATGTTAATTAGTGAGCTTTAGAGGTGCTTGTATCTGGGATTAGCTTTGGATAGAGCCAAGCTCCTGTTCCCCCTGTTTTAGTCTTTGTGCTAAGATACACTAATGGTCTCCCAGCCTCAATTTCATATTGACTCTGATCTAACTCTCACAAGAAAGTGAATAAGCTTGATTCCCAAAATGTCAAACTATTTCCTTTAGGATTAAAACCTAAAAAGTTATCTTATCTTATTTTAAGATTTACACGTTTGTTAATCTTAGGAGAAAGATTAACACTTTCACGATTCAAACTGCCCATTCAGCAGAATTCAAAGTCTCTCATTAGAGTTGAAAGAAATCGTGTCTGCCTATTTGCCTCACTGTCTGGTTCTGGTTATATCACCACCATTTGTGGTGGAAAAAATGGATTTCTATAATAGGTCACAGAGAGCGCAGTACTTATATCCCATTATGTAGTGCTAATTTGACATAATGTTACAAAAGCTGCATTTAAAAATCAGCCCATATCATGGCCTGTGAAAAGTCCATTATGATACACACTGACCTTGTTCCTCTAGTCTTTCACGTAACTGGACTTACAAAGAGCTCACTACTCTGTCCCTCACAGACTCATTCACTGCTTTTCCAGGGTAATGAACCCTGATGAATAATAGCTCCTTAATAATTCCTACAACATTGTAATGGAGGCTAAATACACTACAATCACTCTGGGCTTTGTATTAATAATTTCCAGACAGACACACACATATCCCAAAAATCACCCATCCTTTCTTCTTATTGCACCTTGATCACATTCAAAGGAAAACAAGTCATAAGGGAGAGGCTTTTGATGTAGACTGAGTAGTAACCATGAAACTGTGCTGCACTGAATATTTTCCTCTAAATTAATAGAGTTTGGGTCTGAAGGCCATGTCAACCATATTTTCATAGTTTTATACTGAGACATGTTTCATAGAAGAAAATAAAAACAGTGGTTAAAGCAGGGCTAAAGCAACGCTCTGTTGTGTTTTAAGAAGACTAGACTAGATTAGATGTTTACATGGCTTACTCTCTGTTTTCTTATGCTTTCGAGGTAATTTATTTTTGTTAAAAAGCAGGTTCAATAGCAATTACAAATTTTGAAAGTAACATAAACACATTCATATGAAATGCTCTCACACAGATTGACAGAGTCACACCGAAAAGCCATCCGGGTGATCCAGAAAATGCGTTATTTTGTGGCCAAGAGAAATTTTCAGGTAAGTATTATACCTTTTATAGCAAATAACCTTTCTACTAAAACGTTGGGGGAAAACAAGATGTTCAAATGTTCGCCTAAAATTGACTAACCCATCTTTGCATTTTGAGGTGACTGAAGACAATTTTGTTTCACTCACTTTTCAATGTTAACATTTCAGTAATCCAACTAACCTGAAATTGATTTAATATTAAGTAAGTACATTTGTTATTGGTGTATATGGTTTCACTTCACACCAACAGATTGGGGAGTGATGATAATTAACTTTTTCCCAGCGAAACATAGATTCAGACCTATAGGTGGATACAGGTTGGGCATATGAAAAGTAGAAACAGCAGGTGTTACAGCAAAGGTTGCAAATGAAAAGTTCAGCAGACGCATAACAAAACAAACAAGTGGGCAGAGCTTTCACCGCTGAAATTGATTGAATTATTGCAAATGGTTTGTTGCAGAAGTGGTCTACTTAAACCTTCCTTTGGGGTTTGTTCCATTGCCATCAGTCTTCTAACATGGAACTGATATATTATTAAGTGAATAAAAAGCACCACATGTACAGTAGCAATATTTGGGATCTGGGCTGAACCTCTTCACTGCTGTAAACACACACCAAGCTCAGCAGCAAATATTAGGGAGTGACAAAACCACAGCCAACATGACTGATAACTTCACAAATGTAGTATCCTGTAACAACATTATTTTCCAAAACAAAGCACAAATATTGTAGACAGAAAAGTGAAGGTTTTAGGCCTAATAAGATAACGATGACAATATTTTTTGATGTACCAGTTCCAAACATTTTTTTTTCTATCGTAGCAAGCTCGTAAGCCATATGATGTGCGAGACGTGATTGAGCAATACTCTCAGGGTCACCTCAACCTCATGGTGCGCATCAAGGAGCTGCAGAGAAGGTAAACTGCTTAAGTAAGAAGAGCTTCATACGAATTACATCCCCTGAGCAAAATATAGACAAATGGTAGATGATGTTGAAAAATAAATCATGAAAGCAGGAGAGTGGGTAAATGAGAGAGGATATGTTCTTCTGACTTGAGCCTCCCATTGTTTCTCTCAGACTGGACCAGTCTATAGGGAAGATAACTTTGTTCCAGTCGGGCGCAGGTAATGAATCACTCCACTGCTCTCTCAAAATAAATATAGTACAGAAACTATGGATACAAAGCACAGTCCTAATCCTCCTGTTTTATAATTTAATTGACTATTGTACCCCGCTGAAGACCGAGCCAAAGACAAAGGCACCAACACTATCGGATCCAGACTCAACAGGATGGAGAACAAGGTGGGATTTGTGCAAATTCAGTGGAAAACTAAAGCAAAAGTCTTTTGCTTTTCACTATTTTCAATATATTCTTCTTTTGTTAAAGAGCAAAGTCAAAAATGTACATGACCATATTTGTCTTATATTTATAATATGAAAATGTAACAAATAAGCTTCCATCAGGAGCAATACAGTAGCAGTTGCACCTGTCAAAATAAACTCAAATTGAGAATAGTTTTGCATAATTAAAAGTTTAACTGGCTTTGCCTACTGTCATGTAATATGAAATAGCTTGTGCCAGTTCTGCAGCAAAAAAAAGGAACAATGAGATTGTTTTTGTTTAATTTCTGTGGCATTTCAAAACAATGAAAAACAAAAATGTTCAATCACAACCTCTCCCAATTCCATTCCAAGAGGTCCTTACATTCCTGCCTTGCAACCATGAATAAAATGATCAAATAAAATTAATTTCTTATTGGGAAGTTAATTTTTTTGTCTTGAATAATAAGGTGATTAAATTAGACTTTTACTTGTTATCAAATGAATAACAAAACTTAAATGCTGTGAATGTGTCAATTGTAGGGTTTGTATTTTTCACCAGTAAAGCTCTGTTGTATGTTTTTAATTTGTAATGATACCTGTTATTTACAGAATTTCTATTCTTTAAATGTAATTTTGTTTGACAGATGATTATATTCCATCTAAAATACAGCAGCAAAAATAATTTGCAAAGTGTTGAAGGTTAATATTATAATACTTTTATCACATACAGGTAATTTAATTACATAATAAAAGACATAATTGTAACATTTGGACTCACAAAAGACTCTGAAAAGTACTTTTAATTTGAAGGAGTAAAATTCATCATTAGTAGTGAATCCAAATCTGAGGTTGTATGCTATTTTGCTTTCATTTATCAATATTTGATTCAACTCTCATAGATAACACACATGGACCAGACGTTAAACCGCATCGCTGAGTCCCTCGCCTTTCTGCTGGACCAGAGGGATGTTGATGGGGGCGAAGGTGAAGGCAGGCAGAGGCCACGACTTGGACGGACCCCAAATGTTCTCCCCAGCCAGGACAGCCTGCCAAGCTACGACCAGCTATCTTCATCACCTTCATCCTTCTCCAACACTGCCAGCACTGCGGCCTGCCTCAACCATCCCCTGAGCACCACCACCAGTCAGGATGAGAACTGCTGAAACCTTAAACCCAGCAGCCTTACAGTCTATCTATCTATCTATCTATCTATCTATCTATCTATCTATCTATCTATCTATCTATCTATCTATCTATCTATCTATCTATCTGTCTGTCTGTCTGTCTGTCTGTCTGTCTGTCTGTCTGTCTGTCTGTCTGTCTGTCTGTCTGTCTGTCTGTCTGTCTGTCTGTCTGTCTGTCAACAAATCCATATCAATTGAAGTGAAAGTTAATTGGCTGGTGAGAAGGCCACGGCTAGCCTTAGCTAGCTTGATTTGATTTTTCCCTAGGTCTTTTCTGTAAATGTATACATGACTCTTGACACAGATAGGTTAGGTAAAACCTTCTGGTCAAAAGGAAAAATTAGGCATATAACTGACAAACTTGAAAGGAGAGACGACAGAGGCAAAGGTGAGATGAGCTAGCAGAGGATCAAGCAGGCAAGGTCAGATGGGCAGAACAAAAGGCTGGAACGCTAAGGCAGAAGCACAACAGACAATCTTCTAAAGAGTGAAGTAGAATACTGCAGGACTGATGGGGAAAGTGGGAACCGGTGATGTAAGCAGGGGGGCTGCCAGGAATTTTGGGCCCCATGACAAAAAAATCAAATTGGACCCCCTCTGCGCAGCTGTTGTCACCACTTCTCTAGGACTTAACTGTCCCATCAAAAGCTTTACATACCTCTAATGAAAGGCTTACAAGTGTCTGGTGCCGTTCACTATTTGCTTCTCAAATAAATTGCCCTCGATGATGGGAATAATAAAGTCTGTATCTATAAATGTCATTAACAGTCATAATTCAATTTAAATGAACGTATCAAACTGAATTATTTTAATCCAGATTAAAAGGTAAGCTGCTGTCCAGGATCCAGTATCGACAGGAAGTTTTTTATTTGATTTATTTCATAATGATCATTATGTGAGAAAATAATTTGTGTTTGAATTTCTGTCATTAATAAACATTTAATTTTCTTTTTTGTTATGATAAAAAGAGCAAGATAGACAGAGAAATCCCCACAGACTCCCTGGAATGATGCTAACTGGCCTGTCATTAACACCATGATGCTCACCTTCTTCACTGGGACAGGGAGGCTACAGTTATGGGGAGACTGGGCTGCTGCTGACCCATCTGTTGTTAGTCTGCTAAAAGGGGCAGGGACAAAGATTTAACATGAATATCTTGTTAATTTTAATTTTTTTTGGGGCCCCTGTCAGTCAGGGGCCCTTGGATTTGTCCAACTTTTCCACCCTATACGGCTCCCATGGTTGTAGATAGGTGTGGGAGGTCAGTACCAGGATCTGAAATGACTGAATGAATGATTGAAATGTGGACAAGGCAGACACGAGAATATGCAACTAAGAGTTGGGTGTCGTTGTGACAGAACTAACATCTTCGCAGATCCAATCATGATGGAGAAAAACTCCCTAGCTAAACTCCTGCTGCAGCTATCATAACAATCTTAGATTTAAAAGAAACTGTTGTTTCAGCTTCTGATTCTATGGGAATTCATGTGAATGGGTTTGGTAAATATGGGCAGACAGAAAAAAGATTTCCTATAAGTTATGGACTTTACACATTTAAAAAAAGTATGTTTAAACAAACTGTTAGCCTGAAAAACTATAACCCTTTTTTCTCAACTTTACTGCTTTGCTGAATGTTGGCATCGCTATGTGAAATCTCTCATCAGAGGATGTGGAACATATTTGAAAACATCATTACTGGCATTTCAACACGGATATTTTAGCATATTGTATGAGCATTAGTTTCATAATCTTAAAGGGCAAGGTCTATTTGAAATTATTTCCCTGTAGATGCCTTTTTTGTAAATATTACTTGAAATGTATTCATGTTTACGACGGCGTATTAGGGCCATTGTATAGATTTTTTTTTTACAGAGTCTTGGAAGACGGGTAATATTCTGAGAAAAATAATAAATTGATACATATTTAAAAAAAACATTTATACACATAAAAAAAACACATTTATGAGAAAAAACTTTTTTAATGTGCTTGTGTTATTAAAGGCTCTGTAGCCTACTCTTTTAAATGCAGGGTATGCAGATGTTAATAACAACAGCCATCACATCAAGACAACTTTAACCAATCAGTATTATGAGACTTCCTATATTTAAAGAAATATAAGAAAATATAATAATAAATTAGGGAAAAAGCAGGCAGAAATAAAGACGTGACACATGCTTTCAAATGGCTTTGTTACAATCCCTTATATCAGCCTGTCTGAAAGCTTCACCTTTTCTCAAATGTCTACAATAACAATTGTCTTGTATTTTTTTCTTGTAAGTGTACCAATTTATTCTCACAGAATATCTGAGTTTTTTCTCAAAATGTTACCCCCATCCCCGGCTCCGTCATTTGTGTTTCTTTACCAATAGTGGCCCTAACATGCGGTACAGGTTAAGACACTGCATAATATAGTCTAAATAATCTATATTCTTTTGAAATTAAAGTAAATTTAATTGCATTAATATTTTGGGAGAGGCCTTACATTTCTATAATTCACTTGAAAACTTTCACTTCAATCAAATGCTGTTTTCCCAGTTTTAATTTTATTACACTTTCTGTAAATCTATTGAAATATTATTTGATTGCAATAAAATTGTGATAATTATTATCAAGTCTCTGTGTGATGTGATATTGGTAATTCAATTAGTTATTTCACATAACTAAAGGATGTAAACTAAATCCAGTTAAGATGGAGAAAAACACCTTAGCTAAATTCCTGCTAACGCTAGTGTAAGTAGCTTATTTGGATCTTGTTTTTCCCATTCAGCTGACTTTTCAGGACCTGCCTCACTCTCTGTAGGTTTTGGCTCTGGCGGACTTCCTTGCTGCCTCCTTATGGTTTCCGTTAGCCTGTGGCACCCCAAAGTTAATTAATAAATAAATTTTAATAAAATATAAAAAAACACCTTATTTTTTTCATACTGCACATTGCTGTAGCTCCTCTTTTCACCCTGTGTTAAAAGCTTCATTTTAGCTATGGAGTGATACATCTTGTCTCTAAATGATCTTTGTTGGGAGTTGCACATGCACAGTTCCTAGTTAAGGACTACTAGCCAATCAGAAGCAGAGAAGGGGCGCGTCAGTGAGAAGCCCGTAAACAGCTTTGATTCAGCTGTAGGCTACATGTTGTCGACCAGCTTGGCAACATGGACTGAAGCAAGAGTTTCAGAGTGGTGAGTTATTAATCTGTAACAATCTTTCATCCATCAAGTTTTAACTGAGCTCTGTCTCTACATCACATTAACAACTTTATGTACATTGACAGAGGGTAGCTAGGGTTTGGAAGGCAGAGGAGAGGTATGCTGCAGCTCAGTGTTTTTTCAGCGGTGTTTTTGAGGCCGTGTCGGAGTAGCAGCTTGGTGAGTATTATATGAGGCGCATTTAACTTTCATCCTTGTGACATCACAGGGATGAAAGGGAAGCAGCTAGACTACAAATGAGCTGTTTTCAAGCAATTCAGAGCAGAGTTCTCTGTGGACGATGGGAACTCCCTCTGGGCTGGACTTTGGGCTTTTTCACTTTGCAGACCTATTACATGCAAAAAAATTTTTATATAACTCAATAAAGGAGAGGGGAAAAGCCAAAAAGCATAATACCACTCTAATTTGATTTCACTATTTTGTAAATGTTTACAAATATTAATCTGTTGCAATAAAATGTGGAAATTATTACCATTGTGTTGTGTTCTGGTGCCTTAAGGGAAATCCAACTAAAAACTGATATCTGACTAAAACAAATGAGCTAAATATTTCAGTTTCAGAAAGATCTTTTCCTTTTGCCAGAGGCAGTTTGATAGAAAAGTTGTCCTGTTGAATGTTCTTTCATTGTTTCAGTGTTCTCATCAGTCGTCCATAAAATGGAAGCTCCACTTTCGAGTTTTAGAAATTCAAGTTATTGTTTTCTTAATAGTCATGTACCACTCATTGGCAGCAGAATTTCCTTTCTTGTTGTGAGGTTGGGGTGGCTATGTTGTGTCCTCACTGACTTATGGAAATAGCCAAAAGCAAGGCTAAAACCATGCTCTTTAACCAGGTCACCTTTGGGCAGCAGATGGTGACCTTTTCCCCTCTGGCCATCCATAGGGTGTCCAGGCATTCCTTCACACAAGTGGCCATGTGGAGAAAAGGCCCAAATGACCATCTGCCTCTTGTGTCCACGACAATGGGCCCCACCCTTCTAAAGTGTGCTGATGGTGGTTGGCCTTTGTGCTGTCCAGGAGGTGGGTGAGGGGAGAGTTTCATTACAGAGATGGTGTGGTGGTTTTAAATACGTTTTTAAAAAAAGAAGCTACAAATGTACATAGATTCTTAATACATAAAGTACATAGATTTAACTTCTTCAAACCTATGCATTTCTGAATCTACACACACTCCGAGATGGTTATATTATCAAATTAAGAAAACTTAAGGATGTCTTCCCTGCAGTTTTCTCATTTAGACTCTTCTAATTTGGACAACTTCATCAAAACCTGATCAGAAGAAACCATAATACATAATGTAATATTAATTGGCAAAATCTCCATCAGTTGGTAAAAGCTTAATTCACTGATGATGTCCTGAGCAGCTTGTAGTGTACATCTTTAAGGGAATTTAATTAAGGTAGTGGGAGAGGAAATTGGGAACTCATGGGATCCTTTGGGCCCATGGGATAGTTTGATTATTGATTTATTGACTAGAAATACGTAAATCTAGTAGAACAGAGTGTAAGATCATCTGTTCCTAATGGAGAAATAACACACTTAACATTGGTTGTCCTTGGTATTGAGACATTTAAAAATGTAAATGTGATGTTTGCTGTTTCTTTTATGCTTGAACACAGTCCTCTTGCTCCCATAGCATACAAGCAAACACGAGCCAAGTGAGAATAAACATCAGTAGGATTGTCTTGGGCACATGTCAACTGCTTTGACTATGAAAAGGGACAGAGTGAAAAGAGAAAAGTTGAGGAAAGACCTGGGGGGGTTGAGGAGCTCCAAAGGCTGATTTGCAGGTGAAATAGATGGCACACTCTGCTATGTGGCCATTGTCCTGCTCTACGTCCAGATGGCCTTTTGAAATTCTTTAGAGCTGAAACCCCAACACTGTGGGGGTGAATACGCTTCCTGTGGGATTTGTCCTCTCTGATGGGCCAATTTGGCAGTTACAGCTCATATTATCAGATATAATTTTGAGCCTGACAGTACAGTCCTTACTTATTAAAAAACATCTCATAATACAACCCAGAAAATGCAATTACTCTAAAACATTTTTATTTTTTCGATTGCCAACTTGAATTGATTTTTTGATAACTTCTATGACTGCAGTCATATTGGAAATTCAATCATTTTAAATTCTGTTCACAAATGGCTGCAATTAAAGAACTCCAGGGTCAGTCTTTTATGACAATAAGTTATCACGGAACCTTTTAGATAAAGTGTTAGTCACTCTTCTGATGACGACAGTTTTTTTTGTACTTTTAACTGACTAAATAGTATAGATAGAATGTTGCAGTATTCACATATAAAGGCAGAGCGGACACAGTGTTTGACAGAGTGGGATTAGAAAGTTGTGTTCAGTGTAAGGACTTCTTCTAAATAAATTTCCTTCAAGCAAAATTTCACAATGCAAAAGAGACATGTTGTTGCATAAACATATTATTTTGTATATTATACACGTGCTGCATGGTCCAGCTTTAGACAAGTAGTCCTGGTAAATAGATTTGTTGGAGAGGCATTTCTTGGAGAACTGAGAACACATTTTACTTAAGATGGGGGAGATAATTAAGATGCAATGCTCTACAGGACTAAATAAACAAGTTTGATGTGCTGGATGCAAAATAATTTAATTAGCATCTATCAACAAATTCATTGGGATATGGATTAATGTGTTTTTGTCTATGAAGAGTTTCATTGTGTTATGTGTGAAAGGCAACGGTTTCCCAACTGAACAGCAGAAAATGTTATAATCACCAAATCAGAAGTACAATTAGTGTCACTTTATTAAAATTGCAATATTTACATTTACATTTACATTAGGCATTTACAAGATTTTTATCTGCATCTCAGTTAATTTAGGCAAACACAACAATGACAAAATAGTGCTTTTCTGTGAAGCAGAATAGAAGCAGCTCATATAACAAAAATTCAACAACAAGATTGACAAAGTGTTCAAACATACATTAACAAAAATCCTTTCAGTTCTTTGAATATTACATTCAGTAATACTGATGGAAATGATAAAAACATCTCAAAGCAAACATAGTTTTGACATTATCAATGAAAAAGAAATTAAATAAAAGTCTATAAATAATATAAATAACACAGGTGGTATAATTCCACTCCAGTTCACAAATACTAAAATTGGCAATAAAATAAAATAAAATAATTTGGTAAAAGGTCTTGGTCCAGGCCATAAAATGTACATAGTCCATTTTCTGTGCATCTTCATCTTATTGTTCTGCACAGAGCTGCTTCACTGGAACTTGTTTGGAAAGGATTCAGGATGCTCTTGGTTTCAGTCCTCCTCCTTCTCTTGGCGAAAAAATCTGAGAAGAAAAACAAGAAGAAAAAAGATACAATTATTCTGTCATTATGCTTTAATACGAGTGGTTTACAGGATGCACAAATGAATTCATTCATAAGACTTGTTCCTTACCTGTAATTTGTGCATTGTTTCTGGGGTTAGCTGACGGTTTTGAGAGCGTCCTCTTCCTCCGGATGGGCGTCACTTCAGCCGGACACTTACATTTGTTGGAGATGCTGGAGCAGTTTTCCTGGTCGGTCCCTGCGCTTTCTTCACGGTAGCTCAGACTCACATCATCCTCAGTGTTTGAAGAACAGACAGCATCTTTCAGCTGTGCAGACTCCTGATAGAGAGCAGCAGCGCAGTCTGCGGGTACTTCCTCCCACTGAAACCTGCCTGGCAGCGGCGTTTCAGCCTGGAAGTTAAAGTTCCAGCGGCGACTGTCCTGCTCAGCGATCTCCTTCAGCCTCAGCGTCAAGTCGCGGCGCAGCTGGTCGTGGTCCACCGGGCCAAACAGACTCCTGCAAACCGATTCTCTGCGCCTGATGGGATTCATGATTCAAGTAGTTCTGGTGAAGTTTTGGTGGGAAAAGTCTTCTGGAAGCTGTTGTTGCTGTCTAATCCTGGTCTGCTCTGGTCAGGACAATGCCGTAAGGGCGATTTAAAGGCTGCGGGGTGCATGATGTTCTGTTTGTACACAATGAGCAGAGGCTGCTGATTGGCTGCAGCTCTCTGAATTGGAGGATAAGGGAGGGGGGGGGGGGTCATCCATTGTGTGATGACAGACTGCAGATGAAGACCACTGACCATCAGTACCGTCTCCAGTTCCATTTGGGATGTTTTATGTAATACTGTGATGAACACAGTCCTAAGTCATGATCATTTTTTAATTAATCACTAAAATGAGAATTTCTTATGTCTGAGAGCATTCTCTGTGCGCATGTATAGGCCCTCATTTTCATGACAACCTAATGTGAGCTCATTGCTTTTCATTTGCAAACTGTTGGCTATATAACCCCAAAAAAAAAAAAAAAAAAAGCATAGCAGTCTTTACATTCTGTTTCCCAATGAAAGTGCACTAAAATGCAGAAGTGCCGTTTAGCCTCCATGGAACAGTGATTAGTGGCCACTACAGGGATTTCTGCCTATAAAGGCCAAAGTCTTCTTGCCAAAAGTAGATTGAAAGTAGGTGTGTGGTCCAAAACGAAAAGTAGTTCAAATCGGGAGATGGGATTTGGCTCAAGTTACACATAGGTCAAGACTACAGTAATTAAAATAGCTGTCTGCTTTGATTGCTTTTTTACCCACTGAAAGAAGAGTTTTCCCCACAGGTTAGAGTTGTAGAAAGCCACCTGTATTTTTTAAATTTGCAGTAGAAATGCAAATAAATGTTGCTACCATAAATTAAACACTTGTATCATATGTGATTTCTATAAATAAACTGTTCTGTAAACTTCTTCTAACAAAATTGTTAAAAGCCCTCTCCTCACTCACACAGTGAAACACATTCATTGCTCCCAGAAAAACCACAGTCTGGCTACCACTGTGAATCCATGGTTGGTATATTGAGCCACAACCCTGATCAGCTAATGCTTCTGTTCTCTGTGCTATGACGGCTGAGTAAAGAATGGAAGCATAACACTTACAAAGAGTCACTTAAACCAACACGGTATGATGGAGCACAAAACTGATCTGAAATTCATATGACAATAATTTTGTTATTGAGTATACTGCATATTTGTCTCCATCTAGATATTGCACTTGTGTCACATTAACAGAGTGAGGATCAATGCTGAAGCTAATAGTAAAAATTACACTGTATAGCTGTACAAGAACATGCCAAAATAGAAAACAAACACAAATGCCTCCACTTTAACAGTAAAGTATTTGAAATACCAATGTTTCATTCAGCAATGCTGTGTAGGGTAGAGCAGTCATCCATTTATCAGAAGTCAGTGGTTCGATCCCAGTCTGCATGCTGAAGTATCCCTTAGGTGTGTATGAATACGTATTTCTGTTTCTGATGGCGGCCTGTGCTGCATGTGATGTAGTGTAAAAGCGCTTTGAGTGGTTGGAAAGACTAGAAAGCTGCCATACCAGTACAAGCCATTTACAATTAGGCAGCAGCAGTGTATGTGGTCCTGATGAGATGTGCAGCAGCTGACCAACATGCAAAGTAATGGTGCCTAGCAGTGTCTGGGATTGGCAGAAGGGAGAGCCCCACCCCAGTACCACTTCCTGATGGCCCAGGTAGTTCACCTGAGGGCGATGAAGGAAAAATCCTCAGCCCTTACAGGTGTGGTTCAACAGGAGGAGGAGAGGAACATTCATTTCAGCCATGCAGGAGAGACAAGACACACCTCTGGTGAGTATGTGCAGTGTAGCAGCTGTCATTTCTTTCGTTTTATCACTGTGGGGTTGTCTAAATTTGGCCAAGAGTTAAAATGTATTGTACATGATGACCAATGTTTTCACATAAAGCAGTGTGTCTGTTAATAATACACAGGGTCATGTCTACATTGTCAAGGGTGATAAACTATTATGGGCAAACCATCCTATGATTACTGTGTTGTATAATGGAGACTTGTATGATTTCATATGTAAGGAATATAAGGAAAATAGTTAGACTTTATTATGAAGCAGAAGTTGTGCCTAAAGAGATTTATTTATGTGCCTACAGTATTTCATTGCAAGTATTAAAAATGGTAAATCTGTGTGCTGTAGAAAAGTATTCCATCCATTTCTCCCTAACCCAATTAAGAAATATTAGCCAATTGCATACTTTTATTGGTAACCAACACGTTTTATCTGCAAGACTACCTATCTTACGTTAAAGTGAAAGGTTGTTTTTCTCCCCTATAATCAGGGACCTGTTAGGCTATTTTGCTGAAATTATAAACCTCACTTTACACAATATTGGTTTCTTATTATGTGCTTTCATGTGAGGCCTTAGGATTTTCAAGTGTTGTAAAATGTTGAAAAACACAAATATTGATTTTAAAACATTAGTTTTTTTTCACAAGAAAACATCTTTAAAATGCAATGAGGGTTTTTACATGTATCTAAAGGGGGTTGCTGGGCCCTGCATTCTTAGATATACTCATATTCTGTAGCTATCTGTTTGCTGTCTGCTAATGTACACAAATAGATTTAGACATCCCAGATCGTCATCATATCATACTTCAAGCGAGATGTAAAGTGTGTGGGCAATGTAAGGGTGTCTGTGTCCATGAACCACACACACACACACACACACACACACACACACACACACACACACACACACACACACACACACACACACACACACACACACAAACACACACACACACACACAGACAGCTGGACATCCTTTCCTTTACCTTTGCTTGCAAATCATCTAGTTTGCATGTCCAATAGTCTTTTCCCTCCCAGCAGAACCAGATCTGTAGTCAAATAAAGGCTTCCACAACAAGCTGCTCACTTACATTAAAACAGATGGCTCAACACAAATTGACTCTCAGTCTGTGTGTTAACCATTGCACCACAATTCTTTTAAAACACTTTTCTTGACAAAAGATACCCAGGGTGCTACCTCATGTCAAAAAATGCATTTGGGCTGCATATTTGTTATAATCATCTTTCACAAGCAACTTAAGTGTCCATGCAAATAAGGCTGGCCAATAAAAGTCTGTGTTTACTCAGGCAAATGGATAATATTATTAATAATGAATGAGTTTCCTTTCTGAACTCAGTATCATTTATTATTATAAAAGGAATCATTCAGAGATGAACAGATTGCTCTCACTGTAGAACAATAACATACAAACCAAGTCATAATGTTGAAAGCACATTCCAGACTGTATAGGGTTTGAGAGACACAATATATATATTGTCAATTAACATAATATCAGTTCTGGTAAGAGCCCACCGTATTGTGACCCAGTTTTCTTGGTTTAATCTTGTATGAATGACAGTGTTTTGTGTATTTCTAGTTAAAACATCAGGCACGAAGCACTTTGCATAAGAAGCGAGGATGAAAATTCTTCCAACTTTGCATTGACCACAAGTACTAAGAATCTTCCCATGTGCGAAAAGGGTGGTTAGTGAATCATAATGGATTTAGAGGAAATTGACCTTATATCTGCGTATTTATTTGTTTACAGGGGACACTGCAGCCACAGACACGATGTCTGCGTTGTGGGGACGTACTGGAGTGGTCAGAGGAGCACAGGTGTGTATGTCAAAGACAAAATGAACTGATAGGCCTATTCCCCCCACATGAAGTGATATAGACAGTACATTCATGACAACTGGCAGAAACTCTTATTTGAAACAAATGACAGTCTGGGTCAGTGTTCATGATAAAGAAATCTCCATCAGATCAGCTGAGAAAAAGATATTTGCTAAGCAATAATAACATTAATAATAATATTCTTTATTCATAGAGCCCTTTTCACAAAACAAGTTAGAAAGTGCTTTAACAAGTGCAAAGACAATAAAACAGATAAAAACAAATGCATGATAAATACAAGAAAACACTTAAACTTAAATACCTGTTAAAGGTAAAGACAAAAAATATATATAATGAAATAAAATAAAATCAGGAATGGCTCACCTCAAAAGGTATCTTTTAAGAAGGCGCTTTAAAGAGCTAGTCACTTAGTCAAACTGATTTCCTCAGGAAGCCTCTGCCCGAGGATCTCATGGTACGTGCTGGTGTGTATGGGACTAAAAGGTCAGTGTTAAAACATGGCGAGAGGCCATGAAGAGCTTTAAAAGTAATCAATAAAAAATTTCAGTCTATTCTAAAACAAACTGGGAGCCAGTGTAATGAAGCTAAAACAGGGGTGATGTGATTGTGTTTCTTTGTTCTGGTCAAAAGCCTGGCAGCTGAGTTTTGGACAGTCTGGAATTGATAAATAGATTTTTGGGTCAAGCAAGTGAAAAGGCTGCTGCTGTAATTCAGACATGATGAGGTGAAGGCATGTGAAATGGTCTCAGTGTACTTAAAAGTTAACATTGATGATATTTTTGATATATTTATTGTTATATATTTAAGATGTTAAAAACATGACTGCACAAGCTTTGTGGTGTGGTGCTAAATTTTACTGTCGAACCAAGCACCAAGATTTTTAGCAATAGGCTTGATGTGATTCACTAGGGAACCAGCAGATGGCAGTATTTGCATTGCCATTTGCTGGGACCCAATGACCAGGATCATCATCATCAGCATAAACAGAAAAGAGACACCATGTTTCTCAATAATGTGTCCAAGGGGAAGCATATAAGAAAACTAAAATGGGTCCTAAGATTGACCCCTGAGGCACACCATATTTAACCGAACAGAATGAAGAGACATAGTTATTCACAGAGTGACAGAACCTCCTATTTGACAGGCACAATAAAAAACTTATAAGGCAGTACCAGAGATCCCCACCCAGTGCCTCAGTCTGCCTAACATGATGTTGTGATCAATGGTGTCAAATGCAGCACTAAGGTCCAGGAGTACCAGGACTGAGCACATGCAATCATCAGCAGACAAGTCAATGGGATAAAACTAGTTAAAACTATCTTTTTGCCGATGAGGGACCTCTGAGTAAGAGGTAGAGGGGGTAACAGAGTCTTTGATTGACAACACTTTTCAGTAAAATAAGATAAAAAATAAAATCAATTCACAATCATCACCACTTTCAGCTGAGGCACAAGGTTGGGGGCGGGGCTCTTTAATAAAAATCTAGGATTATGTTGATGTCTAGTAATGAGTTCAGAAAAAATAGTATGTTTTTGCATCCTTAACCATGTTATTGTAGTTTAATAATAATTCCTTTATAACAAGGTAATGAACTTGGAGACTGGAGTTTTTTCCATCTGAGCTCTGCTTTTCTGCATTCCCTTTTATAGCTGCAAATACTGTCATTTATCCAGCCTGCTTACTAGCTGTAGACTTAAGTCTAACCTTAAAGGTGCAATAATATTTAATGTGGACAAGAAAATCCGACTGAAATGGTCAGCCAGATCATTGGTGTGGGTATCATACAGGTGTTGGCTTTGGCTCTGAAACAATGTGCAAAACTTTGAAAGTTATCTACTTAGTTTTTTTTTTTACCATTGTGTGTTGGTAGAAATGACAGTATAGTACAATACACTTATCAATTTAATGTGTGTTTCTCTCAGTGTCCTGCTGGGCTGTTCCTGTTGCTCTACTGTGGATGAGACACTGGAGAATGTAGCCAGAGGCCTGGCCAGTAGAATGAGGAAGGAGAAGAGTCACTGGGCAGCAGGAAGAGTGGGCGACATTGACTTTGTTAGTTCTTCTAAGACAAGAGGAAAGGTGAAACTAGATAACAAAAACTGAAGGATGTATAACAGCATACAAAGAGTTTGTAAAAATGTGTCGAGCAGAGCACTGAAATCGACTCCTCTTTTTATATCCAGTTTGTCAGGGTGCACAGTAACACAGACCCAGTGCTGATCTACCAGATGCTGACAGAGGAGTGGGGCCTCGCTCCTCCACACCTCGTGGTAGCACTAGTGGGAGGAGATGAACTGGCTCAGATGAAACCCTGGCTCAGGGACATTCTGAGAAAAGGACTTGTGAAGGCTGCACAGAGCACAGGTTATATTCAAGGAGCCAAAACTGCCCTTGGTTTTTGAAATTGACAGCCAGTAACAAAGAATGGGTTCTCTGTTACCCTCTACAGGCTCATAGCAGAATTACCAGAAACACATCACTTGGACAAAAAAAATTATTTTATTTAGATGTTGGAAATCCAAAATATGACTCATAAATTATTTATCTTTTTAATGTATTTATTTACTTACATTACATATTACATGATTAGTAAAATCATGAATTTTAATGCATAAAAGAAAGACTGACACAGAATATAACCAGATAGAGTAATAGTCTAATTAGCAATCAATAGACCAGCTATTTGAACTGAATCCAGGACACAACTTTCTGGTTTGATACACATACATAGTGGAGACTCAGTCTTACTTCCCCTATTTTCAGCTACACAGTGCACAACAAAATTGTCTATTCCACATACACACAATTATGCAACTGCTCTCTGTTCTCTAGGGGCATGGATTTTGACTAATGGCCTTTGCTTTGGCATCACCAAGCACTTGGGCCAGGCGGTGAGAGATCACTCCTTGGCCAGCACCTCCTCTAAAGTTCGTGTTGTGGCCATTGGCATCGCACCCTGGAACATGATACACAACCGAGAGGCACTACTCACTGCCAAGGTTTCTTTACATACACAGATAATATAGAGCTAATAAAAACAGCAGTAATGTCTAAGAGCAAATATTTTCATCTTTCACATGAATGTATTTATACTGTGCCATGTCTTTCTGCATACCTGCATCTGCGTTATCAAGGTGGATGAGCCTGCAGTATACAAGCCAGAGGAATTGCCTCATGGGTCAGTGTATTCCTTGGACAGTCACCACTCTCATTTTGTGCTGGTGGAGGAGGATCCCAACAGACCAGGAGCCACCAGTGAAATGAGGGTGAAGCTTCTCAAACACATCTCTCTTCAGCACACTGGTTATGGAGGTAAAGCCCTTTAAGTCACTGCAGGGAATGGAATGAAAATCCTTTACTTAAGCTTCGATAACAATACCATAATTTAAGATTATATATTGGGTCCTGCATTTACTTTTACTTATATAATATTTACATTAACATAAAAGTATAAAGTATTCAATCAGACAAATGGTCCATTATGTAGTATTAAATTATAGATGCATTGAAATGCATTAAGAACAATTCTACTGTGGCGCTGATCGTAGTGCAGGTGGCTGCTTCATCTTTAGGTTATTCATATTTTACAACCTTTTCATATGGCTTGCTGTAAAATCAAATGCCTCAAAACTGCAATGGAAATTCCTTGCGTAGGGGATGGACCATGGTGCTGCCCATGGGAGAAAAAAACAGATTGTCTCCTAAAAAACATCAACTGAGCAGACTCACCAGCAATGTTTTCTCATTCCACCTTTTAGTATTATTTGGCTTTAACCCACAAACTAGCAAAGATAGATATTAGGTGCTTCTGTACAAAATTTCTGAGTAATAAACTTTGTTTAATTTGTAGAGTAATCAAAGGTAGTCTACCTTAGTAGACTTCAAGGACCTTAGAAATCCACTAGTGTGGATTTTTTAAGGTCCTTGAGGTCTAACAAATATGTTTATTGCATTTCCTTCCTCATAAAACATTTGTAAACAAAAGCCTTAAATATTAAAAACAAATTATATAAAAAAAATATTTAGCAGTATAAATTGTGCATTCTTCACATGCATGTCTGCTAGCTTGCAGTCTTCCTTCCTGCCTTTGTAGGAGCTTCTTAATGTTTTTCTGGCAACAACTGTAAGTCAGTGGACTAGCCTAAATTGGAAAAGAGCGTCAGGAATGTAAACTGCGTCACCCGTATGCATACAGGTGCGAAACCAACAAAACGGGAAGCCATTGTCAAAAACATTGTTCCAACATGCAATAGTGGTCAAAAACTTCACAGGCCACCACTGTGCAAAGTAGTATCTAATATGTATTTTTTGGAGGGGAAACTCTATCACATAGTATGCAGCTACTAATACATTCACAACTTAGGACCTCCTGAGGGGTCACAAGATAAATATAAAGACTGCTTTGAGACGATTAACAGGAAATAAGAAAAAAAGTAATTCAAATTGTGTTTATTTTCACTAACTTTTCTCTACTTCATGTTGTTTAATTGTTGACTTTGTTGAATCATGTTAAATTAGAACAGTTTGTAGGCCAGCTATGAAAAACATAGCTGTCGATAGATAGATAGATAGATAGATAGATAGATAGATAGATAGATAGATAGATAGATAGATAGATAGATAGATAGATAGATAGATAGATAGATAGATAGATAGATAGATAGATAGATAGATAGACAACAACCAAACAACACTGCAAATACAAGGAACACAAACAGAACATTAGCGTGTTACTGGTACAGTTTGTTGAGAGCAGTGATGGCAGAGGGCATGAAACACTTACTGTAGCATGCTCTTTCACAGAGATTTGTATCTGCAGCCGCAATATATGAAAAACACTTCATTTTTCAATTTGAAACACTGAGATGCACAAGATATTATTATGAATGTAGTTTTTGTTGCTTGCAGGCACAGGCAGTTTTGAGATTCCTGTTCTTTGTCTATTGGTCCATGGGGAACCCAAGATCCTCAAGGTAGGTTTCATTTCATTATGCTGTGTGAGTGACTCAATAACTTTAAAGTTGTGACCGCAAAGAGACCGTTTGAAAGCTAGATGTCTGTTTTATTGAGCACAATCTGACCTTGAACAGTAGCTAAGGTTGGAAGAAGTAGGCTTCAAATCACATTTTGGTTGTGCCACCTTCCAAAGTAGCAGGCCAAAGCCAGATTGAGAAGTAAATTATTTCTGTTTTCACAAAACTAATCTCTTTGGCTAGAAAGCCTGTCAAAGCCACCAATTTTTTTGCATAGATTGAGCCATATCCAAGATCATGAAATACAGCCAACTCTTTCAACATCAGTATAATTCTCTATTTATGTTTAGTTGAGATGTTATTTAGTGAAAATGAGAACGTTTGAGAGTTTGCCTGCAAGTCTGTACACTCTGTCCCTCTCTGCAGAGGATGTATAAAGGCATTGGCAATTCGACACCATGGCTGATCCTGGCAGGCTCAGGAGGCGTGGCTGACATCCTCGTCACACTGATGAATAGGGGCTGCTGGAATACGGACAGTGTTCATGAGCTGCTGCTGGACACCTTTCCAAATGCCCACCACAGCACAGACATCAGTAACTGGGTCAAGCTGGTGAGAGCGCACAGCATGGAGGCAGGCACATACACAGATATGAACATCACAAGACTTTGTTGAACGTTGCCAGAAAAATGGGGCACACAGGGAAAGATTGTGAGGGAAGCTAAAATGGGATTTTCATCTGTATCTTCAATATGTGAATGTGATGACCTAATTAAGGATATGAAGGGGGAGGGACCAATAATGTGAAATTATTTTTCAAGCTGACATACACAATAAAAAAAATTTAATTTTAGAAAATGATACATTAGAGAGAAAAAATTGCACATTACTTCACTCAAATGAGGCATTAGTAATAACCTACTGTCAATCTGTCAATCAGATCCAGAAGGTACTTGATCATGGGCATCTCCTTACTGTCCATGACCCTGAACAGGAGAGCTCTGAGCTGGATACGGTCATCCTTAAAGCTCTAGTCAAGGGTAAAGTACTGTGTGTGAGATATGTTATCAAGAAACTTGCAATTTCCTAAGGCTGTACAATTACAGGTTTTGTAACTTGACAGTTGCATTGAGAGAGCGCCTTGACATTTTGAGCACTTTATAGGTTGTGAACCTGTTGACATCTTGAGTGTTGTGTGCCTGTTTGTGTGTGTGTGTGTGTGTGTGTGTGTGTATCAGCCTGTAAGAGTCAAAGTCAGGAAGCTCAAGACTTCCTGGATGAACTGAAGTTGGCTGTGGCCTGGAACCGGGCAGACATTGCCAAGAGTGACATCTTCAATGGAGATGTGGAGTGGAAGGTGAGACTAATACATAGCAATTTGAACGCTATGCCACACTCACACAGTAATTAAACTTGGCTTACATTCACTGTTGCAATAACTATGAAGTTAAATCTACAATCAATAAGATTTTATTTGGACTCTCTGTCCACTTCTCCTTCACATATACTGCATAATATTTGTATATTGTAACTCTGCTGTACAAATTGTAAGATATAGCACATAACTGCATGTAGCTGTATAAAACACTGTATTTATGCACTTCTAATTAGATGCTAACTGCATTTCATTATCTCTGTACCCGTCAAAAGGTCACAGTTTAGCATATTTAACAAATTAAATGAAAACAAGATGCCTACCATTATACCAGTGCTTCATGTTTACTTAGTATAGCATGTCAGTCTGCTAACATTTGCTAATTAACACATATCCACCCTGTAGTTCTTGGACATTTCACTGAAAACCACAAATGTCAACATGATGGTGGCACTAGAGGACCGAGGATCACCAGAGTCAGTAGGGCTGATCCTCAGGGGACCATGAATATGCACAAATTTGGCAATTCATCCAACAGTTTTGAGATATTTCAGTCTGAACCAAAGTGGTGGACCGCACAAACAAAATATGTTTTACATCAGCAAGTTCATTTTTAATCTTATTCATTTACATTTGTATTCAATCAACATGAAAGGGACTTAATACTGACTCGTTATAGTACAAAAATAGGAATGGCAAGCCAGTGTACATTCTAGTAAAGGAGAAAAGAACCTGACAATTACAAAAATATTTTCACAGGAAGAAGAGAAGACAGCTGTTTTATGAGCTATTGTAACAAAGACACATGATCTTTGCAGGCTAGCGACCTTGAAGAGGTGATGATGGATGCACTAATCAATGACAAACCTGACTTTGTGCGTCTCTTTGTGGACAACGGTGTGAACTTGGGCGAGTTCCTTACCTATGGCCGTCTACAGGAGCTTTACTGGTCTGTGTCAGAGAAGAGCCTCCTTCACAACTTGCTCCTCAAAAAATACGAGGAAAAGCAGCTACTGCTTGGAGCTGGCAGGACACCTGGTCCACCTGGGCACCATCTGCCTGAGCAAGGGGACCGGAAACCCCGCTTCACTCTCTATGAGGTCGCCAAAGTGCTGAAAGACTTTCTACATGACTCCTGCAAAGGCTTTTACCAAAAGATTCCCTCAGTGAGTGATTTACTCCAGCGTTCCAGTCAATCACACTGTATATACTGCACTGCATAGGAAATCCTTTCAGCTGATGAATTCAATTACATCTCGTATAGCGACTTGCAGTGGATGTAATTTTTAGGACACCTTTTAAATGAAGGGATGTGTATTTGTGACAAGTTTGCATTTATTCATGTGATTTGAAGATCTATTTTCCCTTGTAACCCCCTTAGACTGTTTCATTTGAAAACGTTAAAAGTCTGAGAGATGCAGTGAAATAGATAATATGCAGACTTGAACTCTGTATACTGTCAACTCACTTCCTGGAAAACAGTGAATCTTTAACAGAGAGCCTAAGTCACTCCTTTCCGCTTTCAGACTATGGGACCTTATTTTGGAAAAAATATGTAGTCAATGGCGAGAGACAACTTATTTTTTGAACCTGTTTGAACTGTGCCCTGAATTACACATATGATGTTTGTCAATTTAAAAAATAATTTTGTCCGTCAAGAAAGTTGCAGTTTGTTGTAAAACAGTAACGTTACATGTCATTTTATGTGAAAACAGTTCACTCTCTCGTCTTGCACAATATTAGTCACTAACATGTTAGCGTGGTAATGCTAGCTAATGTTTATTGCTTAGTTGCTGTTTATTATATAACTTAGCTAGATGTTCCACGCAGAAATATATCCCACCTGATGTGTTTAATCCAATGACTCTAGGTCACTGTATCACGTCATCCTCTCACGTAAGTTCTTTGACGTTAGCTTCAGTAATGTTAGCTTCAGTCACTGAGAGAAAAAGTTACATTTATGTTTGATTTTGCAGTCTTTGTAATTATGTATTTTCACAGTCTTATAAAGTTACCTAAAGTTACTAACAGTTTTACATAAAACTGCGACTTTCTTGACTTTCAAATGTATATTTTAAATTGACCATCATTATATGTGTAATTCAGAGCACAATTCAAATGGAATAAAAAAATGAGTCTCTTGCCATTGACAGCCATAAATATGTTTTCTGAGATAAGGTCCCATGGTGGTCCACTGGAAGGGGAGGGACTTAGGCTCTCTATGGCGATCTTGCTACACTGTACTAGTATGATTACATCATAAAATATAACAAATACAGCTATCACAATTTTTTGGAAATCATGCCCTTCTGTTTCTCCTATCATTGACCTACATAGTTAGTAAGTACTTTTGTTGCCTATACATAAAAAGACCATTTTAGGTAAAACCATTAAGAGGTAAAACTACACCCTCTCTACGATAAAATATAAAACATAATTAGTTCAAGAGAGAAAAGTGATTTTTATTTACATCTTAGTGTTTCCTACCCTGTTAGTCAAAATGCAACCCCTCAGATTGTTCTTGTGACCTACTGGAAAGGTCCTGACCCCAAGCTGGGAAGCACTGAGCAGAGGCCATCAATTTCACCTTAAGATGGATGGTCATTGCAAACCAAACCTGCTGTTACACTCTAAGAAATCTTTTCTAAATATACCCACAGGATTTGAAGAGTAATCAACTCCTCTCTATGTTGTGTAATGTATGTTGTTTATGTCATGCTGTACAGCTACATTTACATGTATTTATTTAGCTGACGCTTTTATTCAAAGTGACTTATAATTGCTACATATGTCAGAGGTCGCACCCCTCTGGAGCAATTAGGGGTAAAGTGTCTTGCTCAGGGACACATTGATGTGTCACGTTGTGGAATTAAACCAAGGTTTACCACACCAAAGACATGTGTCTTAACCACTGCTCTATCACCACCCCGCTGAATAAGGTGACCCTCTCAGGAAATAAATTATAGCTCAGCACATGACCAAACTCAAATTGTTTCTTGGCTGAAGATCTGTCTGTCCAGTGTGTTTAATAGAAATCACTTCATGGATTTCATGCATACCTGAATATCCTGTTCACAGGCAGAAGGGCAGAAATAATCTCCTTGGCAGGAAGTAATTGGTTTTGCAATGATGAGCATAGATTTTGCCTGCATGCATTACTCATGTTATAATTGGATGTTTTGTAAACTCTGTACAGCTACCCTGTTTACATATTTAATACATGTAATGTTCTGTCTGTGTGCTCCAGGAGAAGCCAGCAAAGGGTCGACTGTTTCACCACCAGAAGAACCTGGCCGAGTTAGAGGAACGCTGCGAACATCCTTGGAGGGATCTCTTCCTCTGGGCTGTTCTTCAGAACCGACAGCAGATGGCTAACTACTTTTGGGCCATGGTCAGTCTTGTCAACTTCTTTTGTCAGTTCAGCTCCAGCTTGTACTGTCTCTATCTCAGTGCTGTGTGGTTCAAACAATAAAAGTCTAAATGTGCCTAGCTTAGGCAAAGACTACTCAAACCAAACTGATGTGAGCTGAATTATAAGGTGCTAGTTTGTATTCTGGATTCAGTGTGAACAAGAGTGATGTGGGCCAGCGCAGTGGGTGCAGGTCAGTCCTGCCATATGAAAATGTCACTCTAGATAAAAGAGCCCAGCAAACGGTATATTTGTCAAGAACTGAGGTGAACTAAAAAGCTATCTTATCTCCAAGCACATTATTCAAATGAAGGTCATGCCGCTTCATGGAGCAGTATAGGGAGGTTGTGCAGGCGTATCTAAAGACCGGATGAAGTTAATGAGAAATATATCCTCACATGGGACTGATGCTCTATGAATAGTTTAAATGACACCAATCAATGTTTTCAACATCTTTTCAAGACGCCTTTCATCCCTTATTGCCCTTTTCCAAACTAAGGGAACCAATTATTGTAATCTCACAAGCAGTCACCCTTATGTGCCCCTTTCCTGTGTCTAATTTCAAACATTAGCTGAAATAATAGTAATTGCATTCAGTGTGTGTACATCCCCCGCTGCAAAATGTTTTACCACTCAGACTCTGGCCAGGATATCTGCATTCATAATTTGATTGTTTCCAGTATCTCTCAAGTTGAAGGCCTGATCACAATTATCCTTGCAGGCTGGCTTATGCTAGCAAAACATCTCATATTAAATATGTACATACAGTATATATGAACCCGGGTATTATGCAAAGCTAAACTAACCACCCCCTGGCTACATCTTCGTATGGCATAGACAGATATGAGAGTGGTATCTATTTCCTCATTAACTCATGGTAAAAAAAAAAAAGAAACAGTGCATTTACCTAAATGTCAAAATCATCAAGCAGAGATGGTGATGCATATTTTTCAGATCAGTCTGCACTTTCAGCCACATAATGCAACCTATACTAAAGTAAATAAAGACTTATTAACACTGGTAAAGTCCTTCAAGCATGAGGGTAGGTGATCTCAGGTCTGTAAAAACACCACTTGTCAGGTGCAAGGTGAGACAGCATTTTTAAAACTGCAACACCAAAATTCAAAACAGGGCTGGAACCTGCTATCACACCCAAACTGATGTGACAGGTGTTTTACTAGACTGGCTATGACAACAATAACATTTAAGATATTGATGTTTTATGATGCCATTAAAGGAACAATCCTTGCTGTTGGTAAACACAGAGTGAAGAGGTCTATAACTTTAAACAGTTGAACAGCACAGGTGGGCTTACATGTTATGTATGTTTTGAATTATACATTGTATGTAAGTACAACTAATTTTCATGGTCAAAAGAATCTGACTGGGGGCCTTTAGAAACAGCAGGCGGAGTTACAGGTAGAAATGTGCCTTTTGCTGCCTGATGCTCACAGTACATCCCATTTAGATGCAAAAAGACACAGCTCTCTAAAGTTCTAAATTAGATTCCTCAGATCCCTCTCTCAGACCCATTTCTTGGATCCAGCTTTCTTTTAATCCTTCAGGGCCCTGAGGCAGTTGCTGCAGCACTGGCGGGTTGTAAGATTCTGAAAGAGATGGCACGACTGGAATCTGAGGCTGAGTCTGCACGCAGTATGAAGGAGGCCAAGTATGAGCAGTTTGCCCTTGGTGAGTACGCTAACTGCTAGATGACAACAGCTGACGGAGTGGTAAGAAAAAGTACAGGTCAAACACAGCAAGAGGTACATTTACTGATCTCAGCAACACAACAAACATACACAGATTCCACCAGAGGGGGATAATATGTGAATGTGCAAATTCTTCAAATGTGGCAGAGTCGTTGATACTGTGTGCACCTACTGTTCTTATTGTGGCAGATGTCTTTGGAGAGTGTTACTCCAACAGTGAAGACAGGGCTTATGCTTTGTTGGTGAGAAGAACACACTGCTGGAGCAAATCTACAGTCCTTAACTTGGCAACTGAGGCAGATGCCAAATGCTTCTTTGCCCATGATGGAGTTCAGGTAACAAGGAGACACATCCATATGCTCATTTGACTTCAATTTAACAGAAGCTTAAAGCTGATGTAAAACATTTAACTTTTATCCAACAGTTTCAAAGTATTGTGTATTTTATAAAGAGAATTGGGTAGTTTATTTTGCTACCTTCTGTATTGAAATACTTGGCAGTTGCCCTGCGGTTATTAAAAACTTTACAGAGGCATTTCATGCCATTAGATATTTATTTCAAAGTCATGTGTTGCTGCTCACTGGACTCCATTCTGTGCACATTCTGCCTAAATATCCTTCCAACAGACGTCCTTGTCATTACAAAGTCTTCACTGAGAGTTAATTGGTATTCAATGTCAGCAGGGAAAGTTAGTATGCAGAAAACTCTTGACAGTGAAGTAATATTTTATTTAAAGAACACAGTTGAATTAATATAGCCTTTTAAAATGGGTATATACTAATTGTAATTCAGTGCATAGGTATAATGTTTCAAGAGAATATGGATTCTACTGGTATGTTACAAAGAGTGGACAAGCATCAGGTGTTCTTTCATATTAGTGACCTTATCCCATACTGCAAATAGACTGTGAAGGAAGAAATGATTCACACATATTAAACACTATTAAACCTTATTATACGTGCATACATATTTTTGCTGTTAACTAGATAGGGTAACTCCCTGTGTGATGATTCCACTCACAAAACTGTAAGGCAGAAATATTCTAAGGCTTGTGGTGCCCTCTTGTGGTGAACTTCTTTCAGCTGTTGAGTTAGTTTGTCCTTGTTATCAGATTTGAACATGAATGATAAAAAAGTAACATTTTACTGCAGGCTCTCCTCACAAAGATTTGGTGGGGGGCGATGACGACAGACACAGCCATCTCCAAACTTGTGGTGTCTTTCTTTTGTCCACCACTCATTTGGACCAACCTCATAAAGTTCAGGTGATGCATCTTGCGCTGCCTCATTATTTGTCTTAGCCATGCCGATGTACTGTATGTCTGTCTGTTGTGTGAACTTACACACTCATGTGTTTCTCAGTGATGAGGAACTTGACAATCGTAATGGCCGCGAGCAGTTTGTGGAGCTGGACAGTCTGGATACAGAAAAGGCTTTACTGTTATCTGACGACGATGACCCTTTGTGAGTTTGCAATGGAATAGTGCACAAATTGCTGTTAAATAATCTAAGAATTACACTCAGATGTACCCAGAAGTCAATACTTGTGTATATTGACAATAAATCTGTACTTAACCTTAACCACCATTCAGATGCACTATACTGATTTCTATTTTTATTTTAACTTCCAATTTATTGTTAAACACAGGAAACACACAGAAATAATAATGGAGTTAGTTGCAGAAAATGGAAATACTCAAGCAAAGTACAAGTACCTCAACAGTGTACTTAAGGACAGTACTTGGGTAAATGTTACTTTCCACCACTGCATAGAGCATATAATAAATATTAGTAAAACACATGCTAAATTCCTAAGCACAAGATTACAAAAAACACCAGTGACAGTAACATTAAACCTGGAGTACATTAATGGTTAAAACAATAACCTTCCCATGTTACAATTTAAGAAGCCAGGACATAACCTATATGTAGTAGTAGTTTGAGAAGCACTCTAGTGCCTTGTTTGCTCTTTTTTTCCCCAGGGACTCTTCACCTGGAGGTCCTGCAACTCAGAGCTGTGCATCTGTCTGGTGGCGTTTCTTACTCCGCCGCTGGCGTCGCTTCTGGAGTGCTCCTGTCACTGTGTTCCTTGGTAATGTCATCATGTACTTCGCCTTCCTTTGCCTCTTCACCTATGTGCTCCTGCTAGACTTCCGCCCACCACCGCCCTTTGGCCCTGGAGCCCCCGAGATAATGCTCTACTTCTGGGTCTTCACCTTAGTGCTGGAGGAACTTCGACAGGTGACCGTCAAAGCATCCAGTCTCACTGGTTTCTTTATAATTTCATTTCATGTATTCAAATACAACTTTTCAGACCATTGTTTATGGATTTTTTGTTAAGGATCCGCACATATCTATCTATGCAGTGTTAAAACACTTATTCATTCTCATTAGATGTGTTTGGGTGACAACGTTCAGGCCTGATAAGTCAGACATATTTGAGTAGGAGGTGATGTGAATCACTACTATGACCTCAATCTCTCTGGGGTTTTAAGGATTCATGAGGCTTTCACCTCTCTGCTTGACTCCCTCCCAGTGAGCCAGGTCAGACAAGCATGATCCCTTATTGCACGGATTTCGTTGAGTCTTCCTCCCTTGGGCACAAAACCCCTAGATGAGACAGGCCTTTACCGCTGTTCCCTCTGCTCGCCTCTGTCCCTGAGCTGAACAGAACTATGGCACAGATTTACGAAAAAAGAACAATGTTGCTACAGGCAGCCCTGGCATGCTTCCAAGCCAAGGGGTGCATGCCTTTCCCTAAAGGAAGACAGTGCCACAGGGGGCCCTGCTCTTACCATGTCATAGAACAAGGTTAGAGACTGTATGTTTACCAGCTATTTAAATCTTATACGTGGGCTGTTGCAAGGCTGCTCACTCTCACAAAGTTGACAACCAACATGTTGTATGAATAAGTAGCCATGCAAAATATGTAGATATTAAAATTTGGTTCCTTATCAGTCCACCATCCTGGACATTCATTCAATTCTATAATTGCCTATTAGTTAGTTAGTTAGTGATAGTTTCAGTATTAGTTCATGTTGGTCTTTGTGGTCTGAAAGTCAGGGATCACATGCCAGTCTGTCACTTTATGAAAGCAGCATACTGCTCTCAGATTTTTGTGCCACTGAGGGAGCAAACACTAGTTCTTGACGCACTTACGGGTTCCCTGTTCAAACCACTGGAGAACTCCCAACCTTACACTCCAAGTGTGAGAGACATTTTACAGGAATGAGAATCTGGGACACTGCAGGTGCTTCTAAAGCAGCAGGGCTGTGTACCTGCTAACTCCCTTAGCCCCTGCAGGTGTGTCTGAATCGGGCTCTAATGTATCATTTACCTATAAACACTATAGGTATAATAATATTTCAATCTCATTTTTTTGAGCGAAAAGCACAAACTATCAAGATATTTTCTAAAATGTAAGACTATAAATTTTATACTGTATATTTTAATCCATCCATCCATCCATCCATCCTGTATACAGGGTCTATTTTAATTTCTGTCATAATAAAAAAAAACTCTTATACAGAGTAACACACACTTTTGAATTAGAACAAAGTCAGGCCCAATCTTGCAAATCTTGCAATCTTTTTTTATTTTATATTTTACAAAAAAGTTCTGTCTTGTATGAAAAAATAATTCTGCCTTTTACACAGAGCTTCTTCACGGATGAAGAGATTAACATCTTGAAAAAGTTAAAACTCTATGTAGAGGACAACTGGAACAAGTGCGACATGGTTGCCATCTCCCTCTTTGTCGTTGGGGTTTCATGCAGGTAATTAACATTAATTGGTTTCATGCAGGTAAAATAACATTATTACACTGATGACAGTGGAAAAATATAACATAACGCTCTAGATTTGCTTTTATGATGGTCAAGGCTAGAGCAGTAAAATAAAGAAGTGAGTGAATGAAATACTGAATGGGAAGAAGGGTTAGAATTTTATAAACTGTATAGGACGTAAAATCTGTTTTCTTTTGATTTTTCAGGATGGTGAATAACACCTATGAGGCAGGAAGGACGGTTCTGGCAATAGACTTCATGGTATTCACTCTACGTCTGATTCACATCTTTGCCATTCATAAGCAGCTGGGCCCCAAGATCATCATTGTGGAAAGAATGGTGACCAAAACAAAACATTAAACATTCTTATTAAAATTTTAAGTGATGATGATGATAATGGTTAGATGAAGAAAATGTAGACCTTGCAATGCCAATTAAGAAGATGAAAACGTGCCTGTTTCTCCTTTACAGATGAAGGACGTTTTCTTCTTCCTCTTTTTCCTGAGTGTGTGGCTCATTGCGTATGGTGTTGCCACCCAGGCTCTTCTCCACCCCAATGACCCAAGGATTGACTGGGTGTTTCGCAGAGCCTTGTACCGCCCATACCTGCACATCTTTGGCCAGATTCCCTTGGAGGAAATAGATGGTAAATTAAATTGAAAATTTCTATATTCATTTTAAATGTGTTTATCCATGGAAACTGTGCAGTGTGACAGTTTGTTGACATGTTTCATGTTATATTCTGACCATTTATGCAATCAGGGATGGCTTTCTGTTGTTATGTCTTCCTATCAAGTATTCTTATTCTTTCATTAAATGTTACACAGCTGCTCGCATGCCTGAAATTAACTGCACCAATGACACAGAGGAGATTATCCTGGGCCTACGCCCGCCATGTCCCAACATCTATGCCAACTGGCTGGTCATCCTGCTGCTGGTTATCTTCCTTCTTGTCACCAATGTCCTGCTGCTCAACCTGCTCATTGCCATGTTCAGGTCAGGGGCTGTGAATCCAGAAAAGACATGTTCATATGTTTGTTTGTCTGATGAATAAGTTGAGCCAATTTGATTGTACATTTTAAAAATAAAAAAACACAAAATGATATGTTTTGTTGATTTTTACCTCATTTACAGCTACACATTCCAGGTAGTGCAGGGCAACACAGACATCTTCTGGAAGTTCCAGAGATATAACCTGATTGTGGAATACCATAGCCGTCCAGCACTGGCCCCGCCCTTCATCATCATTAGCCACCTCTCTCAGCTCCTCTTCAGCCTTGTCAAACAGCCCGAGTCCAAGCAGGAGCATCTTGGTATGAAGATTATATATAGACATTTCCATGAGGAACTATTAAGGCGTTATCCATTATTTCAAGCACATATTTAAATGGTGTCTTGTGGCTAATCTGGCTAAATTAAAATGAAATAAAATCTTGGAAAACATAGGGTGTGCTTATCTCTGTCATTCACCTGCGCTGTCCATGGAAATTGCCTGTTGGTTTATTGCTTATTGGAGTGCCTCCTTGTGTGTGTGTTTTGCCAGAGAGAGAGCTGCCGGCAGGGTTAGACCAGAGATTGATGACATGGGAGACGGTACAGAAAGAAAACTACCTGGCCAAACTGGAGCGCCAGCACTGGGAGAGCAGTGAGGAGAGACTCAAGAGTACCTCCTCAAAGTAATTATTTGTAAAAATTGGTAACCTGTCATATATAATTGGATTATGAGAAGATACAATCTTTTTAGCAAACAAGCTCTGATAAACACACTGGACATTTCCTGCCCAGCCCCAAACTCTAGCTTTTAAAAAAAAGCTTTTCTGCACCCTAGTGGTAAAAATGGATTTTTGAAGCATGAATATGGTTTAACTGTTTGTTGTTTGCGACCAAGGGTTCAAAGCTTACTGAGGATTGTTGGTGGCTTCAAGGACCAAGAGAAACGGCTGGCATCCATGGAGGCTCAGGTAAACCTGCAAACGTGACCTCAACTGCACCATTTGACACATAATCAGGTTGTGTTTTCCTAAACCTATTTCACCTATTCAGCCTATTGTAAGTAATCTGACAGGTAGTTTGCATAAGCCTCAAGTCATGTTTGGCTTTGTTTCTAGGTCAGATATTGTGGAGAGGTGTTGTCCTGGATGGCAGAGTGCTTTGCTCAAAGCACTCTGAAATGTGGGAAAGAAGCTCCAAGAGCTCCAAGTGAGTCAAAGTCAAAAACAGGAAATACTACCTCATTATTAATAACAGAAAAAAATATTCTGTTCTAACACAGTAAAATACTGTGTACTAATGTGTGTGTTTTGATCTAATTTAATATTAATATGGAATGACATTTCAGCATCTCTAACAGGCTCAAAGGCAAGCACCACCAAGGATGCACCTCAAAGTCAATCAGAGAAAGAAGTCAAAAAAGAAGGGGGGCAAGCCAGACCAGGACACCCAGGATACGGAGCTAACAAAAAATTTCCTTACATTGATGAATAAAATAGTAACTGGCAGCACCTAGACAGCTAATTATTATTGTGATTTTAGAATATTTTAATGATGGTGTGACTGGGAGAAAGGGGAGATTGATTTGGTTTGGACTTAATAAAATTATGTCAGATGTACTCAAAAATGTCTCTCTGGTTTTTGAATGCTGGTGTAGAAAGGTTTGTTATACATCTTTATCTGTATATAGATCTATTATGTATATATCAGACCTATTTTAATAGATATATGTATTGCTATTAAAGCTATTTACCCAAAAAAAGTCATCAGGACCAGACAACCTGGAGCTTTTGTTATTAAATGTTGAGAGCTAAGATTGTTACTAAGCCTATAGCATGCATCTTTAATTGTAGCAGACAAATTCAATCCCCAATGTATGGAAAGCAGCCTATGTGCTTCGCTTGCTAAAGAGTGGAGACCATTTGGATCTTAACTATTATAGGCCAATTTCTCAGGAGCTACTGCTAAATAGATTAAATAATTTTGGAATAGGAAACACAGCAATCAATTGGTTCAAAATGATCTTACAGAGTGAACACAATGTGTTTCTATAGTGATTCCTTTTAGTGATTCCCAAGGGTGTTCCCCAAGGTTCATTTTATTTTCTATATTTATAAATATGAAAGGCCTTGCAAGCTGCTAGATTGCATCTTTATGCAGATGACACAGTGATATATTCAGTTGCTGCTTCACTGATCCAACCTATAAATGAGCTTCAGTTAGCTTTTCAACAGCTTCAAGTCTCACTACATGGATTCAAATGAGTTCTTAATACTAAGAAAACTACATTTATGACGTTTTTGTGGGCTTGTTCCTGATCCTCATGTCAAATAACTAACAAGACACTAAATGGGGACTCAATTGAAAAAGTTTAATCATATAAGTATTTAGGTTTTTGTTTGGGTGCCAAGCTTTTTGCTTTAGAAATAATGCTTATTTTATCACAATGGCCAGAAGAAAAACTTGCACGCGCTACTTTTTAAAAAGTTTTGGCCTATGGTGATGTTGTCTACATGCATGCTGTCTCTTGTACTCTCCACTTTTTGGATTCTGTGTACTATAGTGCTCTACATTTTATTACTAACTCTGTTTCCTATACTCACCATTGTTCGCTTTATGATCGGGTAGCCTGGCCGTCACTAAGTCTACGTATACAGCTTAATTTGCATATCTTTGTGTACAAGACCATGCTGGGAAAACTCTTGGCATATTTATGGAACCTCCTGAAGCAGAATTCCAGCAGTTTTTGTCTCTGTTCCAACAGGTGACAAGGGATTTTGCTGAACTGGGAAAAAAGGCCTTCTCTAAATTTGTACCCTGGTCTTGGAATAACTTGCAAAACTACAAAAGTACATCTAAATCTAGATGATCTAGTCCCACTAAATTATTTAATGCCATATAAATGAGAAATGTAACTGCCTCATGTGAGCTGGATCAGTCCCTTTCTTTTATATGCAATGTTTGTTTGTTTTATTTTAACTATGTTTTATTTCTTTTATTTAAATTTGAACTGGTGTGCTGTCTTGGCCAGGTCCCCCTTGGAAAAGAGATTTCAATCTCAAGGGGCTTTCTGGTTAAATAAATGAATAAATAAAAATGTTAACTTCTTTCATTCTTTCTGCAAATTAAAATTAAAATAATTATGATACTCATCTGAAAATATAATCGCTTCTGCATTTCAGAGCACATTATTACTTATACAGGTAACAGGTTCCTTCAGTGCAGGAAAAGGTAGAGGACATTGTCAAATGAGTCACTTATAGATGGCAAACAAACTTCCCTCATACTGCATTAATGTATGTTCCAAGTCAGAAGACATTAAATGTTAAGACACTACAGTGGCTACAACTTTGAGTAAGCTTACCTTTAATTTAAGGCTGTTATCATGTGTATTGGATAATTTTGTAAAATTCATGGCAAACAACCCATCCAATTATTAAAATTAACATTAATTATTGTTTATACAGTCAAATCACTTTGAATGACATAACAAGTCAATGTTTCAGATGGAGAAACAAGACTATAGCAAAAAAATAAAATACATAAATTACATAATGTAAAGGCTTAACAGGCAGCATGTTGTTAAAGTAAAGACACTGAGCCATTATGTTGGAATTCTGTCTACTCTTGAAATACTTTTCTAGGTCACATTAGGAAGGAACTTGTGTAAACAGCATCATAAACTCTGCCAAAAGCAAAATTAGCAACTTAGTGAGAAATCTACTAAGCTGTAATGCATAATGCAAAAATCTACAGTGGTGAAACTGAAAAATCCTGAAAAGGGTGTTTTTTGCTAATTATGTCACAGTGATGCCCTAAAAACAGTACACTCAAAAGTAGTGAAGCATGAAATGCTGAATTTGGAGAGCACATGAATGTGAGTTTAGCTTTTCATATTACTTACAATTACCTTATTTAAAAAGGTACCCTGTGGAGTTTTGGTATAAACACAGTTACAGTGCTTCTCATCAAAACACACTGTATGTACCGTTGAGGTCCAACAAATGTGTTTAATGCATTTTCCTGTCCATAAAAAAAATTCCAAAACAGACGTTTGAATATTTTGAAAAATATATATCCATATATCTATACATACATGAATCAGTAGTCTTCTTTGTCACCTTTTGCTGTAACATGGCAAAGTTGTTTGCGATGTTAAAGCCACCAAACATCCAGTGTAATACCATGAAACCACACGTCGTCATATATCCCTTTTTTGTTTGATGGACATGGACAGACTGGTTTCTTTGCTCTAACTGCTGCTTCACCATCTTCAGTTGACATGATACGCCTCCTCACTCATAAATATATTAAGAAAATTGGATATTGTGTTCCAAGCTAGCATCCTATTCATTTCAATGAAAGTTGCTCACCTTGAGCATTAAGGAAAAAAAGTTTGTTAGGTTTCCATATTTTTGGATCCATTGCATATTAGAATCCTTGTCTGGCTGAGTTGGCTGACTTTCTGCACACATGAATAGCATTAAAATAATAAATTGTTCATGCTCTTCCAGAGTCTTATTTTTGTTGGACTAAGGTATCGTGTTGTGATCATAAGAAGAGCCATTTAAGAATGTTTGCAGCACATTGTTAAACAGCCATTTATCGTAAATGACTTGAAATTGGATTAGGTCTTTTTGGACCTAAGCACAATTCCAACTGTGGCCACTATAACAAAAATGCCCTTTTGTTCATTCTTTAAAGGCATGTATGCACTACTAATTTGCGTTACCACCCTCAAAAATAAAATGGGGACCTGCTTATCAAACATTGCTTCATAGCACCACTAGCGGTCAAAAACTCCACAGGGTATTCAGTCATTCTGTGCTGTCTCCAACAACAACAACAACAACAACAGAGAGTAAAGCCTTGCAGTAATATTTAGTCTGCATGCAGCGAGTGCACATCTTGAACTGGACATTTTTAGCTGATAAAACATTACTGACTACACAATTTGAACTTACGAGGCTTTCCGAATGTTGGTACCATGTGGTGGGTAGACACATATGAAAATTAATTAATAAAAAGGATTGTACTAAACCAAAAGTTCCACTGACATTTAAAAGTTGGTAAACGAATAAATACCAGCAAACTTGTCAACTATCAATTTCCTCCTCCTAATGTCCATTAATTAAAATTATCTAAGCAGTATTTAAACACTGTGAGACGTACTGATATCTCGGAATGTTGATGATCTTATGAGATTGACCTTAGTCCCTTGAAACTGAGGCCTCTGGTCCTCTAGGCTGCACTATTGGTCCCTCACGGTGAAGCATATTGTCAAAACGTGGTGTCACCTCACAGCGGATAAGCATAGTATCATCTTTAACAAAGGCTCTCTGACTCAGCTGTTGCAGGTGCAGAAAGGTGACGTAGCCGAATCCTTTTGGGTTGCGCTGGATCGTGGGTTTCTGGAAGGCTTGCAGGTCTGGTTTAGTTTCCATGACCTCGATGTGGTGCTGACCCTCAGGGCCCTGGTCTAGAATGGCAAGGCGAATGGTGCCCTGGAAGGGCCAGGTCAGCTGCCCATCAAAAACTCCTTGCATGGTGTGAACAAAGAGGGATATATAGTTGGAGCAGCTCGGGGCACTGGGGGTCTGCAGGTGGAGGCGCAGACACAGCTTGTAGCCTGGACGGCCTGTGTAGAAGCCGGGGCTGTGCTCAACCACTGGGTGGCCTGCTTCTTGATTCCGTAGGTGGAGAGAGAAACCTTTGAGGCGCCAGATGAAGATACCATGACACTGCTGGGCCTCCAGCTCCTTCACTGTCTCCTCCAGTATTGACACTCTACGCCTGAGCTCTGCAAGCTGGCCAGCCTGCGGAAGAGGTGGGGGAATAGTTTAAAATAATTCAGGCACAGCAATGAATGCAGGTCACCTATGTTTTAGCAGTGTTCAGAGCCCAATTCATAATTGCTGCAGCTATCCATGTAAAATTAAGAAAATAGACTTATATTATATAAATAGTGTTAGTGGAACGTGAGCCTTTACGCCTGTGTGGACAGCTGTATTGATTAAAACAGAAGCACATCTGTTCTGTCAGTTGTAAGTGAGACGGACTACTGCATGTCTGTCTAAAACAGGTAAAGGCAAAAGCAGATCAATGCCAAGTCATTGATCAATGCCAAGTCATTGATCTGCTGGAAGTTTTTAATTAAATTTCTGCACTGCATCTGATACTGACAACAAGTGTTATCATAGATTCTGTGATTACACAAACAAGCCATATGCACGTATTAGTACCTTAAAGCTAAGGGACATCCTTTACCTGTGTTTCTTTTAAGATAATGAGCTCACGCAGCTGGTGATCCTGCTTTACTAATCGTCCATCCATCTCCCTGAGCCTCTGCATCTCTGCGGTAGGCTGACATGGGGCACAGTTGCTGGTGCAGCTTACACCTCCTCTGGGTCCACTACAGGCTGGTACTGATGCTGCAGCTCCTTGATCCTCAGAGGAAACAGAAGGCCCCAGCGTCCACATAGGTTTGGGTGCGGTGCCATTGAGGCTAAGACCACGCAGGAACTCGGCTAAATAGCGCATATGCATCTGTGTGAACTCCTGCATGTGCTGAGCCAGGTTGTGGCGCTGCATCTGCAGGGGCAAACAATTTTCTTTGTGACATCTAGTCTACAGGGTCTTTCAACAGTGTGTAGAAGACACAACACAAAAAACTTGTGTGATCACTTACCCTTTCCTTACATCCAAAGGTGCTAAAGTTACAGGCGATGGGTGCTTTTGGGCAATCTGTATCACAATGAGATTCCATCTGAAATAAGAACACCTTCAGCTTAGTTTCATTTAAACCTATTTATACACATTAGGATTTGAAACAAGCATTTTAACATGTCAGTTATTACTGTCTAATTGAGGACAAACATAATGAGGGAACTTGGAAATAAGTCACTTCCTATCTCATACAGAAAAAACATTTGATGCTGCAGAAATGCTGGGTGCCTCATCTACTGTGACATGTGCTGTGGAATGTGGGGAATGGTTCCCCATTGCTTGTACAAAAGAGAAGTTACAGATGGCAGCTTAGATGAATAACAATTCAGAACTGTAAAATCATTTTGATTTACAAGAGGCCTTTTTCATGGCAGAGATCACTCACCTGGTCTCTGATGAGATCCATCTCACAGTACAAGCACTTCACATTGGCAAAGGGACACTGCTGTTCATGAAGCTGAAGGAATGGAAAACAGACTGTAAGGAGGCTAATCCTCACTGATACACAATGTGACTGTCCTATGATAAATTGGTTCTGGGGAAAAAAAGAAAGAGGAGCAATTGCATAAGTGAGTTATTACCTCTTTCTCTTCATAAACAAAGCGTGCCACACAATCTGGACATGACACAGGTCTCCTTTGGCACTCAACAGTTATGTGCTCCTCTAGGTGGCTCTTTCTCACGGACTGTTGGCATTGTGGACAAGGTACAGTGGCAAATTGACACTGTGCCAAATGATTCTGGTGGGAAAACAATACATAAAGAGAATGCAATTAATTTAATCTATAGGACAGCAGTGGTTCACATTTAATATGTCACTGTTCACTCCATAAAAAGATACTGTTCTTTAATTGACACCTATTGCAATTTTAAATGCCAAAATAAGGATGCATTATTCCTTGGTACAGTACTGCGTTATCAGCATTCTAATTTGTGCAGATGTGTTCCTCATAACTAACCTTCCTTACTGACTGTCAACAGTGTGAGGAAATTTTAGAACAGTCAGAAGGAAGAGCCTGTGCTGACTATTGTGGCGTTGACAGGAGAAGAAGCAAGCTGAGCTGCCAGTATCTTACTTCTTACCGGATTTCATTTTTTTGAGTATTGACACTATAACACAGTCCAAAGATGAACCGGCAAACACGAGCATAAAACACACACGTCTCCTGTTTGACCTTCCTGTTTCCATGTTCTTGGTTGAGCTCCCACTCTTAGAATGGCTCTCACCTCTAAATGTCGGAGCTCCATTTTCTCAGCACAGCCGTGGTTTTGACAGCGAACAGTTAGTGACAGAATCTCTCGTTTGGCAAAGTTATCAGGAAACAACTGGTCTTCTGACAGCATTACATTGTCCACCGGGCACTTTTGCCCTGTATCACTGTGTTGTAAGAGTAAGAACAGAAATACTTTAGGCCGAGCTAAGATTATCAGATTCTGCATGTTGCTTATATCTGAGCGGGAAACTATTGTCAGTGAAAATGTTGCATTACTTAAAACACATACAGAAGCTAAACAATATTCATTTTTATTGACTACTCAGTGATTTCACAGATATTTTGTTGCTAATAAAGAATAAACCACTCTTCAAGAATGTGACATGAATCTGGTGTTAACAAATGTATTATAAACCTAAGTAATGTTATCTAGAGAGACTAACAATAACATACCGAATGGACTTCTCAATGCAGTTCTTGCAGAAACGGTGACCACAGGGTGTTTGAATGGCATTCCTCAAAGCCATGAGGCAGATAGGGCACTCATATTTTCTCTCTAGGGGTGGGTCAAACTCCACGTCATAGCCCTGGATGGGGATAGCAGGCTGAAGACTAGTGGAGGTGCTGCTGATGAAGGTGCCAGGGCTCTCTGAAGGGCTAAGAAGAGATTCCCGTTCCTTGTCCAGCATGGCCAACGCACAACTAGGTAGCTCTCCACCAACAGCGTCTTCATAACTGTCCTCCTCCAAACTGCCCTTATTGCTATCAAAGCAAGCCATCTGTGTAGAGTGGGACAAAGTCGGCATTAAAACAGTGAAAGTGGCAAAAAAGCATTGTATTGTGAGTAAATAATATATTCATTACTTTTACAAGTTAACATCAGCGATAATCTCCTCTCCTAAGTGTGAGTTCAACACTTTATTGACACAATATTGAAGAAAGCTCTGCAAAGACTTTTCCAGCTGAAAAGATTTCCCATATCACGTGCTGGTCCTCACATTGCAATAGCTGTGTAGTATGGCAACACCTTCGGTAACCTCAAGGAAATGGCTGGACAAAGTGATTTGAACTGAATCAAAAATCACAGCACAGGAGCAACTTACCATCCCTTGTTTCACACAAGGTTCTACAGGACTCATTTCACTATACTAAGCATCTTTTTAATGTCCTCCCTTCTTTAGAAAGAAAAAAAAGAGAAAAAATAAGATAGCCATGTTCTGTAATAGCACTTATACAGAGACTCCTTACCTCCTAAAACACAAGTGGGAATGCTTTAGAGCTGTGACTTATTATAATTCTTGCATAATCAGTTTTTCAAATAACTGATTCATCATTTGGTCTTCAAACTGTCAGAAAATAGGCTACTGAAACAGTGTTCATCACAGTGTCCTAAAGCGATGTCTTGAAATTTCTTGTTTAATAAAAAAGTCCAAAAGTTAAAGATATTTTGTTTACCATGACATAAAACCAATAAACGGAGAACTGTTTCAAACCTGAGATCCTGGAACTAGGGAATATGTAGCTTTTTTTGTTTGAAAAGTAACTTAAATGATTAATTGGTAATCACAATAGTTGCCACTCTATTTTTAATCATATCTGTATTTATTATTCTGTTCATCTATATGCACAAATGTTTTATTGTTGACTATAGTAATTTAAATTTTATTTTGAGAAGTTGTTTTAAGTCACAGTGAGGGGATGTATGGATGGTTTTTGTTGTGAGGTAGCAAAAGCTAAATCCTATAAACTAACTCAGTGGCAATACAGTATTAAATCCTGAATCCTGAATCTTGAGCTCGAGTTGAATCGTTTTTGGGCCATGATACCTGCTTATGTGAAGAAAGACACCGTGGATTGGAAACTTAATACACAAAATAATATCAACACAATTACAGGGCGACTGTATTTACTTTAGGTAACAGAATAGTTTTAGTTGTGCAAATAGAAACAACATTTATCATAAGTTACTCATACTGTTATCACGCGACTTGAGACAGTAAAATATATAGTGGATGTGTAGAAACTAGCAGCTCTAAGTTACTCCACTACATTAACTTATACATTTGACTAAGCGCTGTAACGTAAAATGAGGTATCGTAAGCTAAGTTAGCCGTTCACGTTACACGGGAAGTAACTAAAGTCACTCGTTTTCATTATTAGCTTGACTCAACAACGACGTGGTAATGTTACACTAACACTGAGAAGCCGTCACAAATGATTCCATAGCATACATAATAGGTATCTTAATCCCCTGCATACGATAAACTGTATGTTACAATGTTGTCACTTGATAGTTGGAAGAGTCATGCCCTTGGATGCGGAACTGAACTTTGCTAACTTAACGTTACCTGACTGTGCTAAAAAGCGATTGAAAGAAAGATACTGACGAAAACAGTAGGTAGCAAACACACGTCCTCTTCAGCAACAAAGACACTAAAGTACGGACTATGTCTGTGATCGCATACTGTATGCTTATATTGTACCAACCTTTGCCTTGAAAACGTCTCGAACTTTTCGGTTCTAAGAATTTCCTGTTTTTATCTTTTTCTTCTTCTTTTGTAATTTTATGGCGTTTGGCATCCAAATTGTTGGACAACCGCCACCTACTGGATGCTTTAGTTTTCCGAGTGCAATAAATTTACTGTGCCCTCCCAAAGTCCTCCTATTCAGTGCATTGTCCGTTCTATGACTCAGACTCAGTTGTCTGAGATGGTGTAAATCCTTCCACCAGCGTCGTGACAATTTATTCTCCTGATATTTCTGAAATGTACAAGAATCACCATGTCGCATTCTAAACCTGGTTTATCTGTGGAGTTTTTGCCTGGCGCGGACGTGAGCGCTACCGCCTGGCCGGAGGCTAGTTACTGTCGCCACAGAGCAAATTGAGACAGAAAAAATGGCGGACCTCAGGAAAATCTGTCCTGAGTCTTTGCCCTGCCGTATCAACTATTCACGAAAATCGGCAGTTCAGGGGAAGCTTTTCATCCTTCTTTGCATACTGATAGTGGACTCCGGAGGAGCTACGACTCATTGGGTTGTCACTGAGGATGGAAAAATTCAACAACAAGTATGACAGTTAACGTTAGCTCATTGACCTGCTGACGCTTACATTAGGTGGCTAGCTTGGAAAGCTATTTTTGTTAGCATTAAGGGTAACGTTTTGGTGGTTCGTTAACGTAATTTTAGTAGTTTAGCAAAACTCTTTGCTCAGTACTTTGCCAGCTTTGGTGATCTTGACGTACATATGTCGAGAAAGTTACATTCAAGTCCGATTTGTTTGGCTAAGTCGAGTTAGCATAACGTTACACTAGCTGTACCTTATCTGGCGTTATCGTTAGGTGTTCAAGATCAAGATTACCAAAGTATTTCATGTCAACGTATGCGTTGGGAATCGCTTATAATTATGCTGGAGATAACTTTAATATTAGCTAACATAACATCCAGCAAACTGCTTTCTCCATTTACAGAGAAAGGCCGTGTTTGTGTGACTGGCTTTGTGGCTCTAATAATGAGTTTGCACAACTGATAACATTTATTAATTTAGCTGACGCCTTTTTCCAAAGCAACTTACAATTGCTATATCTTATTACATATATCTCTTATATTTATATATGTATATATATGTTGCAATATTTATTGCAGGGTACGCATACAAGGAATTTGACTTTGGATTGTACATTGCTCACGATATGCTTACTTATACAATCATAAAATTAGACACAGGCCTCTGACTATACATGTCTGAGGTTGCACTGGAGAAACCAAGGGTTAAGTGTCATGTTCAGGGACACATTGATGGTTGACATATCACAGTGGGATTTGAATCCACCTCTCTCACACCAAAGAAATGTGTCTTGTCCTCTGCACCATCACCACGACTCTGTAATGTCTTGTCAGACTGTTTCTAACACAACTCAACAGAACTTGAAACTACTGTCATGCCCTTCGATGAATCCACTGGTTGAATCTATTTCGCACTCACAGGTACTGACGTGAATATGCTTACTGTATGTCGGTCCTTACCAAACTGTTTTTGTTTCAGGTTGACTCACCTTTGAATCTGAAGCATCCACATGATGTTGTAATCTTCATGAGGCAAGAGACTCGTGTTAACTACCTCAAGAAGCTGGAGGTCTGTGGTTTTCACTTTGTCAATGTTGTCACATGTAAAGATGTTGTCAAAGTGTTTTTCTCTTTGAATTGCCATTCTAGTTAATTTCTCCAACAACAGAGTGTATTGCTTTCAGGTTCTCTTGTACTTTTAGCATGAATACTTTATTTCACTACTTTATTCATTGCTTCCCATTATTTATTCAGTTGTCCATTTCTTACTAGTCCTCACTGATTGATTCTCCTTGGTTATTGTTGAGCAGAAGCAGCTAGTGGCACAGAAAATTCACATAGAGGAGAACGAGGACAGAGACACAGGCCTGGAACAGAGACACTATAAGGAGGATGCAGACTGTGTCATGGCTAAGGTACCTCTCGGAGACCTGGACCTGTATGATGGCACTTATATCTCCTTGGAAAGCAAAGACATCAGGTAAGCTCTCCTCAATAAAACACGTCATTGCCAATGTTTATCTGTACAGTGTTTTGATATACTGCTAAGACATTGATTAAATTATGCATAGCCAAGTAAAATGAGTGTGTCTAGATTCTTTTGATTGATGATTATGATATTATTGTCATTTTTTTCCCCCTTCTTTTCCGTAGCCCTGAAGATTATGTAGATTCCCGGTCATCTCTGCCCCCAGATCTAGAAAAGCCTGACTGTGTGAAAGTTTTTGAACTCCCTTATAGCATCCATGCTTTCCAGCATCTCAGGGTGAGCAGAGGCCAAACTTGTCAATATTTTTTTCACAATGGAAGAAGATGGGAATGACTCATGATAATGAGTACCATCTAAGTGGTGTGAGGGGGGGTGAGGTCAAGGTATGCTGTAACTCTGTGTAAAAGTACTCGCCACTCTAATGTATGTTATTGGAAACAGCTAATCAAATAAGATTCCAACATTTGTTATTAATCAGATGTAAGCATCCTGCTGGGAATGTATTTAACCTTTAGCTTAGCAGAGATGACTTGTTGTTTATGGCAATGCTCTGTTTACAGTTTCCCTAGAAAATTATTGGAATTTTGTAAGAACATACAAATACAGAAGCGAATAATATTCAACCAGAATATGGGTTCACTTAAAGCAGTTATAGGCGGATGATTATGAATAATGGTCCTGAAGTATGTATATAACTGTTTGATTTGTTGGTGGCTTTGCAGCAGATATTTCCTATTAAGTATTACATTAACTGCAAAATCAATCATATCTAGATCAGTTCTGGTACAGGGTCAGTGAAGCATGAGCTAGTTACTAGAGCAAACTAAATAAGTACCAGAGTTTAGGAGCACCAAACATCAGATACAAGGTGGACATTTTCTGATAAAGTCTGCGCAGATATATGAATACCAAAGTTACCCAGACAGGGAAGCCCAGCCAACCTTATCAAATAAAATTTATTGTTGAGTATTGCAAATATCTTCAGGATTGACTAAACCTTCAACAATTAATTGATTAGTTGAAGAAAACTAATCAACTAATAACGAATAACTATCTTGATAATCAGTTAATCATTTCAGACATTTTTCAAGCAAAAGTGTCAAAACATTGCTTGGTTCCAGCTTCTTAAATGGAAGGAAATAAAGAGTCTCTGGGTTTTGGACTGTTGGTTGGACAAAAGAAGACATCACTTTGGGCTCTGGGAAATTGTGATGATCTTTTTTTTCAGAATTTATTGACTTTTTATAGACAAAACAATTAATGGTGAAAATAATCGGCAGATTAAGCTATAATGACAGTAAGCGCTAGTTGACCCAACGACTTTAATGGTAATTGCAATCTAAAGATCTAGACTGGGGGCAACTGGATGTTAATTAAAGACTTCCAATAATCCAGCAGTAAAAAGAAAACTACTGTTTTAATCCTCCTCTTACAGCTCAGAGGAACACTGGTTTTGTTTCTCTTCAAAAGGCCAAGCATTTGCTGCAGTTTATCAACATGATTGTTTGTTTCATATTTAAATATAAAGCTTTCATCTGCCAGGATATCAAGACATTCATCTTCTGTGATTCTTTTAGCAATACAAATGCAAATCACTGTAATCTGGATCTCTGGATCTCAAGAGCAACTTGATTTTATCTTAGGGCTGCATTCAAATCCAACAACAATTTTATAAATGTGGCCTGTGGGTTAAGATTAAAGAACAGTAGTGTTTTTGTTTAGAAATAAAGGTAAGTTAACATTTTGTTAGATGAATTAATCCAGATCTCGCTGTCACTTTTCACTTAGTCATCCATTTATTGTCTTTACTTTCTTTATCAGGGTAATAGTCCAGTGGATGGTCACCAGCACATCATATTTATTTGTATATAGTTGTAGGGACATTTAACGTGTGCTTTAGAAATTTGAATGCTGTTTATGTAGTTGTCAAACACAATTCCAAGTAATAGACTCCCCCCTTCTGTCTCTTCCAGGGTGTTCAGGAGAGGGCAAACTTGACTTCCCCGCTGCTTTCTAAGGAGGATCCCATTTTTAGTTCATTGTCTCATAAGATGGGCCGCAGTGTTGATGAAGTTGGCCATCGCATCCATCAAGGGTTACTGAGGGTAAGGTCTGCGTCTATAACTATGCCTTACCAACTGTGCAAATATTCAAGACATTTGTTTTTCCTTTGCAGATATTGGAAAAAAGCATGGGATGTGTGTAGAAAAAACATAATGGATTCAGAAGAAGCCTTTTTCTATAGAAATGGTAAAGCATGGAAAACACAGATTAACTGCTAATTGGTAGCTGACCTGCATTTTTAGGATTTTTTTTTGTGCATGCGTCTCGTCTGTGTGTTTATAGGCCTTCCTTTCAGTCAGCATCAGAAAATTAGTTTTTTAAGATGAGTTAATGACACCAAGATATTGAAGCAATAGTTAGTAATAGTAATAGTTGTCAGTACAAATCCAAACACATTTAGAGTTCACATCAGCAAATCAGTCAATTAGGCATGTGAAGAAGATCCATTGTAAGATTTTGCAAAACTGTTGGGAAAAACAAAGATTCCCCAGAGGCCTTGCAGTTAGCAGTATTTCGAGGAAGATACAAAAAAAAGTGTGTGTGCATGTTCTCATGATTGTGTGCTCCAGAACTCATCATCCTGGGTGCTGTACAACATGGCCTCTTTTTACTGGCGTATGAAGAACGAGCCTCAGAAGGCAGTGGACTGTGTGGTGCGTGCTCTGCATTTCTCCCCAAGGTACTGTCTGACTGGTCAGAAAGCCATTACCATAGTATACTGTTTATTGTATGTGACTACTCACAGGTGTTCACATTCTCATATTGTGTGTGTGTGTGTTGTACTTTCAGGCAGCAGAAGGATGTAGCCCTGGTCAACATGGCTAACATCCTGCACCGCGCCCATTTCTCAGCAGATGCTGCGATTCTTGCCCACGCTGCCCTTGACCTTACCTCAGATCTCTTCACCAGCCACTACACCTTAGGCAACATTTACGCTGTACGTTAGAGAAAAAACATTTCTTATTCTTTCATATCCTGCAATTGGTACAGTAGCTCACAGTAGAGTGCTGTGTACCTAAGGTGGTGGCAAATGTGTTGATATTGATTTTTGCTATCTCACAATCTGTGGTTGAGTTTCAGGGTTCCCATAAGATAACACAAACCAGTCAGAATTCTACTGGCAGCAGTTTCTCTTCTTAGTTACAGTGGGATTTCTCCATGAAACAGTTCAGTGTTTGACCTCTGCGATATCCATGGTCTATCTGTCTCTTTTTCTATCACTTTCTGAGCAGATGCTTGGGGAATACAACCACTCAGTGCTGTGTTACGAGCAGGCACTGCAAGCCCAGCCAGGCTTCGAGCAGGCCCTGAGGAGGAAACATGCTGTGCTCTGTCAACAAAAGCTGGAGCAACGCCTGGAAGCCCAGCACAGGTAGGCGAGGACTTGTACATACAAACACTAAATACTTCAGTGGTTACTTTCCATGGAATTACTACATGCTGTAAAGTAAATCAAAACATTACAGAGAAATTAGATATTCATTTCGATATCAAAACATTTCCAAACATGTCCCCATTGGTTCCCATTAGTTAACATGGCGGCCCGCCACAGTCTAATTTACTCTATCATAGTTTCAAAATGAACCGAAAATATTTTTTCACATCTCATAATAACATTTCAGACCTCTAACGTTGTGTTTTATCGGCGCTGCTGTGAGCTTGCACGCTCACACACTTTTGCATCCGACTTGAGACTACCACTTTTCTTTTGAGGTAACTACGGTAACATCTGTTTCTGTCACTTGTCTGTGAGAAGGCGATTAAGCTAGCCGCACCTACATTTGGAGTGCACGTGTTTAAGCCTTTATGGTAAGTGAAACAGCCCAGGGCGAGCTGACAGGTAGGTTAGCGACTTTATCCTGTCAGTTTGTCTCTTTACAAAGACAAGTGTTGCAGTATGAGAGTCCTACCTGAAGAGAGGCTGTGAGGTCTTCATGTTATGCCATACGAGAACCACATACAATATTATTTATCAAACTGGGTCGGTCTGAATTTTGCACGAGGAGGATACACATGTTTTGCATGAGGAGGATACACAACGTCCGGTTTTCAAAATAAGACGTCTATACAGGATGGAAATAAGATTAATTGGACTATATTCACAGAAAGCATAAAATACATTACATGTGTCCATTAAAAGTTAAAAAACAACAATACAATGTTAGGGAAATTACTTTTCTATTTCTATTCACTAATGCTGGAAAAACATTAACATAAATTAATTTGTTGACTTTTGTTGCTGTTTCATCACCATTTACAATGGATTTAAATTCAAATAGGTTACTAGAGCACAACATTGTTTACTGTACATTTAGTGCTAAGTTCTTCATAGATAACCTCTTAATTATGCACCAAATTCTTGCATTTAACTTTATAATGTACAAAATTTTCTTTGGGGGGAGGGGGCATGCCCCTAGACCCACCATAGTCTCTTGTGTCCCATTGCAAACCAAACAACTGTGAGGCACCAAGAGTAACAAAATATCAGCTTACCAGTATACAACACATTTGATCCTGGGTTAGGTTGTCTGATAAAGCATTTTCTTCTACTCTTTTCACCGTTCAGTTTAAAAATACATTGAAAATGTTGGAACTGAACTATTTATGATCATTACAAATGGGTTCTTAAGCTGGTAAGCAGTTTTGAGTACCTGGGACTTAACGCCACATTTCTGTTTTATAAAGGATAGGTTGCAAGGGAAATCAGTATTGTTATCATTTAGTATGTTGTGGATTTTTAATGACACAACAAAACTGAAATATTTTTCCTTGTAGGGAACATTTGTTTGAACTTACAAACCTCTACAATGCAGTATGTGTGTAAAGGAAAAGTGTCCTAGTGCTGGCATAGTCAGTATTTTCTGAATGCAGAGAGGATTTTTTTTGGCAGATCCTTTAAAATGGATCTTGTTGTTGTAGGGTGATCATGTAATATGATATGTTTCCCTGCTATGCATTTTTACCAGTTGTCCTGTATTTCCTTTCCTCATTTTACTGGGTTTGTAGATCCCTGCAGCGGACACTGAATGAGCTGAAGGAGTACCAGAAGCAGCATGACCACTACCTTCGCCAGCAGGAGGCACTGGACAAACACAAGCTGCTGCAGGAAGAGCAGATCCTGCGCAACATCATCCATGAGACCCAGATGGCCAAGGAAGCACAACTTGGTAAGATGCCATGCACATAGAATAGAGAGAACACTTAAAAGAATCCTGAGGTGTGCAGGGCGTGCACACCTCAGGATTACTTTTTTCAATTGTGTATGTTTATATTCTTAACCGAAGAGCTAATTGTTTTAGCTGGTCTAGAAATAATAGGTTGACTTGTTCTGGCTGTGATTAGCAGATATTGATACTCATGAAAAGAAGAAGTGAGGTGATCTGCTGTAAAGCAAGGGTACATCTTTACCATTGGCTTCACCGAACAGAGGTAGTAATGCTGTGGAGTTTAGAAAAAAAAATATTTTTTTATTATTATTATTATTATGGAACTGTTGACTCATACATACTGTTATGCAAGCTTACTATGTGAGTTGTTTGAAAAGATGTGTTGTCAAATGAATCTAGCTTTGATCTTCATGCATATTGGTACATACACATCCCTCAATTTGGCAGTGTAGCACAGCACCTGATTATTGCGTGTCATATGTGCTCCAGGGAACCATCAGATGTGCCGGCTGGGTCAGCAGCAGCGCAGCCTCTATTGCCCCTTTGACCTGCCTGTGCGCTATCACCGTGGCGATCTGTTTGAACATGTCCACTATGTCCAAGTGAGTGTGCTGAGATATTACAATGTTCCTGGCGATTATTAGCTCAATCTTTTTCCTGCATAACGAATTTAAAGGGTGGCCACAACGCACAAATTTCATTTCATCTTTTATTGTACAGGTTCCAGTTTATATTTCTCTATTTATTCATAGTTTGGGGAGGAAGTGTCAGTGGCATCCAGTGTGGCGCTTGTGTCAGAGCGTAATTCAAACCAGACTGCGGCTAGCCCCCAGCTCCATCCCTCTGTGTCTGGAGACCAGGACCCTGCTGCTTCCCTCTGGGGCAGCCATCAGGATTACACACAGGCAAGACAGATAACTACATTTCATTGTTTTTGTTTATGTTCAAATACATTTTTTGCAGGTCAGCTCAGTTTCAAATTAAAACCAAAGGGACAAATGACACCTCTGCAAATGTTAATGCACCCTCAACAAAATTCAGAGACCACACTAGACTTGCCAAACAAAGTTATGATTCTGTAGACAAATTGCTGGATCTCATTTCGTCTTGCATTTGCGAGGTAATTCAAGAAAAAGTTGCGGGGAGCTTGAAAATGGTTCTTAGTTAAAATTATGTTATTTATTGCAGTCCAAAGATTGCAAAATTACTGGTAAATAGTATACAGTATTAATTAGGCTTACCTGCATACTAGGGCTGTAACGGTTCTGAATCCAAGACTGAAACCGCAACACAATCTTCCACGGTTTTGTGTCGCAATTTCGAGGGACAGAACTGCGACACACCCGCTCCCCGGACTGTTGAGCTCTCATGAAGACAGTATTACTGTGGCAGCGGCAGCCATGTGGGGGCAAGGTAGCGGTATAAAACATATTTGTATTTCTAGTAGTTTTTAAAATAATTTCATCATTTTAATTCTACTTCATTCTCCACCTTATTTTAGTGTTTACTCACTAATTGAATCTGCACCCTTTTTCTTCACTTCTACTTTCCACACACCGCTGGTCTCTCACTGCAAACATAGCCGCTTGTGCTCTCGCTCTTTCCCTGTATAAGTCTCTGCTCTGCGCACTTTCTTCATAAGCAGATTTTTTTTTTTTTTTATACAGTCGCTGCATCCAATAAACTCACCTGCGATTCCGTTTTCATGTTATGCACACCTGTTGCATAACATGCACACCTGAGTGACATCTGCACTGGTGCATTTACAGTCGCTCTGTAATGTTGACCATGTCTGCATCTTGTGATGTTATACCAAATAACGTCTCTGTGTTTCTCTGCAAAAGGCTAAAACGGGTCGCCAGATATCGCCTGCTTAATCAGCTGCTAATATACATGGGCGGCCCACCCAAGTAAAGTATATGTGGGAAACGCTGTTTTTAAAGTTAGGGCAAGCTGTAGGCCCATATTTTGTAAATTACTTAGTAAACCTATTTTATTGTCTTCTAACTGCGTGTGTTACGTAACTATTTTGGTCCAGTAATAAATAACCGAGGTATGATTCGAACCATGGCTCAAAAATCGAGGTCTGAACCGAACTGTGGATTTGGAGAATCGTTACACCCCTACTGCATACTATTGATAATTGAATGGACAAATCTAAAATTGTCTGATCAGAATGACTTGTTGGTATTAATATAGATGAAGTAATATTTGTCTGTTGTTATTTTTGACAGGTAGTGTTTTCACCTGTACTGTTTCGTTGGGAGTAATACATTTCAACTTCATTCGACTGTGCAATTGTTGGAGAATGAGAACAAAGTGTGTTTTTTAACTTTAGGACACACAGAGGACTTTGTGGCCTCAGAGGAGTGACTGTGCCCATGAGTTCCCAAGTGTTCCCCGCGCTCACCTGCTGCCAACCTACTACCTTCCACCTGAAACACAGGGCCTCAGGTCAGTACACATTCCTAGATCGTGGTATTTTTAGGCACCGAAATTAGTCAGCCGAAAAAAACAAAAATCACTGTTTGCCAACACTGTTCTGGTGAATTGTCTCCTAGCACATCCACTCCATCTGTGGCTGACTTCTTAGAAGGCAACAAACGGTCTGATCCGCTTTGAGTATTTCTGCCACTCTTTTCTGTGAAGGTGATTAAGCTAGCCGCACCTACATTTGGAGTGCACAAGTATTCAAGCCTTTATGGTAACTGAAACGGACCAGAACAAGCTGACAGGCAGGTTAGCGACTTTATCCTGTCATTTTTTCTCTCTACAAAGACAAGTGTTGCAGTATGAGAGTCCTACCTTAAGACAGGCTGTGAAGTCTTCATGTTACGTGATGCGAGATCCACATACAGCATTTATCATATTGGATCTGACTTCATGAATTTAGTGCAAGGATATGTGACATCGTCCAGTTTTCAAAATAAGATGTGTCCATTAAAAGTAAATGGATATGGACAATTTATGGACAATTTATTTTACCTGTCCTTCTTTGGTTTCTCCAAATCCTGTCGGAAACACTGAGTTAAAAGCATATTTTGACTATTTAATTTATGTAATGGTAAAAAATGGCGTGAATGTAATTTTTCGGTATTTGGGAAATTTTTTCATTATATTCAGTTTTGGCTCCGGCCAAGAATTTTTTTTCGATGCATCCAGAGGTACATTTAATGCATACAAATGACTCGGGAATGAAATATGTCTAATTGTGTATATTCAGCCCAGTGGCAACTCTTCTCTATGGAAGTGGCAGTCCTCCTCAGACAGTAGCTCTGCCAAACTGCGGCCCCGTTCCCCAACCGTATCCAGCCCTCCTGCCTGCCTCACTAGACTGGCCTCTGGAAGAAAAGGAGCTGCCAGATTCCTTTGCCTCCCAGGTATCTGTCTGCCTGTTTATTTATGTGTGTGTGTGTGTGTGTGCGTGTTCGTGTGTGCGATTTGAATAGGAAAATAATGCGGATAGATGGATACCATGTGCAGAATGTTTACAGAATTGCTGTGCCCTAACTCTGTATGTCTGAGTTTGTGTATAAATGTTTTTTATGGTATGTGGAACTGTGCAGAAGAATTACCAATCATTAATATTACTTTGTGTGATTACAGATACTGCAGTCACGCAGTGGAGGATGGACGATGGAGCAGATTGGTTCCAGAATAGCTCAAGCTATGAAACAAGTAATAGGACTCCTCATGCCTCTGTTCTCATAGCACAAGAGTGGCACATAAAAATGTTTCTGTCTTTGATAATTGAATGAAAATTGACCTTTTTTAATGATGTACCAATCAAGGTGTTTTTTTTTTGTTTGTTTTTTTTTAGGGACCTTATCCTTATCCGACTTCTTTAATATACAGTCTTTAACATAGACATATATAATATAGTCTGATCTGATGCTTACATTTACCTAAATGTTGATTTAAATATGTATCTGACACATTTAAACAACAGCTGTAAATACTAAATCTGACTCAGAGAATTAACATTAATTAGCGACAACTGATTTGACCTGCAGATGGTGACATTTGTCATTTTCAGTGGCAAAAGAGACAGTCTTCGCGGGCTAAACATTGGGAAGCTGCGTGCTGGATATTTTTTGTGTATATGTTACACTTGCATACGGAGTGAAATACTTCACACTATAGAGTTCAGTAAAGGAATGATTGGATACTGATTGGCCTTACCTATACGGTACATTAAAATATGCCACGATAGGCACTGATTCTAAACTTCACTTGGGACTTCTCTATCCTTTAGTGAGGAAATGCTCATAAAGTAGAGTTCCGGTTTTTGGATCTCCATTACGTCTCAGATTTGAGAATTTATTCATGAATCACTCATGAATCACAACTGCTCTAAATTGTTCCCAACTGTAGTCTGAACCCAAGTGATTCATCTTCAGAGCTAACAGAAGTTTGTTTGTATATATAGGCCACTATACCCCGCTGGCAGGTCTACAATGAGGCAGCTCTATTCTGGCGGGCTAAAGGCAACGGCAGCCTTGCCCTGCAGTGCCTGCGGCAAGTGTTAAGCTCAGCCCCACCTTCCCATCACCACTTGTCCTTCACGAATGCTGCTAACCTGCTGCTACACCATGGCTTGACCACTGACGCACAAACACTACTGGAGCAAGCACAGGCTATCAATTCAACAGAGGTAAAGACATATTGGTACATAACCTGCTGGTTTTTACCTTTTTCTCTGAATATGTCATAGAGTAGGTGGGAGGACAAATGAAGCACGTATTTGATTAATGCAATGAATACTGCAGTAAGGAGTGGCTTGAAGGTTAATAAAACAGAATTGATGGATATTTACATTTGTTTTAGACAGTACAAAGTTAGGTGTGTTTAGCCTTTATATGGCATGTCCCTGGAACAAAGTGTACTTTGTCCAAAATCATTACCAGCCATACCAGTTGGGCAACATTTGATTACCATGTCATGCCCAAACTTTGCTAAGTGCATCTTTTAATGGCCACTCACTGTGCCCTTTGTCAATTGGCGGCATCCAGCAGTATATTGTGCCATGTCACAAAGCACTCATCATCTCAAAGTGGTTCCAGGAACATGAATAAGAATTTAATCCTCTCCAGCGGACTGCAAATTTTCCACATTTCAACCCAAAAAATTACCATGGGAAGATTTAAAGCCTAAGTGTGTGGCTGAAAAAAAATGAGAAAGACCTGCAAGATGCTATCAAGTCGTGCATCCAGTGCATATTGATGATATACCAATCCAGAAACCACAGGTAGATTAGCTGTAGCTGGTAAAGTGCAATAGGGAGGGGCAGTATATTAATATATGAGTCACCTCACTCGATCTCCACAAACTACAAAGAGTTGTTGAATGTGCAATTTTAGAAAAAATGCATTTACGTTGTTTTGTCCTCTGTATCTCTGTAAGATGTACACATATCTGCCTTAGCTGAGTTTTAGTTTTCACATATGTTACCCATCACCTAATGTTTCCTGTTATGTTTTGCTTTCCTTCCTCAGCCCCACACGCAGCTCAGCCTGGTGAGCATGCAGTTGGCCCAGGGCAATGTGACAGGTGCTCTGGCCTTGTTCCGCCACATCCTGGTGACGGCCCTTTCCTCCTCCTCTTCCTTCTCATCCCTTGCTGGCTGTGAACAGTGTCGCACCAGCCTACCTCTGCTGCGTTGTCTGCAGTTCTACCCCTTCCTTTATAATCTTTCACACCGACAGCCCTGCTCACGTGAGTGAATCAAACACACATATGCTTATTTTACTCACTCTCTTAAGTATAATGATTTTTTTATATGCAGGTGCTGGTCATATAATTAAAATATCAAAAAGTTATTTCAGTAATTCCATTCATAAAGTGAAACTTGGATATTCATTCATTACACACAGACTGATATATTTCAAATGTTTATTTCATTTAATTGTGATGATTAAAACTGACAACTAATGAAATTCCCAAATTCAGTATCTCTGAAAATTAGAATATTAAGACCAATACAAAAAAAGGATTTTTAGAAATGTTGGCCAACTGAAAAGTATGAGCATGTACAGCACTCAATACTTAGTTGGGGCTCCTTTTGCCTGAATTACTGCAGCAATGCGTCGTGGCATGGAGTCCATCAGTCTGTGGCACTGCTCAGGTGTTATGAGAGCCCAGGTTGCTCTGATAGTGGCCTTCAGCTCTTCTGCATTGTTGGGTCTGGAGTATTGCATCCTCCTCTTCACAATACCCCATAGATTTTCTATAGGGTTAAGGTCAGGCGAGTTTGCTGGCCAATTAAGAACAGGGATACCATGGTCCTTAAACCAGGTACTGGTAGCTTTGGAAAAAGTCCTGTTGGAAAATGAAATCTGCATCTCCATAAAGTTGGTCAGCAGCAGGAAGCATGAAGTGCTCTAAAACTTCCTGGTAGACGGCTGCGTTGACCTTGAACCTCAAAAAACACAGTGAACCAACACCAGCGGATGACATGGCACCCCAAACCATCACTGACTGTGGAAACTTTACACTGGACTTCAAGCAACGTGGATTCTATGCCTCTCCTCTCTTCCTCCAGACTCTGGGACCTTGAAGGAAATGCAAAATTTACTTTCAACAGAGAACATAACTTTGGACCACACAGCAGCAGTCCAGTCCTTTTTGTCTTTAGCCCAGGCGAGACACTTCTGACCCTGTGTTTTGTTCAAGAGTGGCTTGACACAAGGAATGCGACAGCTGAAACCCATGTCTTTTATACGTCTGTGCGTGGTGGTTCTTGAAGCACTGACTCCAGCTGCAGTCCACTCTTTGTGAATCTCCCCCACATTTTTGAATGGGTTTTGTTTCACAATCCTCTCCAGGGTGCGGTTATCCCTATTGCTTGTACACTTTTTTTCTACCACATCTTGTCCTTCCCTTCGCCTCTCTATTAATGTGCTCGGACACAGAGCTCTGTGAACAGCCAGCCTCTTTAGCAATGACCTTTTGTGTCTTTCCCTCCTTGTGCAAGGTGTCAAAGGTTGTCTTTTGGACAGCTGACTAGTCAGCAGTCTTCCCCATGATTGTGTAGCCTACAGAACTAGACTGAGAGACCATTTAAAGGCCTTTGCAGGTGTTTTGAGTTAATTAGCTGATTGCAGAGTGGCACCAGGTGTCTTCAATATTGAACCTTTTCACAATATTCTAATTTTCTGAGATACTGATTTTGGGGTTTTCATTAGTTGTCAGTTATAATAATCAAAATTAAAAGGAATGAAAACTTGAAATATACAAGTTTCACTTTCTGAATGGAATTACTGAAATCAACTTTTTAATGATATTCTAATTATATGACCAGCACCTGTATACAGTACACTCTCACTCAAAGTTTCGAAACATCTGCATTAATCTGGGATAAAAAATTTGGGATTTAGAGACACTGTTGGGGAGCAAACAGCAAAATCAAGTGTAGCTTTAAAGATGTCTTGGATTTTGAAGGCCTTATATTGCACCATAAGGCTTGCCGAGCAAGAAGCTGAAGCATCTGGACGTTTCCCAACACAAATGTGTTTGTTGGTTAATCTTGCCATATTTACCAAAAATGCAAGGGCAGAGCAGTGATGAGCATCATTTGCTGATGTTGAAAATTTGACCTGTGGCAGAAAGACTGCTGTGTAACAGACAGATGGACAGATCAGGGAAACTAATGCTTTACATATAATTTACTGATTGATTTGACAGTGGTTTCTGATTGATTATGGCAGTTAGGTTCTGGCTAACCTATTATTACATCTCTAAATGAGTATTTTTCTTTAATTTTTGTCTAAAACATAACTAAAGATTATGAATATTTTTCAATCACTGAATGATTGTACGATTTAGTGTAAATCTGACAGCTTTTATTAGAGATTAATTATTCTAAATTATTGTTCTGATTACAAAAAAATGTTGTAAAAACTACAACTTACAAATAGGCTTACAAATATGACTGTCAGCATTATTGTGTTAATCGCAAGGAGTATAAGGACCAATCATAATGCGTTTTAATTGTATTAATCACATTAATCACGTGTGTCAAATATTCTTATTTTACACAGTCACTGGTGCTGTTACCAAAGAATCTTTGCTAAAAAGATCTTTGGCCGCTACTATTTTAATCCTTCGATGCACCCTTACTTGTTGTCATGCTGCCACAGACACCTCATACCTCCTTCTGCTGCCATGGAGATAAACAGCACAGTCCTGAATGGCGCGTATTACTTTAAGAAACTCCCAGACGACCCCGTTGACAAGTCAAAAGCAGTATGTACCTTGTGTGAAATTGTGAAACTCCTACTTAAAGCAAAGGCTGTTTCATTGGTTTCAACTGAACTCAAAAATAGTGTAGCTATGGAGTATTTTGTTTGTTATGCACTTTTGCTGTAGAATTTTTGAAAGCAAGCTTGAGGAAGACTGTTTCTGAAGACATTGATTGTTTTGCCTCAGTCTCGTTGCACATCTTTTGATTTGAAATAATCAAATAAATCTAAAAGTCCATAACAAAAGTTCATAAACTAACTTTCTTTGCATTAATTTGATTTCCGATCAAGTTACACTGATAAGAATTGTTATTGTTAATACAGAGACAGTTAAACAGATCTACTACTTATAATAATAATAATAATAATAATAATAATAATAATAATTGTAATCATGTCATAAAATGTGATTGATTGCGATTAACTATTGAAATTCAGTGATTAACCGTGATTAAGAAAAATTTCTTACAAATAACAAAATCTAATAATTTTTTGCTATGTTGTCCAGCTCTGCTGGCTGCGTTGACTGGACATTAGCCACGGGCACTGGGCACTGCAGGTTTTGTGGTTGCTTTTTAATCTTTTGTGGTTGCTTTTTAATCTTTTAATCTAAATCAGAAACCCCGCATCTTGTCCCTAGAGGCTGCAAGAGTAGCTGTGAGAAACAAGTAGTATGTTGTGCTTCTAGTGTGAATAGAGACTACACGTTCTTCTTTATCCATATCAGTGGAAGTGAAGAGAAAAGTGCTTTTTAGTGGAGAAATTTTGCCACTCAATAATTTAGGCTGCAGAAAATAGCTGATGCCAAATTTAGAAGGTCTATATTTTACTCAGCAAAGCTAAATATTGCTCCCATAAAGCACGCTGAGTACATGAGGTCACACAAGCACATATAAAACACACGGCCACTTTAAGTTAGGTCAAAAAGGTTGAAATACACGCAAAGAAAACTTTTCTCATTTAAAATTTTACGTTTGCTTAAGTTCCTCTCACGTTTGGTCCTGTTAGGGCTACTGATACAGTCAACAAATGGTAATAGTGTGGGCTCTGTCTTTTTCTCAGTTTGCAGAAAATCAGCACATGATACATAGATCAGAACCTTGGTTAGTCACTAACAGCTGCACTGTATAAACATTACTGTATGATAATGGCAATTATTTTATACTAGCTAACACACAACAGAAAAACATACCAGTGTAACAAAGAGAGCCATACAAGGCTGCAATATTAACAGCATTCTTTTAATACTGCATGTTAGGAGGTATAAAACATGGCAGAGCATGTTCATATCATTACTATGACAACATCATCCCCTTAATACTTTAGCATGACCACACTAGCATATTGCAAAATCTGTGTCCTACAGCGTTTAGTGTTGCAGCGTAAGAAGAAAAAAAACAGTCCTCCATGATGGTGCCCCTTGTACGTATAAAGCTGTTTTCGAAGGGTCTCCCACAGCTCCTCCAAGATTGTGACACCAGTAATGCAGTGCACAGATCTAATGTCTTTCTGGCAATAGCAGGAGTTTCCAAGTTGAAAAACAAATCAAAGCTTTGCCAGAGTAATTTGAGACAGTGAATGGAGTGGGTAGAGTGAAGAAAGAAAGAATCTGAAAGAACTGATTTGTTTGTTCCAAAAAATCACAAAAACATAGTTGCTGTGTCTCAAAATATAAAAAGCATCACTTTGTGACCAGGAGAGAATTGTTCCCAGTGAAGAGCTAGTTGCTATTGCAAAAGCTTTCATTATCTGGCTGTGGTTTGAAACACTGTATCAGCCAGTGACAGAGGAGTAATAGGAACCATAATTTTAGAGAAAAAGTTGAAGGTTAAAACTTTATTAGTAAATTACCAAACTGTTTGGCAACTTGTCAACAACGTTATGACTGCTTAATTCCCCACATGACGGAGGGATAATTGTTCTAGTCTCAGAATATAAATCATATTCCAGATTTACTGATGCACAAAATGGACATGAATATACAGAATACATGTATTTTTGTCAGTCTCTGTTAATCACTTTGATCATGCATACATTTGTTTCAGTACCAGCCACTGTGTTTCTGCTGCATGTGTTCTTACATGATATGGTTATTAATAAGTGTACCTAAACTTAACTTGTGTTGATCCAGAGGGTGCTGCCTGCATGGCTGAGGAGGACCTTGGTATACAGCTGGAGGAATGGGAAGGCAGCGAAGAGAGGCAGGATACCCCAGCCATTTCTGTCATGGAGGACTCTCTGCTTTTTGAGAGTAAGAATATTATTTTGTGACACCTTTGGTGGCAACATGACAGACAAAAACTCTTTACAGTATACTGTAACAAAGAGTGTTTGATCCAAAGAAATCACCAGGTGTCTCAGTTCAGTACAGTTCCACATGAGGCATGAAAGTATACTGAATCTAACACGAACATACGGAATTTTGAAGTAACGCCATAGTTACTGCTTGAATACTATTTGACTGATTTTATTGATTACAAGCCTGATCGCTAGTTATATGGGTGTCTGGGTCCTGGAGTTGAATGTACTTTATTCACTCAATGATGTCTTCTTATGGTACAGTAGCATTTTCTTTCTCCTGTCTTCACACCTGTTACCCTTCACTCTTCAGAGGTTATCTTGGACAGTAATGGGTCAGGTGAGGCAGCTGGACAGCAGCAGCCTTCTCCCTCTTCCGCAACAGCTAAAATGACCACCCCATTTGGAGGTGTAGGAGTGGAAGGGGAGGAGGAGTGGCAGCTGAAGGAGGACCTTATGGGAGCTTTTGAGGGAGCACTGGATGTTGGAGGCAAACGAGGGGACCTGCGAGGCATCCGGGTGCTAAAGAATGACCGTGTCATGGGTTCCCGTGCCGGTGGTGGGCCCTGCTTTGGAAACTGTGAGGATGACGAGGGGGCTGAGTGGGTAAGTGTACATGTTTGTTCTTTTCACAGCACAGAATTATGTTGGAGTAATAATTACCAAACTCTGAGAGATCTGGGCGGGACTGATGTGACTCAACTGAATGTGTAAGTGCCTTTTGTTGTTGTTGTTGTTTATCAGATCACCTTCCAGGTAAAGCGGGTCAGGAAGGCTAAGGTGGAAGGGATGGAAGGGATGGAGAGTGTTGCCAGCTCTGATGACAGCCAGAACGCGGAGTCACTGCCCGGAGGACACTCTGTCTTGGAGATAAGTGGGCCAACTATCCCATCGCCTGGCCCTTCAGGTACCATATACACCACATTATTTACCTACACAAGTATGAACATAGAAATAGCACAGAGGTGCTGGAATTCACCCAACTGAGAGTGATGTCTTTGTGTTTTTTGTGTTTTTGGGCAGGTCGCTGGAGGGACTACACAAGTCTTGGCTGGCCAGGGCCAGAAGAGTGCCAGCGGACACGAAGGGTAGACCTCACCACTGTAGCTAGCACCTGGTTGGCTGTTTCTGCCAAGAACATTGAGTAAGACCCTCACTGTCATCATCATGGTCACATTTTCATTTTATGTTATATTATAACAAATCAGCGCCATAGAGTTATACAAAGGATCCATGCCTGTTATTATATGATTGTATATTTAGTTTAGTTAGCACTGAAACATTGACCATATACACACTGTCAGTTTTAGGAGTAACTGCTCTGTGTTCTCTGTTTAACTCATAGAATGACTGGAAAAAGTTACAGTATGCCTATTCAACAATAATATCTAGAGCTTTAAAATACTTTTTAGAAAGTGTTTTTGTTTATTAAATACCTGTTGATTTTTCAAAGCTGTGATGTTTAGGGCTGGGTATCGAGTTCAATACTTTTTAGGCACCGACCGAATTGCTTCAATACCACCGGTATCAAAAAAATGCCTTGTCTTTCGGTACCAAAGTTCGATACCTAAAGGTTCTTGTAACGCCAATGAGCCAATTAGCATGCAGCATTCTTGATGTGCCCACATCTAAAAGTGATTGTAATTGGCTGTGGTGATGTAAACACTAGCTCACGCCAGTTACGCACAGAAACGTGGCTCGTGGATGTAAAAGACGTGGAGAAAATCAAGTGTGGCTTGATGCAACAGCGCGCGATGCAATATTTGCGACATAAGATAATTGCTGCCAAGAGCGGTGACACGACAAACCTGGCGAAGCTTTTGACTGTGCGTGGAATAAACTTAAGAGCAGAAAGCCGCTCCATTTTTGCTGCAACAAGACAGAGCCTGTGCATTATCGTCTCACCGCCCTGCTGCCACCGAGCTGCTTCAACACGCCCACCGCACGAGCAGCGTTGAGCAGCAGCGTCGCTACAAGCAGCACCGTTACTAGTTTAACGACATTTCTCAGTAGCTTGTTGGCAGCGTCGCTGTTTTCTGAATCAAATCAAAGCTCTTTTATTGACAGAGTAGCGCGGTACATTTTCCCAAGTGTTTCTGAAGGATCAGTTAAGTGACGCCACCGCCGCACACAGACCTGTATGTGCAGCCAGCAGAAGCGCTTCCGTGTGACGGTGACATCACGTACCGATATTTTGACTGATGTCTGCGACTATGCTGCTGATGGATTAAAGACGCGCGGCTGAGTTTCCTTTCTATTGGGATAGTTGTCCACCTCTTCCTCTAGTGAGGAAACTTTGATATGCAGTGGCAGAAACTTGTTTCCATGAGATGCAATGAGAGATTTCTCTCTCTCTCTCTCTCTCTCTCTCTCTCTGAAATGACATTATAAAAACTTAAAGAGGAATAAAAACACAATATAGGCCGATGTTACATTGAAAATATGTCTTGGTTCTGACATACAGCAGCATTTTTCAAAGGAACAATTATTAAAATAAACTATTAATGATAGTATGTTGGGAAAATATACAAATTTTATACCAATAAAATTGGTATCGAAAAAGGTATCGTTCAGGAACCGGTATCGAAGTTGAGGTATCGATACCGGTATCGATATCGAAAATCTTTGAACGATACCCAGCCCTAGTGATGTTCTTTAAAGAGAACAGGAAAACAAAACGAAAAAGAAAACATTGCTGCCTCATTGACATTCTTGCATCACAGTATATCCACAACCAACATTCAGTAAATATTTTTTTTGTCTTTTATGTTTCATTATATATTTTTTTTCTCACTGTCTCTTTTCAGCATCACAGAGCACATAGACTTTGCTACTCCACTCCAGGAGCCAGCTGCTGAACCTTTATGCAACGCCAACCTAGCCGCCAGTATGCACACCCTCGACCACCTGGCAGGGGTGGCCAATCGTGCTGCCATCCACTACACTGGAGAGAGCCAACTGCGTGAGGTAGTCTGCGGCAGAAACCATGGATTACAAGAATTAACATGCGTTCACTTCCCTTTCCATACATACCCAAACAGTAGGAGCCAAAAAATATTGGCATTCCACTAAGAGTGTTGCTTTATAGACAGATGCTATCTCTTATAACAATGACAAACAAGCAGAATGATAGGCATCCTGATTATCAATCAAACATTCTAACATGCCCATGGATATGAATTTTAGTTCTACAGATGTATTTTCAGACATAAAATAGTTTAACAACTGAAGCTAAACACCCAAAACAATCACAGGTAATGTAAAGTACATGCAACAGATATACATCATTTATGCTAAAGGGTTAGTCCTAATGTATTGGAACTCAAGTAAAAAATCCTGGTTATACTCTATAGGAAGAAATTTCATTGTAGTTTAATAATCAGCACAGCCCCACACCTTAGTTAATAGTCTCATGTGTTTCTTCTTATCCTAATCCTCAGGTCCTGCAGAACCTTGGCAAAGATAAGTTCTCCCCTCAGTCCTTTGAGCAGGTGGGCACACGCATTGCTAAAGTACTGGAGAAGGTAAGGGCTCTGCCACAGTTCAAGAGAAGCTTTTGTATTGTTATGAAGTTTCACAATCTTGAATGTACAACAGCAAAGACTTGTCAAATTCTCAAGATAGTGATATTTTCTTTCAGCTTAGAGTCGAGATCTAAATGACTGCTCAGTTTCAGGGCTGCATATATAACAGTACCTAGCCCAATCCTGATGTTATTGAGTCTGATGTCTTACCTGTTGCCCAGATTACATTTGCAGTGAATATTCTGCTCCCTTGCTGTGCATAATTTATTTTAACACTTAACTATAACACTCAATATAACACCAATTTCTAATTTAATTGTACATTTATTCCCTTCCCTAATCCCCCAAACTGCAGAATCAGACATCATGGGTATTATCCAGCATGGCTGCACTGTACTGGAGGGTGAAAGGTCAAGGCAAGAGAGCCATTGACTGCCTGCGACAGGCCCTCAACTATGCTCCCCATCACATGAAGGCAAGTTAGACATCAACTGTTCCCAACACTTAATCTACCTGCTACTTTATATTTAATAAAGGATTGTTTTCAACTTAAAAAATGGATATTCCCCCCCCCCAGGATGTGCCCCTTATCAGCCTGGCCAACATCTTCCAGAATGCTCGGCTATGGGAGGACGCTCTTACAGTCGCCCGTATGGCAGTAGAAATTGCCCCGCACTTTGTAGTGAACCACTTCACCCTCGCCAACGTCTATATAGCAATGGTAATAGCTACAATTAAATGTTCTGTTACTATTTGATGATTATTTGTTTGTGACGTGACCTACTGCTCAGTTTCTAAAGTTTAACCAGGGTAACAGAAAGTCAAGGCATTTGTCAAGCAGTGGTGCAGGTCATGTGTTCTTATGGTGGTTGTTGTGTTTCTTGACAACAGGAGGAGTTTGAGAAAGCCATGCGCTGGTACGAGTCTACTTTGAAACTACAGCCCGAGTTTGCCCCTGCTAAAGATCGCCTAAGAACCATTCAGTGTTACCTGCTCACCAAGAGAGAACGCCGTCAGCCATAAACCACTGAACCAGATTGATCACAGGAGTACCCCGCAATCATGCACACACCAGATAAAGAATACTCAGTCTGAGGACCACAGATACCTTGCACAGAATAAAAGTGCAAGAAACCTCAACACTGTGGTGAAAGGTGAGGAATCAAGATTCGCTTCCAGTAACCTGGGTTATTTTTCTATTTGAGATGTAACTCCCCAAAGAATTAGGTTTGAAACGTTGCAGAGTACAAATGTAGATAATTTTGCCCCACAACTTATCTGACAAATGCAGTAACTCTTGTTATCTAACAATCAAGAAGTTATAACTACCAAACTCATTTTTTTCTAGGTTTGCTTAACTTGCCAAAATGGAAGGGGAATAAAATCGCATAATAGTCAAGTTCCAGTTAATTCTTCTGCAATATGTTTTCAGTCTGTGCTAATTGGAAGAATAGCTTACATTGTCATTATGTCACTGACATTTTAGCACTCTGGTATGAGGAGGTGGCATCTGGGAGGTTCTTAAGGATAATGACATACTACATCCCAGAGATGGCGCCATGTTTTAATGTAACATAATTGGGAATTTGAAATGAAAAATATGGTATACAGTGTTTACTAAAGTCTTTTGCTGGGATGGTAAGAAATGTATCTCTCAACTCCGAGTTTAAAGAAGTTTGAGATGAACAATATACACCCTCACTCTTTCTGCTTCATAAAATGGATGGGAATCTCAGTTTTTGCACTTTTTCTATATCATTCCTATTTATATGGGACCTACAAACTATTTGATTTTGCTCAGAGGTAATTTAAATACAAAAGAATGAAACTGAAATATGCTATTACGTTTGCTTCTTAACTTATGGAAATCATAAGGCAGAAACAGGATTTGCCATTGACCATCTATAAGAAAACTCTTAACGTGGAATCTGTATTAAAAGTACAGTATTAAAGGCAGTGTGTGGATTTCATTTTTTTTTTCTGCGTCAGTTCTTTGTCTCTCTGGAAAATAAAGTGTTTGCACATCTTGAAGTTTAAATTAAACTTTAGAAGTCATAGCATTTCACCATTAACACTTTACAGCCACACTATATGAATCCTCAATTGGAAGCCGCTGCTTAAAGATGACTGCAAACTTCTCCTTGAAAACCTTTTAAAAACGACCTATTGGTGGCACTGTCCGACCTTTTTAGTCACACTCCTTTTACAGTCTCCCTCTTTCTGTATGATCGCCAAAACTGTAGGTTGCACTGCTTATGACTGCAGTGAAGTGGAGCCTACAGACAATGAGTGCACATTACTAAAGCCATCCAGCATTTGTGTTGACAGGTTCATTAAAAACTCTAAATGCATTATTACACTATAGTAGTTCAGCCTAATTTATACTATATTTGGGGAATCTGAACAGACTTGAAGGTGTGAAATACCCCTTTGGAACAATCTGCTTCACCTTTCAACAGATTAGAAAATTTACTTTATTAAATTTACTATATTAATTCTATCAAATTCTTGTTTAAAAGGCAACCCCCCCCCCATCATTGCATTCTGTTTAAAGTAATTTTATAACTTATTGTTAAGGCTGTTGATCTGTAGTTGCTGTCAGAAGAAAATTAACTATAACTTAAAACTTTGGAAGCTTTGTTTTTCAACCATAAACATGCAAAGTGATAATTAGTTAATAGCACTTTACAAAAAAATGCTTTACTTATAGACAATCTGTAAAGCAATGAATGAAATTTAAATTTGGCAGTTCAAAGCTGTTTATTTGAATATTATGTTGTAGAAGCAGTGTCAACCATCTTAGAATACAGATGGAACAGAGTGTCCATTCACATGAAATATGCATCCACATAGTATCCTTGTGAATTGCCTTTTTTCCCTTTAAAATGCAAGAACTAAAAATGGCACAAGCACAGAGCAAGCTGCTATTTTTAGAATCCTGTGAAGGAACAAGATGGTTGCAGAGGAGCTGAAGTGTATGCAGACTCCTATAAATACAAGCACAACAACACATGAGAGAGCAAATTTGCAGCTACACATTTCCCGCCCTTCTTCAGCTTCTGTACCACTGAGGACAAACAGCGTGCTGCATTGCTAATGGACATTATTTATTGTTAGCCCCCTTGTCTATTCCTGTGGAGCTGAATCCAGTCCCCTCTCTGTTTTGGAATGTTTCTCAATGAATAATTGACTGAAGTGGTATTTTTGACCAGCCCTGTCTTGGGTGCAGTTTATAAATAGCTCATGTGCAGCAAAGCGTGCATGGATTTGTCAGGGGCGTTAGGCCTGGGAGTAGGAGCCCTGTTATGTAATAGGCATGTGAGTTGGCACACCACAGAGAGATTGCATTGAATGGGTGTGTGTGTGATGCTCTGTACCCATTGAGTGATTTCAGAGGGATAGTATATTCACTGGGAGTCCTTTGTGAAGTCTGCTGCAGCTGAGGCAGCTAATTGTATTATTGCATTAGCAAAACTTACTGCACCTTTTGTTCATGTAAATAATGCACTTTATTTAATTCACATGTTTTTATAGGTTAGCAGTAGAGTATGCTCATCCATGTTTTATATTGATTAAACATTTTTGTCTTGACAAACTAAGCAAATCCACATTCATGTTAGCAATAGGTGGATTTTGAAAAAGAACTTAAATGATTTTTTGCTCAATACCCTTTTTACCTATCGATTTACACTATCGATTTATTTGCCAGTCAAACCTGCCGCTAAATACTATAGATGCTAAACTTTTGATGCCCATTTCTGCGTTGAAATTTGTTATTGCACCTCACAGTGTGTAGATATATTTGGCTCAACACTGCCGAATATAGTAACACTGAATGGATGTTGCTGCAAGATATTACATAATAATAGTGAATTTCCTACTTGAAAGGAGAGCCTATTTTAAAGACACAGCAACTAAGAATGGTTTGTGATTTGAAGACACAGAAAGAAAGTCAGTTTATTTGAAACAAGCTGATGAATCATTCTGCAAATTTGCAAACATTTGCATGTGTTGATGTATTATCACCTTATGTTAGATGGCCAAGTTTCAGTTACTGCAGCAGAGTAATAATACTGGACTTCATTTCAGAGAGGACATGTAAGACATAGTGAATTTATTACATTTTATTGCTCCAACAAATGAGACAGAAAAAAACAATCACACATTACATGCTGAATATAAAATAACCAATAATAAAACAAGAAAGTCAATACAACATATTTATTACATTAACTAGCTGTTGGCTTTATCGGCATGTAATGTATACATATTATTTTACGTGTAAACACATTAAGTCTGCACACAGTATTTACAAACCACAGTAAAACAACATACATTTTTATGAACAGAATAAATGGACAGTTTCTTGCAATTTCTACTCTATCCATCTATGCATCCACTGAAGTCCATACCACGAAGTAGAATACTAGTGTGGCAGCAAATTGTCGTCACCATTTGCCCTGTATGTTTTGGCTGGAATTCATCTAAATACAGCACTAGTTCATTAGATATTCATAGAGCATGTATTGTATGTTGTGCTAGGCTCTATCCATAAGGGATCTACTGGCTGTTTCTTTCCAGTTCAGTGTAATAAAGATGTATTGGCCCTGTGGGAACAATAGTTTTTGCTTCCATTAACAGCAAAGTCCCTTCATCTAGTGTACCCACACTCTTTACTCTTGCTGTTCTTGCAGTCTGAATCAGTTTGGCTCTCTGGTTGATTACTGTATGTGACTCTGTGTTTCACCTAAGGTAGATAATGCATTACAGATATCTTCTGCAGCTGTAAGAGTTGTCTCTATCTTAAATCCAATTAGAATGCACTCCTGGCTGTGCCTCTCTGTTGCTTTGGTACCATGGACAGCTCCAAAGTAATGCCACTACACTTTGACGCTTTACTACTGAAATTAAAGACTTGTTCAGATAGGTGACCAAAAAAACCAACTTAAAGTGTCTTAGAAAGACATTGGGTGACCACAGGTTTCCAGAACAGCTTTCAGTGCACTTTGATGTTAACGTCTCTGTAGTTCTGCTTGAAGAAATGAACACCGTTATACCAAAAGATATTCCCTTATTTAAGGTTTTGTTGATGGTGGCAGAGAGCACTGTGTAAAACTCAAAACTCTCCCATATGTGTTCAGTTGAGTTAAGATCTGGTGACCAAAAGGACCATAGCATGTAATCTACATGATTTTCCTAATCATCAAAAACATTTCTTGGATTGTCATTGTGGAGCAGATCTTTCTCATCAGGTTTTGCTTTTAATCTGTTTACATAGCACATCTCACATCTGCTCTTACACATTCCTATAAGTTGGACTAGATGCACATGTGTAGTGTGTTTGGTTAGCCTAGAAAGTGTACTGTGTAAATTGTCTTTTTTTGTAAATCTGAGGTGTTTGTGGCCTAGTCCAGCAGTGAACCAAGTTATTAAAGTCCAGGCTGCACAGTCTGGGCCTGATCCATCTTTGACAGTCCACTGCCTTCCATGAATTACTTACATGATGCCAGAGAGGAAAAACAGGACGGAATGACTTGCTACTAAATAAGCAACCTTAAAATTCCTGAGACTGCCTCTCCCTCAAGAAAATATCACCCGATTTACCTGGTATGCATTTATAATACACATCACATCAAGGATCCCACTAGTGTGCTTGATGTGTCTGACATGTCTGTATTATGTTTTACAAACAGGCCTGATTATTTATTTTAAAAAGAAATAAATTATAAAATATCAATATGAAAAATATGAATAAGAATTAAAAAATATAAAATGTCAGCGTGCACCAATGGTTATTATTACTAAACATAACAATGGTACACATTTTTAATCTCCTGTAATTGTAATGCTACGGAAATCCTACAGGTTGCAGACAGAGTCTCATTCTTAAACAGATACATTGACAAATGCAAAAGAAAATCTCATCATCTGACGAAATTATAGTTGTATTTTTGTTCTGAGAAACCAGATACAGCCCGCTTTTTCGCCTGGAAGCTGTCCTGTGTTTATGCTCTGCCTCTCGTACAGTAGTAGGCTACCCTGAGCAGAGAAACCCGCAGCGCCAGGCATGTTGAGTATGGGAGTTAAAAATAGCATCATCGGTCGGCCAAGCGCCGCTCCGTTACTACGCGTTTCAGCATTCTGCCCTGTGCAGGGGGAGTCTGCAGGACTGAGACCGCGGCAGCTTGTAATGTGCCTTCCACCTTTCTGTGTAGCTCTGCATCATCACTTCAGGGCCACGTTTGGGTCTACTGGATGGTAAACCCAACCTGGAGTCATTAAGCCACCATATGCTTTAAAATAAGACCAAATGTATAAGGAAACCGTAAAATGAAAGCCTTTATCAGACGTTTGGTGTTGGTTTGTCACATGATGACCAATGGAGCTCACAGCTTACTCACCATTTTATTTGTGTGTAGTAGGCTCCTCCTTTGCTCCCAATGAAACAGAGGTTTGACTACAGCAAGCAAACAATGGCCTTTCCAGTTTGGAGGAGGAGGGGGCTGCGCCTTTCTTAGCCTATCGTCTGCTATTGTACATTTTCAGCGGATGTTTCATTGGACCTTCGCTTGTTTTTAGGCACAGTTTAGGCAACGGAGGCTCCTGCTTCCACCTTCAAAGTGGGAGATTCTCCACCTGACGTCAATAGTGACTGGCGCATCCTCCAGGAGAAAGAATTTTATTATACCTTTATTTTGTTGTTATATATAAAACAGGTTGCGCACAATGATGTGCCAGTGAGCCTCTGAATTATGGGTTATGGATTATGGATTTGTGTGAGCATTTTAGTCACAATTTTCTAATTTGATAGATGTGTGTGTGTGTGCGTGCGTGCGTGCGTGTGCGTAAAGCCACCGTGCTTTCAGTAGCAAATCATGAATTAATAAAAGCCAAATTCTGCACACTTCAATGATTCCGTTTAAATCCGGGCGTGCAGTTTTCCACAGGATCACTATTAGGGAGATACTACCGTGCACGCGCATTTATCGTGCAGGGAGGGAGAAGCGGGAGCTCGCGCCAGTTCTCAAACGCTGCACGCTCGAAATTCCTCCAAGGAACCTCTGCGAGCTTTTCTTTTTTCATCACGCGCGAGCTAAAAATAGAAACGGGGTTGGATCGTGATCCAGAAATAGATAGGGGGCATCACTCCTATAAAAGGCACACCATTCAAGAGTACCGTGTGTGCACAGTTTGAAGAATCAAAAAGCCAGAGCGTATTTTATGGAGAAACTGGGTTTTTTGTGGTACTTTTCGCGTTTTTAAAGGAGGCTCCGCTGCTATGGTGAGTTGTGTAAACCTTTCTCTAGCTGCACCTTTTCTTTTTTTCTCAAGGCTTTGCTGTGTATGTATGTATGTATGTATTTTTTTATTCACACCACTGCAAACGCAGGGTAGAAGCAAATTTGATCGATTAAGACAAGAAAGTAACGCGATGCCAGTATTTTGTGTGGATTTCTGCAAATTTTTCACCATGCTTGAAGGGATATCAAACCAGCCTGTGCTCAGAGCTACACAGGAATCACCCCCAGTTATGATTAAAAAGGGTGGATGTGTCTTTTGTCGGTTTACTGTAGTTGATATCATCATTAATATACCATTGTTTCTTAGTTCATGATGTACTTTATTAGCCCGAGATGTTTGGATTCTTTTGGAGTTGAAGATGTTTTCAGAGTGAGTGGGGGAGCTGTCCTCTGGTTGTGGTGCTGAAGTATATTTAATACTGGGTTTCTTCTTTTACCCGGGGTGTCATTACAATACCACTGTTGGCATTTCTGATAAGTTTCATGCACCACATTTCACATATAAGGCTTTAGGCTTTTAGGGTATTTTGTTCTCGATGCTTGCTCTGCTAATGTTTAACCATTTAAAACGTGCAGAGCTCCATCATCGCCTCAGATTTCGGTGATTTTCCATGCAGAAGCTGAAGGGCGAGAAGCACAAGCGGCTCGCCGCCTCGGATACTACACTACCTTTACAATTTGATGCCTGTTTGCAGATATTTTTTTTCCTTTTGTGCGCGACGAGTCTCGAGTCGTGACTGCTAAAAGTGAGTAAGGCGCGTGCTGCGTCAGTGGCGTCTGGCTCCGGTGCGCTCGAGACAGATGGGGGGAATCGTGACCGGCTGGGAGACGCGTCCACCAATGGAAGGCTGGACGGCCCAATGAAAACGGAGTGAGGGTGGGGCCCCTGTTTCGGCAGCTGGAGATTTGGAGCCAAATTAACTCTTTGCAAAAACATTACTATTAATGAAACCGAATACACTAATCGTTCTCAACTAGGTTTTTTCACTGTAAAAATGAGCCACTAATAGGAAACCACACATTGGATCAAGATGTCGTCTGGAGTATTTCCATCTGAAAACACTCAGTTGCTGATTATTGTTTGGTTTAATATCGGACTATGTCCATAGTGAATGTTGGGGCAAGTAATGAAAGTATCAGGTGCTTTGGCCTCCTGCTTAGGTGCTCTTTTCCTCTGCATCGCTATTGGTAGAGGACGATTTGTCCTGTCCAATGAAATCGCGGCCATCCCTCTGCTGCGTGTTAAAGTCTATCACGGCAATGAGATGCCGCCTTTCCTCGTCGCCGCTCTTTTTAATACCAAGGCTGCGTGTTGCTGCACAGCAATGCCAATCCAGTGGGTTTCAGTTTGGGTAGCTACATCTTCGGCGGATGATAAACCAAATAACCGAGCCGTTTGTGCATTGATTCATCAATGCACTAGGTGTTTGATCTGAAAACACTTTGAGGATGAAGACCCCGAGGGGTGGACTGGAGTGGATGTGGATTTGGGAGCTGTGGCAGTTGTCCGTCACGAATCTTTTTGCGGTCTGGGCTTGCTGTGCATACATGAATCTGGGAAGCCCTTACCCCAAAAAGCATTTGTGGAGGATACGAACGTCGTTCATGTTGTGTGGACTAAGAAGTCACAGTGATGCTGTCAAGACAGGCTCAGTGGTTTGTTGTAACACCGAAGTCTGGACTCTAAGTGTAGTCAGCAAGTGTGACCCATGCTGTCAACACACAGATGACAGAGTGCTCAGTTGTAATAGCATGATGTTACCCATTTAAATTGATTAAAGTACGAATCACTTGCCTCCCCAGCTGTGATACATCATGAAGAGTATTGTGTTGCACCTTCAGACACACTACACCATCTAAAATCTAATACAGCAGGGTTCACTTATTCAGCAGTCCTTGGATTGTTTGGTGTTATGCTTGTGATGTGCCTAATTATGCAAGTTTTTTATTGTGCTATAAATAAATACGTTTGAAATAAGAACAGATGTGGATAATTTTTAATAAACATGCGTTATTATAAACATCTAAATAGTTATTATTGTTTAATTATTCTGCATCAGAATTACATCATTGTCATAACTGCCTCTCTGAACATAATGCCTTCTTATCTACTGAATACTTTTTATATCTCCAAAGATCTTCAAAATGCAGCAATTTTGTTGTTTACGTGAGCAGATGAAAATGCAGACATGTTCAATAGTAGAAGCTTTTTTATTTTAGCAACGTGTTATTTGGATTCTTTTAGTTTTGCTGACTAAACATCTGGGATGTAGAGTGAATGTTGGACAGGCAGCTGTCAGGGAGAAGAAGATGAATCAGCTGTGTGGATTTGGTTTCAGTAATATATATGGAAAGAGTCATTAAGGCATTTATTCAAACGTCACAGATTATTTCCAAGTTAAATCTATTTTAAATCAAGATTTCTAAGCATTTATGTCTTTTGCGTAGATGTCAAATAGAAAATGATATACTACAAATCATTTAACCACTGGAAAAACCTTAAATCACTTAAGTCAGTTTAGAAACCTTAAGTGCTTTCTTTTTCAAATACACCTTTTTTCAATTTCTTGCTTATGCTTTTGTGAACCTAATCAACAGTCAACAAAATGCAAGTTGGAAAGTGCCAGAAGCTATATATTCACAACATACAATATATGGATGTTCTTTATGTATTTAGGGTTGTGCTGCATTTTTTTCTAATTTGTATTTAGCACAGTTTCCCTTTACACTCGCCATGTACCAGTGTATACAGCTTTCACATCAGTTTTCCTTCTAAAGCAGCAGCTACGCAAGAAAACAACAGTTCAATGTGTAATGATACCATGATAACATAGTTGCTTCTGCTTTCTCATATTATTATTATTATTATTTTTTTTTACTTTTTTGGTTTATGCCTTTTGAACTCACAGGTTTTCTGCACACACTACGCTGGGACACAGCAGCAATGACAAAACCTCAGCGAGGACAGCAGGTGGAATCTACATTGTGAGGGTAAAAAACTATAAAAGGGAAGTAAACATCATACTCATCTTGTGTGTCAGTCTGATTGCCGTTTGGTCAAAATCTCTACACAGTTGTTAGGTCTTCAGATTATTATTATTATTATTATTATTATTATTATTATTATTATTATTATTATTATTATTATTATTATGTTGTTGTTGTTGTTGTTGTTGTTAATATAGATTAGTTGACCTAAACATCCTTCATGAAGCCTGAGGTAATGAGTAATACTTACTTCTAATGTCTTTAAATAAAGTGATCTTTAAGTTTCACCTTTGGTTTTACAAACGTGCCTTGTGGTAATCGGACATGAATGACTGAACCTTTTAAATGTACACAGTGAAATGTTTTAATGTGAGTCCAAAGGTCTCACACATGCACATGAGCAAGTAGTGAACCCTCCTCAGCTCTAGTGAAGCAGTCCAGCAGCTCACAAAGTAGGGAGCTCCTGCGAGGCAGAGTGAATATGTGTTTAAGCCTCCTACTCTGTGCAGTTTCCCATCCAGACCATCTTTTAAATCGGCTCACCTGCTTAAAGGTAGAGTAATAACAATCACACTAAAGTGAGAATACACACACATGGTCATAAGACAGTCTGTTGTAGTTTTGTGAGGCGTGAGGTTGGTGTCACTAACAGTATAAAAAGACAGAAATATACTATGGTATCTGAAGTATAACAGAACCAGACTGAAAATATTTTTAGTATGTCTTTAACCACTACTATTACTATTTTAGAGAGATCAAAGAAGCACTATAGTGATATGTTCTGTAAATGTGCAGAGTTTAGATTTAGGGATTAATTGTGTGAGTGTCTGTGTTTTTTATTTTTGGAGGGTCACATCTAATGTTTCATTGTAGACATATTTGCCCTCGTAGTGTAAGTCAGAAAGTGATTTGGGATTTTAAATTAGTTTTTGTATTTTCATTAGTCTGTGATGATCCTTACCACTACAATTTGCTCTTTGTGCTTGGGAATGGACAAACACTTTACATAAAACTCAACAAAGACACATTATGCAGAAACAATTTTCCTAAATGTACCAGGATATGCCATGTTCTGGTTGTTCTTTGACTTTGTTTGTCCTTTATTTAATTTCTTCTGCTGTGACAGTAGTATCACTGTTAAGTTATGGCAGTGAGCACATTTAAGTCTTTATCTGAAAGGCGAGACACAGAAAGAGTAGTGTATATGGAGTTAATGTGTTTCCATCTTATGTTGTTACTTTTATGGATGTGTATGTGTGTGTGTGTGTGTGTGTGTGTGTGTGTATAGTCTTTACATTTATTTGTAGAATTCAATATTTCTACACCCTGACTATTCAGTCTGTATGGTGAATTTGTTGACATCTTACAGACAATAATGCACAAATATCATCAAGCACCTGCAAGTCACACTTTCTGTTCCTGAAAATGTATTAGGCAGAATGTTTTTATCAAGTATTATGTAGAAGACACTGATTAAATGGAAAACTGCTGCCATATCTTCTCATGCTCTGTGTGTCAAGAAAATATCTTGAACTGGAAAATAAATGAGATACACATGAACTGTTAAGGCTTCAAAAGCAAATTTATTAAAACGTGGAACTCCTTTGAATATGCAATGAAGCTCAATTCCCCATTTGCCCCTGAATAATTGATCTTAGGTCTTTTTCTCAATTTAACAACAGATGACAAAGAGGGACGAGACACAGAGAGGAAGATGTATGCTTTAAGTCAATGTGCATCCCCCAGATGTAGGAGTGTGTGTGTGTGTGTGTTGTGTGTGTGTGTGTGTGTGTACACTTTTATTTCCTGTCTTCATGTCTCACTATTTGTTCAAAATGAATTTAATGTATTTTTTTTACATTTGATCTCATTCTGTCTTCTTTTGTCATGTATGTTCTCTTTTTTGGACAAAAATATCATAATGTCAGTGGAGTCATTGAAAAACATACATTAGCAGATTTTAATCTCATATTCATATTCCAAGAATGACTGTGCTCAAGTCACCTTTATTTGCTAATTATGATTTGAATTCCAGTTGAACTGTATGCTGTTAACTGTCTGTGTTTTGTTTCAATGGCAATGATGATAACCATTTTTATAAAACAGAATAAAAGCAGTGAAAAATCTTCTATCATGTGCCCTTATTGACTTTGCATGTGATGTTTTTAATAAAAAACACGCATAGCATTTGTGCCATGTTTTTAAAAACTTCTAATCAGTGTGTACCTTTTATGATGCATTGCTGTAAAGTAACACAAAGAAATAAATACAAATAAAAGCCTGTGAAGATGGTGTACTGTGTTTTTTTGTTGAATCTAACACATGTAGAAAAGATGCCAAATAGTGTCAACAAAGCAAAGATTAATATCTCCACATGCACATATACATATATTATTTTCAAAAATTGCTTGACGAATGTGGTATTCTTCATGTATGTGCATATGTGTTTTATCCAATAACAGACTTGATTTGATTGTTATCAGTGTACACAGTTGTAAATCTCTTCAAAAATGAACAAAAACAGTAAAATCATGATTTGGAGCTGTCCGTAAAACAACGTAGTGCTGAAATACTGGGCCTTTTGCATCATGTTAAAATATGTCCTTTTTGGCATTTATATTCACCAACTGTTTTGTCAAAGTCACAAGTCAACTTCTCTCTTGATCGTTTATTAATGACACATGTTACAGTTTTAACTCTCACTCTACATCCACCTCATTCACACTCACTTACACGTGGACATCAGACCCACTGTACTTGCCAGCAGGCTCCACTGGTCATGATCAGCAGCTGGTCCATTTATGCCCGAGATTACCCTTTAATCTAAATTTCATTCAGGTTCCTTTGAAAGCTTAGAGCCAACAGTTTAGACTCCTGTTTACCATTGCTGCATTTCTATTTTTAGATGCAATGCTCTTATGTAACGCTCACTCTCACATTATGGACCACTGCTGTCTGCTCCACTTGGCTAAATTGTGTACTCCTGTGTGTGTGTGTGTGTGTGTGTGTGTGTGTGTGTGTCTGTACTGAGTTAGATTCAATTAAATCTCGTAACTTCTATAAAGTAAAAGAAATTCAAAGAAAGGAGGCACCAGCATGCATTTAAGACTAAGCAATTATCACACATGTAGTTGGGAAAACCATAAAATCAATCAAGAAAAATATCAACTTCAAGAAAAATTATGGATGAGGCTGTGTACTTTTTTATGTCCTCCAGTTGGACATCTTTGTTGAAATACACTCAATAATTCTTACATATTCTAAGGGTGAATATGGTGTAAATCCCAAGAGTGTGTTGTGTAAATGGATTTCTCATGATACTGTAAATGAGCCATATCTACACTTTATACAATATTTCAATAAATGTTGCAACTTATTCTGCCAGTTTTCATTGGATCAAATGCAGAATCCACAAAAACACACTAGGGGTGTAAAATCAGACATTACACTGACGTAGAAAACACTCTATAGTAACACTCCACAGTAATAGAACACTTAGTTTGAAAAGATAATGTCCACAACCATGAACTGCACAAATTTCATCTGCACAAATTTCATACTAGATTTTTGTTGTTGCATTTTAAATTAAAGTATTTCAGCTATTCAAAAAAAAACAACATGAAAAAAAAATAAAACAAATAACAGCTCGTGTAAAACATCTGAAATCTGCTCAGATCACTGTGATCAATAACATAGCAATCAATACACCATCAATGAACATTGATGAACAAGTGAACAAGTATTATTTTGTTCAGCCAGCGTGTGTAATATTACATAATACTACAAAATACTGTGTTTAGTCTTAAACTGAAAAAATATGAGAACATCTAAAACAACTTTTTAACACAAAGACTCAAGCATTTGTCCCAGAGGGTTTCAAACACAGCCTGCAGGTTTGGCATAACTTAATAGACAGGCCTACAACTCATGATGCATGGACAATGACATACCTACTGTAAAATAGGAGTAGTGATACAGTTCACTGCTAATTTCCTGAATACATAAACAGTAAAAATATCTAGGTAAAAGAACACTTTCAAATCAAATTGAAATCGTTGGACACTTAAAATGTATGAAAATGTATGTGAAACTATTTCAAAAATGAAGAAAAGATAACAAGAGGAATGATAGACAGTGGACTGTCATTTGTGAAAATATATTTTGCAGATTTTTTACGTGATAAAGGCAAAGCAGAAAGATAGGAAATGAGAGATAGAATTAAGAATAAATACAGCTGCAGAGGTTGTGGGATGAAGAGTCAGATATATAAGATTAAAAATTAATTGGTAAATGTAAAAGCATAATATAACATTTTCTGATTTATAACATTATACTGGATATACAAAAATCACTGTAAAACCTTGCAGGGCAAAACTGCATGACTGTGAAACAGTATTTTATCATAAGTGAAACACAGCTAACCTATTACAGAAGGAGTTTGAAGAAAAACGTTGTAAGAAAAGCTAAAATGGTAAAACAACGCGACAGGTTATGGAAATACTATATTAATACATTTTACAAAATGCGGGACTTATGACTAGAAGAGACATGGATAGACCGTAGTATACCAACAGGTGGTAGTAATGCTCTAAATATGTTGCTATCTAAAACTGAAGAAGAAGAACAGGGGCCAATCACGAACAGCCAAGAGTTGATGCGGAAAAGTCCAATACGGAAGCAACATCCTAAGTCCTTTTTTTGTGGCATGCATTTGAACTTTGATCGCTTCTTATTACATTAATAGCAAATAAGTCCAGGTGTTAGTATTATCAGAGAATACAGACAGCGTGTGTGTTGTGCTGCAGGTATGTCGTCCAGTGCAGAAGCAGTGTTGCGGGCCGTGGAGACGCCGCTGTTCTGTCTCGGTGCTCTGACCGCGGCCTGGCTCTCCGTGTGCTTCGTGTGCCGGCTGCTGTCCGGATTCAGGGTGTGGGTGCTGGGCAACGGACGGCTCGTGTCACCCACCGCACTGGGAAAGTGGGCAGGTGAGGGTAATAAACGTTACTGAGTTAAATGAAGGTGATCTGTGCCATTCAAGTTTTAGTTTTTTATACAACTGTGCAAACATAATTTGCAATCAGTGTATTTCCACTGATACAACAAAATGAACAAATGAACAAAATACTATACAGGACAAAAATGTTAGTCAATTGAGTTATTGTTCAGATAGGTGGTGGTTCAGATCAACTTAAACCAGAACTTGAAGAAAACAAAGTTTCTTTTGTAAAGTTACTTGTAAAACAAAGGAAAATGTCTCTGGCATTGTGGTTTTTAATCAGCATTTCTTTATCTTAAACGTGAATCACAAGCTGCCACAATGTAAGAGATAAAAAGAAATAGTTTCTGACTCTAATCCACACAACTCCCAATTTCAAAGGAACTTCTCTACCTTCTTTGTTTGTGTTCACTATTTAGTCACATCTTCTGTCTTTTACCATACCGATTATTTATAGTCAGATATTTCTTAAATGTAGCTTGACACATTTTGTATTACTATGAAAGATTTAATGTCTAAACATCAAGCTTTAAAAGTCACTGTTCACTGACCTCTTCTGGCTGAAAGTTAAAGTGTTTTGCATCTTTGATCACATTCAAATCATATTTATAGGTGACAAATACAACAGCTAAGCTTTTAATAACCTCACATTAGTCTCCAGTCCATAATACAAAGCAAAAGCCAACAGCATCTTTGCATTAACTGGCTTTTAAACAGAGCATTTAACTTTAGTCTTTGTCACATCACATGGTATTAGATGTTCCAATATTTCCTGCAAGCCTTAGACCAACCTGTCTGAGGAACAACATAATAAACACTTGCTGCTTATATTATCTATATCCATAATTACCATTTACAGTCTTTCTGTATTTTGTGAATGGGAAGGACAAAAAATTAGAAACATCTTTCAATATTATTATAGTAATATTATTATAGTAGTCCAGTACAAAGCCACCCTTAACTAGGCTATGACCTCAAAATTAATATATAGCTGAATTTATTTTTTAATTTCTGACAATGTAAAAAAACCCTGAATAGTATTAACTTTGTAACTAGAACTTCTGGCAGAGCTATTGTATTGAATTTGCATTAGATTGTACAGGTGTTTTTAATAAAATGGTCACTATATGCTTCTTGTTTCATCATGAACAGCCAGTGCAATACAGTGCTGTTGCTTTGTATCATCTCTGTCTTGCACAAAATGTTTTCCCAACTGTTTAATGGTTGACACTGGTGATTGGGAAGTCTCCAGCCTTCTGATATTGCTTCACCTCATACTTGTTACATGTTCTGACTACTTTTTCACAGCAACAGCAGACTACTATGTACTACTGTGGTACGTTTCACATGAATTAAAGAATGGGCAGGGAATGATCATCCTTTTTGTCATGGGTTGTTAACTGTAGTAAATCTTGTGATTGGATTACTGCTCAAGGGGATTATCAAATCAGAGTGAATACTGTCCATCTGTCCAGCCTGCTCACTGACTGAACCTTGAAGTTTGAACAGACTGCTGGGATTTGTTAATGTTGGCGAGTCTGGTGTTCAAGGTTCACACACCATAGTAAAAAAAAAAAGAAAAGATAAAAGAATTAGATAAAAGATTAAAAGTTTTAAGAATAATGATCCATATAAGAATTCCAGAAATCATACAAAGAAAATAGAATTAGCAAAACCCCTTTTACATAAAGTTATATTACATTAAGTCATGCTTTGTCAGTGAAAATACAGAAATAACGAAAATGCTTGTTAATAGTCAGTTTTTTTGGGTATATGTTTCAAATTAGTTTATGTATGTATTTATCTTTACTTAAGTATTTTATCTTTTTTTAAATCAGAGTTTATATTTCCAACTAAACTTTTGAGCAGTCTTTTTCAACCTGTGCCCTGACAGTCACATCAGTCTGCTAGAGAAACCCAAATGTTTTGAGAATCCGAGCTGAAGTTGCCTTTGATCTTTTTGTGTGCAGCTAAAAATGGAAACGCATCAGACAGGTTTTAATTCTTGGATTACGCATGCAAAATGATTCAGAATATCCAATGAGGCAAAGGAGCTTGTTTGCCTCAGCTGCTGCTTTCATTCACAAACTTTGTCTCGGTGAAGTGGACTTGATTGAGAGCATGGCCTGATTATGTAACTGGACCAGAGCCATTCATAAATGAGACGCAGGATCCTCAGGATTCTGGTTCACTGGTACTCTCATCTCCCTTTTTTTGAGCGTATGTGTACGTGAGAGAGAGAGAGACACAGAGTGAGTGAGAGAAAGTCTGTAGCAGTATTACAGAGAACCATTGTAGTGCTACCCGAATCAAATGGCGTCTTGCTCTCTGAGAAATTGCTTCAGTTATTAATAATACAGCTGCCTGTTTATACTGTAATAATAAGGCAGCTGGTTTATAAATAAAATTCATAAGACATTAACATGTATCAAAAAAGAAAGTGGTTGTATGATGACATATATCCACCTGCTTTCTGATGTAAATTTGCAGTCCATTTTTAAACCCTCTAACATAAACAATACAGATATGTACAAACTCTAATCAGATTTCTTTAGCGACATTCTTTTTTTATGTAGATGACAATATATTAATAAACATAATGACACTTAAAAAGATAAGTTGTACATATGCAAAACTTTGAATGATTGGCACTAGGGTTCTCCTTTTTAAATGTACTACATACTACATATACCACATCACTTAATGAATACAAGCCTATTAGTGGTACATATAGCATCTCTCTACCTTGTCTGGGCTTGACCATACTGTATGGACATATTTCAATTATTTCATTTGTTATAATAACAGTCGTTGTTGTCATTGGCAGATAGATACAATAGTACAGATAGATACAATAGTACATTTTATTTAGATTAGATTTATTTAGATTAGATTGTTCTAGTACTGCTTGGTGCAATGTTATATTAAGTTATGGTTTGATTCTTTTTTCATTAGGGTTTGAAAATGATTATATAATCGGTTCATCTGTGATCAGTTATGATGTAGTATAAAATTACACAAAACATACCCTGTATAATGTAAAATAGAGGAGAGAAGCAGCAAATTATCACAAGCTGGTGCCAGGTAACTTTTGAAATTGGATTATAACAAATAATTGATTATCAAAATAGCTGTTGATTAATTATCTGGGTTCTCAATTATGTCGCTGTTCTGATGATGAAATGTGTTTGACTAACATAGATGCACTAATCTTGCCAGCATAGCTTTGCTCACAGGCCAAAAAAATTATAAATGTATGTTCACACATGCCCATACATAGATTGCCATTATTGGTAGAATAAACTAAACATGTCTTCTATCAATTATTTCTGCATGCAATGGTTTGTTGCAAATACATGTACTGTGACTCCCTAGTGGAAAGAAAGCGAGTCTAGAAGTAGGGCAAGACTTTGGCTTGTATTGTCACAAATATTGAACAATTCTCATTATGTCTTCTTCATGCACAAGATGTAAAACAGTGATTTATTCTCAGTCCTTTAATTATGTTCAATAATAAAATGATGTTGGCTATCAAACCCAACACCCAAATTGTGACACATAGTAGCACTATAATCAGAACACCTAGCCAGTCTAACCTACATTTGAAGAACACAGCAGTCCCTAAAATAGATCTTGTTTTATTTGACTGAAGGGAACATGCACTCAGCTGTAAAAGCTTTTTTTCTGTTCCGACTGCAAAACAGTTCATTCTTAAAACAACTAAAAATAACTCGGCCTATGTTTTCCTCATCATTGCCTGCAGACTCTCCATCACTCTCCCCTCCTCTTCTCTGCTATTTTTAGTTGCCCCCAGGATCCCCCATGTTCGTGTTTGTCATTTTCTCTCCTCTTTCCTCCCCCCACTCCCTTCTGTTTGGCTCTGCTGCAGCCCTAGAGGACGCTTGGCACCTCAGCATCATCTGTACTCAGGAAGATCACACAAAGGGGAGATGGGTAAAGCAAAGGGTAGATAGAGAGATCAGTAAGAGAACGAATGAATAGTATTTTCAAAATAACAAAATATTTGCTTAAAAATAATCTATTATCTCTGCAGGGAGATTTGTATTAGGCATTGCTGCAACAGCACAAACATTTCATGAAAACATCAATGATCAGGTGTTAGTGAGTAGTCATGATAAAAATGTTAATCATGATATAAACAATGTACAATAAATGCATATAATTCTTAAATGAAGAAACATACTATGTAGTAAAAAACTTTAATTTAATTAAACAATGCACTAAGCCAATTTGACAGATCGGTATAAATGCGATTACTGACCTTTTTTAAGCAGATCATGTATTGGCCATGATGTGACCAGTTCAAATTAAAATAGTTTCTTCATCACTGTCGTCAGTCACTGTTTTATGCTATGCCACAATGGATGAATCTTTAGTATAAAACAGGACCTGACAGCAGATCACAAATAACCAAAATAATGACAAACCATGATAAAAATATTTATTGTTAATAGTATTTTAATCTTTAGTTGACCAAGGCTGGTCTCAGACAAAGTACAGAAGTTTGTTTTTAATCGAGATTGCACTTACTTTGGTGCTCCTTGCTTGTAGTATTTAATGAGTCCAAGAGTCTAAAAAACCCGTGAGTAGACCCTAGAGGCTGCATTGCTCAGTGCACCCAGCCAGTCTGATGTGGTGTGACCTAACCAACCTACCGATATTCTCATCTTAAGTGTACTTCAATCTCACAAGTAGGTCTAAACTACAATGCAACAAATAATATAAAATAAGAACAGGATAGTAATCACGCAATTGATACCTAAAAACACAAGATAAAGAACAATGCATTAGTTTACACAAGGATGCTCTATAAGATGGGCTTTCCAGGTCACATGGGGACGTATTGTAACACCCTGACTCTCCATCCCACTCCCCATCCGCTTTTTGTTATATTTAGCCAGAGGTGTGATGAATAGTTCCTTCTGAAAGATAGGAATTGCTAAAAATAGGCCCCTGCTGCTGTTTGTGCCAGGCAGTTCCAGGGCATCCGTTCGCTCGACTGCCACTGATGACAGAGAGGACCAAACTTTCCCTCTCTCTTTGTCCTCCTTATTCACCTTGGCTGCTCTCCATGTACCTTGTTCTGCAGTACATCTGTCTATACTCACAATCAGCCCTTTATCGTCGAAAGTCAGTTTATTTTATTTTTCTACAACTTTTTGTAATTGGCCATTATTGGTGGCTTTGCACCACACTTTCCACAGATCCTCTGTCAACAGTCCATAAATCTGACATTTGATTTACCATCAAATTTCTGTGGCAATAAAGTTCCTGAAGTTGGTCCTCTTTGTCTGTTCATCTATGGTGGCTAGCGCAACTTAGTTTTTCTGCACTATTTTATGGTGTTAAAATGCATCTCCCATGGTGTTCGGGGGTCGAGCTGGAACATTGGGGCAGCAGTCAGCCCGCAACCACAGATCCAAATGACACAGCTCTGGAGTCAGAAACATAAGTAAAAAGTGTCCTGTGAAAGCACAAAACTACGAGTGATGGAATTCAAGTTAGTAACATGGATTAATGAGATAAGATTGCATACAGAGGGAGAGGAGGAGAGAGGGACTCAGTGCATTATGGACAGTCCCCTGGCAGTCTAGACCTATAGCAGCATAACTAAGGAATGGTTCAGGGCTCACCTGAGCCAGTCTATAACTGTAAGCTTTATCAAAAAGGAAAGTCTTCAGCCTAATCTTAAATGTGGAGACGGTGTCTTCCTCACAAACCCATCCAAGGACCTGATTTCACAGGAGGGGAGCTTCATAGCTGAAAGATCTGGTGCCCATTCTACTTATGGATACTCTAGGAAGCTCAAGTAACCCTGCAATCTGGGAGCACAGTGTTCTACTGGCGTAATAAGGTACTATGAGCTCTTTAAGATAAGATGGTGCATGACCATTGAGTGCTTTGTAGGTGAGGAGAAGGATTTTAAACTCTATTCTTGATTTTAAAGGGAGCAAGTGCAGACAAGCTAATACAGGATAAATATCTTTTTTTCCTGGTTCTTGTTAGTACAGTGCTGCAGCATTCAGGATCAACTGAAGAGTCTTGTTGAGCCTAGAAGTAACAAATGAGTGGACAAATTTTACTGGATTTTAAGATTCTATATTATATAGCTATAGAGACTATATTTTTAGATAATACGTCTATGAGGTGTTTGGGGTCAAATACAATTACTTTTGTCTGAGTTTAACATCAGAAAATTGTAGCTCATCAATACCTTTAGGTCCTTAAGGCATTCTTGAAGTTCAGCTAACTAATTGGTTTCATCTGGCTTGATTGAGGATCATCTGTATAACAATGAAAGTTTATGGAGTGTTTCCTGATAATATTTCCTAAAAGAAACATATGAGGTGAATAGAATTGGTCTAAGCACAGAACCTTGCGGAACTCTGTGACTAACTTTGGCATGCATGGAAGGATACATCGTCAACAAACTGAGATCGTTCTGATAAATAGTTCTTAAAGCAGCTTAGAGCTGTTGCTTTAATGCCAATTAAATGTTGCAGTCTCTGTAAAAGGATATGGTTAATGGCGTTGAATGCAGCATTCAGGTCTAACAAGACAAGTATAGAAGCAAGTGTTTTGTCTGATGAGATTAGAAGATCATTTGTAATTTTTACCTGTGATATCTCTGTGCGATGATGCAAGTCCTGATTGTGAAGGTGTGGTCTGACTCCGAGCACACAACAGGAAAGTCTATTTAAACTGTGCTCATGGGCTCAAGTTTAAAGCTAAATGCACGTTTAAGGCTGTAAATATCTAGGTCAAAGTCTGTAGACACCCTTGTCCACATACCTTTCTGGTCCAGGGCTTACATGGTCTGGAAAAGGCTCCTTGGCTTCAATAAAGGAAGCTGTAGTGTTGTAGTGTAAGAAACTCTTTCAAGTTTAAAGGCTCCTTAGTGAAAGTTGAAGAAACCTGATTTTTAATGCGATAATTATTATTGTTTTATTGTCCAGCCCTACTATGTAGTAGGATCTAGTAGCCTCCTGTAGACATTAATATGAGTGTGATATGGTAAAAATGTCACACTATCCATTTTGTCTTTGGCCCTTTTTCATCTAATTTATATGTATATTAGGGCTTTTGCATATTTAGAAAAAATATATAATTGTGATTATTTTGACTGAGATTGCAATTGCGACATGATAATTGAAATGATAAATTTTACATAATTATCATTTTCATTGAAAAGATATATTTAAATGATTATGGTGTGATCTTTGCAAGAATCTGTACCAAACAGATATGTTTTCTTAAGTTTGTAGAATATGATGTGTAGGCCATGACATCTCTGCAGCATAACAATATTTAATGTAATTTAATGGTATTTGGCACACATTTTGCCTTTCAAAATATTTATATATAACAGTAGGCCACATTGCGATTTCGATTAATTGTTCAGGCCTTATTTACAGTTGCTGGTCATATAATTAGAATATCATCAAAGTTGATTTATTTCAGTAATTCCATTCAAAAAGTGAAACTTGTATATTTCAAGTTTTCATTCCTTTTAATTTTGATTTTTATAACTGGCAACTAATGAAAACCCCAAAATCAGTATCTCAGAAAATTAGAATATTGTGAAATGGTTCAATACTGAAAACACCTGGTGCTACACTCTAATCAGCTAATTAACTCAAAACACCTGCAAAGGCCTTTAAATGGTCTCTCAGTCTAGTTCTGTAGGCTACACAATCATGGGGAAGACTGCTGACTTGACAGCTGGCTAAAAGACGACCATTGACAAATTTTACCGGATTTTAAGATTCTATATTATATAGATATAGAGACTATATTTTTAGATAATACGTCTATGAGGTGTTTGGGGTCAAATACAATTACTTTTGTCTGAGTTTAACATCAGAAAATTGTAGCCTTGCACCAGGAGGGCAAGACACAAAAGGTCATTGCTAAAGAGGCTGGCTGTTCACAGAGCTCTGTGTCCAAGCACATTAATAGGGAGGCGTAGAAAAGGAAAAGATGTAGTAGAAAAAAGTGTACAAGCAATAGGGATAACCGCACCCTGGAGAGGATTGTGAAACAAAACCCATTCAAAAATGTGGGGGAGATTCACAAAGAGTGGACTGCAGCTGGAGTCAGTGCTTCAAGAACCACCACGCACAGACGTATGCAAGACATGGGTTTCAGCTGTCGCATTCCTTGTGTCAAGCCACTCTTGAACAAAACACAGGGTCAGAAGTGTCTCGCCTGGGCTAAAGACAAAAAGGACTGGACTGCTGCTGTGTGGTCCAAAGTTATGTTCTGAAAGTTTGAAAGTAAATTTTGCATTTCCTTTGGAAATCAAGGTCTCAGAGACTGGAGGAAGAGAGGAGAGGCACAGAATCCATGTTGCTTGAAGTCCAGTGTAAAGTTTCCACAGTCAGTGATGGTTTGGGGTGCCATGTCATCCGCTGGTGTTGGTCCACTGTGTTTTCTGAGGTCCAAGGTCAACGCAGCCATCTACCAGGAAGTTTTAGAGCACTTCATGCTTCCTGCTGCTGACCAACTTTATGGAGATGCAGATTTCATTTTCCAACAGGACTTTTTCCAAAGCTACCAGTACCTGGTTTAAGGACCATGGTATCCCTGTTCTTAATTGGCCAGCAAACTCGCCTGACCTTAACCCTATAGAAATCTGAGGGGTATTGTGAAGAGGAGGATGCAATACTCCAGACCCAACAATGCAGAAGAGCTGAAGGCCACTATCAGAGCAACCTGGGCTCTCATAACACCTGAGCAGTGCCACAGACTGATGTACTCCATGCCACGCCGCATTGCTGCAGTAATTCAGGCAAAAGGACGCCTTGCAGGCCCCAACTAAGTATTGAGTGCTGTACATGCTCATACTTTTCAGTTGGCCAACATTTCTAAAAATCCTTTTTTTTTGTATTGGTCTTAAGTAATATTCTAATTTTTGAAGATACTGAATTTGGGAATTTCATTAGTTGTCAGTTTTAATCATCACAATTAAATGAAATAAACATTTGAAATATATCAGTCTGTGTAATGAATGAATATAATATCCAAGTTTCATTTTATGAATGGAATTACTTAAATAAATCAACTTTTTATGATATTCTAATTGTATGACCAGCACCTGTATATATGCACCCTGATGGTTAGTTGTAAAGGAATGTAAAAGTATGAACAGATACAAGGACAATCTGACTTTTTTTCTTAGTTTTGATAAACCAGGCAATTAAGCCTCAGTTTTATGTTCATGAGAACAAGCTATACTATACTATTACTTCTGCTGTGAATTTCACAGTGAACATAGAGAAGAGTATCTTGCCATATTACATTAAGTGTTTTCATATTTAATTAAACAGTACATGCTGTGTCTTCCTAATTATGTTTCTGTTTGTCCTTTTCCCCCTTTTAGTTGTGACAGGAGCCACAGATGGGATTGGGAAAGCATATGCAGAGGAGGTAAGACTCCATCAAACTGGACAATATCAGACTCATAACTAAACAAATAAGAGAGTAAAATAAGAGGAGGAGGGAGTTAAATGGAATTTCTCTGCCTCTGTCAAATGCTTCAGGAATATTAAATTATTTATAAAGCTTGAAAATCAAATTTTGTACCTGTAATGTTGGTTTTGTAAGCTTGAACATTTTAGTTTGTATTGTAATTTCAGTGGGTCGGTTTTAAAAATACATTTTTGTAATCGTAGTTCTATAAATGTGTGCATTTGATTTGTACCAATGATTTCTGTTTGAAATATTTGTATATTCAGGAACATTCTTCTTTAATTTTGTTGAGGCTGAATATTTAGCCCTCTGTAAACTGTCCTTGCAAGTTTGTGCATTCTGATCCATGCCTTCAAGCATAATTTCATTTACAGTAACCATCTGGGAATGCTAGCTAAGTTAATTCAAGCTACTTAATGTTGCTTAACTAAGAGAGCCAAAAACTTTTTCTAAATAGTTAGCCTATATTATAAAAATAAGTTAATGTTACATCTTAAGAACTATGTCGCCACACCTGACACAACACCTAACGCTAAGCCCTTCATGCAGACTCCTAGAAAGGCTGTATTTATCCAGAGAGAAAGGGAGAAAGAGAAAGAGATTGACCGTTAATTCTGCACCCTGTGTGTCATTATTGCAAGTATGTTGCTTTTATTGGGTAATATGTAGTAATATGGAGGTTATAGCTATACTATAATGTATTTTCTGTTAACTAGCTAGTTAATATGATGTAGTACTGTTTTCACACAGTAGAGTGTACCATAGGATCACTATTTCATCCTCCAGACTGGAGTTCAGTTTATTATGAGTAAAATGATGCATAAAAAGGATGATAGTAGCTTATTCTAATGTTGCAGATGTGCTGCAACAACAAATTAATGCTTAAAATGTAAATAATTTATTTTAGTTAAACACACTCCAACAAAAATAGACACTGAAAACAATGGTAATGTGGTTAAAGCAGGAAAGCAAGTAAATCAGTCTGCATTGATCTATGAATGAATGTGGGCGATTTCTTACAGTATCTGCTGGCCACAGGTGCTTTATTCTGTATGAAAAGCTTCTTCAATTCATGAAATCCCTGCAGCTTCTGAAAGCAGGAATGTTAAATCTGCAACCTCTGAGAAGTGCTGCGCAAGAACACAGTGGCATTGCACACGGATGTTCATTATGTTTACCTTAATTAAATTGCTTAATGTCCTCCTTATCACACAACAAAAGATACACTTACACTTTCAGTAATGACACACAGACTTCAGCACGGTCAGTCTCTTTTTCCGTCTCTCTTTGGACAAAAACAGCCTTTCTTGGAAGAGAACACATCAAGGGACTAGTGTTGGGTGTCGTGCCTAGTGTAGCGACATAGTGCTTGGCATCTGCTGTATTTGGCTTCACTCAACCCACAGCGCCTCATGTTCCTCTACATGTTACTAAACATTTTCTCTTTTCTAAGTGTTGGGTGTAGTGTCAGACCTTCCCTTGATCGACCATTATAGCTTCACTCAACACCACACCTTCTACACATGACAAAGCACATTTTGTAATGTCAGGTGAGGTGCATATATGCTATTAAGTGTAGTGTTGATGTGGCACAGGCAATCATGTTAACATTATATCTAAATGATCATATAGAAATTGTAGGTGTGATGTCAGAGGTTGATCAGATTGCAGAAGTCTTGTCAGGCTCTAAAAAGGCGTTTGAGTTACTGGTGTGCATATATATTGATATTTTCCACCCTCATACAGTGTGTACAAAACATTTTACCACACAGTCAACATCTGTCAGATGCGCCTACCTCACAGCTTGTAAAATTGAAGGCATGGCTCTGAAGCGCAGTTTACAGGTAAAAGGGTACAAACATGGTCCACACAAGTATGCTAACGCAGATAGTCTGAGGTACGCAAGATCAATTTCATGTATCATTGTGCTCTGGAGTCTGTCACTCAGAAAATGTTAACGCAACTGTGAGCTGTAGTCTGAACATTGCAGCTAGTGGCGCTATAGCATGAAACAACAAGAGAAAGCTGACACCTTCTGTTGGGGTTCACTTCAACCCAAAACAACCATGACTGACGAGAGTGACAAAACTCAATCTGAACATGTCCGTATCATGGATGTATTGAGGAGAACCATATGCATAGGCATATCAGACAGGAATACAACTGAAAACTTAGATACCATTATCATGCTATGATTAGCACTAGAATGCACCTATGAGAACTGGTGATGTGAGCACCCGTTCACTATGTTCACTTGTGTTCAAGGCTTGGCCAGGTGTTCTAAATATAAAAGTTCTTTCAAGAAGATTTTAGACCAATTGCAGGATGATTAACACTACAGGCCAAAGTAATGACTTGCATTGCTGAATTGCCTGTATGCAATATGTATTGAAGTGCACACGTGTCTCCTTTGTTGACATAATTTTGTTGTGTGCAGCTTGCCCGCAGAGGCTTTGCCATTGTGCTGATCAGCCGCTCTCAGGAAAAGCTGGATGATGTATCCAAGTCGATCAGTGAGTCGTATGCGTGTTTTGTGTATGTGTGTGTGTGTAACGTACATAAGAACAAATAAAAGAAAGTGACGAGCTGCATGAACCGTTAAGAATAAACTCCAGTCAAGCAGCTGTCATACTTAAAATTATATTAGCCGTGTGCCTTTGGTCCACAGGTACTGTTGATTTCCCTTGACTGAAAGATGGGGAAATTGTTTGACTGATGATTTAAATAGTGATATTGAGTAGCATACTGTATTTCACATTAATCTACATGAAACTATACAGCCTCATTTATCCTGAACTTGAAATGTTGCATCCATATTGCACTGTGTCATAGTCCAGTAGGACTAAAGACTAAATGATATTGCATTGAATTGCGTATTTTGTTCACAAGTGAGTGGAGATTCAGCAGGGCTCTTAGGCTTTTGGTTATGAGGCAGTAAAGTCTCCTGTTGGAGCTGAAAGTGAATCTGTCCAATTAAATGAAAGCTTCCCTCTTAAGGGAGGGATATCCTCACTGACGATGAAGGATTAATCCAGGGTTTAATGATTTTTTTTTCTCTGCTCAGCTCTTCCCTTTCCAAGTGACTATTTGTTAGCAATGTGGTCATTCATAAATGCTTTACAGAAGTGAGCACATATTTCTGGTATATTTCATTGTTTCATATAAATTACAATTTACATTTATGCCCTCAGCAAGCAAATGTGGTGTGGAGACCAAAACGATTGCCGCAGACTTTAGTGGCCTAGATATCTACTCTAAGATTGAAGATGGACTTGCAGGACTGGAGATTGGAGTATTGGGTAAGACTGCAGCAGGTGCTAAGGCCAACTCACTATTCATATAATTTAATTAGTTAGTCATATGACATCGCAAATTCAATCTGAATAAAGGCCTATAGACATCAGGATTTCTGTATAATCCAAATATGATAAGTTTTTCATGTAATTAAAAAGGTTAATTTATCCTGGCTTCTTAAGCCCTTTGCTGCCCTCCTAAGATTGGAAAGAGGAATAACATTCCATATATAAAAAATAATCTTTTCATCCATCAGTTTGTCTGCATTATATAGTATTTGAATTACACATTGCTGTTATTTTTCTCTTGTTAACAGTGAACAATGTTGGAATATCCTATTCGTACCCTGAATTCTTTCTCAACGTCCCCAATCTCAACACTGTAAGTTAAAGGTTTATTACTGTTCTATTTGCAATTAATGTATAAATGATTATATCATACAGGCATTTGAGGTACTAAATTTTCTACATGATTGTGAGGAATAGCATTGCTGATAATAACTCATCCCATAACACACATTTTATCTCATTTTGTCTTTTTATGCAAATCTTATTTCAGTGGAGTTTGACCCATCTAGCTCCACTACAAACTGGATCCTTTCCAGTTAGCTGTGTTGACAGGTTCAGAATCAGATCAGTTTTCTGCCTTATAAATGTGAGTTGAATAGGCCCTTGTGTGCAGCTAGAACTGAGCTTAAGACAAAATGAAACTGCACAAAGATGGCCAGCTGAGTTAGACCTTATATACCTAATATTGTGCTTTTGTGCAGTCTTGCTTACCTAAGGCGAGTCCATGAGTCTATGGAAGGTTGGTCACACATGGCAAATACCAGACAATGAAAAAGCGTAGCACAAGTGCCGAAGACCCATAAAGCCAGAAACTGACTCAGGAATGTGTGTTACACAACGTTATCTACCCAAAGTTTGCAAATAGTAGTATTAATATGAGGTTGTCACAGAAAAAACTAATTGAGCAATAGTTAATTTTAATGCGTTAAACCTTTTATTTGTAGGAGAATGTATATGCTATTTCCACTTTCAGAAGTTACATAGTGTTGCTTAAATGAGAACAGCCTTTGGTATTTCAGTAAAAATCTTGTGCTTTAACAAATCGCAAGATAATGTCTTTGATACCTGCAGTTGATACTGTTCTTCTTGTTTCAGTTCATCGACACCATGGTCAACATTAACATAACATCTGTGTGCCAGGTGAGTGTTAGTATTTTAAAACATTGATGTAATTGTATTTTGTGTCTTTATAGATAGAATGATCTGCTTTGCAGGTGTGGGCACTTCAGGTTTTACCGGCTGTTCTTTGATAAACTGCTTAAGTTCAAAAGAATGAAAAATGACAAGACATGGACATCTGCATTGCCTTGAGTGATAAAGTTTGTTCAAGTGGATTCAAATGGCTGAAGTAGTTTGATCCACTGTCATGTAGTCCCGTAGACCAATAAACACACACACACACACTCCAACACAACACAGTGATATAAAACATATTAAGTCATTTCCGTCCCTATTCTCCATGTTCAGCTGTTCCCAGAGCAACAGCTAAAGTCCACCCACTCTCTTAGCACTTAATTTATGTCATTCAATATTTGTTTAAACTGCTCCCTCTGCTATCATTATCATTTCCTTTCTCTCTTTGTCTTCCCTCTCCTATCACCTCTCCACACACAACCCACACAAACATCTACAAATGTGGATGCACACCTCCACACACTTGTCCACAACCCACCCACGTTAATATTAAAATGTTTCTGTCTGTCTAATACTTCTACTCTCTTTCTCACCCAGATGACGCGTCTTGTTTTACCTAAAATGGTGGAGAGGTAAGTTTGTCTGACTTTAGCAGTAATTAAGTTAATATATTACTGATGTCTGTGAGTCTTCAGTTTTTAACACCGACTCAAATGCATTAAGCAGCACACTGGGCTGGATGACAAATGGGCATTTGGACCATATCAGCAGTCATAGCAGCACATAAAGCATCAGTTGATAGTAAAGGAACCAGACCAGTTTAGTGAATACACTTAAAGACAAGACAAATCACCAATTGTACCTAGCAGATCTACACTAGAATATGTATGCATGAAAATGTAATTGGATTTGACTGTTAAATACAGTACTTAGTTTTTGCAAAAGATAATCACATGCTTATCACTTTTTGAGAAATATAATCTTTTTCATGATACATACTGTATCATCTGTAATTTCGGCAATTGCAAAGTTATGATAGAGCTTGCACCAGTCTGCATTTGCAGCCGATTTATACAATTTTCTGATAATTTTAGACTGTTGTGTTTGAGTGAAATTAAGTCTGAAATTTCTTGTTTAGATTAAATATTGTATGAAAGCGCCACAGGCTGGAGCAAAAATATCCTCAGATTGTAAATATTTAGGTGTTGATGTTACTGTCTTTGATCTTATCAATATCTACCAGCTCTTCTTTGATGTACAACAAGATCAGTTTTGGTACAACTTGCCAGCCCACATAGTACCATGTTCTCATCATTCAGGGAGTGATCTAAGGCTTACGTGTTTGTTGCATGCCCCCCCTTTGTCTTATACTTTCTGTCTTAAATTTATACTGTCTTAAATTTCTTCTTGGTGTAAAAGTGCATTTGTTATATTCCTTCCTTTCTTCCAGGAAGAAAGGGGCCATCCTCAACATCTCATCTGCCAGTGGGATGTACCCTGTTCCTCTTCTCACTATCTACTCTGCCTCCAAGGTAACGGCAAAACATGGTTTATGACCTTTTATTTAAGTGTTAACTGAAGTGTTATCTACAGTGGCATCCCAGCATCATTAACGCTTTACATCTTACCATATACTGTGGTCCATGAGGATAAATCCATCTTTGTTCTCATGTTATGAATTATTCTGTCCAATCCACCAACATATATTGAGGCAAAGCGTATTTACTGATGAAGATAGATGTTAGTTCAACATTTATGCAGGGATTAAGTGAAGAGTCGTCTTTTTTCATATTTGCTATTTTAATTGTTGAGTATAAATAAGTCGGTGACTAACTCAGGTCCCGAGGTAGTGTACCAATTAAAAATGTTTATAGGAGCATGTGGTGTCATAATGTTTTATAACCGTCTCATGTGTGTTTGTTAGTTTAAAAACAGCCTGCTGTTCACAGTTTCAGCTGATTAATTCGCTGGTGTCTTAATTCTGGGTCATGTTTATCTACTAAATCCCGGTTTCTGCACTGCAGGTTTAAAAGTGAATCTAAAATCCATTTAGGGTGAATCTTTAGTTTAATGTGCAATTAAATGATCATGGCAGTTCACTACACCTGCCATTAACATTGTAAAGGACATTATACATGAACTCTTTGAGCAAAGTATTGAAATGTAGTCTTTTGTATACTTTCTTACTTGAATTGTAGTATTGACTAAAATGACTTGCCTTTTTCTTATATAGGCGTTTGTGGACTTCTTTTCACGAGGACTGCAAGCCGAATACAAAAGCAAAGGCATCATCATCCAGGTATATCATGAACCTTAGAACATTAGTTGCTACAAGCCCACGTGATTTTCCTAAAATCTAATGGTTCACTATAATTAAAATGCAATTTTGAGCGAAATCCTTTCGTAGGACTTTAGGCTAAGAAAAATAAATGTCGGCTCAACGCTGTTGATACTTTACCAAGCTATGTTCATTCACCTTTTACCATGTTTCCTTCTTTTCCCAAGAGTGTTCTACCATTTTTTGTTGCAACCAAGTTAAGTAAAATCCGACGGGCTACACTGGACAAGCCCAGTCCAGAGCGTTATGTTTCAGCTGAACTCAACACTGTGGGGCTACAAACCCAGACCAACGGCTACCTGCCCCATGCCATTATGGTAAGTCTTGGTATGTAATGCTGGTAGAAAAGAACAAAGAGTCTAATACCAATACATGTCATGTATTATTTTCAAATCTTCACTCATTCAGGTGGGTCTTCATTTTGATTTTTTGAGAAAAGGAATTATTGATTTGTTTAACAAAAACAACAAACTTGAGCTGAAATTGGTTTGAAAGCACACACTATCTATTTAATATGTCAGGTGTCAAATGATGTCTATGTAGACTGATGAGAAACACATTTCAGGCTGCTGAAGAGCCAGGATTTGTGTAAACATTTCTTGAAAAGCAAGTACAGTATCTCTACCTGTTCAGACTTTTTATTTAACCCCTACCTGTAACTAGCCATTGCCAACATTGTTTGCATAATGTGGATACTGGCACTGAGAATGACTCAAGATATGCTGAAAGTGCTTCCACCAGTTGGATCTTTAAATCACACTGATCTTCCTAATTTACATAAATGTGTTTCATTTTATGTAATTAGCCCGAACAATTGAAATGCACATTGAGTAATTGGCAGGTAAGGGAACACAGCTGGAGCACCCAAGCGTGAGGCCACTCTTAACACAACTACAACTGGTTTCTCTATAATAGTAATAGATCTGGTTCAGTGTAACACTCATTAGAAAATGTGTCATAGTACAGATAGTCAAGGTCTTTTCATGGCAACAAGACTGAAACCTCATCAGGCTGTAATTTCACTTTATACAAAAGAGCTTCCTACCTACTCATCTACATTCACTAAATTAATGTTGTGTCAACAGTTGCTAAAGCATCTGTCAAAAGGTAAACATCCTCTGAAATAATGGAGTGGAATGCTCCACTACCTTGCAGTATTGTCTGCATCCTAACACAGTAATTACTCTGTAGAGACACAAGCATCAGCAATGAGAGGCAAACACAAATATAGATCTGGGCCAGTATTTATCAAGCTTCTCAAAGTGCCATTTTAGTCTTAAGCGCTGAGAATTCATGAAATTTACTTTCAAACTTAAGTATAAAAGCAAGTTATCGAATTTCTTAAAGCTAAGAATCACTCTTACTCTACCAGTTATTTAAGACAGCTCAAGAGGTCTCACAAGTGGTTAGTAGTTACCAGTAGGGGCCTTTGATGCCACTGTGGAGACAGAGACATGCGCAGATCTTTCAGGAGAGGAAGAATGTTTTTGAATTATTTGACGACGCGCACTTAATTAGACCGGGTCGGACAGCGCAGGCATAATCTTTGTCAACAAGTTGGTGAGAGAAGTCAATTCACCACTGACTATACGCAGCAAAACGTTTTCAGCTAAACTGAAGGTTGTGATGACGCTTTGTTTATTTGCCACAGGAAAAATGAAGCAATGTTGATTTATTTTGGCTGACAACCATCAATAAGCCGAATTGGAAACAATTATGGCACTTAAAGCGCCACACATTGTTGCGCATTTCATCGACTTCCCAACAACACCCTCCGTAATCCAACAGAAGCAAACACAATTCATGCAAATAGCTGGCTTCACAGGAGTAGTAGGTGCAATTGATAGCACTCAAATAAAGATCAACTTTTTTATCTTTCATTTCCAATGTTTACGTAGCTTATGTACATAATGTATTCTCTGAAAAATTCTTAATTGTTAAATGTCTGTTGGATGTAAACTCCTCTTAGGAATTTCATCATTCAATGTGAATTTATCTGAGAATATTCTTAAATAAGGAAATCTCTTCAGTAATTGGTTCTCGCCTACATCGTCTTCTAAAATCTGTTTGCGGCACAGCAAAGTGTCAGGAATCAGCTCTAAGACTGACACTTTTGATTTAATTTTGTCCTACACTTCACTCAAATTAGGACTGAGATGCTTGATAACTAACTTTTAAGCAAAGCTTTATGCCAAGATGTTTTTTATTCTTTAGTCAATTCTTGGCAGTGTTCATTTTAGCAGAGGTTACAGAGAGCAACAGTCATTTTCTCCTTCCAGTTCCTCCATGCTGAGTTGGATACTGTTGAACTATGCAACCTGAATATCAATGATCATGTTTATTGATATACCGTCTGCTTTTTTTTTTTTTTTGGATGTATAAAACCTTTCAAAGCCCACCAGCTCACCCACTTGAGCTACTTCCAAGCTGCGCATACAAATATAAATGTTTAAACTCGTGTCAAAATGGACAAGTTAGATTGGTTAGATTCTCCACAATTCAATGATATTGAATTGATATATTTTTTTGGTTGCACAATTTAAGATGTCACGGTAAAAGATCCGCAACAATACAACTAAGTAGATATGGAAGTGAATTAGAACGAATCTAATAATTTAAATGAATTTAATGATGTATCAATTTAGAAAATACCAATTTCAGCTTTAAAGTAAATTAGCAGGAGAAATATAAATAATGCAATTAGAAGGGTTTTTATTGGTAATTAATTAACTATGGTAATAGTAAGTCAACCAAAGAACCATTTATGATGCCTCATAAAACTGCTCCTTGCTTAAAAAGAGAATTAAAAACTGGTGAGTTTCTTCAGAGCAAAATAACAGTTTGAGCTGCCATGCTGTTCATCGTGGAAGCTGTTGAGTTAACTGTCATTATGGTTAAAGCAGAAAATAGTGCCTACTAATGCTAAAAAAAATTAATGCAAATTCGGTGAATTTGTCCAGCGAAATAAATTTACCATACCACTTGGTAACTTTGATAACATCTGAGGGATATGGTTTTAAAAATGCTGAAATGGAAATTTAAGTTTGCAGAGACAAAATGGCTCTGGACATTATTTGAAAGGAGCATAGACATAAAAACAGTTCAATTGCCCAGTTTTTCCTTTGCACAAACTTGTACAATTGTTGCTCCTGTGGGTTGGAAATTAATAATGAATGCTAATCTGTTATTTGTAAATGCCACCAGCTGACCATGTAATTTCCGTCTGTAGGGCTGGGTGACTACAGCTCTGCTCCCTGCCAAGGTCCTCAACCACTTCATGATGGGGATGGGTTTGTCCCAGCGCGCTCGTTACCTGAAGAAGCAGAAGCTGGGGTAGATCAGCAGCGGCTGGGAGTGACAGCAACAGACAGGGGAGACCAACTGTGTTAACGACTCGTCCGGCTACCATCATCGTGGACCAAGAAGAGAACATGCGACAGTTTCTAGGCAACATCTCACTTTCCCTCCCTCTGATTCTCCCAGTCATTGATGATGTGAGGCAGTAGCTGGCCACAGTTGCAGCTACACGTATTCTATCCAAACAGCTGTGTGAAAAGTACTAAACAAAATGGTGCTGCTCATTGATTGATCAGCTTTAATGAATGGAACACTAACATGAAAACTAAAACCAATTCCTAAAAGTCTGCAAAACGTGATCAAAAATTGAGCCAACATGATAAGGGAAGAATATAGATAATTTGGATATGTCTCAGGTTGGATGCCTCTGTATGTTTGAGTGTATGCTAACTAGCTCTGGATGATGTGGACTAGCTTAAAGCTTATAGCTTTAAGCTTAAGCTAATAGCTTCCTTAATTCCCCTTTTTCGTTTTACATGTTGAAAGCACTCAGCTTTACACCTTTTCTTCTTGAGCACCAACTCAAAATAATTGTAGATCTCCTGGGTTTTTTTATCTTAATATTTTCTAAACAGTATTGATTTGGTGGTGAACGGACGACATATTATAATGTAATTTACCAAACTACATTTCATCTGTTAAAAAGTAAAGAGGAGGCTCTGTAGACAAACAGCCAGCACAGAGAGAGAAGTTGTGGTAGAGTATTAAAATGTGTTTTGTTTACATAATAAATAGATTTTCACTTCCACTCTTACAACTGGTGTTACTGTTGGGCACAATTTTCTATCTGAAAATTCCAGAAAAGTCTGTCAAAATATAGTGTGTGACATTGATCTCATTCTTTTCACTTGTGTTTTCTAAAATGTTAATTGAAACAAAATGTAAGGGAGAGACTAAACAATAAAGCAATGTAAAATCTGACATATTTTATTTGAGAATCTTTGAGTTTATGTTTTTGGAGTATGTCAGTAGTAGTCTAATATATAACTTGTATGGGCTCAGATATCAGTTTAAAGTATACTAAGTTAATCCCATTGGAAGATTTGTACTATACATTTCACTGATGGTAACAGTTTGTGGTTTTCTCAAGGGTAATGGGATTGGATGTATTTCTAATACCTGGGAACAAGGCTCAAAATTAACTTTTTTTGGTCCACCACCACCATTGCTTTTTTGGCTGGTGAGTGAAGCAACTCCACCAGCCACTTGCATATTTTATCAGTATTTGGCTAGTGCTAACTGTGTGCCCTGCCTGTGATGCATATTGTTAGGGGAAAGCAGACCAAAACAGCAGAATGGTTGCCCACAATTAAGATGTACTGACTATATAGAAAACTACATTGCATTTGTAATTTCAGCCATGAATAAATATAAATTCAAATAGCTTCATCCAGTCATGTCTGTTCTGACTTCTTATGCCTGGTTTCATTTTACTGTAAAATGTAGAGCTTAAAAGAGACAACTTTTAGCCTACGTTATACTAAGTTAATTGGAAGGCCTGGCAAGATAACAGTTCTAATTTTAATTTCTTAATGGGCTTTGTAAATATAAATAAGCTTGGAGTCACAACCTGTATAAAATAAGTAAATCTCATTATGTGGAATCTCTTTCCATGACACCCAAACAATGAATGTAAAAACTCAAACTCTTCTGTGTAATAAAATGCCCTATATACCCATTTTTTATTATAGATCCTTTTACAGCCAGTAAATCAAATCAGCTCATATAACTTCCTTGAGTGATTTTTACCATTATTCGTCATTTTCACAGTCCATACAAATGTGTTGCTTTTTCACATTCTGCCTCTTCCCTTCTTCACCGTCCGGTTCCCATGCCAACAGTTTCTGGGAGATTATTCCGGTGCTCTGGTATGGAAGCTGCGGAAATGTGTCATCACTGAAAAGGTAGGAGGGGAGCGGAGCTGTGTGTGTGGAGGGATGCCCAAAGGAAGAAACGAGTGGGTTTCAGAGATGTATATAAAGAAGAGCTCAGTGCTGCTCCGAGACCACGGCTTGCTTAGACTCACACACACACTCTGATTTCTCAGCAGATTTTCAGAGCACAAATTATTTCTCATCAAGCAGAACCATCAGGACTGAATATTAAACATCTTAATGATTGAGTATTGTATCAATTCTTACAGATTTTTTTTTGCATCATCTGTTCCAACACTTGTGGAGACAGCTGATCAGATAAACCAGATTTTTTAACAAAAGGCTTTAAAACCTACATCACATCTACTCTAGAGCATCATCCTCACATTTGGGCCACCGTTCACCATGGCGACCAGCATGGACACGCTCCCTGCCCATCTGCTGCCTTTGGTGATGGAGGAGTTCCCCCAGTCTCTAGCCACAGCTTGTGTTTGCAGGGCTGGACAACGTGAGCCCCGCCTCCGCTGTGTACAGTGTGGTATCATTGAAGAGGAGGAGGAGGACTCCTCCACCCTGGAGGAGGACCAAGCCCAGCGCTCCTTCCTTCAGACTGTGGAGAGCCTGAGGAGGAGTACCAGATGAGCACCTCCAGAGAAACATCTAGCATGACTGTGACAAGTTTGACCTATTTGGCTTCCCTGCACCCAGTGTGGAGACCGACAGATGTCAACAATATTACGAGTGGGGACTGTGCTGACTTAAAAACTCTGATGGTGGTCATACTTTGGTAAAACTGTTGTCATCTTATATGGCCATGGATGAGACTGTGCTGAGTCAAGACACTTAAAAACTGCTAAGGAGTCAAGTCAAAAGGTGCTGGCAACAAACCAATGTTTTGCATCTTTTATCCATATTTAAGTAAATATGCTTTGTTATATGGCAATTTTCTGCAGAGCATTACTTTCACTTTGTCAAGTTATTATAAAATTTACATGATTGTATCTTCTCCTAATGTTCATATTGCCTGCTGCTAAGATTTTGAATTTAGTATATAAAGCTGATGTTCTAACAATTGTTTGGTGGTTTGTCTTCTCTGTTAACGTAAAAATACATACAGTATATATATATTGACATCTCAAGTTCACTTTATACATAAAGTTTCTTATTAATGTTGCTTGAAATCTAGCACTAGATGAATGAAGAAATGTTTGCATACAGAAAGCCATTCAGGCCTTTCCATGTGGTGGCACTATTGATACATTTTTTTGAGCTAAATAGCACAAACTACACCGTACAACACAACAATCCCTGAACCCAGTGCAACCTAACTGCTGCAAGCTGTCCAGTTTCCCTGCTATTTCTGATGTAACTGAACCGTGAATTTATTTTACCTTTGACTGTTTTCAAGAAACAAACAAAATATTCTGCCATGAATCATGAGGCAACAACACAAGACTACAACACATGAATCCCCCAGCTATCTTGTAGGGCCCTCTTTTCACCTTGCAATAAAAACTAAATACCACCCTTTACCTGGATTCTTTTCCACCTCATATTTTGTACTAAATCAATCCTCCTGTGACCAGTTAATCCCTATCATGTTTACTATCATTGAGCCGCTTTTTGCACAGTCAAGCTCTATATCTGCATCATCTGCACCCACAGTTATGTGATACCTTTCTGTTTAAAAGGCAATACTCAATATTTATGACACAGCAATTATAGGGTGAATGAGGAGTTGTCTGAATCATGGGTATACTGGATTGCATCTCCATTTCTTGATTTTCAGAAAATAGCCCAAAAAAGTAAATGAAAACTATGCTCTGCAGATTTCTTCTTCTTTCATAAATAAATTTACATAACAACCACAAAGTTAAACACTTTGTGGTTGGTATGTAAATATCTGCTTCTTTGTGAGGAAGCCTTTTTTTAAATGTGCATGCAAGAGTACATTTTTTTCATTTCTGCTTTCTTCATCTGTTAATTAAGTGATCACTACAGTGGTCTGAGGATGTTTTTCTCCTGCCAAAGCTTTGTGCAGTCCAACTTGAGTCCACCACGGTTTTGCTTAATCATTTATAAACACCTTATTAAAATTTGATTAACTAATGAATGAACCTACTTTTTTTTCAAAAAAAATCATGTTTTTTTTAACAAGAACACATAACATTTCTTTAACTAATCAGTCAAAGAAATTTTGGTTAATATTTACTAATAGTCAAAGCCAGAAAATTTCCACCATCACTAACTAGGTGTTAAGCAATAATGCACTGGTAAAAGTTATTTGAAGCAGTCTCCCCAAGTAACCCTCAGATTGTTATTGTAAATTGTAATAAAATGCAGAGTTTCATTTTAACTTGCTTCTCATTTTAAGTCATGGTATTTTTCACCAATTCTCTGTAATCACATATTTCTTTTCTGTTCAGGAGCATGAAGTTACTGGAGTCTATCCCAGGATAGGTCACCAGTCTGCTACAGAGCTAACACAGACAGACAACAACACTTACACTGACATCTATAGGCAATTTAGAGTTGCTGACCTGTATGTATTTGGCCTGTGGGAAGAGGAAACCCACGCAAATACAGCAAGAACATGAAAACGCTGTACAGGGATGCAGTTGCTTCCAAAATCAGGACAGTCTTGTTGGGAGGTGACAGAACTAATATTAAAGTATTTCTCAAAAATATTTTAGATCAGTGTCCTGAGATGTCCTGCTACCCTAAATCTCCACAGGAAGCACACTCGCGCGCGCACACACACACAACACACACACACACACACCTACACACACACAAACCACAGCTGAAACACACTAACCTGCATGCTGCAGGGTACTGTAAAAAATAACTGCTAAAACCTCCTTTTTGATTGAGGATATCCCTTACTGGAAGGCTCTGTCTAATCACTGTGCTGTTTCAAACAGGTCATTCTGTAAACATAAAAGATTCATGTTATTCTACATTTTCTGAGATGAAAAGACCTATAAAGAAAAGTAACATATATAGGCTACTGTTGTGTGCGACCTGTTATAGAACTGTAGACAAAGTCGTCCAAAGTGAATAGTTTAATTCACCTAAAGAAGTTATGTTAACTATGAGACAATGATTTGTCTTTCTTTTGTATAGCCTAAACTGGTCATGTATCCAATGTGATATTGTGTTAATATACTTAGCAGCTTATGCATTTCTATAGGCCAAAGTAGCCCGTTTCATTAAACTGAATCAATCAATCAATAAATCTTATGTCCAGGTACACTTGAGGTTCACTCACGGTCAAAGGAAAAGGAAACGTGAGCAAAATATTGTTAAGCCTGGTTGTAATCTGCAGAAAAAAGCAGATAAGTAAAAAAAGAATTAACTTTAATATTAAAATGAATACAAGTCTAATGCTACTGTCTGCTTCTGGTGGACTAGGACAGAGGACTGGCCTAAAAAGTGATGGTATATGATGCCATACCCTGCTGGTCGCATGCATAGCCTATATCAAACACACTCTTTTCATTATGGCAGGTTTTATAAAATGTCATCATGCTGTCTCTGCCTGCAGGTGCTGTTGCTGAACTGCAAACTTGTCAACCATTGTTTGTTAGCTAACCTGCTAACTGTCCAGTAATGTTGCCTCAGGATGAGCCATGGCACACAGCAACATTTTATAGTGTTCCTTATAGTAGCAATTACGTTTGTGATGTCAACCGTTTGTTTTGTCGTTTGTCACATCAAACGCCGGCTTTGACTTATAGTTCAAGCGGAGATGCATGCCCTGCTGTGAAGTTTATAACTGCAGCAACTCGTCAAGTCAGTTGCTCAGTTCAGTTGCTCTTTGTTTTTGCTTCACTCCATCAAGGTGAGTTTTATTCTTGTAAATGCCCTGGTGTTTGTGCTTGATTCGCTAAAATCAGTAAAGCTGAAAAGCACCCCTACAGCTACAATCTGCTTCATCTGCTGGCTGCTGCTAGTAATTTATGTTCTTTTGTTACCTTTATCTTTGCAGTATTTGTATTGGTTTTAATTTTTTGGAGAAAATATTGGTTGTTATTTGGCATAACGACTACAATGATCTCACGCTGTTCATTTATAAAATAAAAGTTTCCTGTTGTACTGGAAAATGTTCCTGTGGTACTCATGTGGTACGACTTTACAGTAGGCTACCACAGGCAGATTATGTGGTAATGTATCACAGAACCTGTAATATCGCACTAAATATTTACCACACAGTACATGCCCTGTGGTACAATACCAACGGTTTATCACACAACAGCCTATATGCCATTTGTTATATAGTACCATGGAATATACAGTGGGTACGGAAAGTATTCAGACCCCTTTAAATTTTTCACTCTTTGTTTCATTGCAGCCATTTTCCAAAAATCAAAAAAGTTCATTTTATTTCTCAGTAATGTACACTCAGCACCCCATCTTGACAGAAAAAAACAGAAATGTAGAAATTCTTGCAAATTTATTAAAAAAGAAAAAACTGAAATATCACATGGTCATAAGTATTCAGACCCTTTGCTCGGTGTTTAGTAGAAGCACCCTTTTGATCTAATACAGCCATGAGTCGTTTTGGGAAAGATGCAACAAGTTTTTCACATCTGGATTTGGGTATCCTCTGCCATTCCTCCTTGCAGATCCTCTCCAGTTCTGTCAGGTTGGATGGTAAACGGTGGTGGACAGCCATTTTCAGGTCTCTCCAGAGATGCTCAATTGGGTTTAAGTCAGGGCTCTGGATGGGCCATTCAAGAACAGCCACAGAGTTGTTGTGAAGCCACTCCTTCGTTATTTTAGCAGTGTGCTTAGGGTCATTGTCTTGTTGGAAGGTAAACCCTCGGCCCAGTCTGAGGTCCAGAGCACTCTGGAAAAGGTTTTCGTCCAGGATATCCCTGTACTTGGCCGCATTCATCTTTCCCTCGATTGCAACCAGTCGTCCTGTCCCTGCAGCTGAAAAACACCCCCACAGCATGATGCTGCCACCACCATGCTTCACTGTTGAGACTGTATTGGACAGGTGATGAGCAGTGCCTGGTTTTCTCCACACATACCACTTAGAATTAAGGCCAAAAAGTTCTATCTTGGTCTCATCAGACCAGAGGATCTTATTTATCACCATCTTGGAGTCCTTCAGGTGTTTTTTAGCAAACTCCATGCAGGCTTTCATGTGTCTTGCACTGAGGAGAGGCTTCCGTCGGGCCACTCTGCCATAAAGCCCTGACTGGTGGATTGCTGCAGTGATGGTTGACTTACTACAACTTTCTCCCATCTCCCGACTGCATCTCTGGAGCTCAGCCACAGTGATCTTTGGGTTCTTCTTTACCTCTCTCACCAAGGCTCTTCTCCCCCGATAGCTCAGTTTGGCCGGACGGCCAGCTCTAGGAAGGGTTCTGGTCATCCCAAACGTCTTCCATTTAAGATTATGGAGGCCACTGTGCTCTTAGGAACCTTAAGTGCAGCAGAAATTTTTTTGTAACCTTGGCCAGATCTGTGCCTTGCCACAATTCTGTCTCTGAGCTCTTCAGGCAGTTCCTTTGACCTCATGATTCTCATTTGCTCTGACATGCACTGTGAGCTGTAAGGTCTTATATAGACAGGTGTGTGGCTTTCCTAATCAAGTCCAATCAGTATAATCAAACACAGCTGGACTCAAATGAAGGTGTAGAATCATCTCAAGCATGATCAGAAGAAATAGACAGCACCTGAGTTAAATATGAGTGTCACAGCAAAGGGTCTGAATACTTATGACCATGTGATATTTCAGTTTTTCTTTTTTAATAAATTTGCAAGAATTTCTACATTTCTGTTTTTTTCTGTCAAGATGGGGTGCTGAGTGTACATTACTGAGAAATAAAATGAACTTTTTTGATTTTTGGAAAATGGCTGCAATGAAACAAAGAGTGAAAAATTTAAAGGGGTCTGAATACTTTCCGTACCCACTGTATATATTCAGCGGTAGTGATACACTTTATGATATAGTACCACAGAATATATATCACAGAATCTATGGTAAGTACCGCTGAGCTGATTTACAATCCTGTGGTAAATGTCCCAAAATACTACAAAAATCTCCCACAGGAATTACCTACAGGAAAATGAGATACTAATACTGCAAAAATTGTGTAGTATTTTGTGATTTTTACACAAACTTCCCCTAAACTACTTGCTGCAAGTTGTACAGAGAATAATGTTGTACATTGGTAGGGATGTAACATAACTGCTGTTATCAAAGAGGTTCAACAATATGTGCTTTTGTCAGAAACACAAATTAGGTACTCATCCATAATTTCTCCACACACTTCATAGTCAGTGACGAGTATAGGATTATTTAAACTCAGTAAAATGGTTTTATGTGACACATTTCTATACTATCCTTCATATCATAATTACATCTTAACTGCTGAGCTCAGGTTCTACGTTTTACATTTGTGCTTTATTCAGACACATGCTCATTGTTTGTACTGATCGGTCATCTGCTGCTTATCGCTGTATTTAAAATGAGATTGTCTGCTCCAACCCCGAGGTCTTTTGATTTTAATATGTATAAGTTCATAATTATCTGCTGCATAGCTGATATGTCTGCTGCTGCATATCTGGTGGACTGCTGGGTTCAGATTTATCCATTTCAATTCACTAAAAGGTATATTCCCCTCAAGGTCTCAGGTGCCCAGCAGGGGACCCATCTCGTCTGATGGTCAATTTAGTCACTAGATGATGGTTTGAAAGGTCAGTTCACTACTTAAATACAGTACGGGGGGTTTTCCGTTTTTCCCTGTAGTTAATTATTTTTTTCTGACATTAGTGTAGGTGCTATGAGAGGCGGAGCAACTATCTATCTAAGTGTTAGATTTCAAAAATGTGTCTATAAATGCTACCATTGATTACCCAAATTAACTCACTAATCTGGTTCAATGAGCCACAGCTCTGTGAGCTTTTGGAAGGAAATTTTGTTTTTAGTTTCAGAAAGCAAAAACCACAGCAACAAGCTTTTGAAGTTGTGTTAACTCTGCTGTATCACTGCTGCAAAAAAACAACAACAACAACAACAACTTGCTGCTGCCACTGCTTCTCTCTTGCAGCATTTCATAAACCCCACTTTCACCCCAGCATCCACCTGTAGGCTCTGAATCTAAGTTCCCCTCCTGGGGGGAATTTATTATCATCACTCCCCAGTTACTGCTGTGCTGAGGTTGGTGTTTCCTTGGAGGGCATGACAAGCTTAGAGTCTGACACCAAATATAAACTCTGAACATACTCTTTATTCACATAAAAAATACATTCTACAAGTGTTTGCTCTAGAAAAGTTATAGATCTAGAAAAATGAATAAATATAACAGTTTTACACTTTGAAGGACAATCTAAATGACTAAAGCAACAACTGCTCAAAATCGCCATTTATGCAGCCCATTCTGGTGATATCCTGACTGCTGTTGAAATGCACTTGTTCTCATAGTATAACCCTGACCCACATTTTATTTCCTTTTTGAAAATCTCCTCTTTCTATAATATTTTTCCCATCACTTGTGTCTTGGCACAGTCATGGGGTCATACACAAGTGCAGAATTGATTTCCGTTGCCACAGACACATTTGGTGTTGCTTTGTCAGTATAAAGAGCATAAAATAATGACAAATAAATAGACGCTGTGGATACTTGGGTGTTATGGGCAACAATCCTCATTATCCCATCATAGTCTGACTGAGCACATGTACGTACATGATTGGACTTGCCCTTACATTTCGCTTGCCACACTGCAAATCTGCCACATTGGCGGGTTCACTTCATACGGGCACAGCATGCTATTAAGGGGTTATTTGTATAATTTACCACTTCTAATTCCAAGGCTCAGCCATATTGGCAGGAACATTCAAGACTAAATTGAGTGTGAAGATTGAGAGGAATTAATGTCTGCTGGACTGTGAGTTGAATGCGTGCCTTCAGTGGGCCCTCGGCCACCACAAGGACAAGAGTCTGAGCAGGATTTGTATGTTAAAGGTTGACTTAGCAAAGTCAATAATTGAGCTACTCTGTGGGACTTTGTCCGCCCCAAAGCAATCAGCCATTCTTTTTTTGTAGGATGAGAGGAGAGAGGCAAGCAATCTAATAGGACTATAAGGATTGTAAGTGGAACAAAAACAAACACTGAAATGGAATTTATTTTCTAAGGAACAGAAGTTTTAACAATATCAGTGCTTCAGAATTCTTAAAAACATTGCTTTGAAGTCATATATTAGCCTACTAGTTAATGCTATTTTTTTTTCACTGTTCCCATATCAATCAGTCCCATGTGATGTTTTTTTAAATGTTAGCAGTGCAAATGTAGGCATGGCATCCTGAAATGAAGAATAGGAGCAAATGTGACTTTTGCTTGAATAGGCATTACAAACAACTTTTCTGTATTAGCAGAAACACTATGGTTATGCATATAGTTATACATTAAGGATGATCGAAAATATTTGTTAGGCAAAATTTGTTAGATGTTAAAAGAAAGTCCAAAGAGCTGTGTCTCACTGGACCAGATTAGTGAGTTAATTTCATTTTAAAGGGCAATCCACACTGGCGCGGCTGAGCCTTAAAGGTAGAGTGGGTTCCCCACTAATCGGAAGAACGGCGGTTTGATCCCCGGCTCCTCCATTCTGCATGTCAAAGTGTCCTTGGGCAGGATACTGAACCCCAAATTGCTCCTGATGGCTGCGCGTGATTGCGCTTATGATTAGTTTCATTTAACAGATGAGCTTCTGCCATCAGTTGAATGTGTGTAAATGGGGTGAATGTGAGTTGTAGTGTAAAGCCATTTACTGGTAACGTATTTGACACCTTTTTGATGTCTGTCTCATTAAACAGATATGCTTCCACTTTCTAAAAAAAATTCCCTGCAGCATTATATAGATGCTCTGCCTCTCCTGAATAATTCATGAATATATTTAGCCTCCGGGAAAACAGGCAATGATGCTAGTTCCTGCAGCAAGTATTTACGTAGTGAACAGGCTAACTAAATAGACAATGAGATGAAATGCGTCAGGATAAATCTGAATCAGCTCCGCAGGTGACACTGTGAGGAGTGTTGAAGTTAATTTAAGGTTAGGTATTGCACAGCTCGACTTGCATGCATCAATAAATCAAATTTATGTTGTGGAGATTAACTTGGCCACAATTCAGAACACACCAATCTCTATTCTCTGCTGTTTGTTTGATGTGAACACATTATATAATGACGGCCCAAAGTTTCAGTATGAACTTTCCATTTTCACTGTGAGCAGATAGATCAACAATGTTGGGGGAAATAAAATCAATCAATCAATTGTAATAGAGGCAACAGTAGTTCAAACTGTAAGGTCTTGGCTGAAAACCAGAAAGTCGTGGATTCGAGTCCAGCTCCGACCAGAGACACGGAGGATAGACTGGACCCTGCAGAAGGTGACCTTGAGCAAGCCCCTGAACCGCCAACCGCACTGACTGGCAGTCCCCTCGCTCTGACATGTAGCCAGATGTTTGTGCGCGTGTGTGTATTTTAGACCTCTGTGTGTATAATACTAACTAATTAACAACATAGTGAAAAATCATTGAATTTCTGCTTGTGGGATTAATAAAAGTATGTTATCTTCTTCTTCAATCAATAAATAAAAACAATCCTATTCTCTTCTTGTATAGGGGAGAGCAGGGGTAAAAGTACCATTTTTCAGAAAAAAATGATTTTAAAAGATTATGTTGCAGACAGTGATATATTTTTGCTCTGGTCACTAACTCACAGGTGTGGTCTATCAGTATCAGGTGGTATTTTGTACAAATGTAGATTGACATCCGTAAAGTTTCACTTTAATCATAAGTGGCACATTGTTACTTTTGACCCGATCGGTTGGGTCGAGAGTAACACACAGGAGGGTTGAAAGTAACACAACTAGATTTTTTTGTGTTTCCCTTGTTCTCATTAAATATACGTGACTATGACCCTGTAAATATGTAACTGCAAATTGTATTTTGTCCTTTATCTTTGCAAAAAATTTATAAATTACATTTTCATTTTATTTATAATCTATTTACAGTTTCTTCATATGTTTCAAAAGTAACCCAACCGTATACTTGTTCAAAATGTTTTTTATTGGCAATGTCAGTCTATTTTATTAATCATTTAATTAATCATTTATTTATCATTAAAACATTTCTTCAACAATATGAACAATATGAAAATGAATATTCAAAACATAAATATAAATTCTCAAAATAATGCAAAAATAGTCATGTTTCTATCCAGCTGTTTTTATACGTAATTACAAAATGTGCATGAAATCAGAAATTTATGCTGAATCAGATCTCTGTCTGTCTTTTTGACCCTCTCACTTGGCATAATCTGTTGGTATAATGAAACATAAACATGTTTCAATGCTGCAACACAGAGAAAGTCACCACATTAGCAGTCAGCACATTAGCAAAAGAAACACTTGTGGTCACTGTAGCAGGACAAAAGTGACACTTGTTACTTTCAGCTAAAGTAGCAAGTGTTACTTTCGTCCAGACAAGAACTCAACACGATTTATTTTTGCACTGAAAAACTCTGACAGGGCAAACTTCAGGGTGTTAAAGCACTAAATAACCTGTAGATTAATCATTACTGTAACACATGAAATGAGAGACACAGCTTATAATTTGAAAAACAGAAATTTACTTGCCGTGCTCAAAAACAGTTTTCCGAAGACAGCCGCGGGAAATGATGACAAAATCATGCGATATTTGGCAGCTCCATAAAGGGTTGCTTGTTGAAGGTGCTGTCACAGCTTGGACTGCAAATGCAGTCAGGGCTCTGAGAAAATTGCCTTGTTACTTTCGTCCTTTGTTACTTTAGCCCCGGTTCACCCCTACATGCCATGGAGTCTACTTGAAAAAGTTCCCCATTGAATTAGGCAGACTGGTGAAAACTAGCCACAGCTTACTTTCAATTGAAGTACAACACAGAAGTAACCTATTTGCTGTTGAACTGACCCGGGATTGCATTGAAATGATCCAAGAAGCCTGTGTCATCATCATCATCATCAAAAATACCATCACCGTTCCCAGAAGAACTGTGAACTTTTTGATATAACATTTGTTGCAACATCTCAGTATCTCAAACAAAAACAAGTGGTATGTAAACTGCACTTTCAGCGACTGTTGCATTAATTAAAAATGAGAAAAAACACAGTTCTGTTTAGAGACAATATTAGAATTCATCTTTATTGTGTTTCTTTAATGGTTTCCACTTTTTGCCATAAATAAATCTTAAAGCAGAGTTAAACGTAATTTACAATGGTTTACTATAGTTGTGAAAAATGAATGTAAGTGACTGGTGCATATATAAGTGGTGAGACTCGTTCCTTGGATTCCCCAGAGAAATTGAAGCAACATATTGTCATTACCTTAGCACAGAACCAACTATGTAAATAGAAAATCTTACCAATCAATAAAAATCAATAAATACATCAATAAATGTATCAATGAAAAAGTATACCCAATGTGCCTTAATGTGCCTTCATTCACACTATCTGCAGTTCACCTCCAGTAATTCTTGTCAGCCTTAGTAGCGTGAACATTGTTACAGATGTGCTTGGAGTGATTGTATGTATTTGCTTTCATACTTTGTTCGTCTTAAGAGAACAACATCAATGGTAATGACAGCTTTCCATTTTATTCTTCTTAACATATTGAACTTGTGGGCTGCCTTTGTTTAACCTTTTTATATTGTATTGTTTTACTTACCACTGGTTGCTTTCTGACTGCATTCTCTTATCCACTCTTATTCATGTTAGTTTTTTAATTTTAACAACCTAGCTCCTTGTGGTGTAGCCCCACACACACACACACTTAAGACCGTTACTACTCACAGGACAGGAAGTCAGCAATGACATTCTTGTTTCCTAGTCTATTCTGGACCTGAAAACGATACGGCTGAAGCAACAAGTACCATCTGGTAATCTGCACGATGGTCCATCTCAAGAACAAACTTTTTGCCAATGAGGTAATATTTCAAGGTGTGTAAAGTCCATTTAATAGCTAGAGCTTCCTTTTCAACAGCTGAGTACCTCTTTTCCCTTGGAAAGAGTTTCTGGCTGATATACTGGACAGTGTGACGACTTCCCCAGTCTGTCTGCCTGAATGCTTTGTTTTGCAGGTTCTGGGTGTGGCTTGTAGATGGCACTGGGAGGCTCCAGTGCATGTGACTGCCCCTCTGGGCTGGGCTTCCTAGAAGGCATAAAAGGGCTGCCTTTCCAGAAGTCACTCTCTGCTGCTGGCCAGCTGCTTCAACCTGCTTCCTTTGTTTAATTTGCTGCACCCACCAACATGCATTGCACTTCATTTTCACTCATCCACACACTTCTGACATGACTGATCTTCCTCATACCTACCCACGCCATAACCTTAGTTAAGTTGTTTGTTAGTTTGAGTTAAATAAACCATTTTTGTTCTTGTTATCTGTGTGAGGCCTCCCTTTTTGTTGCCAGCCTTGAGCCAGGCGGTAACAACAGGCAATTGGTTTTCATCTTCTCCATGCAGGAACACAGCTCTGAGACGTACTCCAGAAGGATCTGTCTGCACAGTAAAGGGAAGCAGGAAATCTGGGCAACACAAAACAGGTTCTTGACATAGACAGTTTTCACAGTCTTTGAAAATGTTTTCACTTTCCAGAGTCCACTTAACTTTAAGTGGGCTGGCTTTGCCAGACATATCCATTAAGTACAGCAGATCCTGATGCGAAGCAGGGGAGGTAGCAGGTGGTGTTAAGTAGCAGTGAAGCTGCAATCACCTCTACCTTTCAAACCTCAGGACGGATGCCTCCTCCTCTGGTCACATAGCCAGGGTACTGCACCCCTGATTTAGCAATGTGACAATTCTTTGCAGAGATAACTAGATCAGCACTCTGGATGAGCTCAACAGCATTGGGAAGATGTTGAAGATGCTCCTTCCACATCCCGCTGAAAATTACAATGTCATCAATATAGGCTGCTGCATAGTCCTGTGCACCTCTCAAAACTTCATCCGCCAGCCTCTGAAATGTTGCTAGTGCTCTATGCAAACCAAATGGCATCACTCTGAAACCACTTGGAACTCTGAATGTTGTTAAATACTTTGAAGATTCTGTTAGGGGCACTTGCCAGTACCCTTTGCAGAAGTGGCCTTCCTCTAGCGCTCAATCAGTTCATCAACCGTTGGCCTTGAATAAGAATCAAATGCAGCCACAGCATTCAACATTGAAAAGTTGACACTTAATCTCAGTTTGGGATCATCCTTCTTTGGCACCAAGACCACAGGCCTACACCACTCACTGCGAGAAGGCTCAATGATTCATGCAGCCAGCATCTCCTCCACTTCTTGCTTCATTTCAGGAGCAAGTCTGGCTAGAATACGTCAGAGGGTGTCCCTGTCGAGTTATCTGGGGTGTGGCTTCATTGACTGGCTTAAACCCAAAAAAGGCTTGGGAGATGATAGAGGACACTTGTACAATTCGCTCCTTAAAATATTCTTTCTTTGAATTTATTTAGTTTTCCACAACCATCAGTTGTAATTCATACATCATCAATGGAGTTTAATAGGTTGATAAACTTTAAATGCAACCAGAAAAAACAGAAAACACAACAGCTCAGTATTAATTTCTATGCAGTGATTTACTATCAAAGTGTAACTATTAGTCCACATTTCTTTACCTTTTCTGCACCTTATTGAAATAATATCCCAGTTACACTGTCAGCATCTTTGACTCAAATTAAACACATGATCAAATATAAAGTTATTAATCACATCCAAATAAATAAAGCAGTTCATCTAAGAATGAAGATTAGATTAGTTTATTAGATTAATCCTAGTAATAATGATAATAATTCAACTTTAACCACATCTTTTAAATAAAGCAGTTAATCATGGGTCTCCAAATATAACCATTATATTGACTACTGACTTAATTGAATCATGTTTAAATTTCCACTTTGAATGATGTAATAATCTAAAGAAACAATATCTTCCGCTATCATGCCTCACGACTAATAAGCACATTAAACAATCACGTAAACTAATCAACCATGTTGTTAAATCAAAGCAGACAAAATAAACAAGTGCACAGCACCATCTCAAAAGCGCCACACTGATCTTCTTAAACAAACCATTATATCTTGCGCATGCAAACCATTAAAAAACACCGGAGTCCAAATACACGTAAACAAAGTGATCACTCACATACCAATAGCACACTAATGCACCCTCCGCTGTTAATCTTCGTTTCGAAAAACTGGAGTTCCAGTTGAAGAGGGAAAATACTGCTCTTGAAGTTCTTCCTCATCAATGACTAAAACCCTGTACGCCCACAGGGTTTTAGACTGCTCTCCTTGGTCTTCCCACTCTTTCAACAGATTAACATGCAAGACCTGATGCTTTTTCCAGTAGTCTGGCAAAAAGAGTTCATACAGGGCCCATGTTTTTTTAAATCTTCTGTGCCCCCTGCCACTTGGCAAGGAGAAACTGTCAGACGTTGGCAGCAGTAGCAAAACTTGCTAGCCCTCCTAGAAAACACTCCTCCTAGAAGCTTTTTCATAACTCTGCTTCTGTTGTTGTGCTTTGGCCACATTACCATTGGCAAGCTCTTGGAACTGGTCCAGTTTGTCTCTCATCTTCAGCACATATAAGAGCTCACTGCACTGCTGTTGTAGCATAGGACCCTCCCAGACCTTCTTCAAGACATGCATATGTCACTCACCCTTACTGAGTGTCCATACAACAGCTGGCATGGTGAAAACCCAGTTGATGCTTGTGGGATCTCTCTGTAGGCATTAAGAATGGGAGCCACTAGTCCCAGTCTGATCCCAAGTCATTGACAAACTTCTACAACGTGAACTTGAGGGTTTTCTTAAATCGCTTAACAAGACCATCTGTATGTGGATGTAGGGACTGGTCTTCACACCTTGAATTCCCAGCATGCTGGACACCTCTTTTAGTAAGTTGCTGTCCTGGTCTGTGATGATTTGCTTTGGGATTCCGACTCTGGAAAACATCTATATAAGACAGTTGACAATCTGGTGGTTGTTGATCTTCTTCAATGGAAAGGCCTCAGGATATCTTGTGGCATAGTCACAGATCACTAGGATGTATTGTGGCGTGCACTACTCCTTTCTAGTGGACCTACAATATCCATGGCAATGTAGGAAAAGGGTGTCAATGATGGGCATGCTAATGAGGGCAGCCCTCTCTCTTTTCCTGCCTGAAGCTGTTAAATGACATTGTGGACAAGACTGACAATATTTTACTGTGTTGCGTACTGTTGGGGTCAACAGAAATGGGGTACCATCCTAGCAAATGTTTTTGCCTGCCCTAAGTGTCCTGCCCATGGTCACCAATCTGTCTACGGCGATACAGCATGTCTCCCTTGACCACAAATGCCTCCTTCCCTCTAGCAATCAGTTGGATTGACTCAGGCACACATTTAGAAAACAAAATTGCTAGTGTGGGGTCTTCATTCTGTGGCTTAGCAACGTCACTAGCAATAGCAAAAAGGTCAGACTCTTTTTTCCCTCTTACCTTGTCCTGTCTCCTCTGTCTCTTGCTTTTCCTTTCCTTTCTCTGTCTGGTGTGCTCAACTATCCTGTTCCTGCCCGCTTTTAGATCTTGTGACGGCTAGCAAACTTGCACTGATGCAGTTAGCCCTAGTCTTACCAGACTGCTTGGTTATCAATTCAGCAAGGATGGGAGATCACTGCCTAATACATCCTGATAGGGCAGTTGTTGAAATACTCCTACTGTCAGCAAGTAGTGTTGACCTTCAACCTGGATATCTACTTCAGCTGGGGTACTCTACCATGTCACCATGAATACAATAAACGTCTACTGTCCCTACGCAAAAAATAGCCAGCCTAGGGAGACTATCCTGTCCAACTAACTAAGAGCTAGACAAGGCCTGTCTCCAATTAACACACCTATTGTAAGCTCATTGTGTTGCCCTTCTGATACCTCATCCCTCTCTAGCTCATTGACTGAGCAAAACACATGTATAGTAGTTTTTACTAACCGGTACCCTAGGACACTCTGCCGTAAAATTATCTGTCTGACCACATGTATGACATGCCAAGAGGGCTCTCTTTCTAGGTTCACGTTTAGCTGAATTTGAGGGGGATAAACTATGTCTCATGTTGCTAGCTCGAAACTCATTCCCACTAACAGGTTTACCCAGTGGAGAGGATGGGCTGGACTTGGCTGGGAAGTATTTGTTGGATGGATGGCGGGCAACTCTCTAATCCAGGTGCGAAGTCCGGATACAGGACTTTAAGAAATTGCTTCATGATGATAGTGTCACCAATTTGCTCCTTTGTCTTGGCACTGGGAGGCACATTTGCCATACAAATTCTTGAGGGGTACCTGCAGCTCTCTAGGTGTCTCCCCTTCTCCTGGCACACTGGAACAGAACCACACTCGTTATGTCTCTGCACTGATTTCAAACTTCTGCAAAACAAGCATCCTTTACCTTTGCATAGTCCATGGTGTCATCATTGTCCATAGCTACATATCCAGCACGGGCTTTACCAGTTAACAGTGAAGCTAGATCAGGAGCCCACACAATCTGAGGCCACTGGTAGGCATGAGCAGTTCTTTCAAAGGTGATTATTGTAAAACTTTGAATAATTGCCCGGGCTATTATTTGCTAAAATCACTGAATTGACCCTGCCTTTATTTGGGACAGGTGCCCATATGGCCTTTAATTCTTTTTGCACAAAACTGAAACTACTATAAAACAGTTTATTTATTTCAAACGAAATAATACTTATGTAAAATTATCCAATAATATCAAATACATGTCATTCATTTGATCTAGCTCCGACAGACGCTTTATGCGCTTTTATTTTGAAGGCTGCAACCTAACGAAAACAACAACACGGTGCAGGATGAGATAAGTTAGCAGACAGAAAGCGATGGACTTCACATGACAGGATTCACAACTTCGATTAATTTTGATGAAAAGCTGTTTTCATTCTTTTGATCGGTGGACCCTTACAGACTAAAGGAATATAAATAATCAAGGAATGGACACATTCAGGCTTAACGAGCAGACTTAACAAGCGGACTTAAAAAGCACTTCAAAGTTAACATGACTCAGCACTTTTTTCCCCTTTTCCGCTCTTATAGCCATGCAGGTAACACCGGTAAATCTAGAAGAATTCAACTTTGGGTCTTGTTGTTTCTGTTAAATGAACTTAACAGTGGTAATGTGGAGAATGTAACCAATCTAAGGATGTTCAGCATGTCCATATTGACATATTGATCATACGTTTAAACACTAGTATTTGTATTTAACAATCTAAGCAGCTTAGAAGCAGCTAAAGCGGGCGACCCCATGGGGTTTAAGAGGTTTTATACATCCAAAGAACTTCGAATAAAAACCAGACCAGGTGTTTAATTGAGGCGGGCGTTTAATTGTCAAAATGTGTTCCCACACCAGGCCAGTAAAGGAGATAGGCGGCTATTTGGGACTCGGCCATTAATTAAAGTTTTACGGTAAATAATGTTCAGTGTCCTCACCTCCATTGTAGGGCAGCATTTGGGGATCTTCCATCCAGGAAGCCTCACCAGACTGCAATGCTTAATTTCCACCTCTCCTCCTGTCGCTTCTGCTCCTGCGCTGTCCTGACATCTCCGGCAGACAGCTCTTGCTTTAGGCCTCGCAGAAGGTTTGACAGTTCAACCATGTTGACCTCCTTCAGCCCCCTGTTGGTCACAGACATCTTGTACTGCTTGTAGTTTCTTCTGTCAGGATGACATTTTCTTCACTGCCTCCTAACACTGCCACCAAATGTGTTGCAGCATGGCCCGAGTGGGTAGAAGGTGGTAGCAGAGCCGGCATCTGACTGAGCTCAGCAAGGGGACATTTAGTTTCAATGGGTGGGCATTAGTGATGGGAAATTTTTTCGGATATCCTATAGGCTAGTTATTATTGCTACTGTCCTAACCCTAACCCTAACCCTATTTACAGTGGATTGGCAGTACACGGATAACTCAAACAAACAAACAAACAAACAAACAAAAGGACTTATGGAAAATAACTCACTTAACTGGCACATGTTAGTAGCAGCAAAGCTTCAACTCTTTTCCGCCTTTGGGAGCACAAATCCCACTGTTTATATATGGTGTTCAATTCACACCCAAATTGCTTTAGCCCATCTCAATTCTGACACCATCCTACACCATAAAACTACTGATGTCCTCAGAGATCAGTAGTTTTAACTACTTGCAGTAGAGATTGAAAATGGAGCTTTAAAGACTTTTTGCAAAATAACTGTTGAGTCATTGATGCTAATCAACCTTGTCATACATTCCCAGATAAATTATGGTCTTTATGTGCTATGCTAGTAGTAAAAATCTTGATTATTACAATTTTGCAATTTGAATTCAGGCTGTGTATCCCTCCATCTGGGTTCATTTTAGCTGTGATGAAATTTGATGTAATGTTAAAAAGACCTCAAGTTATGGTATTGCACAACTTCAGATGCTCCCCTTTGAAGTGTTAGATTTTTATCTATGCATCATCAAAGTAGTTTTTTGATCAAATCATAATGACTTTGCAACAAATTGTAATCTCATTCTGGTGGAGGGTGTGTGTACCTTAGTGACTCCTGATTGGACTCCTGATTGGACTCCTGAGTGAAACCTGATTGGGCCAAGCAAGGCAAAGTAGTTTCAGCTCCTTGGCTGGGCATATGATAATTCACAAAGTAGTCTACGCTTTAAAACAACATTCAAGATTTCCAATATTTAAATCAAATCTTAAACTGTAAAGGCTAAAATATTCTGATACCTTCTTTCGTTAAATAGTAGTGAATAAAGAAATTGCCTGCATCCACATCATCAAAAAAGAAAGAAAGCAAAGCAGACCTGTGTTCATAACTTAAAATTATTTTTCAAAGAGATGAAGATGTCTCATTGTCTGGGGAGAGGCTAGACATTTTTGCACATTGTCCCCTGCCATGGAGAACATCCTCTCCCTAGGAATTCGTCTTGCCATCTTGCCAGTGGATCCCCATCTATTTTTAGTCAAGCCGATTAATCTATTATTACAATAATTAAGATTAACTTATTAGTTGACAACTAATCGATAAATTGTAGCAGCTCTAGAGTATATTTATGTAATTGAGTTCAGGTCATAGTTATCCAGGGCAGGTTAAAATCAGGGGCAACTGGATTTTGTGAGGATACTCAAAGAAGCTTCGCCTATCATCCAAGAGGCTTCTTCAGTTCTGACTGACTGGCAGCGAATCCCAGCTATTTAACCTCTGTGGGGTTGTTATCCCCCTGGCTGTTAGCAACAGTCATTATGGTCGTTGGAATCACATGATGCCGAGTCTGAATGACCATTGTTGGCATTTTCACGAGGCCAAATGTAAGCTTTTGTTCACACTCCTGGGAAGAGACGAAAGGACAGCATTGTAAGGGGGGGATAAGTGGTGTCTCAGCCCTCCTCCCCGGTTGAGAGATGGTTTCTCTACTGTTCTGGTGTAAATGGCTGCTTTCACTCCCCTTTTAATCCAGCTGTCCTCCCTGACCCGCCTACTTCCTGGTTTCTGTGGAGCTCTGGCAGGCTGACTTTAGTCCCACCCAATGGTCCACTCTATTCCAGCTCAATCAATGGCTCGTCACCACCTCAGCATTACCTCCTGCTCTTACTGTTACGACCCCCTGTTGTCTAGAGATGTGGGGGCCATAAACATATTGTCATTGACAACAATGATTTGTCCTTCAAATGTAAATTCTGAGTCTTAGCGTTAATTGTACAATATGTATTTAAATGTTGTGTAATGTCCTGTGCGTATAGTGTGTAATGTGATGTAATAAATTGTATTGTCACATGGAACATTGAAAGACCCCAGGAAGAATAGCTTTTAGCTTATGCTGAAGCTAATGGGGATCCAAATAAAACAAACAAACAAAAACCTGCAGAGTTGTTCCTTCTGTGTTGAGCCACATGTTTATGTAGGATTGGCTGTTTAGTTTCCCCAATATATGGCTCCGTTCATTCTTCACTGCATTGGACAACATACACTAGACTGCTAGATTGTTTGGGTGTGCGGTCTTTCGGGTGGACCAGTGTCTGGCTTAGTGTGTTCTTGGGTTTAAAAATACAGGAATGTGGTGTTTGTTTAAAATCCTCCTAAGTTTCTCTGATACTTCAGACATGCATGGAATCACAATGTTGTTACGTTTACTCTTCTTTTCCTCATCATTCGTAGAGTTGGTGTTGTTCCTGGGTCCTGTGGCTTGCGAGCTTGTCTCTTGTGAATTTAAGGTTAGGGTTAGATGTACGTTGTGCAAACCACAACAGCAATTCGCCACGACATGGCAGCAAATCGCCACATAACGACTGCAATTCGCCACAACACGACAGCAAATTGCCACAACACAACTGCAATTCGCTGCAACACAACTGCAATTTGTCACAACATGACAGCAAATCGCCACAACACGACTGCAATTCGCCGCAACACATCTGCAATTTGCTGAAACACAACTGCAATTTGTCACAACATGACAGCAAATCGCCACAACTCGACTGCAATTCGCCGCAACACAAATCGCCACAATAACACAGCATTGGTGAAACTGAAACGGAAAGCGTAGACGGAAAGCGATGTATTGGACACTGATCCTTGCACATCTCTGTCTGTCATTTTGTAAAGCATCTGTGTCTGGTAGCTAATCTACTGCAGTACCTACCTACTAGGGCTGAGCCGGATACTCGGCTGAAACGAGTATCCGGAACGGATAAAGCATTTTTGCCGAGTAGGAGTATTATACGAGTAATGCTAGTCAATATCTGTGCTCGGATTGAATAAAAATCCTCATTGGGTAGCTGACTGTGCGCACACACTCTCTCTCTCCCTCCCTCTCTGTGCCGGTCATCGGAGATTTTTTTTAAACTGTCAGCTGGCTCTAACCAGTTTTTTTTTCCTTCACACACTGAGTGTCTGACACTTCCTTGCTGTATTTAAAAAAATAAAGGTAGTTGTGGTATAAATAAATCATTTATAATAATGTTACAAATTAAGCTACAAACACCCCCCCCCGTCTCTCTCTTACTCACTCACTCACACACACACACAACACACACACACACACACACATCCCAGGGTCCTGCACCACAAAGCGAGTTCAACAAACCCAGGATATGTTTTCGTTATCTGGCTTCACAATCCCGATCGGGATAAGCGGCACCACGAAGCTGACTCGGTAAATTAACCCAGGGTTTCCCGATCCAGCCGGGAGTGCGTTCACATAAAAGAGGCGGTGTTAGCAGCAGATGACCAAACAGACATGAACAGGTCCACTGTCAGCAGAGCGTCATATTTTACGATCGAGGATTAAACTGTAACACTACAGAAATACGACAGTAGCACGGCTGAAACTGACACATGCAGGGAGACAGAAAATCACAGACAGTGTGAATGTCTAAATGAACAGGCGTACTCTATAATAATGCGTTGATAAAAAAAATATCAGCCTTATTCTTTCAGCTCGGCTGTGTGTCGGCGTTTCACATTAAAAGACTCGGGTCGTTCTCCCTCACTTTAAAAAACTTGTCGCCACTTCAAAAGTGATATTAATTTATTTAACACACTCAAAGTGTTCCAAACATTGTTCTAAATTACCTTCATAAAGCAGTGAAACGGAAAACTCCCTTCATGCCATAAAATGTGCTCAAATAATTTTTGAAAGACTGAATCTGAACATTTAAGCTGCTGAAAACTCACCATGACATGACTACAGTCTCTGTAGTCGGCCTTAGAAAGCTATACTAACCTAAATAAACAGCCTATGTTCATATTAAAATTTAGTAGGCTATTTCAATACCAAACTGTTCATCATATTCAGCCTCACATAAGAAAAATAAAATCCATTTATTTTAACGCCTGCGTCAGGCTGTGTGAAACGGACTCGGAGTAAATAAAAATATAAACACATTTAAAGGCAGTAAGTAGGCTGATCCTGCTGTACTGTAAAAACCTGTAGGCAACATTAGCCTAAGGCTTTTAATCAGTCTCTGTAGGATCACTATAGTCAAGAGTTTCTCCACATCACCGCTGCAAACATAAGCAGCCTGTTGGCTAAAACAGTCTGTGGGATTTCCTACAGATGGTGATGTCATTTTCCAGAGAGCTGATTGGTCAGTTTTCACAGAGTTAATCTCTTTTCTGGAACATAACATACTCGGAGCAGGTTAACCATTCATAAAAAAAATATAAGTTAATAAAAGAAAGTCATGTTGAGTATGAAAACTCTTGTTCATTACATTTTACTTCATAATTGCAACCGCATGTGTTGTATTCAATGTTGCATTCAATGTTGCAAAACTTGTTCTGTATATAGTTTGTTTGTTATGGTGATCAAAACCATTGATCTGAAGCTCAATGCTGATGTTGTCATGTAAATAGTTTTCTAATCAGCAATAAATATAACATTTTCTGATCAACCCATATAAATTGCATGCTTAAAATAACATACCGTTAAAGCCCCGCCCATTTCAAGACAACCCGACCCACGTCTGGGTTAAATCCCGCCCACTTCCGGGCTAGCCCCCGCCCAATCCGAGTACGGATACAGATACAGATAATTCATATGGTTAACAGATACAAATACAGATAAGGCTGTACTCGCTCATCCCTAGTACCTACCTTTTCTGTTACAGTCTCGCCAATGCTGTGTTGTTGTGGCGATTTGAAGTCCACCTCCACCACCTCAACTTGTCTTTTAAAATATGTCGAGCAGTGCAAGCTTTCCAGAGGAAACAGATTTAAAACTTTTAGGTTCTGAAATACGTTTTTTAGTAAGCTCCGATGTAGCTCAGGATTTATCAGGAGGATGTGACTGCTTTACAATTTCACTGTATGAACCTGAACTGTGTGTGAGAAGCAGAATATTAATTAACATTAGTTCTGCCCAATCCTGTCGATGTGTCAGGAGATTTCAATAAGTTACACTGTTGTGTAAATAGGGAGATGCGTCATCCAATTTTACCCACCTGCAACACATCTGCAATTAATCAGAAAGGTAATTTTTATTTATATTATTGTGATCCGCATACCACTGCTATGCTGCATTGGTTTTGGGTGCGACGCATCAACAAAAAAAGGTAAGCCAAAATACTGGAGCAAGCTGTACATGTGGTGTAAGAGGTTGTGAGGCACAAATAACAACATTGTGCTGTTTCTGACTTTGTTCTTGACAGTACAGAGTCATAGGAGTTCTTGTCAGGTAAACCTATAGCTTTTTTCAGGAATTGGAACCAACATCAAATGCTGCCATTTATCTAGCGATGACAGTCTCTTCTTGATAGTACCTACCATTATGTGTATTATGTTGCAGTCAGATACATTTATACAGAATCCCCTCTCCATGATTGTGTTGATTACATAAAGATATGCTGCAGAGTAGATGACTGTCCACATGCCAGACTGATATGAATCACACAACATGGCCAAGCTCTCCACTTGGCAAGAATTGAACAAAAAAAAATGAACAGCTTCTTTCATTTTATTCCTCCTATTTGGTAACAAAGATAATCTGTATGACTTGAACATATCTCCATGTTGAAAAAAAAAACAATAAATGGGGACAGTCAGATAAGCAACATAGGTGCTCACATTTAAGCCTAGAGAGAGTAATTTCTCACAACTTCAAATATACCATCCTCCATAGATAAATCTATTTAGCACTTTTTGTTTTCATTGAATGCAAAGAGTATGTACAGTTGTCTTCATGTTTTCTGTCGTGTCTTCTATCTTGTTCTCTCAAGTTAAAAAAAACACATTCCCTGTGGGGCAATTACAGGTCTATTTTAAACTGAACTACATATTCTGTTGATTCCAACTACTTTTGCAACTTCTTTGAAATGTCTATGAAGAGTGATCCCAAATCTGAGCTGCTATTTTTATTAGCTGCATCATTACATAACCATTTTCAATAGTGTGTGTGTGTGTGTGTGTTTGTTAAGCATCGTCTTACACATTTTGCTGTCAGCCATCATGGTGTTTTATACATCATGTGACAGTGTCAATTGTCTTGCCTTCATATAAAACCCACTTTTTACCTTACACGGTGTAAGAGCTCTTTGTATTTACACAACAGCAGTCTATTCGTCAGAGATGGTGTGTTTGTGTTGAATTGTATTTTCAGAGAGATTAGAATAATACCTACAAAGAACATCTATCAATAGTGTGATTGTACAAGTGCAGTAAACAAAGTCTAATGCCATTCAAATGGCACTCTCACTGGCTTGCCAGGTTTATCTCTGTAGAGGGAACATTTGTGATGAAGGACAAAGGCCCCTGCTTTGTTTTTTCCCTTTTACTCTTTCTGCCTTGGTGACAATAACCCTTTACACATTTCAGTCAGGATATGTAAATGTGACCCCCCACACCCCAACCCATGACATCAAAACATTACATGGCCATTGTGTCTTGTCAGTCACAATAAGCCCAGACGTATAGGTATCCTCTGTGCTCTCATAATTATCCAACCAGAAGGTTAGTGAACTGAGTGAATTCAGAAATGGACTTCCTGTGCTTTTGGCATGATTGCATTCTTATAATTTCTGGGAATGCAGAAAAATAAAGACAACAGGCACATTCATTTACATGTTAATCAAATGGCAGCATACTCTATACTCAATAGCCTGTCGAGGGAAGGTAAATGCTCAGTAGCCTCACCCTGCAGGCCTGACTGGAGACTAAAAACCTGTGCATTTAAAGCACTGTCATCAAACAAAAAGAGTTCTCCTACTTATGATCTGACTTTCTTTTTGCTTTAGAGAATTTATTCCATTTAGACATGGCATGAGACATGGTTTATTTAATAAAGTGGACTTTTGTATTAGATTAGATGACCAATTTGAATGATGCTGCACTGGCACAGTCATAGCTGTGTCATTTAGCATGAATTACAATGCAGAGATGTTGACAAAAGCCATTTTGCAAGGTCACTTGTCATAAAGGATTTAAAGGAAAACTCAAAGTGATTAATTGATCTCCCATAGAGTGAGAAAGAGAGGCTCACATTGCTCTGTGCGTCGGACTCATTAAAGTTTCCAGTCAAAAATGCAAAACATTACATTCTAGCCTCTCAGTTGTGAGAATTTGCTGCAGCTTAAGTAATAAATTGTACTTGTTCTTACATTTTTTACCATTTCTGACTGATTTGACTTTTTTTCTGAAACTTTGTATGAGAAACAATGGACAACTATCTAAACTTATTTGTATTTTGTTAATTATTTAGGACATGTATCAAGCAAAAAATGCTAAACTTTCACTGTTCAGCTAAACTTATATGAGGATTTGTTTCTTTTGTCCGATTTATAATTTTAGTGGAATAATTAATTTGTCAATCAACAAGAAATTGATCAGCAATTATTTTGAGAACTGATTAATCATTAAGCAAAAAATGCATAGCTCCAGCTTCTAAAATGAGAGAATTTGAAGTGTTTCTCTATTTGAATCTTGCACATTGAATATCTGGGGGGTTTGACTGTTAGTTGACAATACTACACATCTGAGCATCCTGGAAATAATAGTTACATTAAATAATAGTTGTAGCCTGACATACATGAATTGACTGAGTTAAAGTAAATTGATTGATTTAACTCATGTGTCCTCTGCATTCTACTCATTGCACTGTGTATCTCAATATTTCTATATAGTTTTTGTTTATAGAGTGTATATACAGTATGTGTTCTCTATACTGTAGCCTGTGTGTGATTTTATTACTATATCATTGTATTATCATTGTATTGTACATTGTGAGCAATGTACAATCCTGAGATCAAATTCCTTGTGTATGTGTACACATACCTGGCAAATAAAGCTGATTCTGATTCTAATTCTGATTCTGATTCTGACTGTACACTGGCAGCAGTGTAGGCCTACCTATTTGATCAATGTAAACTGATTAAAAGGAGAAAGAATTAATTCTGGTAACTCATTTGTGCTATGTGGTCTATCTGTGCGGGGTATGGGGATATATATTAAGATTTAAGCTAATAAATTAAGATGATTCTCCTTACGCTTGGTTATTCCTACACTCTGCATACTCCTATTTTTAAAGTCTAGGTCGTCCCTGGCACTTGTCTCACTTGCCTCCCATCTATTTTAGAAAGGCATTGGAGCTATTCATCAAGGGCATGGTAAGCGTTCATCAGACAGCCGATTATTCCTCTATTCTCCCCTTCCTGTCCTTCTCATTTGATTTCCATCAGTAGGGTCTTGTTCTCTTGCTCTCTCTGTCCCCCCTTAATTAGCCTCCAAGCAGACACAAAAAGAAAGTTGCGATAATGAAGCAAGGAGAAGAAAGATTCCAATTTGGAGCACAGCTAGCCATTCTTATAGTCACACTATTTCAATCCTAATTCATCCTCCTAAGGCCACACTGGTAGTTTCTGTTTAAACATCTTCAAAATGTACACATTTAATCATACATCTGTGGTCATATTTATAAATTATTTAATGGGGGACAAAATTTTGGAAGCATTTAGTACATTTTACAGCATATATGCTACTGGTGAAACACAAGAGATCAAATGCCACAGCGAAGTGGATAGCCACACACTGCATGCTGATTAGTATTGGGGAAAATGTTGGTCTTAGGAACGTTCTTAATGTCAAAACGTAGTTACTTGGCCCTGCGTGGTTGCTCTACGCTCTAGTAATCAGACAGGAGACAAGCACACCGCAAGTAAATGGCAGGCGCTCTATGGATAGTAACCATGGCAACGGGTTCTGTGTGCAAAACAACTGTAGCCTATTTAACTACAGGTAAAATTATAGGCTAACATTACATTACTTTACCTGATAGGCCTTCATCTAGTTTTGCGTTGATGCTCTGCCATGCGAATTCCCTCCCGTTTGATGTCTTAATAAATATTTAGTAAACAGTAATAGATTTTGGAAAGACACAAACAGCGAGGATCAGTCTCTCTTACAATGATTTGTGCTCTGCGTCACGTATAAAAAGTTCAAGATAATTCAACTTTGGCAGCAGCCGGGCGTGTGCGTGAAGTGACCACTTCACCTCAACTCATCAGGGACACTTGCTACTGAACACAGACTGTTTATGCTGCTTCCTGATAAAAGAAAAATGTTTCTGCTGATACTTGTTCAGAAAAAAAACAAGAAAACAGATTTATATATGTTAACCTGTTGCTCAGAAGGTGTCTGTTATGGTTTTATGATTGTGGCTCTAGACTCTAACCTGTTTTAACAGGCTATAAAAGTTAATGCCCTGGCAGTGGCTATTAGCTTTGTTTTTTATTCTAATTGATTACATAAATGTTTAAGTTGAGATTTACAAGAAATATTTTATTGCTACTGTGTAAAGAGAATACTGCTGGTAAAAAAGCACCTTAATTGTAAAGTGTTTGCAAACCACATTTTGTTGCACTTTGTTTAAGCTGCACATTTAAATTAAGTGTGCAATACAGTACTTTAGAATTTATTATTCAATTTTGCACATACCAATACGATTAATCACAAGTAAACACGATTAATCACGGAAAAACATGTGATTAATTGCCCAGCACTAATCACTACATTATCTGATGTTTTAGCCTCTCCTCTTAAGCTAAATCCAGACGATAGTATTTTAGTGAAAAAAAAATGTGAATGCAGCTTCTAAATAATACTCTGCAGTGGTGAGAACCGGTTACGCTAGGTCAGCAGGAACAGCAGCGATTTCTATTCAACCGGAGTTTATAATAGCAACTAGATTTCCTGGAGAGTCAGTCTTTGTTTTACAGAGTGACATGGACATTGTGTGAACAAGTAAACAGTGTCTTTCCCTCTAACCAACATTACACAAGAATGATATCTGTGGCCATGATAACTTTAAACAACAAACGTGACAATGTCTCAGCTGTAGTCTCAAAAAGCTTAGAAGAGTTACTCATTAAAAATGCATGACAAAAAGAAAACTAAAATGTTGACTAAAATTAGCTCAGACAAAATGAGCAGTGTAGACCCTGCATGTTTGGCTCACGTTAATCAATAAATCTGTAAAATATGACCAAACAGATTAATTGATAATGAAAATAATTGTTAGGTGAAGACTTAATAGTATACACTTAAGAAACATTACAGTATGTTTTTTTTATGTCAGACTTCAATGTCTGGTGAATGCAAAGCTTGACTGAACTCTAGAAGCACTTCACAAAAATATTGTTCATAATCCATGCACCCTCTACAAGGCTTTTATCTCTATTCAAACATTTCCAATACTTGAAAGTATCTCTCTCATTTAGATGAATCATTCTACAAACATGCTGCATGGATCAGCCAGTGCACATTCATTTAAAGTATGCAGTGAATGGGTGATTGCAATCCCTGGGGCAGACAAACTGATAAGAGGATTGATTGACAGATCAGGGGGTGTTGCTATGGCATAATTTATCCCTGAATGGCTGCTATGGAGTTCACATTGAGAGGAGATAATGTCATTTTACGCCTAATAAGCTAATGGATCCTAAATCCATTTTTTAGCGTGCATATGAGCTGAACACCATTACCCTAATGGTGATGCACAGACTAGGGATGGAGAGAATGGCAGTGAATGTTATTTGAGTTTAAATCCACTCTAACATGTGGGGGACAGATTATGACAGAGGACGTGATGGATACAGTTTTACATCCTCAGTAAACTCGTGATAACCCCTGGTTATTCAGCATTTTCCTCAGAGGGCTTAGAGTAGGCTATATTTGCTGAAATTAAGGCACTAAACAGTTGATTAGGGATAATACTATTTGTTAACTTCAGTAACTAATATTTTTGAAATATCACATGTAGGGCATCTTTTTTCTATATAAACTATGTAAAATATAAAACAAAAGTGCAAAAATGTAAGTGTAATGTGTAAACCCTTTGTATGTTTTTGTCAAACTGTGAGTGTAAAAACAGAACCGAATGACAACTCTTGTTCAAGACTGTGTTGGATCACCCAGCAACAGCTGGCACATGTTATGGCAATGACTTCACAAGGGACATTGATTTAATCCCCAAATTGTTAAAGAGAAATGCATGTAGATATCAGGGGGTTTTGATGGTCAGTGGCCTCATATATGAACAATATATAGGCAGAAAAGGAGTTGATAGAAAAAGATTTCCCTTTTTCCAAAAGACTGGATTTTGTAGAACTTAGCATTTTACTAATAGTCTGAATATTTTGAAGGCTGCTGAAAAAAGAAAACAGAAAAAAACGGAATCAGCCAAAATTGGAATCGGCAGGTCAGACTTCAAAAGTGGCCAGGAGAATTGCATTTGGTGCATCTTTATTAATTGCCTGAATTACTGAATTTGAGGATTTGCTGCTTTACTTTGATTTGATTTTGACTGATTTCTGTGGCGCTAAAGAGCACCTGCTAATCACGTGTTATGTCCCAGCACGTGAAGTGTGGACCACAGTGTAAAACTTTCATGTAAATGATGATTGTAATACAAAGCTACCTTCATGCTTACAGGAGGTGGCACTATGACTATGAGTAATATTTGCATGAAGATGTGTTCAAGGCGGGACTCATCAATTATGTAATGCTTGATACAGACGTGAGGATGTACACTGAATTTACAACAAGTTCCTGCCCTATGGTGAATCATCAAACTTTGATGACAAGCCACAGACACTTAATAAACCAAACAGCACAAGTTTTTGTCGTCAATGCCATTAGATTGCACAGCAAAAATATGTCGATCACATTAAATCTCTAGGAGGAGTTGGTTAAACCATGGAATGTGTAAATCGCCAAAAATGAACATTTGATTCAAAATAGCTGACTTTATGTTGGTTTTAGGGTATGGCTCCAAGAGGCGTTTTTGTGTGTCCTGGGATGATACGTGTGCTATGCCACAAATTTCTTGCATCTAGTTAACCGCAACGCAGAGGCTGTGTCGTGAAATGGTCACTGTTGCCAGTAGTTGGCGCTATAGCTTTGAGTAGTTATTGGTATGTGGAGTAGTTATTGGTATATGGATGTCTCCAGGCAGGAATGTCATCATACCTTTAAAGTTTGGTACAGATGTGAGCATTTAGACTGAGGTTATAACAAGTTTCTGTTTCATGTTGAATCTTCGATTTTCGATGCAAGGTGATACATCCATGATGCAAATCTTCTGTTCCTCCACATCCCAAAGGTGTTCTATTGGATTGAGAGCTGGTGACTGTGGAGGGCATTGGACTACAGTGCCATTGTCATTGTACATTGTACAAGTTCAAGAAACCAGTTTGAGATGATTTGAGCTATCCTGCTGGAAGTAGCCATCAGAAGATGAGTACACAGTGGTCATAAAGGGATGGACATGGTCAGCAACAATACTCAGGTAGGCTGTCGTGTTTAGGGGCCCAAAGTGTGCCAAGAAAATATCTCGCACACCATTACACCACCTCCACCAGCTGACAGGTGTTGCCTTCTGGTGCTGTAGCCCATCTGCTTCAAGGTTCGACATGTTGTGTGTTCGGAGATGGAATTCTGCATACCTTGGTTGTGACAAGTGCTTATTTGAGTTGGGTGATTCTATGAATTGGGTGCCATTCAAGACCCCCAAACTTACTTCAAAGATTTTCAATTAAAGGAAATCACAAAATGCATGTTAACGCTATCAATTAATAGAACCAGGTGCCTTTGCATCATAATGGAACAAAATTAATTTAAAGATAATGGGTTGCCTAAGTAATAGACAACAAGCATGTTTGCATGTCCTCACCAACCATCCATACATTAATACCAAAATGTTGCTGCTAATGTCATGTCTACTTTAACTAAAATATATACACACACACACACACACACACACACACACACATATATATATATATATATATATATATATATATATATATATATATATATATATATATATATATATATATATATATATATATATATAGAGAGAGAGAGAGAGAGAGAGAGAGAGCTAGTACAAAAGTCTGTGACCCGAATACCAGAAACGAAAGAGATGAACAAATCTTAGCCAAGGTTACTGTGTGAAAGACTGTCGAAAAGTATAGGCAGCAGAGATGGTCAGAACAGGCACTGGGGTTTTCAAAGAAATGCACAAACTTTTTGAAGAGCAAAAGCCTGACCAATTTTACCAGAAAGACTGTCAGCAGGTATGCAGATACATCTATTCAGAAGAACGCAAAGAGATTCTTTAAAAAAAGATGTCAGCAGGATAACTACAGGAAGAAAACAAACCATTACAAGAAACAAAGAAAAGATGCAAAAAAGGTTTCTTGTAGACACAATGAGAAACCTCCATAGAAAATTTCCAGCAAAGGGAATGTGAGGATCTCATACTCTTCATTTTGCCACCTATGTCCCTTTTAGGTTGTACACCCTTCTCTGTCTGATCATGAGCCATACCAGTGCAAAGTGCATGACAATTTAAGCTTTCTCTCAGAACATCTTAATCAGCTGAAGTTGATCGAGACCTTGGATGTTGAGAGACTTACTAAAAGTGTGTCCTGTGATACTACTCGCAAGAATTGTATGTATGGGGAGTGTGAAAATTGCAAAGATAAAACAGTTCCCTTCTCCAGTATGTACAACAGTATAAAAAAAGTGTCCTATAGTCGGTGGTGGACAGAAGAGAAGGCAAAAATGGATGTTCAGGAGGGACCAAAAGTAAAGATGTCTGTTAAACAAATTGTTGAAGAAACCAAGGAGCAACTTGCTGAGTAGTTCCACACTCACCTGAGCAAGTTCAAGAAGCATTCATTCAATATTAGGCAACACTATGCCCACTAGAGCTGAGAAAGCATGGCCACTGATGAATAAGACATGCATCAGTGGCCATGATTTTTCTGAGAACTTCACCTGCAAGAACAGTTCTGAAATCCAAGCAGTGCACTTTGGATCATCTCATCAACAAGTGACACTACATACAGGGATTCTTTGTGAAGGCAGTAGCCATGAACCGACCTGCTTCAGCACAATTTCCCCATCCAAGCACATAAGCCCAGCAGCTATGGGAGCATCTGAACCCTATACTGGATTATGTGCGGGCAACACACTCAGAGGTTTCTGTGATACACTTTTTTAGTGATGGGCCTTGTACCCAGTACTAAGCAGAAGGGTAATTTATTCCTTTGTAGCACCGAGCTGGAGAAAAGAGGCATTCATGCAGGGACATGGAATTCTTTTGAGGTCAGCCATGGTAAAGGAGCACCAGATGGTGTTGGAGCACCCTTGAATGGAACTGCTGACATGCTAATAAGCCATGGCCAGGACATCCAAGATGCACGTGGGCTCTTCAGAGCCCTTTTGGAGACCAACACATCGATCAAGTTGTTCTTTGTTGATGATACATTTGAGCAGGCACTTGAGAGGATGCCATCAAACTTACCAGCAGTCCCAGATACATCCGGTGGTAACTCTTGCTCCAGGAGAGATACTGTCTCGTGATGTCAGCTGTATGTGCTCGACCCAGAAGCAAATACAATGTGAATGTTGGAACACAAATCATTTTAGCTTTGTTAAGAAGGTGCCAGATGCTGTGTCACAGAGGCAGACACAAATCCACTGGGAAGACCCAGAGGTGCTAGGGCAGTGATGTGCGCTCACATATGAAAAAGATTTGTTCCCAGGAATGATACTTGCAATGGATTAAACGCATGTGCAAGTAAAATGCATGCACCGTGTCAGCCCAAACAGTTATTTTGGCCTGCTCATGAGGATGTGCTTTGGTATGTTTTTGATGATGTGCTTGTGCTCATCCTGCCTCCTAAGCCAGTGACATCACGGCACATGGAAATTCAAAAAGATGTTTGGGCCAGGCTTTCTAAATAAAGAATGAATTACATCTTACAGTCCTGTTTTCATTTCAATGTTAAGGAATCAAAATGAGATCCCAGCAAGGTAGTTTTCCATAGCCTATGCTGATTTTATAAAGGATTTTGTGGACCAAATGGAAAGATCCATTGATGTTTGTGATGAATTAATTTTTGATGTTTTTGGTTTAAAGTTAAATACTTACTAAAATGTATGAACAGTTACTGTTGCCTTTCTGTCATCTCTGACCCATTCTCCTCTGACTTCTGACATCAACAAGGCATTTTCATCCACACAGCTGCTGCTCACTGGATATTTTCTCTTTTTTGGACCATTCTCTGTAAACCCTAGAGATGGTGTGTGCATGAAAATCCAGAGGGTACTTCTCATCTCATGATGTCCAATACTGATGCTTTCAGAAAAAGTGACAAAGTGTAGTTATTTGCTGCCTCTGTATGAGACACTCTGGGGTGTCTTGTACATACCAGTAGCTAGCTAGAGCTAGCTAGCTATGTTCATGTTAAAGGTGTTGACAGCCCCCTGAAGCCCTCTACCCTTACCGTAACCATCAGAAATGTTCTAATGTGCCTAAAACTAAGTCACTGACTTTATGCATGTCGATTGGCTAACCCTACCTGCTAGCACATCAGCCATGAGGTAAGGTTAGCCTCCTTTGTGTTGCTGCAATGTAGCAAACGGTGTTGCTTCATATGAATGCTGAAGGGTACCTTTAGCGTAAAAATACAATTTGTCACACTGCCTGAAAGCATCGGTAATGACACACTGAGATGAGAACACGTTGGAAAATCCCAGTAGATCATCAGTTTCTGAAATACTAAGACCAGTCCGTCTGGCACCAACAACCATGCCACGTTCAAAGTCACTTAAATCTCGTTTCTTCCCCATTCTGATGCTCGATTTGAACTTCAGCAAGTTGACATGACCACTTCTACAAGCCTATTTCCATTTAGTTACTGCAATGTGATTTGCTGGTTAGCTAATTTAGTGTTAACAAGCAATTGAACAAGTATACCTAACAAAATGGCCGATGAGTGTATATTACATCAGACATTATGAATAACTAGCTGCAGTGCATTAATTTAATTGCTCCTTTTCACGTTCAGTTCTTATGTACACTGAGGCCTTCTTAGAACCCAAACTCTGATTTTACAGTTTGACAGACTGAGGAACAAAAGAGTTTTGCAGTTTCTTTTTGCGGGCCTGTACGGGACTTCGAATCAAATCTGTTTGATAGCATAAGCTGATGTTCTTCAAATTAAAAATGAGATGGGTCTGATGTAATATTACCAGCTGCAGATAAAATTTTTCAGTATACGCAGTTTGAAAACCTGAATACATAATACATAGTACATGTGTTTTGGACTGTTTAGTCACAAACAACAACCAATCATCTTGAGCTCTGGGAAATTCCAATTAGCATGTTTACTGTTTTCTGACATTTAATAGAAAATATAATTAAGGCCTACTTGATTAACCAAGAAAATAATCCACAGATTCATCGATAATGAAAGCAATCATTAGTTGCTGCCCTAGTTTTTAGGTTTTCAACACCAGCTGAGCCAATTCCTAGCCCACAGACCATTAATGCTGATGAGATCATTTGACCAAGAAGAATTTATTGTCCACTGTGCTAGTGAGAATTCTGGAAATTATATATCAAACTGTGGGTAATTTGCTTCGCAGTATTTTGAGAAAGGTGCTTAAATTATGGTGCCTGTTTTACATTTAGTCACTTATTTCTAGTTTGTAGACACGGTTGAAGCTGCAGAGTGTTGAGAATTCACCTGAGGGAATACAGAGTTGTGCGTCTTCTTTGTAGTGTACTAACAATTACTTGTTACAGCCTAAGCCATCCAATATCTCCTACATTCATTTACCAAGGACCACCTCCCACAGAGCAAGTGTTTTGATGACATATCTTTGTTCTGGCCCTTTGATTGATACCTTTGAGACTGCTGCCTTCAAAAACATAACTCCAGGGTCTTGCCGTTGCTTATACCCACTCTCCAGACGGCCACGGTCATGATGATGATGTCTTTTATTAAGCCCATTCACACTCATCTGCTGCTGTTTCATTCAACTGTTTATGTAGTAGCATTAGTGAGACTACAAAGGAAGTTAGTTTTTCTGCAGTGGCTAGGTCTCCACTGAGTCTACGTGAATTCCTAAAGGGCAACATATCATGTTGAAAAAAAAGTAGAAACAAATGAAAGACTTCCAGATAAACACAAAATGCAAATTAATTTGATAGAAGATTGAATTATGATAAACACACTCAGCTACCCATTCTCACAAATACACACTCACAAACACACACTCACTAGCACATACCCCATGATTTCATTTTCTGCATCAAGGGTTTTAAAATCTATTTAACCTCTCTTACATGCCATTTTATGCAATTTGTTGTTATCATTCTAAATGCGCTGCCTTCTATTATCCAATTTGTTTTGTTTTTTTATCTTAATTATTTATTTGTGTTTTATTTTGTGTTACTTTGCTTTGTGTGGTGCAGTTGTGTGCTGTTGTTTTGTCTCCAAAGCTTTTTCAGCATGTCTTATCTCTTCAACTCTATGTTTTAATATGTCTAGCAATTTGGTCAATGAAACTTTGTCAGTGTAATTTTTGAGAGATGATATCTTGCATATGATATAAGAATGAGATCAATTATAATCAGGGGAATTAATATTGTCATACGAATCTTAGAGTTTGCACATCCTCAAATGTCTGCGAAGCATTTTATTGCATTTTGTCATTTATACTTGAGATCCTTTTCCTCTAACATGGGGAGTGTTAACTGTCAATAATGCTTGCTTATACTTCTAATATGAAGTTTCAGGTTACTGGTGTGGAAACATTTGTCCTAATTTGTACTGATGAAGACCGACGTTTAAGTTTAAAAATGTTTCCAGACCTTCATGACAGCATCATATTGTGTGGCATATGTAGTATTAATGGCAGAAATTTGCAATATTTATATTTTTTCATATTTTTGTATATTTTAATTGCTTACATCATACTTACCCTGATCTCTTTAACATTTAGCTTATAGAAACAAGAACAAATTGAGCAACTGTGACAAAGTGAGACTTAAAATTTCAGTCTTAATGCTAATTCTATGATTCCCTGTTATAGTATTTTTGTATATTACTGTGTTTAATAAATTATTGGCTTCAGTCAACTAAATGTTCACAATGTGGTACAAATCGGCCGGGGGGAAAAATTGGACCAGCCAATCTTAATACACTCTTCCACCAAGGGGGTGGAGCATGGGAGAGCATGGCTTGAGGTGCCATAGGCTGCAGCCAGACCTTATTCAGATATTTCTTGCAGGAGTTGGTAGAGACCAAGAAATATAATTCCAAAGGAATGACAGTGTTTTTCTTCAACTGCTGAATGTGCATTCAGTGGTGTTACAGAGTGATACTACTACTAATACCTTGACCTGCCATTAAGTCACTCACAGAAATAACATTAATTAATTATGACTGAGCGGCCACTGGCATCATTTGTCATTTTAACCAGTGAAAGTGCGGGTCAGCACTGGCTAAAAATATGAAGCTGATTCCTGAGTGATTTGTACTCTGCTCTTTGCTAATGAGGAAGAGTGAGGAAAGAGAACAGATTTGTTCCTGTCTGAATTGAGCAGATCTGTGTATTTTGCCAATCCAGTTACCACAAACATGTTTCTTTTTATGTATCGATACACAGAGCAATATGATACATATTTGTGACAAGCCAGCACACTAACTGATCGATCCCGCTCTAATATGTAAGCATTGTTTTACTCTCATATGACTCTGACGTACAAATAGTGGATGCGGAGCAGTAAAATTACTGTCCTAGTCTGCTACTATATTAGCAGACTATAGGTTAACCATGGGCGTAAATTTCATTTAACAGTTGTGGGGCACAACAAAACAAAATTTTTTTACTTGTATAGGACACATGCAAACAAAAGGAAGTCTTACTGCTATTTTTCTGGCCAACAACACAAAGCAATAGTTGTTTAAATATGACTTATAGGTTTATCACATGGTCATCTAATCCTTCCTATCCTAATGAACTTGCATCCTCTACATAGTATTTTAGGTTATTTCTGGGTCACAGGGCGTCTCTTACGTTATTATTATATTTAACTGCAGCAGACCAAGTATTCTGTCACTTAATATCATAATGCGCAAAACACTAGATAACTGATATCAGTTCACACACAGATCTATTGCCGATTTAGTAAGAGATGCAAAGATTACATTTTTCCTGGCTGATTCCAATTACTGATTTGGCCAATTCAAATTTTCTTTGATTCTAAGAACTATAAATGACAGCATACACAAACATTTTTGCAACTTTTATTTATTTTTTTATTAGGATCCCCATCAGCAGAAGTTTAAATGTTGGCTATTCTCACTGGGGTCCATTCATTGTATGGTCATAATGAAACAATGATTATCAAATCACATTCACATTTTCACTGGAAGGAGCTGTTTTGTACAATAGCTTACAATCCAACTGAAAATAAATTGCAGTAGTCTATAAAGTAGGCCATTTTAAATATATTACTTAAAAATATTTGAAAGAATACATTCTCCCATTTCTAATTTCACCATTTTAATAGTACTTAAATCTCCACCTTATTTTTGCGTTTAATCACAAACTATAGTCATCTGCTAACCTTGATTTTCCCGTCAGACACACATGCACACACCTGCACCTCTCTCTCTCTCTGCTTGTATCTGTCTGCTCTGACTTTATTTGTCAGCAGTTTTATAAAGGCAACTGGCGGTTTGTATTTACAATTTCTTTTTCACAGCAGTAAATGAGCCACGTGTTGAGGCTTGTTGTTAATTACCAGGGTACGAATGACATCTGTACCAACAACTGTGTTCACTGTTGCTTTACCTGGTCTATGCTTTATCATACCTAAGACATGTTTTAGCATGTGTGTGGCTGTGACATGAGGTTACTGTCTGTGCTGGTCACTAGTCATGGCCGATTAAACAAAAACTGGTCAATTTCAGTCCCCAGCTGATCAATTGTGGCATCTGTAGCTGTAGAAGGTGACTTACTATCAAACAAGCTATTAAACAAGCTACCAAACAAGTAATGTTATAATAACATAGTAGGCTTATGGAAATATAACCGGTTATCATATATTTTTTTCTGTATTGCATTATCTGTATTAAAGACAAAAGAATCATCCGATGTTCCAAGTGAATAATTAGCATTGCAAACATTAGCTTTGCGATGACACCTTAACATTAACTACACATTTTCTTTCACATGTTCATCATCTTAAATGACATAGTGTGCAAATACTTTGTCTTTGTGAAATAAAAAAAGATCTGCTAACTTTACTGGCTTTATGTGCTACTGTGCTGCTTCACCACGCCAAAGTGACTAGCAACAGCAACCCCAAAGGGTCAGTGCTCAAACTTTTCTTATGAACAAACGTTTATTATAATAATATTTCATAGTTAATTTACAGACTGAAAATGTGTGCTGCAGATTTGTGGTGTTTGTTGTGCTAACAATTTGGACTTGCAGTCGCAGTTTGTATTCATAATTAGGATTGTCTAGCAATATATTGATTATCACAGAATAGCTGTATCATGATAATGTTGGTATTGTGGAACATTTATCGTGTATCATACCATATTGTGAGGTACCCTAGTAAGTACTATGTTTGTTGTTGTAAATGTAGCAGAAGGAGACAGAAGCTATATGCTACTGTTACATAGTGTGGTCAAAAGATAATGTGCAGTTTCAAAAGGAAATCTCCAGCCATTTCTTAGAGACAGTATACAGATGAAATAGAAAAGAAAAACAGATTTTATAATGGAGACAGGGAAAAGGAAAATAAGTGGAAGTCACTCTTCAATTGTTACTGCTTTATATCACCTCCTGACATGGATTGGCAATAGATTCTCCAAAGCTTTCAAGATAAAATAGGTAGCTTTGAAAACCGTGTATAGTTATCATGAAGTCATGGATCAAGGGAGGTTGTTTTTTAAAGAAAAGGCTGAACACTTGCCTTTTTCAAATAATCAGGAAAGCTATCAGTGGAGAGGAAACTGTTCACAATAGAGAGCAAGTGAGAGCCCACAGACCCTATAACCTCTTTGAGGAATTTAATGTGAATAATATCTAAGGGAATTTGGGTCGGTTGGAAGATAACCACAAAGAGCAGGTTCAGCAGTGATAATTTTACGCATGAGCACCTCAAGGCCAGAACATTCATCAACAGGAATAGATTTACTGTGATAAAAACAATTTCAAAGAAATCACTGAAAGACTTGACAAGAAAAACAAGTGTAATTTGGAGTTGAAATTTGGTCATGAGAGATGGGAATAAACTTTTATGGAAGTTTCATAAATTGACTCAAGCCTGAAAAGTAAACTCTACTGTATGTTTATCATTCTAATGATAACAAAAAACATCAATAACATTGCTTTAATTGTAATTCAAGTTAAAAGACATAGCTGAAATTACAATTTGCATGACCCATTTGATGAGGATATGAAACCTTTTTTGCTTCTTATCCTTAAATAATGCCTATGCACTAGTATACAAGTACAATAATGAGATAATTAACCCAATGTTTTCAATTCCTGAGTTTATGTAATTTTAATGGGAGAAAATTTGACTTTGTTTTCCTTTTTAAACACAGATGTAAGCTTTAAGTCAGTTGTTTGCTCTTTCAGCATAGCAACAGTGCTCAGGTTTAAAAGATTTGTGTTTTAATAGATTCATAGGGCTGGGTGATAAAACCATATTATCAGATGGAATTGAATTGTGACAATGTGATCTTATAGTGCCATTCTTGTACACACTATGATACATACCGATACTGAAAAAATATTGTTAAAGCTGCTATAATCAATATTGTTGCTTGTAGTAGCAAATTGTCGAATAATTAAAGCAGCTTATAGCAGTAAGCAGTTCTTAGTGGTGCAATGAATCACAAAACTCATGGTTTGGATTGGTTTGGACTGAGCTGTGATTTTGAGTCACGGATCAGAGTGAGTGGGGGGCGATGACCTCGTGGTCCCTGTCTGTCTGCCAAGGTAAACAAACATTATATACACTTAATAGCTATATAAAGGCTTATTATGTTGTCTAACAAGTTAGTTTAGCACACCCGCAGACAGCTGAACATCCCCCTTTAAGGAATGTGGTCTTGTGGGTAACCTGTGTATGACGTAGGCTAGCAGGTTTGTAGTGGGAAGTGAGTCTCTCGTGGTGTGTGAGAGAAGTACCAGTACGTTGCCACAGTCACGGAAAAGTGTAGGGTATAAGGGGACGTTAAGGTACTTCAGGTTGCCATAACAGGTTAATTAAGCATATCAGTTACTAGTATTGTAGTATTGTGTAAGTATTGTGTATTGTGTCCCCTGTCAGAAGAGCAAAAAAAGTTCCTGTTCATGCGTGTTACTACAGCATAATCCTGCTTACTAACTGTGTGCTACTTACCACAGATAAATTACCACCAGCAACACTGAGCCAGACAGATAACCATAGCGACACAGACAGTGAGGGTCAATCAAAGAATTGAAAAGAACAGGGTGCGAACTACGGGGGAGCCTGGGGGAGCTTAGCCCGAAATGAGACATCAGCTCCCCTGAAAGCATAATTTGTTATATTTTGGGGGGTCTAAAATATTGACAGCATGCTTTATTGTCATTAATTTTTATATTTGTCTATCATCATGGATCCATGCGTAAATTCAGGAGCGTCAGACTTCATGTAGCAGAGGGAACGATCACCGACCGTCCGCAGCAGGCCAGTCGCAACCGCGATATCCTATACGGGTTGTGTACCTAGTTTGGCTGACGCGCTGTGAACGGTTCGTGATCGTTCCGTCTGGCTAGATAAATATTACCACTACAGCTGGGGGCTTTCTGCAAATTCTTTACTTTCACGGAGAAAAGAAAGGTCAGGTCGCAAACAGTTGTTGTGTGAAGCGTAATTGTAGCAAAATGGCTACATATGATAATAATGTTAACATATTTTTATTATTATAACAAGACAAACAAGCCCGATACTTTCACAGCCAGGCCTACATGCTTAAAGCTATTCACAGTAAGGCCTTGTGTCTGTTATGAGTGAAGATTCGGCAATAAGATTAAGATAAAGGTTAAGTGTGTAATTTTCAGTGACATCTAGTGGTGAGACATCTATGCTGCAGGCTACAGTTTTATCAGCTGATTAAATGTAGTAACTTAATTACATGCAGCTTTGACAACATCAAAGCCTTCCATCTGGGTAAATCCACAATGATTAAATCCTTTATTTCTGCCCTCATCTTTCTGTCTGTCCCCTCATCTGTCTGTCTGTCTTTATCGTGTTTTCGCTTCTTTGACAATGAAGATCCACACTCAGTCATCTGGTCCTAAATAATATGCGTATTCCTCCATTTGTCACTTCTATTCTTACTTCTAATTACTTCTAATACTACTGTTTATTATTATTATTATTATTGTTGTTGTTGTTGTTAGTTGTTGTTGTTGTTGTTGTTGTTGTTGTTGTTGTTGTTGTTATTATTATTATTATGATTTATATAGTGATGAGCGCACTGCTGGCATTATACAGGAAGAACAAGAATGACCTAGTGACGAAAAGCGCTCTGTAACGCTTTGTTCATTTTCAGCTACTGTAGAAACATGACGGCGCAACATGCCGACCCACGGTTATGTAGATGGAAATGGCTCATTCTAAGGTACTAAAAACATAACGGTTCACTATGTCAGGTCCTTATACACCACTGAAAAGATGGGTATGGATATTATATTACATTTCTGTCAATATATCCTCAGAAATATTCCACATTGGACCTTTAAGTTTGAACTTACATTCATCAGGTGGTCCAGACCATGAGTCCCAACTAAATGCTAATGTTGCTGCATTTCTACTGATGTGTGAATAAGCAACTTTTTGCCAGCAAGTTCGCTGTATTGACTTAAATGACTGTGAATAATTTTTGAATAATTTTTTCAATTTGTTTCTTTGTTGCCTCCAAGTGGCCAAATATTATCTCATGTAGTTTTAAATAGTTTGATATTAATTTCAGCTATTTATCACCCAACCTTATCAGGATATGGAAAAGTATTACAAATTTAATAGAAACTTCCTCTCAAACCACTCAGCATTTTACCAAAATATGCCAAAATACATGTACCCATGTAGTTTCTAACCATTGGAGTACATTGTAATCACCATGAATTCAAGGAAACCACAGCTGTCGTTCCTCATAAATGACAAAACAACCAAAAACAGTGACCTTTAAAGCCTGCACTGGCCGGGTACAGTACATACAGTTTCACTTTAATGCAATAACTGCAACTTAGTGTTGACCTACATTAGCATTTGTGTAATTAGTGAAAAGTAATTTTATTCAGTCAATGGTGAGCTGTTCACTTGCCCCACAAACACAGATAGGCTGACTCTCTGTCTGTATGTGTGTGTGTGTGTGTGTGTTGTGTGTTCCATCTCTCTTTCTCTCCTTCTCATTCACACTGTCACACCTACACACACACACACTTTCATTTTGTAGTTATGGGTCCAAGAGGGAAAATATGTTGGTAATTAGCTCATCTGTAATGCCAATGTGGTATTCATAAATTAGTGTATTATAATTTGTAAACTGAAAAACAATCTACTAATGTAGCCCTAGTCCAAATTTCTTTATGACCTAACTCTGATGATTGTGACTCGGAATGATTTTATGCTCATGGAAATTGTTTTTCCAATGACTTGATAATGCTAGTAACATGATGGTCAATAAACTCATTTCATCTCTCTGCTGGTATTTCTCTGACAACCACTGTATTTCAATGGTATTTATACTTACTTTTAAAGGAAATACATTTGGACAAAAATATTCAGAATATGGGAAATTAACATACAAATGACCATTATAAAGGAAACTACCATGCCACTTAGAAGCCATTAATTTGCTGTGGCTGTGATTTATTACCTAGCAATTTTCACCAACCTCACTTATGACTTTGAAGACCTCTTGACTTCCCTCACTAGCAGTTAAGTGCATCTCAGGAGGCTGTTCTCTGTGTGCCAAAAATATATATTTTGCATTCAAAGCTTTGATTTATAGCAGAACAGATTCTCTTTATGACATATTTTAAAGTATGTTTGTCCACTGCTAACAAACAAAACTCTCTCATCTCCCATGGAGTCATACTTGGTTAACATTGCCTAGGACTACTACAGCTACTACAAGAGAAAATGTGCTGGACGACAACAACTAATTGATTAATCAATTAATGGTGGTGGATTGCATTAGTTGACTGTGCAGTGTAACAACAGACTTGAAAATTAATGCAATCCTAAAATACAAAGGAGTTATTTTTGATACATTGGTAATTAATTAAATAGAAAATCTTCAGCGCATTTGTTAAAGTATTGTTAGATGCAGATTCAACCATCATCATCCCCATCCTCATTGCACATATAAATGTTTGTCATGAATAATAAATGGTAAAAGTATATAAAGACATCAAGAGTTTAATAGATTGGGGAAACTTATTCATAAAAATGTTCAGTGGCCATGAAGCCTAAATTTCCAAATGTTCTATGCCTATAGGTCATAACAAATTAGCTATGCTGTCATTCACACAGCAAACTTTATTTTCAGCTTTTCCCTCTGGAAAAATATCATGGTGTAATTAATTGTGCTCCCAAGCCAGTGCCCCTTGTCTTTACTAGACAGCACAGTGGTAGAATGAGATAGATGCACTGAGTTGCAGACTCTCGTCATATGAGTAGATTCTTTATTAGATTGTATACTTTAATTTCCTCTGCTCAAGGAAAAGTAAAAAGCATCAGGAGTTTCTTATCCACAAGAACAGAATTGCATTATATATGTAGACATTAGTGCACAAACATTCTAATACAACAGATAATTAAATAGGCTACATAATAGAAGCCTGTGTACTTTACAGAGGATGTTTAATAAACCCAAACAGTGGAGATACTGTTAAAGTGTGTACCTTCATTTAGCAATATCCACAGCAATCTTATGTGGTTGCTGCTACACTGCTCTTTGTTATTCATGCGTTAATAATCCAGTTTACAAGATATTTGCAATGTTTGCTAAACAAGGAGTGTCTAAGTGACTTTCCGTATTGAATAAGAATCTGTGAAGTTCTAGAGGCTTATCATTCAGTTTTTCAGAACTTAATAGTGGATATGAGAAAAGTGAAATTGTGTTAATTTTTAAATTGAGGAACAGTAAAAACATGGCAATTTGTTTAATTTACCAAATTGGAAGAATAACAAATAAATAACATACTAACTAACTATTTTAACCACTGTCAAGCATTGCTTAGATATATTCTCCTTTGACATCACAAAACTTTTCTTGGGGGCAGCAAAAAGTTATTATTTCTTTAAACTGTTAAAAATTCAAGGTATACTATCATTTTGTGCTCTATTCTTTAAGTCTTTTGAGATGTCATTGCAATTAAATTTCCCCTTTGTGTTTAATGGGTAGGGTACTGTAATAGTAGTCATATTAATGTTTTTATATATGTTGCTGTGAACTCTTCCACACCATCTCTATCTCAAAAGCGAGATTTATTTTGTTATATGATATAATGTGGATTCTTACATTTTCATTGTCCTGTACGGTAGCTTTCTAAGGGTTTTACACTAAGAGATGTAATCTATTGTTGATGGTGTGCTTCCACAACAAGACTGTCATCACTTCTCTCACAATAATGCATCCCAAATGAGGGGTGTTGATTAATCCATTAGCAAAGCTCCAATTACTATTGTCCCTGCAGTTATTTGCCGGTTAAAGGAGAAATCAGCCTTCATAGACTCTGACAGATATCATCACTTTGAGATATTCAGTGCAGTTCACGAGTTATTTTGTGATGAAGTGTTTGATTTAAATTTGTAATTTAATTTTGTAGTACACCCACTTCCCCATGGCATGGCTGATATACTTCTACTTAAATTTGTGATTACCTTTGTCACCCAAAATGACTGAAGAACCTGGAGAGAAGGGGGCATGAACTTATTACTCTGAATCAAAGGTGGGCGTATGGGAATATAAACGTCTTGCCAATGTGTTCTTGAACATCAGGGCAAGCCTGTGATTGCAGCTGCCCTTACTAAAATGTCGAGTAGCATCACTGCATATGGTCTTGTGAAGCTACTGTTAGTCAAGGAATTCTACTGTGGATTTTCTCCTTGTATTTTAATTGAGTGTTGATGCAAAATGGCATTGTTTATTATGTTTTCATATTGTGACAGCTTATCAGCATCAAGCAGATCCAGAAATAAGTGTTTCAGGATTTCCCATTACCTGTACATTATGTAAAAAGTACAACTTGTGCTTATGGTACTAAAAAGGAGGTTCAGCATTGTAGCTGACACATTCATGTTGTCTTTTAGCATTATAATAACAGTACCCTATTTACTGTGCACATGCTATAGATTTCTTTATTGTCTTTTGATAGAAAATGAGAAGGCTCCTGCTTCACTGCCATTTCACAATAGCAGTATTTGGTGTTCATATTTGGTCTCCTCTTCACACACAGCTCATTGAAAAGAAAAATGATACCCGTGGGGTTGCTTATGGTTCATTTCTTGGTCTTGTCTCACATTCACCGCACACAATTCCATTAAACTGTGAGGTCTTTTTAAAAAGCGAGCAAGCTCCCTCATGTGCAAAACAAACAAATGCATCCTCACATTCACACACACACACACTTACACACACCCTACAGGCTTCTTTTCCTTGTGAGGGAGCACTCACTTAGCGTAGCGCTAGAGTGCAAAGATTGGAAACTCAGCAAGTGGTAGAAAACTTGTGGTATGAAATGAGAGGACGTTTGATGTTAACGAAAACCTCAGTCTGCACTGTACAGGCACTTTGCTGTTAAGACTGATTGGCACTCAAGAGATTGCATCAAATTAGATTTTATTTTGGGGCAGATAGTTCCCACATAGTATTTACCCAGAGTGTGTATTTTTCTGTGTGTGTATCTGAAGAATGCTGGATGCACTAACTCTTCAGTTCTACTTGACCCACCACTGGGTGCATTACAATACCAGTTGCATGGCCAATCATGGATGTATTTATTAGAGCCCCACCAATATGGGTTTTTTTGGGGCCAATGCCAATGCTGATATTAAAGTGAAAAAAGAGCCGATTTATGAGACAATATTTTGATTTTGAAAATGATTTAGATTGTAGATCCCTTTCCTATATAAACTACACTTAGAACAGGCTCATCCAGGGGGGTGCTGCTGTGCTTTAATGGAGTAGGATATAAATTTGGAGGCTCCTGCTGATTTCAATTAAAATTGTAATTCATTTGTGTTTCTTCTCAGTCTTGTCTTACTCCGCAGTACTTTTTGTTGAGAAGGTTTACTCTGGACTGTGTAAAATGTCTGGAAAGAACCCTAAAACTTGCAATACTATTCAGACACAACAGTGGCCTGGTCTACAAACAGCGACCATGTCTTCAAGTGAGCCGTCGGCTCCTACAGAAGTTGCCTTGACGCACAGTAACCTTAACATCGCAGCTTTCAAACTCAAGTTGCTTTTCTTGCTGAGAAAATATATTGCTGATATTTTTAAAAAGGAACTATCTGTTTAGGACAATTACGAAGTGTACAGATCACTGTGTTAAATGTTTTGAGAGCAGTTACCTGAGTTTGGAGAACTGTACCAAATCGATTGAGAAAAACTGTAAATGGTTAATGGAAATATAGGTCCCAGCATTGCTGGGTCAGGCACACCTCTCAGATTTATCAGTTGGAATATCAGAGGTGTGGGTAATCCTGTTAAGAGATCTAAGGTTTATGCATACTTGAAACATTTAAACTCTGATTTAGTATTTTTACAGGAGACTAACCTTCATATTAAAGATCACCATAGGTAACATTGCCCTTAAGTAAGTCAAGTCTTCCACTCCAATTTTAATTCAAAAGCTAGAGGAGTCACTATTTTAATTAACAAAAATGTCCACTGATGTTATTGCTTTAAGGAATGGCAGATACCTCATGGTTTCTGGTACTCTAATGCAAAGAAAGCTTTGTTGATAAATGTATACATCCTGAATTTCGATGATGTTCAATTTGTTAACAGATTGCTGAGTAACATCCCTTTCTTCAATAATGTTGGGTATCCTAATTGTTTCTGACCCAATCTTGGGTCGGTCTAATCCTCGTAATCTGACTCAATCTGCTATGTCTAAAATATTCAGTAATTTTATTAAACAGAATGTTCTTATTGATCCGTAGAGATCTTGTAACCCCTCTATTAAAAAATTCTCTCCCAGGTGCACTAATCATATTCCAGGACTGATTACTTTTTTATTTACAGTACGCTTAATTCATGTTTCTTCAGACTATTTAGGTATTGTAATATCAAACCATTCACCTTTATTATTAGACATTCAATTTACCACCTATAAAACAGAGTCCACCGTTTTGGAGATTTGACTCTCTTCTTTTGGCAGACAAGAATTTTGCGAACTCATTTCAATTTCTATTGATGAATTCCTGTCTCCTCCTCATATTAATTGTTTTGGGAGACACTTAAATGTTACCCGAGAGGTCAAGTTATTTCTTACACTCTTTCTAACAAAAATATTAATGCTACGCTTACATCTGTGATTAGTGACTTTGAACAAAGATATGCATTGAACCCTTCTCCAGAATTACTTAAGCAGCGTGTTGATTTGCAAGGAGAATTCAATCTCATCTCAACTAAAGAGGCAGTGTGCTTGTTACTATGCAGTTGTGGTTCATATTATGAACATGGTGGCAAGGCAAGTCATTTACTGGTAGTAAAGTTACGACGACAGGCCACTTCCTATTTGATACCCAGTATTTTTAACACTTATGATACTATCAATAAAGATCCCTTGGAAATTAATGCTACTTATAAATTATTTTTCTCTTCATAATATAAATCTGAATTTCCTACAGATAACACTGAAATTAACAAATTTCTTCAGAACCTTTTGAATCCTGTTGTTGATGCTAAACTGCCACACAGACGGGCATCCGATTGAATTTTTCAAAACATTTATTGGTAAATTGGCACAGCTGCTTTTATTCGTATTCTGTGAATCCTTGGAAAGTGGTTCATTACCACCTTTTTATATACAGTCTATGATTACCACCAACCTTGACACAAGCCACTATTGCTCTCCTTCTCAAAAAGGACAAAGATCCAACCTCCTGTGGTTCCTACACACCATTATCTCTGCTTAAAGGTGTCGGCTAAAGTAATTGCATCCCGCCAAGAGAATGTGCTTCCTCATATTATATACGAAGAGCAAAATGGTTTTATAAAGGGACGTCAATTGTTTTTTTAATTCCTGTACAGTAAATACCTAGATATTAATGTGAATTGTTATTTATCTAGCCTTGCATCTGCTAATTTCAATCCCCTTATCTCAAAGACTACATCTGATTTTCAAAGATGGGGTAAAGTCCCCCTTTCATTAATTGACAAGATCAATGTTGTTAAAATTAATATTTTACCCAAATTTATATTTGTATTCCAGTCAATTCCTCATTTTCTGCGAAAACATTTTTTTGACTCAATGGATAAGATATTTTGTTCTTTTATTTGGGGTGGGAAATCACCTAGGGTTCGTAAAACCTTACTGCAGAGATGCAAACTTAGTGGACTTGCATTACCTAATTTTCTAACTTACAATTGGGCTGCTGAAATCCATAAACTTTACTAGTGATTAAAATCTCCTGGATACTCTTAGTGTAAATTGGAACTATAGTCCTGTAGGGGATCTTCTATACCTGCTCTGCTTTACTCCTCTTTACCCACAAAACCCTCTCTACATACTGATAATCAACTGTTTCTTAACACACTCAATTTAGACAGCACTTTAAATTTGTAGCTGCATTTTCCTTGGGTCCTTTATATAAAAACCATTTATTTCCTCCATCACTCTCGGACTCAACATTTTCTGTGTGGTATGACAAGGGTCTTACACAATTCAGACATTTATATGTAGATGGTGTCTTTGATAGTTTTGGCAATTTGTCATCTCGCTATGACCTCCCTGTTACTCATCTGTTTCGTTATTTTCAAACTTGCAATTTTGTGGCTAAGTGTTTCCCTAATTTCCCCTCTATACCTTCAGAATAGGGGAAACCATGCTATTATTTGTTTCTTATCACAGAGGCATCATTTCAAAGCTGTACGACATTATAGCTTTTTGCAACCGCTCTAATGCTGAACGTAAGTGTACATGGGAAAAGGAACTGGGAATACAAATACGTGAAGACTCCTGGGAAGAAGCCAAAGAGAGGATACGATCTACCACCTCTTGTGCTCATCTTGGACTTATTCTATTTAAGGTCTTAGGTCAGATTTCTGGACTATCTGAATTGTATCCAGAAGTGGACGATAAATGTGATAAATGCCATGGCTCTCCCTGTCACCTTAGCCACATGTTTTTTCTTTGCCTAGATCTGAAAGGTTTCTGGGCAGGTTATTTTACTATTATGTCCCCTGTTCTTGGGGTAAATCTCCAACCTTGCCCTCTGACACTATATTTGGGATCTCTGACCCTTCCCTTGTACTTAACCCTACACAAAAGGACATTATAGCTTTCACATCCTCACTAGCAATATGTTCCTTATTGCTACATTGGAAGTTGGCCAGATATCCTTCTGTCTCCTGGTGGCTGAAAGACGTCATGTTTTTTCTGAAACTTGAGAAATTTAAATACACGTAGTCAAATTTCTCCACAAATGGCAAACCCTTTATTGCCTTCACTTACTTAGAGGTACTACCCAATTGAATGTGTGGCTCTTATTGTTGTACCTTTTTATATTGCATAAATAACCGTATGTCTGTTGATCATGATGAGCTGAGTGGGGGTGTGGATGGGGGATTGTTCATTGTTTATTACACGGTACTCTGTAATTCAGTTAAATTGTTTTTCTGCATTCTTATCAGTGTTTTTGTTTTGTTGTGTTTTTTTCTTGCTTGTATTTGTGTGTATATGTGACCGTGTGCATATGCATACATGTTTTAAAAAAAAAAAAAGGAAAAGGTTAACTGTTTTTCTGTGACTGGAAGTATTGTATTGTGTTTTACTTGACTGTCTACTAGGGTTGAACGATTAATTGCATTTGCGATATTATCGCGATGTAATAAAACGAGATTTTCTAATCGCAAAGGCTGCGATTATACTATGGTCACATGACACCCAAGACGAAAGCAGTCTGAGAAGTTAATGTGTCGTCTGCACGTTAAACTGTAACTTGCCTTCTTGTTGTAAAATGGCCTTCAGCTTGACAGAAGCTCACGCTACATAAACTTTGTCACACGGAATGAAAATAGCAGCCGCCACTGCGGTTAACTTGGTGGTGTTGGTGGGTGAAATCATCGGGCCATCCGCGTCTTTGATGGACGGAAAACTGCACAACAGAAAGATCGTGTAGCTAGGTAAGCGCATTGTGGCGATCGGCGCCTGCGTAACACACACAGCCACCAGTCCGCTCAAGAATAATCTGTAAATTGGCGCTTCAAACTAAACGCCAAAGTTCGAAAGAGACCCAGTCTGTCCCAAATTACATCCTGGTTACAGCCGGTGCACTGCTCACCAGCTGCGTGTTTGTCTATTAAACAGAGAGGCATCACTCTGGCCAACTTTTGTATCGAACCTCAAACTGAGTATTTTTTGTTCTCTTAATGCGATATAGAAAGATGGACTAGGAGATTTGAACTGAGATAAGGACTCATAAATTGGTGGTTGAACTGTGGATTTTGTATTGATCGCTTACTGTATAGCACACTGTGGTGAAAAGGTAGGCCGACATATTATTATATATCATATTATTTAATGCCATGACTTGACTCATATTGTCTTTCTCATATTATTATAATTTGATATATCTTATTGCTCGTAATAATAATTCTACCTAATTCATCATAACACAGGCCGCCAGACCCACAAGAAAGAGCAGTGTATGTTTAATCTATCTAATATTGTGTTGGTCATACTATACACTGATTTACTGCTTGTCTGTTTTGAATAATACATAAGGTAAAGAGCTTGAAATAAATTGCACATTAAATCAAAATCGCAATATTGGTAAAAAGAAAATTGCAATTAGATTATTTTCCAAACTCGTTCAGCCCTACTGTCTACGAGTACTTGCTACTATATATACGTTTCATATTTGTAAGAGGATCTAGAGAACTTTGTCTGTCAGGAAGCCGTGTTATATACTTGTTCAGCTCACATTAATTTACGTGTCTGCTGTGGTTTAATCATTTCCAACATGCCAACTGTAGCTACAAACAAATGGCTCGCCGATATATTTTAGGATACGTTATACACTATAGTTTAACTGACAATGTTAGCACTCCTCCACTGATAAACACGGCATTAGCTTTGTGGCTAATTTAGCTATATGCTCATGACTTGAATGAAGGATTTGTCTCTCTTTCTCTTTTAATTGTCATGTATCTGCTGTTACAAACACCAATGCCAATATAAACATATCAGTCAGGATCTAGTATTTACACATCCAGCTTTATCATGCACTATCATTCATATGTAGTCATGTGCCTGGCCACCTGGTGAAAGTAAGTCAAATACTTACTCTCTTTTAGTTCTGTTTTTGTCTTAACTCCTGAGGGAAACATCTGGCTCTATGGTTGCTAAATGCTCCACTATTTTCACCAGCTAGTTGCTAACTGTGTCTGTCTGATGTTTGGTGCTGAGCAGGTTGTGTACAGTGGGTACACTTTAGAGCTTTTCCCTGAAAACAGCTTCCTGCTGTGGCTGAACAAAAACAGTGAGAGTAAACAATGAGTGGAACTAAATGTTGGCACTGGATTGAAATCACGTGCAGCAGAATCATCCATAGAATTTAAAAGGATACTGGCCTTAGAAAAATACAGAAGAAGGAACAATTGGTTTGGCTAGATGTATTTAAATTTGTGAGGCTAAAGATTTGAAATAATTTTAGAAATGATAACCTTCATAATTCAAAGTTTAATCTTGGTTATTAGGCATTTTTTGAGAAAGTAACCCTCTTGGGATTTGTTAGCGTGCAGTACAATAAATCAGGAAATGTGGGATGCACTTGAAGTTGATTTTGCAGTTAAATGGAATCAATTAAGGTCTGTTGCACACAAGATGGTGTGTGTCATCACTGATCCTTACTGCTGCTATGAGACCAGGCTATGACCACATGAAATCTGCAGTAGGATGAAGTTTTAGCTGTAGTCATGTTAGCTAATTAAAGGTTTCCTGTGGAGTTTTTGACCTCCAGTAGTGCTATGGAGGTGTTTTTCCATGTGTGGGTCCCCATTTTGTTTTGAGCATGCACAAGAAGATGCACATACACATACGTGCATCTTACGTGCACACGCTTTATGTGGTACACTATTCCACTGATTTACATGTGGTGGTGACACGCAAAGGTACACAGCAATGCACCAACAAAGACAGATTGAGGAAGCTAGTAAGCTAGTAAACATGGGTGTAAACAATGCAGAATGCAAAATACTTACAACACTTGCTTTGCAAATGTTTTATGATGAAGGAAATACATTCAACACATATTTTAGAACACAAGGATACATGCAATGTGTTTGGTGAGTTACACTGAATGTTAACATTAGTTTTCTTTGTTTACAAGAAAGTTGTTAATCAGAAGTGTTGACACACCGTTAGACACTTCATAATAGCCTCTCTTCACTGTCTCCCTATAATATGCAGAATAGAATCTTTCTCAGCTACAAAGCCCTTACTGGTCAGGAACCATCATATCTTAAAGAGCTCATAGCTCACCTTACCTTATTATGCTACTACAACATTGCACTCTATGAATATGAGGTTACTTGTGGTTCCTAGAGTCCCCAAAAGTAGAATGTAAGCCAGAGCCTTCAGAATCAGGTCCCAGTTTGGGAGGCAGACACCATCTCCATATTTAAAAGTAGGCTTTCCTCTTGAATAAAGCAAATAGTTGGGGCTGGCTCAGGTAAGTACTGGACTAACCATTAATTATGTTGCTATAGACTTAGACTGCCAGGAGACTTCCCAAGACTCACTGAGCTCCTCTCTACTCCTCTCCCTCTCCATCTGTAAGTATTCTTGTCCCATTCCATGTACTAACTTGACTTCCTTCCTCTTTCATAGTTTTGAGCATTCTTGTCCCTCTCCTGTCTCCTTCTGTCAGCAGGTATTTCTTTGACCATTCTCCTCCTTCTCTCTCAACCCAAATGGTTGAGGCAGTTGGTCACATGCTCTGAAGTTTTCTGCCAGTTAAAGGAGTTTTTCCTTTCCACCATCACTAGGTGCTTGCTCATGATAGGAATGGTTGGATCTCTGTAAATAATATTACAAAGTGTACAGTCTAGACCTGTGGGCTGTACTACGAAGTAAGGTAACTGGCTTATCCTAGTAATGGGGTAACTTTGTTATGTCGGGTGTAACTTCCTGATTAACCCGTACCACAACACTGGATAAGTTTTACCTGAGGTATGCTGTCATGGCAATTTATGATGTACCTCTAAACTGCTCCAAGCAGGTTATTTTCGTGGTTAACTTAAAGTTACCCTATATACGTGGTCTACACATCACATTTGTAAATTAATTTCAGTTTTATTCATTTATGTTTTACATTTCACACTGGCAATAGTATCTAAATATTTTATTCCCAGCCCTACTCATGATGCAAACTGTCATCTGTTAAGTCATACACTTTGTCCTCCTCATTGCTGCAGCTCTACTGGCTCTGCAGCTATGAGTCAGCAGGCTCAAACTGGCCGCTAGGCAGTCGGATGGTGCTGCGGTGCTTTTAATGCAGATTTAGAAGAGCAGCTGTGTGTTAGGAACTGCAGTTGATACTTTTTGGAGGTGTAATTGGACATAGATGGTTAGAGTTTTGATTGGTTCCAAAAAATCAGGCCCGAACTCACACAAACTGCTGTGGATTCTGTTTAAACCCAACTCGTCTGAGTCAATTTAACATTTGATAAGCTTGACTGAAACTGAATTTTTACCTCAGTATAATATGTGAGTCAGTTCCTGATGTAGTCTTCACATATTTTACTGTCATACCTCAGCAATACCTAAAACAGGTTTTTGCACTGTTAATGTTTAGCAATGTCACTGGTGATTGTAACATTACAGGTTGTGTAATGCCTCAGATCTTCCAGTCTGTGAGGAGAAAGTAAATTCTTCTGGTGCTAATTTCACTCTCACTTTGTCTGCCTCTGTTTTGGAGCATTGATATGCATAACCAAGTAGCTGAGAAGGACCTACATGTCACAGTTGTTGTTTCATGCCCTCTCAAAAAAAGAAAAACCTCACAATCAACATAAAATGTCATCCTCAGAAAAGTCGGAGAGCATGACCTAGCATGAACTACCGGGTCAGGTCTGGCAGCAATCAGAGTGAGAATCAAAAGCTCTGTAAGGGTAAAAAACAGGTTTGTGAAGTAGCAAGGCTGAAAAGTCTCGAAAAAGTCAATCAATAAAAACACCACAAAAGGCTTTGAGAACAGCTCTTACTCCCAAACTGTTACAGTGAAGCAGCTCAGAGGGAAATGCTACTGCTGTGCTGGGATGCGAGTGAGCGTGGGCTTGATATATCTTCCTTGAATATAAAAACTGCTTCAATAAAAATTTCACTGCACATAATGATTATGCATTCAGGTTTCAAGTACAGAGGAACAGCAACGATTTTTTAATGACGAAATCTGTCTCTCCTTTTAAGAAAAGATTTCTGAATCTCTCAAATATGTTTCAAGTATTACACCTGTTGGTGTTGATAACCAAAATGTTTACTTTTTTGAAAACATTCAAACCTTGAATTTGTGATTAAATGACTTTTTAGACTCTTTGATCATAACTTCAGTGGGTGGTAGTGTACAACATGTATGTTAACAATACATTGATAGTTTTACATTTATTCATTTAGCTGACGCTTTTATCCAAAGCGACTTACAATTGCTGTACATGTCAGAGGTCGCATGCCTCTGGAACAACTAGGGGCTGTCTTGCTCAAGGACACAATGGGGGATTGAACCCGGGTCTCTCACACCAAAGGCACGTGTCTTATCCATTGCACCATCACCACCCCAGCAGCATATAGACAACACACATTTTGTCCCACTCATTTCCGCATGTTTATTCCTCTCCTATTTATTTAAGTGCCTGTTGTTTATACTGTCAGTTTCTTTGTTAGTCTTCCGGCTGTCCTTGGCATCTTTCAAAAGGACATTATCTACATGTAACATCCTATCAGCAGTCTGCATGCTGTGTGTGCTTTGGTAATTGCTCATTGCAAAGGTTTTAACATTATAACTAAGGAAATGTTATGCATGGGAGCAAGCTGAGGTAGCCAGCACTTACAACCTACTTTGTTATGTCTTGTAGTTTGGCAGCTCCAGTGATTGTGGCATGTAACTGTTCAGTAGCTTCTGCCTCCAATCTGTATAAAATTCTCCTCTGTCACTCAAGTGATAATGATGATCGTTTTATCTTTTGGTATAATGCTAGAGTCGCCAGCCTCTGCAATGCACTATACCTATAATCCAAAATGTTCAGCATGGTGTATGTATTTTGACTTATGCATGGCATAATACATTCTTATTTCATACTTAAAACACATCACATGCCAGTAACATTTTATTTTAGATTGATTTCTGTGAAAATGTTACAATGTAGATCTTTAAAACTGATACAGCCTGATCAATATATTTATATTAATATTGGATCACATTAATATGTGCAATGTAAACTCACAGATAATATAAGTATGTCAGTGTTGTCATTACAGCTGGTTTCTGCTGCAACCAATTGCAAAAGAGGTGAGTCATACTGGTTTATACCCAGACTTCCTTCTCAAAAGTCTTTTTGACTCTTGAGACATATTTTCAGAAAGGGTAAAGTAGCTTGAATTGTCCATGTTTTGCTAGTAGGCAGAACAATGTATAATCAGTGTAGGAAAAAAGTACTAGTATTATTTAGTATTATAGTATTGCTTGTTTGAGAATTACGTTAGTATGAGTGAGCATTCAGAATAATGTAGAAATGAAGATGAAACCTCTGCACATACAGTTAAATAGTCCTAAGAAGGTTACAGAATGACTGAGGAAACAGAGGACAACCTATCTCTGAGATATGAAACATAAACCAATTAACAACTGTGTCTACAATTTCCACAAAATCTCTAATACAATTATGAATTAGTGATAACAATGCCAAAGGCAGCATTTCTGTTGGGACTATAACACACACATTTGCTAGATTCCTCTACTAAAAGGTCATTTGTGACTAAATAAAAATGAAAACTTAAATCTCTAGACTAATGTGTAAAGGTGTAGTATGTAGAAGGATTACGAGCTATGAGGTAAGTCAACTTGAATATTAAAGGCTTTAAGTTGGCATTTATGATCGAGGACTGGCAGTGAATGAGAATGACATTGATACATACAGGATGTACATTCATTCAAATATCTTGTTTCTTGTATTTTGAGTACTTAAGTAGCAGGTGTTGTCATGGCAGTTTACATCCCGCTTTAGAAGAGACTTAATTTTCATTAATGCTGTACTGCGCTGTTCTGTCCAAGACTGTAATAGCTTGTAAAATCAGCGTTTAAGTTGTTTTTCTATTTGAAAACAACTCTGGATGTTTTAATAACATGAAAATAATGAATTGGATTTTGCAACAATACGTTGTGTCTGACAATGAAATAACTGTTTGCCCTAACATCCAAGCCTGAAATTCGGTAAACTGCAGCACACCCAGTAAAATGCAAACTGAAATGTCATATTGCTAGTTTCTCACTATGTGTATGCATGTGATACTGCCAGTTTGAGTCAGAAAACAACTGTGTATGTGGCTCTTTCTGTTCCAGAAGAAACATCTGTGGCAAAGAAAGTAAACATGGTGGGAAAAAAATGTTTCCCTCTGCCTCCATGATGCCACTCCTACAGACTATATAGAAAATAATCTAATCCAATCTTCCCAGATAAGTGTCAGTATATATTTATATAGGCTTTATTTAGATTAGAAGCACATTGAGCTACTCAAGCTCAAAGAGATGAAACAGTGAACAGTGCTCGACTGCACGGAAATTAATCATGATGACAGCAAATAAGTCAGACTGAAATGACACTGCAGACACATTCATCATGACATGTCACATCGAACAATATTGCATCTTTTTTACATCTTCCCTATCGAAATGCATATGTAAAATGTGAGGGCGAGAGAGACAGAGAGAGAGAGTGGTGTATAGAAAATAGGATATCCCCAGGGACAGTGCTTACTCCCCAAGGAGCGACCTGTCTTAAATAAATCATTCCATTTCCATGCCCAACTTCCCTATCTTCCTTTAATCCAGTGTGGGAGAGAGTGGAGAAAGATAGGGGAGTAAGCTGTTTGCCTTCCTCCTCTGCCTGTGTGTCGCTTTAAGCCTTTGGTAACTTGAGTTCCCAAACTTTTTTTTGTTGACCCACTTAAATGTGACTGTAAACCCACAAACTCAGTTGTACAGTAGAGGGGGGACATTTTTGAATGAATCTTCTGTTAGTAAGCAAGCGGAGCAAGACGACCACACTATTTTCAATGCACTTTAGCTGAAGGCTAAATTTCCACCATAACATGAATTCTAAATGACCTTTAAAAAAAAGATCAAGTGTAGAGTATTAATGGCAGTAAGTATTGCCCCGGAAATGTCCTTGTCAGTAATCTGCTGCTTGATGAAAACTGTAATATTATTGTAAAACATCCCAAAACAACTTAGTTGTTTCTGCTTACTCCAGGTAAAAATTAAACTCCCATCTAGCTGTGTGGAGTCCTATAGGAACACCAGATGAGATTTGGAGGTCATTGGTAGTCCTGTGAACAGCGAGGCTGTTCTTAAGCAACCTTGGCACATCCTGTGGGTCTGCCTGAAAAGTGCACAAACTGCATAACAGATCAGTTGACCCTGTCAGCTGTGCCTCACAATGATTGACATTGCACTCTTAGAAAGCTGCAGACTTTTAGTAGTGCTGACAAGAGGTTTTCGCCTCACACAAGTTTCTCTACCTTACTGAGCCTGGAGACCCTTTAGTCTTTCATGTTGTTATCAAATGTAGGAGATATTTGTGAACCCTGATGGATAAGCCCTTCATTCCCTGGTGAACACTGGGCTGAAAAACTGAAGCCCTCACTGCAAGCAAGGCAAAACAATGAAATAAACAAACAAAATATGACCAGCATTTCACTATTTACAAAAAAATAAAACTCAGAGCAGCCACTTTATGAAGACTTATTCTGAGGCAAGCATTAACACAAAAGATAATATTAGGCTTTTTTTACAGTGCAGATGACAATCTAATGCACTGCTCTGAGCCAAATAGTCATGGTACAGATTTGTGCCAATTGGCTATCAGATCAACTTGTGAGGATCGAAGAGATTATCCCCCCCCATATTAAGGAACAGATAGAAAATATATTTTTATAGAAAATAAAATCTAAAATTGGCTTCTTACTGTGCATTTTCAGGAGATGTGCTTTGGTATGATGATGACAACCACTGTTAATCAGCACAAGTGACTGTGCTCCTTAACTTAAAGCAACCCGTTTGCGATTCCTCTTCCATCTGCCAATCCTAACAAGTGTGCTGTGCAATATGACAAAATCCCATCATATGCCAGCTCACCAAAGCTTTACTCTGCATAGAAATGTTCATAATGTCTGGCTGCATCGCATTCCATCTCTTTCGTGGCTGCCTGGGATGATCTGGTGTGTGTCACCCGGCACACACTATGTGCGTGTGTTGCTGTGTCCACCCACCCTCTGTGAACCACACGTGACTCCAGTTCTCTTCCTCCCCTCTCCACAATCTTTCTGCAGCATGAAATTAATTTGAGTGTATATAAACTCCTGTAATGATTGATTTTTAATTAATTAATTTGTAATGTATTGTAATGCTAAAACAAGTTTATTTTTGTCAGAAATTGGAAGTAGTTTAGGCTCATAAATACTTCCATAACCAGCAGTTCTCTGCAATCTCTGGTCATGAAAATACAATGATATGAACAGACGCTTGCCTAACCCAAGTACAGACACAACAGATTGGGCTGTTTTACTGTGTTTTCGGACTGCATACCTACAAGCCTAGAGAATAGTTTCCCTTTGTGTCTCTCCAGAGTCTGTTTTAATCTTTCTGCAACATGCTTTTGGGTCCCCACTGTACTTTTTGAAAAACACTGCTCAGGGGTAAATATCTAATCATGAAAATGCCCAAAAATTCACAGTAGAAAAAGATTAAATGGAACATGATACATTAACAGCTTTGTACCAAATTTGCATCTGCTTTGCCAAAATCAAATCTGTTTGTCCCCAAGAATTTTAATACCATGCAAATTGTCAAAGTGCGTCTGCACCCCGTCACATGACAAAAAGCATTATTTCCAGTTACCCTTGCTGTCCTCTAAAGGCAACCGAATGAGGCAGCCTTGTGAGTGAGTGACTCCCCGAGTTTCACACTTACCCGTTAAATCACATCTTCTGGCGTGGAGCTTACTCCACTCATCTCTTGGAAGTCAGCCATTTTCAACATTATATCCTTATCTTAGTTAGTGGAGCCCACAAGGAAAAGCTCAGACTGACTCTTGTAGGCCATGGAGACTGTAAACTCCTCATTCACAGAGCTAGAAGATCTTCTAGCTCCAAAACATTTATTTTATCTGATTTCATTTCATTTCGCAATGATACAAAATACTTTTTTTCCAATTTGGACTTTTGTCCCTTCAGCCCTTTGTTCCCTCAGCTCTTACAATTTCAGTAATAAGCTGTTCCAATATGGTGTCAGTATGTGTCCCTGTAGTACACAAGGCACAAAAATACTAAATTTGAATGACAAAATGAATATGTGGAGAGAGTATCAATGCAGTGAAGTTGCAGCCTTTACATCATTTATAAACGGCAATGCCATAATTGTTTTATTTTAATATAGCAAACTAAAAGGCAGCAGCAGCAACTGCTTTATCCCTAAAGGAATGTCAAATGGAATGTCTCTATGTGTTATCATTCTAAATATTAAAATAAATGTCCTCTAGTCATCATGTATGGTAGTGCAATTGGTAGGACAGACAATAGCTTTATAAACAGACTCAAAGGCCACACAAACACCAGGACATATAAAAGAAAAATTGTAACAAACTATTGTTTCAGATGCTCTGATTAATTCATTAGTTGCCACTTAGATGATATTTACCATGTAACCTATGAACTAGGTGCTCAGTTTTTCTGCTTCTCCAGTTTGAGTGGAATTTAACGTCTTGCTACATCAAAGATTCAAGCCTGTAAAAGATAAGTTTTCTTTCAAGTAACATCCTGGACAGGAGCTTATATTCTTTTCAATGGAATAGCCATGGTTTTTATTATTTATGACTATTTGCAATTCCACTTAATAGTTGTGATTTGACTTACTTTCTAATGGCTGATTAAACCTTAACCCCCATCTGTGACCTCAGAAGTCCGCGTGTTCTGACCTCATGAGTCAGTCACATGCCACGGGCTACGCAAACCTTAAGGGATATATCTAAATTTTATATTTTTAATTATTATGCAGTTGTGTTTTTTTTTTAAAATGTATTTTCATAATCCCTTAGTATTGTCTGCCCAGAAAGATAAGTATGCATGGGGTAAAACCAACATTTAAATCCAGTATTTCCACAGGCTTTGTTAGCCACTGCTGTGTCCTGTGTAGAATCTTTAACATTGTAAGAAAAAGGGGCAGAGCAGAGAATAGTGGAGTCTGTGGAAATATTGAATTTAAACAGTGGTTCACCTCAAGCAAATATTTTATTACTCTGGGCAGAAAAGAGACCATGAGATGAGAAAAGTAACATTGAAGACACAACCTGCAGCTGGATAGCAGGAAAAAAATTACACTTTTACTTTCCCTCTATTACTGTGTGACTGAATCACTGGGTAATATGTAAAGTGCAGAGGTCACAGATGAGGCCTTAGGTTATTGTGTTCAATGTAAGATTTGCATAGAACTAGTAAGCATGCAAAGCTCAATATGTAGAGCTGAAGCTGCTTTTTTAAAGATTTCAAAGCCATAACACTAGCTGAGAATATGAAAGAATAATATTTTAAAACATTTATTCTACATTGTTAATCGTACTGTAAATACATTCTAAACAGATGTTTTTGTCAGATGACCTCTGGAGGCTTTTAATGGCAAAGCATTAATAAAGGAACACATTGAAATTGGCACTGATATTACATAGTGCTTGTACTGAAAAGATTCAGATGGCAGTAGTGTTAACTTTACAGTTATTAATCGGCAGCAGCACAGCAGGTATGTCTGCCTCCTCAAACCACAGCTGTTCTTTCCGCCTGCCTGTATCCAGCATCTAGCCAGACATAGATGTCTCTGTGGCACAGTGAAAAGTGTTAAGAAACATCTACTTGTGGGGCATTTGGAACTGTTGGAATTTGGAACACCGCAGAAATTAGTTTGTTTTTTTAAAACCTGAAAGGACTCACTTTCGCCAACAGTCATTAGATATGTGTAAATTACTCCGACTTTAGTATTTATCCATTGTGTATTTACAGTTAACCTGTTTCAACATCTAGTCTGGGGAATTAAAAGATATCGGTGGCAATGTTCTGTATTTTTTCTTACTGCCAACAAATCACACAAAACAAGACCAAAACCAGCAGTGAATAACAAGTAAAGCTCCTTCCTCTGTTTTTGTCCAAAAAACACAAAAAACTCATAAAAGAGTCACACCGTTGCACTGGATGATATTTTATTTCCACAATGAACATGGGCACTCTACTACTGTATTTTCAGTCGATGCTACATGTGCCATCCTGTTGCTCTAAAACCCAGTAGTGCCCTAAATGTGTGTTAACCAGGGCTAAAAATAGTCCACAGCAAATGCAGTATTTACTCCTATATATTTACACACAGTCGGGGATTGACCCGGGTCTCTCACACCAAAGGCACAGTCTTAACCATTGCGCCATCGTCATCCACACAACTATATGTGTAACATTTGCTAAATGCTACCTTGTCCAGCTGCTATTTACATCTTAAAAGGCACAGTAAGTGAATCTGCAGAAAGATTGTTAATATTTGAAATCAAATGCCCAGTAGGAACACTATGAGTAACTTCAACAGTAATGAATAGTGAAAAAACACCATCAAATGAACGACATGCAAGCACACAAACACAGCATCCAAAACACTACGGACTAAAAAACTAGCGAGAGTTATTTGAAATTGTTTTAATGTGACACAACAAGTAATGTAACAACTCTTAGCTAGCTACTAACCTATCGTGTGTGAAACAGCAAAGCTAACGTTACTCACCTGTTGAGCAGATACAAAACATCCTCTGCATCGATTTTCATTCCTTTCACATATTTGGTGTTTCTCCAGCATTGAAACTCCTCACCAATGTAAACAGGGGTTTCTGCCCTTGACTCTTCATATAAAGAACACAAATACCACCTGTTGCTGATTGGCTGGAACAATATTGAATACCATGTTGTTTGTGTTCCATTTAGAAAGCCAGGACTGTGTAGGAAAACCAGCTTTCATTAGAGCAGACACAAATTGGAGAGATAGCAAACCATAAGGAAAAATTCACTGAATTCAACAAAAACTGTACTGGATTACAATTGCATACTATCCCTTTAAGTAGGAAAGAACTGGTCTGTGCTTTACGTAGAGTGCAGAGAAGTCAGAAAGTATTGAGAGATGAAATAATACAGTTTTAGTCTTTTTACTTTCTAACTGTTGACAGTAAAGAAACTCTAAATTATCCCAAGGCTATTCTTTAAATTTGAGACATAAAAAGAGACATAGACATTTTATAAATAAAAAAATATACTACATTATTTTTTAATTTTATTATTTTGCTTGTGAGTACCAGCCTGTCTTTTCTTATAGCAAACATCAATGATTATAATATCTATCTCCAGTATTAGGCACAATTGTAAACTGTGTGAGGACGTAAAGTAGAATGAGTAGTGTGTAAATATAGTATTACTCCATTGTCAAACACAGACATGATAAACATCACAATACTTTTCTTGTACTAAAGCGAGAAACATGCTTTATTATGCTAACAGTAGAATCAAACACCTAATATTAAGTATTTGGTAAAACGCCACATCTTTGAAACTTTAATAAATACATTTTTTTTCAACTTCTAACAACTGCTACTTTGATACTTGTATCACAGCTTGAATTGCTGGCTAAGACTACAGACACGAGCATTTGAGCGGAGAAGGTCTTTAACTGACAGGCAAATTAAGTACACAGGAAGTCTGTCAAACAGCAATTGTATCCAAATCACTAGGCAAAAGGCAGAATTGAGAAACACAGAAAATGTCTTAAATTATCATTAGGGAATAACAATTGCTGGAACGCTTGGAACGCTATGGGCAGTCAAGACGAGCTGGCAAAGACAAAGAATGACAGACAGATTAAGTATACTAGTGAAGAGGGAATAACGAGACACAGGTGTGATGAATTAGGGCAGGGCAGGGAATCACACGTGTGGGAAACATAAGTACAGGAAACACGGAATCTGAAATGAGAACCAAAAGGTGAGTTAACTAAATAAAGACAGGAAACGTTGAGAAAAAAACTAGAAACACAAAAAATTCATCAGAGATAGGATATAACGTTATGATACTCAGATCAGATTATCTTGTTTCTATAATAATACATCATTAAGGATGACTTCTCAAGGTAAAATGGCTGAACACAATGTTGAATTTGTACCCTGATATTTCCCCCCTTCCTCTCAGTTCGTGCACAACCTTGTGGCCACATGAAAGCAGAGTTAAAAAAAAAATACAGGGCAAAATATCATCAAAAACCCTTTGGAGACTTCTTCAAAGGAGGAGGTCACTCTGTTCAGTGTGTGGTCATCTGCCCACCCTGCTTCAGAATTGTTTCTTTTAATATGCTGAGTCACAGAAAAAGTATTGCAGATACTCTAGTTCTAGATTTCATATATAGAATTCCTAACTTTGTTTTACTTTGACAATTTGAACATTACTGGGACTTTAGGTTTGAAGCAACATGTGTTCAGCTTACAGCAATACCCTCAATTTACTTTTCTCCTTTAGTCTAAGTCTAGCCACTCGGGAGGACATTGTTCACCTCAAATCTCCAATGTACTATTTTTCATCCTCTTTTCAAGGTGCCCTTTAAACATACAGTAGGCACACTACTCACTTTTGCGTCTTTAAATGAACAATCTTCTTTAAAATTCTCCCAATTATTTTACTTTATCTCTGTGCAAACATGTTTTTTTTCCCAAGCAAACAGCTTGTTAATCATTCCAACAAACTCAAATCTTATCCACGCTCAATGTTCCTATCCTCCTACATAAATGTCAACATCCACAGCCTGCATTTCTGCTCAGGAAATATAGAACAGAGCAAAACTATAAAAATCTATGTGCATCATATGGATATTTTAGATTTCTTTTAGTTCTTCATTTTTGTTCTTATGTCTTGCAATTGATTTATTGGATATAAAACATCAGGTACTGTAATTATAATGTAATAACTATAATAAAAATTGTTGGAAGTTTGTAGTACATCAGTGATCTCCCCCACATGCTCTAAAGTATTGTATATTTTCAGTGGAGAAGTGGAGAATCACATTATGATGCACTGCTGTTTGCTCCAAAATTTGGCAAAAGCAGTGGTGGAAGCAGCATTGTTGTCTCTATTAGATGTTTAGGTGGCAGTACATCAACAGAATGGAAACAAGGGAGAGAGATCAAGGGTTATGTAACAAAGATCCCCAGCTGAAATCCATAATATAGAGTAAATCAGTAGTTCTAGTAGTTCTAGTAGTTCTCATTTTCACATAAATTTGTAAAATGTATAAAACCCATGAGTGAAAAACATTATTCCTCTTTTTTCTGGGGCCCCCTGATATGCCCTCAAGGACCCCTGGGGGTCATCAGAACCCACTTTGAGAACCGCTCCAATAGTGGCAAATGGCTACTGATGTCATATTAAGGAGATCAATTTGAAATTCAAAGCTGCAGTAAAGTGTAATATTTTACTTCTTTTGGAAAGGAGAAACTACTGTCTTTTTTATTCTGAAACTTTTCATTAGGGAAGCTTTCATCTTTTGTTATATTTTATCCCTTAAAAGTCTGCATGATAGAATGCTAATGATCAGATGAAGTAGTGTCAAGTAGTGTTTCAAGTATGCTTGTTAGTCTCATGCAGGTGTTGCCACTTGAGTAGTCCAGCCTCTTATAAAACAGTGTCCGTACAAAGCCTGCACCTTTTGTGTAATACTTACATGTTCTTGTCTTTTATTTGCCAACATGTGCTTGTGTTGTGCATAACACCAAAAAGCTTTTATCACATAAGTTATGTTGATCATTGTTGCATTTCTCTTCAGGTGTTAATTGTGTTCTTACTTCAGGCATACAGGTGCTTCTCAAAAATTTACATTTAGCTGATGCTTTTATCCAAAGTGACTTACAATTGCTAAACATGTCAGAGGTCACACACTTCTGGAGCAACTAGGGGTTAAATGTCTTGCTCTGGGACACAGTGGTGGATGAGTCATAGTGGGGGACTGAACCCAGGTCTCTCACACCAAAGGCAGGTGTCTTATCCATTGCGGCATCACCAATGTGTATCTGAGCAAGACACTTAACCCCTAGTTGCTCCAGAGGTGGGTGACCTCTGACATATATAGCAATTGTAAGTCGCTTTGGATATATGTGCAGCAAAAAAAAATGACTTAATGACTAATTGAATTCCAAGAGTGAAACTTTAATATATATTTCCTTTAGATTCATCAGACATAAAGTGAAATATTACAATTATTTGTTGTTTGTTTTAACCTTAATGATTACGGCTTACAGCTCATGGAAATCTAAACTTCAGTATCTTAAAATGAATCACAGTTTTAGCATAAAGAATTCATAATACAGAAATGTCGACCTGAGAAGAGCTCTATTCAGCTAATTCATTCCAAACATCTGCAAAGGCTTTGTGAGCCTTTAATCTCTCAGTCTTTAATCTTTTTCACAATATTCAAATTTTTTGAGATGCACCTGTACATTGTTAGCTGTATCACTTCCAAGTGAAAATGACAGTACATTTAGACTAGGAAACTGGAGGCTAATGAAGACCTTTATGGCCACTCGTGGCAGCGTCACAGATGTTGCACCTGTTACAGACCAGGCTGCATATTCAGCAGCGAGTCAAGCAAGTGAAGTGCTTGTTGACTGGTTCAAACTAGCTGAATTATTTGCATATCAGCTCTTTGGAAACTGCAACATGACGTGTAATTAATCCTGTACAGAAATCCTTTATATCCTGCACTTCAAGCCTTTAACTTTCATGTGTGCCCCCTGATGTGTACACCATGCTATGACAGTCAACAACTGGTAAAGGATAATTATCTTACCAACAACTAACAACTAAACTTTCAATCAATGTGGAATTATATATGTGCCAATTTTTATTTTATGTTTGCTTGCAGAAACCTGTAGCCTATGTTATGCATACTGACTACTTGCATATGTATCCTTAGTGCAAGTCCCACAGATGATGAAAATTGGTTTTCACAAAGATCAGCAGCAGTTGGGGGGAACTCAAAAATCATACCAGCAGTTTCAGAAAGTGATTGAGGTTTTTGCCCCATTTATTATGCTGCACTACATGCTAGAGGAATATTTATTCCATTCTGTCTGTCTGTGAAGATTATCCAGGGCTTTTCATATACATGCAGTACAGTATGTTCTCAATCAATAAACAGCTGCCTTGTTATCAGGGGATCACCGCACAACACTTACTGTATGCCCCTCCAGTGGCAAATAGCAAAAATGCTTTTAATTACAGTATTGACTCATTTTAAATACTCGATCTTGGCCTGATGTGTATGATTCAATCTGGAATCACAGAACAATGGTCCACGTGGGCCAAGTCTAAGCTTTGTTTAATGGTTTAACATTATCCCAAAAGAATTAACTGATGGACTACCAACCATCCATCATGGTTGCAGCTCTATCCATCAACTAGGTATAAAGGAACATATACCCATACACACACACACGGCACACCTTTCAATTATGCTTCCTCCCCCACCCAGCACAGACACTTATTTCTCATGACACAACAAAAAGTGCTAAAAATTAAATGAAATAGTGAGTGAATTTGCTCTCACACTGGAGATCATCTTTGCTAGATACTCACCTTGTTACTTCTGCTCAGTGCAGCGTCAAGTCATGGTATTAGTATTTATGTATCCCTCTTTCTAAAGACGTACATCTATTTGGCTGCCAATTGCATGTTTTTTTCCCCATCCTCATTGAGCAACAGATGATTACAGTTATTAGTTCCTTGGTTGCTGGCAGCGTGTCTGTGAGCCACACAGGGCATTCACATTTATTTTATTTTTTAAAAGGCATTTTACCTGAATAGGAGAAATGGAATCTGGATTCAATGTTACATTAAAATAACACTACTATTGGGGAAAATTTCATTTTGCAGATTTTGTACATGTATATAAATCTTTCTAATAAGCCCAACCCTGAAGAATCTTGCAATAAATTAGGAAACTGGAATGCCATTTAAACAAAACAAAACAAATAAATTACTTTCTCCGGTCTTGTTCATATGGTATGTGCCAAACTGAGTGAAAATTATGGGATCAATTATGAAAAATATATTAGTAAAATGTTTACAATTAGAAGAACTTAGAATTGCTCTATAGGTTTGTCTTGAAACATGAAATACAAAAATAAGTGTTTTTGATTGTTTAGGAGATATGATCCAAAATGCAAAGATATTTATTAATAAAATGGTAATATCCCCCCCAAAAAAGAAAGAAATTCATGTTCCTTGGCCCAGGGTCAACCTTTCCAACAAATTTCATTAAGAGTTACTGCAAACAAACAGACAAACAAATGGAACAGAAAACATTTTTTCCTGCCAGTGGCAGTAAAAAAAACTGTCAGCGGTTAACTCCACACAACAACTAGAGGTGCTGACCTTTAAAAGGAAGGTACAGATGATATGTTGTTTCCAGATTCATCAAAAATATAAAAAGAGAGCTATGAATACAGTACAGTATTCTCAAGGTGATCACACTGAAGCTCAGCTCTGCATGTGCACTTGGCAGGGAACAAAATCACTAAGAAAGAAAGGGAGATGTAATTTGTATGTATACAAATGTCAAAATGTCAAGGCATGTAATCCTTTCAGGAGGTGATGGGGTCTTTGGTTAGAGCTTGGCGTGACTCCAGACTTAAACACAAGAAAAGTGCTTACTCCAAGTCCTGGAGGTGAACACTGAGTTCTGATCCCACTTTCCTGTTCTCTCACTCTCACTCTCCTGTGCACTCACTCTCCTTCTCTCTCTCTCTCTGGCTTTGAAGAGATTATTGTGGTTTCAGTACACAGTAGTAGTATACAGTATATCCAGTGGCATGTTCCATTTGATTTATTGCCAGCAAACTTTATAGCATGTTTTCAAGGATGTATGGGGACTGGGTTGGTGTATGTAAAACAAAAACGAAAAGTATGTTATTAAACCATTTAGTTAAAGTCATATTACTACAAATCCTCACACCATATCCCCAGTGATGCATTTCCCCCTTGATAAGAGCCGCATAATTCACATAGACAGTGTCAAAACATTTTAAAAGCATGAAGATGTCAGAGAAAGACAGGGTAGATACCCCAGTTAAATACTAGCAGAGCATTTGCAGTGTCATCTGAGATAATGTTTGCACAGTATACAGGACAGTATGTGTGGGAGTTATTTTGAGAAACTAAGTAATTAGGAATTTACTGAATTTACCCTAATGTGTAATTGTAACATGCTATTATTTAAAACTGCCATTTTTTCTTTTTTATGCATTAAAAAAATTATTTGGTATTTTACTTGCATTTGTAAAGAGTTTCAAAATCAACCCTAATCATTTCCTTTGAGTTTTTACCCCTCTTGGTTTTCCTTTAGAAAAAATCTTGATTAAAAACTGCACATTATTTGATATTCCATGTATTCCTCCACTACTTTTTAAAAATTCTGTCCAACGTCTGTCCTCCCACCACTCGTCTGTCTTCTTCCACTTACAGCAGTTGTTGCTAGGCAACAGCTCATGGCTGCATTAGATTTTTAATATTTACATAAAAACAATATTCAATAGTCTGAATAGGCTATTAGATATGAGTTGAAGTAATTCAGTTCAGTTTCAATGTATAGTGCAGGCAAAGACATTTTCAGCAGTTCAGCAACTGTTATGCGTATCCAAGGAGGGTTAAATCAAGGGCAAATGGACTAGTTGAAGATATTTGAAGATTTTTCGCCTCCCATCCAAGAGGCTTCTTTAGTTCAGAACGGAAGGAGGCTTCTTCCATTCTGAAGGCGAAACACCATCAAGGACTGCTGGTAACTGTTCAGGTCCAGTGGCTTATGCAGGTATGACTTAACAATCCAGCAAAGACTGGATCTCTGGCCTATTTTAAGTAGTAAGCTTGAGTGCTGATGAGCAACAGGTGTGGAATCAGCCGCAGGTGAGGATTGGCGCCTCACCTAGAGATCAGTCGCACCCCCTCAGGCCACTGCAGGAAAGAGTGAGAGGGAGAAAGGGAAGGAAGGCAATAGGAGGAGAGGAAAAACAGGAAAGGAACAAATAGACAGACAAAACCAAACACATCAGGCAGACCTCCAGATGTCACAGCTGGTGTCAGAGCAAGGGGGGTCATGACACTTACTTTGAACACTGGTAATAGAAAAGTGAATACTGTGCAGGACTGTGCAGGATTACAGCACTAAGTTTTTATAATTCCACAGTACTGGTTAGAGAAATAAAATAAACTGTGAATACCCCTAAATCAAATATAAAAATAAAAATTGGTGGTGATGACTCAGTAGATAAGACAAATGATTTGGGTGAGATAAACCTGGGTTCAATTCCCAATGCTAGTATATTAGTGCTATCCTGCATCTGAACACTAGCAGCCTGTCAGGTTTTGAATTAGTTTTAAAATTTTACAGATTGATTTCAGGTTTCAACAAGGCTGGGCTTTTTCTCATAGCATTCTCAAATGTTTTAAATCCATTATAAGATTGAAAATGTTCTGAGATTCTCAGGAAGGGCTGTCCTGGACATTTCACATTCCTGGCATAACGCTGTATGCAGTATAGCTGATTTGGCTTTTGCCATCACGGCCAAACAAAACTGGAATGTAAGGTCAGAGGAGCTGAAAAATACATCTTCAAATTCGGCCCTCAGATTTGAACAAAAATGCTTTGGAGAATTTATTTTAAGCATTTGAATTTTCTTTGAGTCCCCCCCCCACACACTTTTTCTATGGAAAATCCAGTTTGTCGGACACTGTTTTGTTGTTTCCTGTGAATCTTTCATTTTCTAATGCAATCAATGACCATTAGTATTTGGGCCATACATACCATGAAGTAATATTAACATTAAATAGTAACCTCAACAAGTGGACCTTAAACACTACAGCTACAGCAGACAATGTCTGTGGGGAAGGAGCACTTAAAGTAATTCTGTTGCTAACCCGCTATGACCTATTGGTATATACAGTTCACTGAACCAGTAGTCCAGCATTTATCAAGTATGTAAGACAGGAGTGCTGATCAATAATCAATTTTGGCTTTGCCATCATAATGACAATCAGGAGGTTTTGGTGATTGTTGCTGCTAGATTAGCGCTTGTACGGTAGAAGTGCCAGTGTGAAGTAGCAGTGTGTCATTTGAACGGTTGAGCAGTTGGGTAGTCAGTTGCCAGCGCATCAAAGCACGTAAAAGGGCAGGGAATATTGCTGGTGCTGCCAACCATCTCTGCCAGCTCAGGTAACCACATGTTTAGCATAAGACACTTCTGGTGCATCTGAGCTCAAAGCAGCTGCCACTGCAGCAGTGGTCATGCTTTTCTACCAACTGTGTAAAACTCTTGAAACCATAACCATACCAAATATCTATGTTATTGCCCATCTCTGTTCATCAGGGGCCAAAGTGAAGGCCTGAAATTGCTTATGTTGTCCAAACAACAGTCAAAACTGTTTACACTTAGATAAAACAGAGAAAATCTGCAAATTTAAGAAAATTATATTTAAGAAGCTGGAACCTTGGCTGCGACAGTAACAGTTAATGAGCACTACTGATGTACATACACAACTGTTATAACTGCTCATGGTGCACTCTTCCTCTGCAGCTTTTCCCGTTTGTCAACCTAGATGCACAGTGCGCTTTTGTAACTGTGCCAGCGCTGCATGAAATTATGCCAGAACTGCAACACCAGCACAACGAGATTTACTTCAGTCTTTAATGTATAGGCTATGTTACTTGTACAGGCTATGTGTTTATACTCAATCTGCTACTTGACAGTCTGACTTGTTCATAACATGTGAGGCCCTCTGATAGTTTGTCCTTAATTGAATGTGTCAATCATGTCTTGTGTAACTCGCTTCCAATTTGCCAGCACCAATCAGCCAGGTCATATTCCTTCTGCTCTCTTTACCATTTAACATTTAACATTTTTTTGGTTTGCAGAGACACCTAGCTAAGGAATAGCTTAATGTATAAAAAAAAGTTAAATGGGGTGGTGGCGCAATGCATAAGATGCCTGCCCTTGGTGTGAGAGACTCGGGTTCAATCCCCCACTGCCACGCCAGAGGTGTATGACCTCTGACATGTATAGCAATTGTAAGTCGCTTTGGGTAAAAGCGTCAGCTAAATGAAATGTGAATGTAAAATACAATACTGTAATATTAGGAAAAGCAACAAGAAATAAAGATGGATATGGGAAAGACAAATGTAGCACTTTATCTCTAAAATGAAATACTGGAATACAACTCATAAATACTGTAAGCTTTTTTCCCCTTCCTTGGGAATTCACTTTGTGCTTATCACTTGAAAAGTCCTAAATAAATAAAATGATATATTTTTTATCAGATGATATTCAGCTTGTCAGATTTTGCCTGCTAGTGGTTTTTGTAGTAACAACCACACAGACTACTACAGATTAAGGAAAACAGATGTCTTCTTCCACCCCAAAGGGCAACATTGGCTGACATCAGCATGTCGTTTTTAAGCTCTTTCTCTCAAGGAGTGCTCAATTCTGGAACGCATATTTTAGATTTTCAGCCCACATGAGTCGAGCAAGGCATGTTAAGCGTGTATCACTTTCAGGCAGCAACCACATGCCTCTGCTGCTGCTGCTGCCAGTTTGCACAAACATACTTTTGGATCATTTGTTGCAACACCGATTGTCTTGCAGCAGGTGGAACTTAGATTGACTGCTGTCAAGGCAGCATGCAGCCATTTCTTTTGCCTCATACTAATTGCAGTTCCCTCGTAATAACTGCCACATCACTGTTTATCTGCCATAATATATAGCATATGTTCCAATATTGAGGGCTTTAAATTTTGTTTATTCAGTCACTCAGCAGTGTCTATGATTACAGAAAAAGCTTACTTGTTTTCAGCTGTAATGCAACAAAACTATTAAATGTAGTATGAAAACTTTATAAAGTCAAAATATCTGCTGTGACAAGCCTTTAAAGTCAGAATGCTGTTACCTTTTAATTTGTTTTTTTGCTCACACAGTTTTTCAGTTGTTTGCTTCTGTTGGATACTGTAATAAATTATCCATTAACTAGCATATTAATCAAAGCAAATAAAAAAGCATCTGGTACCTTACACACACACAAACTACACAACACACACACAGTGAGCATTGATGCAACATGAATGTTTTTCTCTTCTCTTCGGCATAAAATAACAAGACACTTGGCTATTTCGCTTATACAGTCTGTGCAGACAAATGTCTGTAGCTACTCTGAGCATAAACCCTCCCAAACTGTGAGAGATGCCAAACTATATTGAGATGCAGCTATCAGCGCCTGGAAATAGAATTTTAGGCCTTGGCCTACATCTGTTTCATATTGACTCTTACTGATATACTGGTGGCAATGTTTACTGAGTACAAAACTAGATATTTTGTGAATAATCCAGAAAGTAATACAGATTAATTTGGTTATTGTCTTATTAGAACATATACAGCATTTCTTGTTGGCTAAATTCTTATTGCATACTTTTAGATTGTTTTTTTTAAAAAATTGATTATGCATTAATCCCAGTGAAAGGCTAGTATTTTCTCCCATAAAACAGGATGCACATGTATTGCAAAGGCAAAAAAATGGTTGCAAATAAGTCAATTTAAAGCATAAAATCTTAATGGCCGAGCCTCATGCCCCCGATTCCATAATATTTCTCTACTTTAGTGGATCATTTATTGTGAAAAGAGTGATGGGGTGCAACAAGCAACCAAGCTTCCAAGCCTGATTACAACAAGATGATGCAGTTACATGGTTTGTGCAACTGAGCCACCAGCACAGTCCAGAAGTTACCCTTTCAGGGTTTTTTCTATTCCACACCTTTCCGTCTGTTCAGTCTACTGGTTGGCAACCTCACCTTCTCTCTCTCTGTCCACCTTTCATATGGGTAACAGGTGTTTTTAGATGCTGGATTATAGACAACAGCAGTCAAGTGGAAAACCATCTGTTTCACAGCTTGCTGGTGGTCCGTTTAACCTGGCTGTCTTTTCTTAGAACCAGACTCCCTGAGCTTTTCTCAAAGGGGGCATTTGCACTTGTAACTGAATAGGCAATCAGGGCATCTGGTTCAGGATCATGTCTGTTTTAACAAAGTAAAATACTGTAATGGTCCCATGGTCTGCTTTTGTGTGTGTATGTGTGTGGCTTCAGTTACTATATTCACCTGCCTATATTACCTTCAGGTTGCCAGAGGAGCCTGACTGCAGTGACCAGTCAGATCTAGAGCAGCCAGCCCCAGTGGTCCATAGGATATGTCCATTCATGGAACTTTTGGAGCAATATTCAAGCAACATAACTGTGTTTGCTGCTTAAAATTTCTTTCACACTGACAACTTGACAAGGTACAATATCTGCAAGCACACATAGAGTACCAGATAGAATACTTTACTGTGATTTATTCTGACTAGACTTGCACAATTATGGCTCAAAGGAGTATAAGCTGTTGTGCAATATTTTAATGTTTGATAAGCATTCAAAATGGATTTACTAGCTTCTATTGAATAGTCCCTCCCTGAACTATGTAGCAATGCTTACAATAATGCAGCAGTTGTTTTGTCGTAATACCTACTCTGTTGGCCTTGACAATAGCCTTACAACACATTCTCTCATGCAACATGCTCCAGGTGTAGATATATTTTGGACAGCAGAGATTGCAGCTAAAAAGTTGGAAAGATGACATTATAAGAATATATGATTATCAGTGTGGAGGTTTCAAATTATAATATTAAGTTATGAGATACTAATATTTGATTGTAAACCCTGTGAACATGTTTCACTTTTCCAGAAAGACATATTTAATAAACCCTCAAAGAAGAGATTGTATTAAGTTTTAATGGCTATTGGAACAGTGGCTAGACCAGATGTGATGTTAGGATAAACCACAGTGCGGTATCTTGGTATTTAATGAACCTTAACTGGACTTGCTGTTCCGTATTCCAGTTTTGTTTGTTTACCTGTTCCATGTGCCAACATGACACTCATGCAGCCTCTTGTGTTGATTTGGTGCATGTTGTTATTTGTCTGAAAGTCTACTGCAAGCACTGCTGACACTTGTTGTTGTGCATCTATGTGTCATAGGAACCTCAAACATCTTAGACTTGACAATTGACTGATCAACAGCCATCAGGTTTTGTTTTTTCTCAATATAGTTTGAATTCAGAGCAGTTCTGTAGCTGATTCTCAAATTTTAGATTACCAGTACTTCACCCAAGCCCCACACATAGCCTCACAGCAACACAGGAGCAACCTGGGATCTTTATTTTTTCCTTTCTACCGTCCTTGTCAGATTATGCTCACAGTTTATTTATGCCGCAGGAGACTGTATACAGCATAGTCTATTTTAGTCTTATTTAATGTACAGTAACTTTGTTTTTATTTACTGTAAGAACGGTACTTCTTTGTTTGACACTTGTTTATGCTACTTGTACACTTATCAATCTCTGCTCTTGTCTTTGCTGTTACAAACCGCAATTTCCCCACTGTGGGACAAATAAAGGTTTTCTTATCTTATCTTATCAAGTAGCCTACTGGGACCTTTTCTGGATAGAGAGCTGTATCAGAATATGACGTACTAACATTGACGCAAGTCAAGTGTACTGAAAAGTAAAGGAATGTGAATTAATGTTCACATCCAATTCTAAACCTATATCTTGTCTCACAGAAAATAAATTATCATCTGATTTACTGCTTTTGAAAATACTTCCATCTCCAACATACAGTATACATATTATAACTGCCTGGAAAGTAATGAAATTACTGTTCAGTTTCTGAATTGGATCTGGCATCATTTCACTGAGGCTGAGTCTGTCACCTCCTGAATAAATTGATCTGTTAGCGAATGAATTAATGATCCTTTTGTTGGAATAGACATTCAAGCATTCGAGACTGACCATACATACTAATAAGTGTCTGAATGAAGCCGGCACCAATTGCCTCACAACATTTTGCTGTGCAGCCATCAACTACTTTGTGAATAAAATGGAGCAATCCCAAAGGCAATTGTGACTGTGAGCCATTTGGTGCTATTTGGTTGGTGGGGATGTCATAATGAAAAGCAGTCTCTTCACTGAATTGGTGTAATTTTTTGCACAGAGATTAAGTTTAATTGATTCAATATTAAATGCATTTTGAAATGCCGGTGAGTATAGTGTAGGTTATTACATATGTATTTTTCGGACTGTAACAATGTTCTCCAAGGTTCTGCGTGGTTTTTTATTCATCATGTTGAGTCAGCGGACAGAGTAGGAATAGCCTATTGTGCTACTGGTTATGAAATTTGCAGATTTGCCCACATGAATCAAATGAATCCGTTAGACAGATGGAGTGATTCAAATTAGATAATAGAATCCAACCTCCCATGTATAATACAGAAAGATCGCTTCCTTTTCCTCTTAGAGAGATCCACTTCCCTCCTCTGACCTAATAAAATAAGCTACAGTGCATGTCTTCACAGCATATTCTTGTCTTTTCTGGGAGCTGCTTAGTAATCCTTTTTGTTTGAATATTTCTATACAAGCGTTCATGTGCAAATGGGACAAAGATGGCAAAATAGTGACAATGTATCTGTGAATAATTCATTCTATGAAATCTATTGGAAAAAAGAATTGCAATTTTTATTTGTATTCATGTACAGTATGAACTACAATCGCAGGTATCAATAATTGAACATCATCCTCAGAGAAATTAGTTGGACTCCTTACAAGCACAGTCTCTTGTTTTTTTTTCTTTCTTGTTTTTGTTTTGCTTTTTGTGTTTTTTTAACAATTGAAGCACATGTAAAATTATGATCTGAAGATTTTTTTTGCATTATGTTTTTGAAAATATTTTTGTAGAAATTTAACCATTTGATTATTATTCTCTCCAAAAATGAGAGAGAACATTCCCACATACTGTAACCCTCCCCATACACAGACAGTTGGCAGAATAACACACAAGAAATTGATCACCTTGGCTTAGGATTTTGCACAAAAATCAAGCTCACTCTGCTGGTATTTCAAGTCCAACATTCTGCAGCTCATTCTTAATTTCATTCTGGCATTCAAATATCTCTCCACATAAAGCCATCCTGCTCAGGTAAATACCAATACAGAGATTTTCCATTCATTCTGAATAAACTCACAAACCTCATCCCCAAATATATATATAAAAAAATCTCAACCTTATTTTTTTCACTGTAGCCAGCATCAACATTGAATCATTAAGCCACCAAAAGCATTGAAAAGGAATTTAGCATTGAAAAAGAAAACAGTGGAAAGGGAAAGAATGGTTCACCATTGACAGTGATATTATTGTCATTCATAACACTCAATGAAAAACTGACAATGAAAAGGTTTCTGTTTTAAGTTGTTCCATTTACAGTTTCAGCTGTCTCTACATCACATGACCAGCCTTTAAATTTATATTTTGCTTCCTCCATCTTTGTTCATCATTCCACAGTTACTGTAGAAAATGAAAGAATAACTTTGGCAGACTAACTGATCTGAAACGTATAATTTTGCAACTGACAGTGTTTTATTATGCTTTTACTGCAGGCTATGGTAGCTGTCTTCACGGAGATGAAAATCAATAAGGCGAGTGGAACTGCTGGACAGTTGAATTGTAAAATTTTTCACATGCTGTGAATTATTTCATTTAAATAAATGAAATGGTGCATTGCTCAGCAACGGTTATACCATGTGCAAGTCAAATCCCATCCAAACCATTTGTAAATCCATTATCCTTTATCCCAGCTTTGTCGATAATCAGTCGCATTTGTTCGCCAATCGCCAGGGGGAAATTAAAATATGCTTGTTTCACAGAGACCAAAGCGAAAGGCATATCTACCTCTTCATACTTTCTGCACAAGGTCACTGTTTCCATGGCGACAGTCTGATGGCTAGTTTTGCCTCCTTATTCCTTATCTTTTTTTTTCACTCCTCTCCCTTCATATCTGCAATATCTCTTTTTGAAGACCTCTCATGACTGTTGTAGATCTGGCTCCCCTCTGCCCACCCACTGTTCTTCACTTTTCATCCCCACCTCCCTCTTCCTTAAGCCTTCCTCTTTGAAAGACTAAATGAAAAACCAAAGCGTAAACAGACTACAGGAGAGACAATGTTTTGATGGTCTATAAATGATGCAACATCAAAGCGTGTGTGTTTTTCACTGACAAAAATGAGACTGAGCAGGGGTCGCTTCAATATCAAAGGCCTCTAACCCCTGTTAGATGTTGGGCACAGGGAGAGTGGAAAAGTCTCATGCTGTTTTGTTATCAGCTTTCCTCTGTTAGTCTGCAAATGAACTGCTGATACAGATTAATGAGCTATAAACCATCTCTCCTTATTTTGTTGCAGGTTCCTAGCTGCTTCGCTGACTGTGTTAGTCCAGTCTCCGTTAGTCTGACAGAGTCACACTACATTACAAAGCAGCCTCATTTGCTTCTTTATCTGTATAACAGATGGACTATCAGCGCTCAAGCTCGTGTGACCCTGGGGTGATGGCAAGGTAACACAACACTGAGTGGACGTAGATCATTACTGGGTTAACAGGGAGGATACAGACCGCAGCCTTATGCTCCCCTTCATTTTCCCAAACAATATTCTGCCATCGTACGGCACATGCCGGCGGATAAAGTGTGACAAATGAGACATGGCGAGGGGTGAGGAACGTGCCTAAGCTAAGTGACAGAGAGACAATCAAAGAAGCAATAGGACACAGAGGCAAGGAGAGTGGGGGGAAGACACAGACAGGCAAGATAGGAAAAACAGATAATTCAGTGATAGAAGAAGAGAGGTGGAGTAGAAGGAAAGAAGTAGTAAAGAAGTGTAAAAAAACGTAGGACGAGGAATGGGAGCAAGAACTTAATCTTAATTAAAGTGAAGGATGTATGGCTGTTGTTTAGGAGCCACAGGGGAAATGCACATTCACTCATTTGGCTGCTTTGCTCCTCAGGCATGCTGGCTTCACTGTGATATCATCCAGAGCTGTGTCATTAAAAGATCTCATTTTGTGTTGAGTGACAGCTAGAAAAAAATGTTTTGTCTCTCATAAACCTCTGCTAAATTGTACAAGGTATGCTGAACAACTAGCAAATAAGTGCTTATAAATATGAAAAAAGAGCCTTCAACAAAACACAATATTAGTGGGTAAAAATCAAACAATTAAATTAATTGCAATGCATTAATTTTAGTATAAGGCCAATTTCTACAATGGTTTCACATGAGCTGTATTTCATATATACTATATTTAGGAGACCATTCTTTCCCTTGTGCAATATTACAGAGAGAGAGAGACAGAGAGAGAGAGAGAGAGAAATAAAATGAGCTAAAAAGCTATCACAAATTGTTTTTCTTCATGTAGCCACTAGACATACTTTTAATAAATAATCTTTGTTTTTGTAACGACACTTGTTAAAGTATCATATGTCGTCCCTTTGCCAAATGCTTATTTATCGCCATTATTGACATCAACTATGTCAAGTCAATGTCATTTTGATTTATTTTATTTTCACGTTTTGGTCCATTGTACTCCAAGTATGAAACTGATGATACTGGATATTTAGTCAAATTCAAAATCAGATTTGGGTCTCTTGTACATTGTCTTTAGAGCAGGCTTGAATCAGTAAAGGTTCCTGTGTGGCTGAGCTGTGTATGGTACTGAGCATAGGAGGGTGGTGGTAAGTGCTCTTGTAGGTGTTGTAGTGGTTGTAGTGCTCCAGAGGGGGCAGAGATAGGTGTCTCTCCATGGCAGCAACACCTGCAAGCTCTTCTTCAACAGTAATGACCTCCATAGAGGACGCAGGGCCATCAGGATCCTGCTGGTTATGCTGTTTCCTCATCTTGTAGAAAATAACCAGCAGAACAGCAGCCATAAGTGTGATCGCCACGAAGCAGCCAATGATAATCTTGGTGGTTTTCATCACCTCATCCAGGCCATTGAGAGCTCCCTCTCCATCCAGATCAAGAACTGGAATGGTGTATGTCCGCTCTGTTGTCCTTGTTAAAACAGGAGTACCTTTTGTTGTTGAGGATGACACCCATCCAAATGGGGGAAGTGGCGTTTGGCTGTCATCCCCTGGGGTCTCAATGGTCTCAACGGTGACTGTGGTAAAATAGGTCACCCCGCTGTTTTCCACAGAAGTAACATTAAGCACAGCAGAGGCAGAAATGTTGCCTGCTGTGTTGCTAACCATACAGGTGTAAGTCCCAGTGTCCTGCATTGTGACAGTAGTAAAATTCAGTGTCCCATCATTGAGGACAGACAAACGCACTTTATAAGCCCCGTGTGTCACCAAAGAGCCATTTGGTGTAAGCCAGCTGATGGATGTCAACGAGCTTGTACGACATTTAAGCTCTGCACCCATGCCTTCTGTCACATTCAAGTCACTGGGTGGCTCCACAATGACAGGGACATCACACTGGAAGTAGCTATGGTCCAATTCCCCGATGTAGCGACCTTTAAAGACTGCAGGAGTATGGCAACGGGCACAGCAACTGGTATTGGCAGGTACTGCCTCCTTCAGCCACCAGCTGAGCCATAAGATATCACAGTTGCAGTTCCAGGGATTATGATGGATGTGGACCCGCTCCAGGCGATGCAACGGTGTGAAGAGGTCATGTGGTAGAAAGGTAAGGTTGTTGTGAGCCAGGTTGAGCTCCACCAGTGACTGAAGGTCATCAAAGGAATTCCTCTCGATAGTTTGGATCTGGGCATGCATCATCCACAGCTTCTGGAGGTTCACTAATCCTGTAAATGAGCTGGGTTTGATAACAGAGATCTGATTTCCTGACATTTCCAGCTCTTCAAGCCTGACCAAAGGTAAGATGTTGGGGATCTCCTTGAGGTTGCACATTCCGAGGTTCAGGTAGCGCAGGTTGCTCAAGTCCTTAAAGGCTCCATCAGAAATGTAGGAGAGACGTTTGAGCTCACCTAGATCCAGCCTTCGAAGCGAGGGGACCCGGTTGAAGGCATAAGATGGTATACTTTCGATGGGGTTGTTCCGTAGCCACAATTCCTTCAGCTTGGACAAGTATTCAAATGCTCCATTGGGGATTGTCGTGAGCCGATTATCAAAGAGTTCCAAAGTGTTAAGACTGGTCAGCCCATTGAAGGCGCCAATTTCAATGCTGCGGATGTGGTTCTTGCTGAGTTGCAGGATCTCAAGATGGCGCAGATGTTTGAAACTGTCCACCTTGATGACCTGGATGAGGTTGTCCTGGAGGTTCAGGTAGCGAGTGTTGGTGGAAATGCCATCAGGGACATCCCGTAGACTGCGGCGGGTGCATATGACTTTGCTGAACTGGTTACTGCATGAGCAGACAGAAGGGCAGGTCTGAGCACGAACCAGCCCAGCCACCACCAGGATCTGAAGGGCCAAAAGCAGCACAAAGAGGGGGTTTGACAGCGCCCCCTTCAGCTTACGACCTCTCATTGTCTGGCGCTGGAGGGAGGAGATCATTGTGTTCAGCATTCATAGTTCATCTGCTGTTTGGATTCTCTGCAAAAAGAATAATAAAGAAAGACAAGAAGAAGAAATATTTAGTAAACACATAAAGTAGTAAGGAATACATTCCTGATGTTGCATTTAATTATAGATAACAATGGCCCAGATACAAGATTTTTTTAGTGCTGAACTGATCAGTTGGTCAACAGAAAATAACACCCAAAAACAATTGGGTGTAATAGTGTGAATAATTCTTGCAATTCTTGAATGTTTTATATCATTGTAAATTGAATATCATGAAATTGAATAGATGAACAAACAATCTGATGTAACTTGGAGCTCTGGGAAGTTATAATGGCTATTTCTCACTATTTTTGTCACACTGAACCATTCATCAAAACATATTTATAGATCTTGAAAAGAATCATTACTTGCAGCCCTAATCTATGTATATTGTATAATGGGCATAGAATGATGAAAGAACAAGAGCAATATGAATTAGCAGCTTCAATTAATTGTCAATACTGCCCATCTGTGGAATATAATAAGCTTTTTGTTAGCTCCCTAACCCTGGATTGCCCCAGATTTCCAGACTTCACAGAAGCTGATGCATCTACACTGCAGACCAAAAATGAAAAACAAGAACTTAGAATCTGCCTGCTATTCGAGGAGATCCTGGGAATTTTTTGTAAGCACTTTACTTACTGGAATTTAATACACAAAGACTTAATTATGAACATTTTTAAAAAAGCCGTTGATGTCATTGGGACCCCTTTTCAGGACAAGACATGTCATTGACACCAAAGCATTACACTCAATGAAACTGGCACAAACTATACTATCTAAGAGCTATTGAGAAATTTGTATAGAATATCTGTCCATGATAAAATGCAAATAGCAATGCAACCTGTGAAATATACACTGAGAAATAAAGAGAAAGTCCAGCTACCTGTAATTGTGCTGTGGCTTATATCTTGATGTAAAACACAACAATATATTAACAAAGTAATTGATAAATATTATTCAGTGATGAAACAAAGGTTTTCTTTCTTTCTCAACTTTTTACTCAAATATTCTATAACCTGTTTATTGCCTTTGCAATATTTTATCTGTGGTTCATTTCCTAGGGTCTCAAAAATCATGAATTATGCTTTTATTAAAAGCAGTATAGCAGTCCTGTCAAATAGTATGATTCAAGAGTGTGAAGAGGTCTGGTATTGTCTTTGCATAACTGTACAGTAGCAGAATTTATTATCTCACAAATCAAGTGACTAACAAGAAACTCGTTACTCTGTTATCTTAGATTAGATTAAATTAGATTAGATTAGTCCATTGAGCTAAAATGTCTAGGAATATGTATGTGCCCAAAATAAAAATAGACCAAGACATTTATACACATACAGTACAGCCTATGCCTCCCACTTCCACACAGCAGTGTCGATGTGTTGCTATCACCCCTTATTATCATCAACCCACAAAGATGGTAACCTATAAATAAATCAATATCTACTGTATACTAAACATCATATGCTGTAAAATTATAAATTGTGACAGCATTGTGTCAAACTGTGCTATTTAGTGATGCAGACACCATTCTTCATTGCAGTTAATACCTTTGCCAAGAGCAAAGCACCATTGCCAAGTGCAAAAAACATTAACCTTGCCTCCTGGGTCCTCAGATTTAAGTATTCTCCTTGTCTCTTACCAACTCTTCCAAACCAAGTTATCTGTTAATCTTTTTCCATCAAATCACAAGCAACATGGAACAAGTATATTATGACAGGTGTTTTCTAAACTGTAAAAATTTGTTAACTGAGGTGGAAATGTTCTTCGGTAAGGATGAATGACTTAATCAGTAGAAATGAGTCTACATGTGGCTTGGTTTTGCACCAGCCATGCTGCCACACCAGCCATGCTGTAGAGAAGCTGTAGAGAGACAAGCCTCTGCTGTGGAATCAGATCGAATGAGGCCTCCCACTGGCAGGAGCTCATTTTGTCTGGCTGGAATTACAACAATTCTGAGCTGCCACCTAAGAGAAGAAAATGTCAGACATGACAACACACTGATAGAGATTATAAGCTGTCAATAAAACATCTCCGTTTCTATTTCTACTGGAATGCTTAAAGAAAAACTGTAAATTCAGCAATGTCATATTAGTCTACCACTTATAGACTAATTATAGCTTTGGACACATGCACTCTTCATAAAACATTTTATCTCAATAAATGTTATCAGAACAGAATGCCTCATTACATAAAGGAATGGTGCATACACTGGGAAAAGAAATTTGCTTCAAACATCCTCCTTTCCTTTGTTGGTGTAACACTGTGTGGATTAATTTCATCTAGGCACACTCTATGTATTCATAGCCACAGAAAGCAGTAGCAGCTTACATCTAAAATCCTGCCAGCAACATGAAAAACCCACCCACCCTTACTTTTCTGCTTCTGCACCAGCAGCCATTGACATTATGTCTGACACCACTGTGATTTGCCAAATTCATTTGTTATAATGAGTTTGTTGGGAAAGTGCTAGGGTAACATATGTCGCAATCAGGGTGTGCAGAGTAAGGAGAGTAATATAAAGCAGAGTATTTCAGAGCACTTAAATTACAATGTCAGATGATTAGAGTCTTGTTGGTGATGTGCACTGCAAGCAACAACATTCAGCTCCAACTAGCGAAATGTGTTGGCTTGGACATTCCCGAAACACCAGGGAAGCAAGCTTGGCAGTCTAAGATGCAAAAGCCTAAATAACTGAGTGTCTACCAATCAAGGAATCACAAGTGACAAAAAAGAAACATTTCAATTTGCACTTTTCAGACAGAAAAGACACATGTTCAGCAGTTAGTATGCTAATCGCATGTGTGGCATGAGATTTTAATACTGTTTATCACAACGCATACATCTCCGAAAAGCAAATGTTTTTATTCTTCTGCCTTAAATGGAATTGTATATTTTAACAACAAAAGTCAATGTAAAGAACATGAAAAACATGTTTATTCGTCTCATACTCTATTGTACTATTTTAGAGGAGAAAAAAGCATATAAACACAGTTGTTTACTAGATAATTACTAAATGTAGCCATTTGCTGTGAGTGTGAAATTGATTGAGTGGGTAAAACATGAAGTGATATGAAATCTGCCAAGTCTCTCATCACGATTGAGAAATAAGCCCGTGGCCACTAAGAGGGCTGTCTGATGAGCTGAATGTCATCTTGCTAATTCATTCAACACATTACTGATTCATTACATTTGCATACATTTGTTGCATGTCTTGTTTTTAACCTCATTTGTGCTGATGTTGTAACCTCACAGGCCATCTGTGTTTTACAAGACCTGTGTACAGACAATGTGCCCAAGAGATACAGATGGATAACATGTTTGTTTTGTGCCAGTGTTTTAAAATATGACACAAATTTGAGTGCTAATGAATATATTAGTATGCATTCAATATAATAAAAAAGGACCTAAGCTACCTAACAAACAACATAATACAAGAGAATAAGATGAGGTTGTTAATATGGTGACAACAATTCCCAGCATAAACCAAAAACAACCTGGAGTTTATTCATCTCTCAAACTTTTTGAATTTCCTATTGTGTCTGTTGCAGATGACCTACACCCATTTGTTACTATTGAAAACGTAAATCTTTCAAAACAGGTCACAAAATACATAGTTCCCTTTTGTGAAAAAGGTTCTGTACCATCCTAAAACAACTGTGAACTGTTGCTATCTTAATAGTGCATTTGTGGTGGACTATTTTTGGCACTAGTGAGTAATTAACTCAAAATAAACAACCAATGTTCACTGAAATGAAGAAGCATGTCACCCAGTGCAATGCAGTGGCTCATTTAGGTTTTTTAGAAAGTTTTTGTACAACAGTTGAGCTACATAGCACACAGGAACACGCTATATCAAAGTAAAACAAGTAAAAGAACAACAATAGCATAGTGCAAGCATTATTTTGTAAATGGGCTAGAGAAAATCAAAATAGAGTTTTAACAATTAGTCAAGGAGTTGATCAGTTGAAAATGTTAGCACTGTTCCAGCTTCTCAAAGGTGAGGATTTGTTGTCACATTTCTTTGTCACATATGATAGAAACTGAATATCTTTGGGTTATGTTAAAAGACATCATTTGAATACCCTGGCCTCCAAAGCAAGATAAAACAAAACAGGTAGATCAGATGCAGCAGATTAAACTAACAAGTAAACACTGTTTACTTGTCTCTGTGTTGTTAAGATGAAGACTCCAGACACTACAGACAGTAAAAAATAAACCTCTTTGTTGCAGTGTGTGTGGATGTTTCTATGCTTGTTTGTGTATGTCTCTAAGGATATATCTTGCACTGGGCCCATCATAACTAGAGGCCACCACTGCTGCTGTCTCATTCTGACATACAGACTGAGAGTGCTTCACTCTCCAGCTCTGCTCCACCTGAAAAAAGAGGCAATTCCCTTCCCCCATCTTGTCCTCAGTACGCACAGTGCTGGTGTTAGGGAAATAAATCTAGGAGGCTGTTGGGTGCTGCTGACTTATCAGCCAAAGTCTATTCTTTTAACTGGAACAGAAATGATGGACCTTTCATTGACCGGATGAATGTCAGAATGACACAAAAAGTGTGTTTTTTTGAATATTTTTCATTCTCTTGGGATGGTGTTATCCAACATAATTTTTTTTAGTGTTGTAACTGGCTTGCTTGCTGTAGCCACTGTTTATATATATACATATATATATATATATATATATATATATATATATATATATATATATATATATATATATATATATATATATATATATACCTGTAACTAGGGTAAGTTCAGGTTTTTTAGACTAGCCTTACTGCAGCTGCCGTGCATCATAATACTTGGGCTATTTTCATGTTTACAGCGGTTATGGTAAAATGGTTATGGTCATTTCCTCTTGCTGTTAATGCCTGCTGTGTATTTTTATTTCCCTTATTTTTATCATGTCATTTGGTTGGTCCAGTTGTTGTAGGAGGGATGTTTTAAAACAAAAGACTACTCACATTTAGAGAATGTTTTAAACAAGGTGTGTTGGCAATGCAGCCTCTCTTTGCTCTGGTCTCCTCCGTGAAAAGAATTATAGGTCACTGCTGCAATGCACTGTAGTTTCAGGCATACAAAAAAAGGAATGATGCAAACCATGTTTTGGTGATTATTTCTTTAGCTACACCCTGTGTGGAATATTGCTTTACTTAGTAAAGTAGTGAGATGCCCAAATAGGAATGAAGAAATCATTATTTCTCTGAATGAAACCAAATTTGAATAATTTCCGTGCCTTTAATCTGATCATTCAAAGTACAACTGACAGCAGCAACAATATTTCATTTGCAGAGTAATAAAAATAACTTTAGAATCCTGGAAAGATTGCTGAAATACAACTGTCTGGAGCCACAATATTTCATTTTCCGTGGATTCAATGCAACATCCTGAATGTACGGGAGATACAATCTATGAAACATTCTACAACATCTTGTGGAAAGACGGCTGCAAATATAGAATGCAAGGTTTCTCTCGTCTGTATGGAGATAAAGTGCTTCACAAATGGATGGCTGCCAAGGGTGTTAGTGAAAAGTTGGAATGGAGCTATTGGGTATATGATGCTATGACACCTGCAGGGACAGTCCAGATTTAATAAAGCTGACCAAAAGTGTTACTGAGTTGCTTAAACTTGATCACAAGAGCCAGATGTTTTCAAATTCAATATTCTACATTTTAAGCAATTCTTAGTAATTTTGGACTGTTCAATAGACCATTGTAATATAAAAATGTAATTGAATTTTCTAATCAATCAAATATAAGCTTCATTGGTTTCTTTCATTTCAGAGCTGCATTAAACAATCAATTATACAATCATACAGAAAATACTATGTGCAGGCCATTCACTTCTAAACAATGAGCTGAAAACAACAAAAAAATACACCATGAAATAACCCTTTCAGTTTACAGAGAGTTGATTTTTATGTGAATATAAAAAATAATATTGATTAAGTTTAGGGTGACATTAGGGTTTATGCTCAGAGAGTTCAAAGCCCAATAAAGAAATATATAGAAAATCCATCCACTCATCCATTTTCCACACCCACTTATCCTGTGCACATTCATGGAGGACAGAGCCTAACCAGCTCACTATATAATGAAATATACTGAAAACTGAATACCTGCTAATGTATTACCAAACAAGGTTTCTCTGACAGACAAAAGAGAACAGACAATAACCTAGGTCTCTGCATCAGGAACTGTGAGAAAAGAGGTGGCACAGTTGACTCTCTGACCTGAGCTTAACCTCCGCCATCCCGTCAGTGCAGCAGCGCTCCCAGATGGCACGATCATATTATTGAAAATCATCACGATTTTAGATGACGAGTCTCATTTTCTCCATGCAGTCTGTGATGGAATGAAATTAGATTAAAAGAAAGGCAAAATTGAGAGCAATGAAACTGCCATCTGGAATTATGGTCAGACAGACAATCACTGTGAGGGCAAAAACCTATAGACACATTTTAATTTACTATCAGGCAATATGCTATGGTATTATGTCTGAACAGTACAAAAGACATTATTTTTAATAAATCTATTGTTTCTGATGAGAAATAGAATATCATTATCAGCCATTGAATTGTGACGGCCCTATTTTGTTTGCTTTTTTCCTATTGAATGGCTTTGAAATTGCCATGACTTCTGGTTTGAGTGGTTTAAGAGTATCAAATATTCGTAAAAAGTTCTGTAAGGATTTAAATACAAGATGACTTGCAGCTCATTGCCTTTAAATCATGACAATGGTAAGAGCCATTTTTGTGTTTTAAGACATTACATGGCTGGAAATTCTGGAAATGGGAGTTAGGTTAAACCATGTTGAGTAGCTACAGTTAGTATCAAAGAAGTATACCTGGGTGCAATGATTTTTCAAGGAATTGCATTTGTATTACCTCATGTGTTATGGTGTTGAACAGTATCACATTGTAAAAAGTAGAGTTTCTGTATGGTATGTCATGTGCCTTAATTTCAGGTAAGTAGAAGAGGTTAAGGTCTTGTGCCAGAAAGAGAGATAGTGAGAGGGTAAAGAGACACCTTTCAAGTGATAATTCAATTCCTATTCACGTATTACCTTATGCTGCCTCCATTATGATAATTGCATGGGCTAAATAATCTGCAGGGACCTCCATGTTCAAATGCACTCTGCCAAGGCTCTGTCTGGTCTCTGCAAAGGGATTAAGACAGGATGCCCTGGGTGGCAGGCTGACTGAATGCGAGGGCACTCTTAGTATTCGTGTCACTTGTCTAGCCCACCAATCTGCTCCAATGACTGCGTTCCTAAAAAGAAATCTGCAGGATCGGCCAATTGTAGGTTGAAGGGCATCGTTGCAGAGTTGAGGCTGATTGGACTAAATGAAAACACGGCACAGTGAAGTATGTTACCATGATTCAGGCAGCGAGGACAATCTCTGTAATTGGTTACACAGATATGGACTTACGCTCTCACTACAGAACATTTGGGTTTTGGTGATTAGAAAACTGTGGAAACACATTCCCTCCACATGCAGTGCAAAGCCTGGGTTTAGGTAGGTGAGTACACACAGCCAGCAGCAGTGGCAGAAAAATGAGCTGCACAGACCCCATAAGCTGCTTCTTATAGTAGTTAAACAGAACACTGCTTTAGCTGAGGATTTGTGTGATTGGTGAAGTAGGTGAACATGCAGCTGTGGACCAACGCAGGACTGCCAGCAAAATAATTCTGAATGAACTCTTGACACGCATTTTGTTTGAAAGATGTATTATGAAATATTTAATTAAAAAAGGTTCCACATCACAGTGTCACAGTGCCCTTGTTACATTTTATGCTTCATCAGAGGAACTTGGCTCTTTCCAAATGTTAATAACATATTGAATGTGATTTCTTTCAGGTTCAGAAGCTGCAGAAAGTGGGCCAGGGAGTTGTGTTTTAATTATATAACACATGTGTTTCAAATCTTCACAGCCATGGATAAAAACTATTTTAGTTTGTAATTTGTAGAAACCATTTAGATTTATGTCTTCCTGCAGCCTATGACTGGTGTAGCGGTAATACCTCCAAAGGGCCATAATACTGACATTAATTGTTATTATTGAAAAAGACAACAGTGTTGCATTAAAAATGACACAATATCAATGTAGCTTCAATGGCCAGTCTTGGCAGGTTGCCGCTCTCTGCAAAATTCAGAGTGCTCAAAGGAATTAGTTCCCTGAAGTGTCCCCTGTTCAGTCATAGGTATTTGCCAATGAATTCTAGTTTGCAAACTGACTGAATGGGAGAAGCTGGAGGCAGTTCTCTCTGGAGCTGTTGTGTTTACATTGGGGTGACAGGATACAAACAGATTGCACCATACGTGGTGCAGTCTTTTGTTCTTTCATTTAAGATTGCTGCCCACCATTGTGCCACTGCCTCTCACTGGAAATTCTTTCTCTGGATTTTCTAGTCTATCAGTATGTGAGAAACCATTAACACATCGCTAATAAGTGCAATGCTGAGACTGTACTTGCACTATTTCTGAAACAGATTATATGTGAATTAAAGTGTTAAATGTATAATTGTAGTGATACAAATTGTGTTTTTCATTTTTGCAAATTAAAAGATCTTTGGGTTGGTGTAACAGTAAGGTACTATAAAAATGTGTCATTCTTTTGGCTTTATTACATATTACATATATATTCTAGCAGTCTTAGTTAAAACAGTGGGTATACACTTACACATTTACAAACCAAAAAATGTTGCAGCAAGTATTAACTAATAATAACTATATTTTGAAGAGGAAAATTTTGAAAATCATATAGACAAACAGAAGCAAGATACTCCTCCTGACTTGCCTTAGCTTACACAGTATTACTCACTGTAAGCATTAATATGTGATGGTGAACTTCTTTCAAAATTTAAAAGTGGATGTTACTGTTCTGATGCAACAGTGGTGGATTACAAGGGCTGAGATGTATATTTCAGTTCAGATCTGTATCCACTCTGATGCCAGTCTCTAACATTCATTATCATCTGAGTATTTAAAATAATGTAAGCTGTGTGGAAACATAGCTTCTGTATAGTTAATGGGCTTCACCATATGAAATAGCCTATATAGTCTAAAAAGCACGTACAATCCAATATTCTAGTTATGCCTCCATAAAGTGCATATAGTGTGTACCTGTGAGTGGGCTGTTTATGCAAAGAGGTAGATTCTACATATTCTCGAAAAACACAAATATTATAGTATTTACTGTCCAGTGATATCAGGACTGTGACCAACATTGATAATCACCAACTTTGGCTATGAAATTAACACACATACATTCAACCTTAGATCAAATTTAATTCTGCAATAGCACATACTGTAACATGCACTAGAAGCCTGCATATCTTGGTCAAGGTTTAAATACAAGCTAAACCTTTCTTTCCCAAATTGCTTAACTGACTTGAATAAAGTGATAATGATGTGATAATTCTATTGATCCCTGCAATGAAACTCTTTTCACTTTGCTCCCTCCAGGGAGGTTAGAGTGTAGGGTCGTCTTCACATAGAGTGCTCCTGGAGCTGTGCAGCAAGTCAATGGGGAATCACTGACTTGCTCAAGGGCAGGACAAGAATGGTGTGTACACTACAAGCTCTTTCCTGTATGGTTACAATGGGAGGCTCTTAACTCTCTCCTATTTAGAATATCTTCAAAAGACATTCCCAACATAAGACACAAAGCTTCTAGAAGTAGAGGGTAGACTTTTATTTGAAGTGAATATTAGAAGAGCACTATTAGGTTGTCCTACTTCGAAGGCAATCTATTCACATCGTCCTCTATATAGAACAAAAAGAACAATGGGTACTTCTTAACTACTCTTGTTAAAGTATACCCCTTTCATGTGCCATGTTGTATTGTTATCTTGTGCCACTAGTGCTAATTAGTATCTCAGTATGGCAAAAGTGGATCCGAGCTATGTTACATGTTGCATATGTGTTGTCATCTGTCAGATTTGTACGACACTATTGATCCCTTACATTAATCAACTAGTCCATCCAACAGCTAGGAAATGAAATTCACTTCGACCAGATTACTATAATTATCTACCTCACGATGAAGGGAGAGCAGAGGATTAAGGTCTGTTTAAAAATAACCACCATCAAATATATTTGGACTCAATAAATGAAAGCTGTAGAGCAGACGCTTTCTCAGTTGTGTGATTTTGATTTTTCCCCCCTCTCCTCTGCTCCCTCCTCTTTTCTTTTGTCTCTGTTAATCTGCTTTGATAATTTAGCAGCGAATGCATGACGCTTGGTGGGAGACCGTCTTAAGTCATTCAGAAATCAAAGCAGGGGAAATGTAATTAGTGGCAGTCAACAATTTTGTAAAAGATGGATGTACACTCTATACACAGAGTCAGATAAAGGCTCAGATCTACCAAGAGGATCATAAATCATCACCATGAGCCATATTATTGTTCTGCTTATGCAAGGTCATTTGGTAGGCCTGGGTTTGTTTGTGCAACCATTTTGTGCCTTTTCTTAAACTTTGTATTGCACATTGATGATGATGATCATTAACGCTTATTTTGATGGCAGTGGATGAAGTGTTGTTGCGTTTTATTATCTAGCAAGGCAGATGCTGAGCAGACTAGCGGTGGTTGTGCTAAGTAAGAGATTGTGTTAGTTTTCTCACTGCTGATGGCTGATTGATTGTGTGTAGCCAGTGTTGACAGCATACAGTAGGTAGTCCATCTTGTTTTTCTTTCATTATTTGTTCATGGTGAGAAGTCTCAGCTGGCATGCTAATAAGCTGTTAAGCATTGGTGCTCTGCCAAAATGTGTATCCCCCAAAAATGTGTTTCCCTGTTGGTTTGTCCTTGTTTGTCCTTGGTGTTTGTTGTTTCTATTTTGTGTATTTTTTGACACTTTGACAACCAAAGTAATGTTTTGCATAATATAATAAATCACAACCTCGTGTGATATCTGTTCAGTGTAGAATATGATATTCAATATGCCACTTCCATTCTTTTAAATCTTAATAAACGTTTAAAAAACATTTCAAAAGATGGCTAAATTGATTTAATCCATGAAGATGTAAATGTTTTTTTGATGCAATTATTGCACAAAACACTCTATGGGGGATACATTTTATGGGGGAACCAACTTTAACACAGCTCCTGTGACAGCCTCTTCTCTACAATGCAACTGTAAAATATTCTTGCTAACTTTTTAAATATTGCATGTTTTCACAATACCCATAGTTTTGAGATGTATTACATAGCCATACTGTAAAGTTAACATACATAACTGGGTCTGCTACTCAGCATGATGATGAAGATGATGGTAATGTGTGATGTTGTTAATCTGCATAAATCCAATGATCTACTTTCCAAACACCATGTCACAGTACATCTCTTTTATCCTGTTAACCTTGGGCTTTAATTCCAAATTAACATTACCCTGGTTTATATTTACATGTTTGAAACTGTTTATGTTTAATCTGTTAGCCTGAGGTAGAGCTTCCCAGCCACTGTGGTGCTAATTAATGTTCATCTGAGGTAGCTTGTTTTTCTCCCCTTACATGTAGCTTACTTGACACCAAGCCATGTATTGTATTTGTTCATAAATGTGCACTTTATAGCATGCATTATTTATGATTTTAAACAATTTATAAGTATAAATTCATTTTTGGCTTAAGCTAATGTCAGTCAGATTTGTAGGTTATCATACCTATAGATGATGGTGCACGGGACATTATGTAAATTCCTTGTTGGTTTTAAGAATGGATTATGCATTTTCATACTGAGTAGTATGGAATGCATAATCCATCCTAGTTGTAAAGAACATGCTAGCTACAGGTTTGTAAATATGTAAAAAAATATGTTTATGGCTGTTTAATGCTAAAAATAAGGGAAGCCAATCCTAAATTGATAACTTATTAGTTGTGATTCAGCTGAAAATCACCAAATTTGAACAATATATCACTGACATATTGTCAGATTTTAAGCTATTTTATTTAGCAACCCTAGCATTTATTTGGAATTGTGGTACTGGGCAACTTATGAATATAAATCCAAAAATCACTCTACCTTTAACAATGTTTTTGGTCCCCACCAACACCTGAGAAAAATATCTGGCTCTTGAGCTGCTAAATGATCCATGATGTTCACCAGCTAGTTGCTAACTGTTTCTCTATTTGGTGTGCGGCAGGTAGTGTACAGTGGAACCTTTTGGAGTTTTTGGAACTATTTTGCTGACATCAGTTAGTGGTTGAAAACAACACTGAAGAGAGTGATGAGAATGAACCAAGACAGCAAAGTTGTGGGTGGGAAAAACAAAACAATGAGCTGAAAGATGCTGAAAAGTTCTGTAGAGCTGAGAATATATTGACATGACAATTCTCTGAGATTTCATCACTATAAGTGACACCTGTCACATCATTTGAGTCATTAACTTAAAACATATATTAAAGCAGCTTTGAATAATTGAAAATTATATTATTTACAGCTATACTCTCAACAAATCCATCACTTGTGGTCTTCAGTTCCAGGGGACTGGAGTCTATCCCATCATGCACTGGGTGAGAACCACCCCGAACAGTTTATTATTGTTAACACATATAGAAAGACACTCACATTCACACCTACAGGCACTTCAGAGTCTACACTTCACCTAACCTGCATGTCTTTGGACTGTAGGAGGAAACTGGAGCACAAATTGATGCTAAGGGATAGTATGTAAAAAGAAATACACACAGAACCTATGTGTCTGGAGTTTACATGTTTACCTGAGCTGGCTAGCAGAATAAAACACATAAGCCCCATCTTGTATAATTCAGTATTTCATATATTTTCGTATATTTGTACATTTAAATAAAAAGAATGCTTTTTTGAAGTTTTGCGCACGGAGCACATAGAGTACATAGTCTTTTTCTGTCTCTCTCGGCATGTCTGCAGCTCCACTGCACCTTAATCCTCCAGCTTTTTCCTCGAAGCACCTTTCTCCTTCTCCCTCATTCCCCTGAGAACTACTATCTGTCTCCCTCTATCCCGGAGCTGTTCTCTGTCTCAGTCTCATTCTCTACTCTCATCGCTAAATAATTCCTTACAGAGGAAAATCTAATCAAATCTTAGTGCGAGTGAGGAAAGCAGAGGTGGGAAGAAATTGTGTGTGTGAATCAGACTTGGAGAGGGGGCTAAAAAAAGACAGAATCAGAAAGCAGTGGGTGAAGGGGTGCTAGAGTGAGAGAATTGCAAGTGCATTAGCAGTCAGAGCACTTAGTGTGAGGAATCCATTCATTATTCATTAGCTAATTCACCATGTATAGTAATTAAAATCAGGGCCTGCTCCAAAATGGAAAGAGCTATGATAGACTGTTTTTTTTATGTACAGTATTTAAGAGGGCTGCTTTTTGGTACTCCTGCTTTATGGTTTTATAAGTCATGTTTACATGTTTAAAGTGTTCAACTTGCTGTCAGGACTCTTCTCGTGCCGTGTGTACATGGGGTGAGATCTTTCCAACAAAAGAATGAATCCAAAATAGTAATATGCTAATGTGCATCATGACCTACAAGTAACAAACAAACCCTTGCCTATTTATTATACAGTATATGAGAGGAAATCTCTAATAAGAACAAGTATCAGCATTGTCAATGTCAAGAAATTTACATATTATGGAGAAATATATTTCTCCATGATCTGTAAATATCTGCAAACTGTTTTATTGAATTAATTCAGACAATATTTGCTGAAAAACCCTGGGAGACCAAAATAATGTCATGTCAATTAATACCTATCTAAAATATAGCATGCTGATCATCTCCCTGCTCAGCCTGGGGTAATATTAAACTATATTTAAACAACAAAGTTGCATGTTTTGGCCTTGTTCCAACAGAAGTGGTAAAGGTTGGAGTCAAAATGATCATGCAAGTGTGTGTGTGTGTGTGTGTGTGTGTGTGTGTGTGTGTGTGTGTCTGTCTGTCTGTGATGTGCATGTTTATAACCAACAGACTAATTGTCTCTCTGGCAGGTTGTTCAGATCAATGGCTATAACCTCCAGCTTCATTTTTATTATTATTATCTGTTGACTACAGTCAAAAATCTTCCCCAGGGTAGCGTGTGTGTGTGTGTGTGTGTGTGTGTGTGTGTGTCAGATATTATTCAGGCTTCTCATTTATGAAATGAGAGCGATCGTGTACGAGAATCAATCCAGAGTCCTATCAGAATACAGATTTGAAACAAGCCCCATTAAGACAGTAAAATCATTTAAACTATCTGCACAAATGTATGTTAATCTATAAATTTTTAAGATAAAAATAAAGTCAATAACAGCTTCTGATTACCAACTTAGAACACTACATTACATTTGCTGTTCTAAATACTCTTGTAGCAGCAACAGCAGATTGCTTGGATTGCTTGAACCTGGGCAGTCAACATGAGCACCAAGAGTCATGTGATTGAACAAACACAAAAAAGGATGCCACCTACAGACAATAAAATTGCACAAAGACAAATGTAAGGAAAAGGTTACAGGAATTGCTAAACATGTAACTAACTGCCTTCAAACCAAAGTAGAATAAAGAGTGTCTTCTAAAGATGACAAAGATGACAAGCACTTAAGGATGAAGCTAGACAAAGAGGAACAAAACAGACTGTTCCCTTTTTTGGACAAAGTAATGATCATTTATCACCAAAGCTACTTGCCAAAATAAAATGAAAAAAATCTCATCACATCTAAACCCACCAAGTGTCCCCTAAACAACAGTGAGTGACTGCTGTGTCAACAGAAAGCTGTATTTTACAGCATTACATCTTCTGCCTTTTGTGCCCATTTAGCACAGATAAGAGAGATATTGAGTGAACAATTCATTTATATGGGAACAAGTATAACATCAGTTTGTGCATGGCAGTATCATGAAGATCTGCATAATGGACCGTTTACTATACAGTAATGATAGGTGTCATATCCTTCCAACTCCTGAACCGTATCCAACCTTCACTCATTAATGCAACCACCACCACTGCTCGACATGAAGAACAGCAGAGAAGCTGCAGTTTTTTGTGCTTGTTCTGAGGCTGTGTGTGTGTGTGTGTGTGTGTGTCTGTGTACATGCTCTCCAAAATGGGCAATTCTGTTCCTTACAAATTGTTCCGAAGTGAAGATCTGACTGTCAGACAGAGAGTCTTCATCTTTTGTCTGATGATGTGATAATAGAGAAGGTCAAGAGAAAATCAAACAAGAGGGTAGGATCTCTGCTGGCAAGGTTGTTACATATCTAATGCTCAGAGACTTTTAGTGACATGATACAGCATTTCCAATGAGTTGTCAATAAAAACAAAACATTGTTCACTGCCCATTAACACAGATAACAGAGATATTGTTTGAACAATTCATTTATATGGGAACAAGTAACATCAGTTTATGCATGGCATTATCATGAAAACCTGCATAATGGACCGTTTACTATACAGTGATGATAGATGTCATATCTTTACAACTCCTGAACCGTATCCAACCGTCACTCATTAATGCAACCACCACCACTGCTCGACCTGAAGAACAGCAGAGAAACTGCAGTTTTTTGTGCAGTTTAGTTCAGTTTAACTGTAGCTAACACCAAGTGCATAATATTATGTAATCATGGACAGCAACTGCTTTGACAGCTTCAGTCAAAAAATATTTAATACATGAAACAATTGTCTCGCTTTCACCACCGTTTTGTGGGATTTTGGCACATCTACGTCGTACATCACCAGAAGATGGTTAATTTGCTGCCTTTTTTACAGCCATATGTTTGCATACATATGGCAGCATGTAATGAATGAAATCGTGTGCAACCCTAAGTACTTTTGAAGTTAACATTCTGCATTTTAAAGTGTTTTTTATTGTATGCGACAGAATTCACTCCATCAATATGGAGGAACAAATCACTTTTCGTCTTACATCAACAGCCAATCGTTGTTCCGTTTTGCAGCATTTCATGTTCCATGTTCACGAACGCATTTTTCCTTAATTCCTACGAGTGCATTGTTCCTTTGTTTCACATATCTGGTCATGTGTCACGATTTAAATGGATGAAAGTGACTGGCTGATGAGTGAAGGGAAGACAGAGGGAAAACGACAGATGTTGCACTGTTGCTTCTTTCTCTCTGCCCTGGTGTAAAAGTGGTTGTTCATCCCCTGAATACAGATGGCATTACACAAGCAATCGTCTAAACGGCTGAGACACGCTAGCATGCGGGTGCCTGGGATGGCCTGCTTCTATCTCCAGCGCCTTTGCAATGCCAAACACCTTAGTTAATCTCACAGCAAGATACTTAGATTCTGATACGGTTCAGAGGACATTTCATATTACCTTTTACTTACACTTACTTTTCCAAAAAATGTGTTGCATTGGTTTTACTGTTTTGTCAGTTAAAAGAGGGGACTAACAGTAACTTATGCAGAAAATTAGAGCAACTCTATGAAGCTGCCTGACAGTATTCTTCAATGACGAATCAATGCATAATGGGAAATATCGCTTGAATGCTCAATCATCTTAATAAAATTAAATTTTGGTGTGGCATTTCTCCTCTTGTCCTCTCCCTCATGCCTTGGTGGTAGATTGGCCTGACCTTATGACAATTAACCTTGAACACCATGTGGGGAAAGCAGAGGAACAAGATTTTGATAATTAAATTATCCCTCCTGTTGCACATCTCGAAGTCTACTACCACATTCTCTGCCTTTCAAGGTACTGATGGATCAGGTCTTTGTTGTGCAAATTCCAATTCATCCTGTCTTCACAATTCAGTGTTACTGAATACAGAGATGCAAATGAATATGCAACCACTTTACAATTTCATAAATTTGACATGCTAAGAGAGGTATTATCCATTGTTCCACTATGTAATTCCACTATGTAAGGCAGCTGGACAGGAAATTTATGTATATGTTTCTATGATTATAGATCTGCGTAAAATCAAATACAGTTTGAGACTTGTTAGAGGTTGCAAAAAGGGATGGAATCTGTGTGACACCTAAAATATATACTTTCCTACCCAAATCCTTTGGTGCTAACATTTTCTTTAATGAAATACATTACTAAAAAAAATTATTCAGTTACACATGTATTGCACTCACCAGTAAGTGGCAGACTAAGCTGTCTGTGGCTCAATACTGCAAGCCACATATACTAGAAGAAGACTAATTGTGGTTGATAGTCTGAGCAAGGACACAGAACATGGAATTTTCTCAAAAGGTTTTATAGGTATGATCAATGGAGCATTCACAAGTTAGTTAAATTAGCCAGATAGCTACCTGTAAATAAGGATCTGGCTGGGAATAAGTTAATTACCTTAAGGCGGTAAACACTGTCTGGTAACTTTTATGCTGTTCATTCATTTATTCATAGATAATTTATTGGGGGGACAATTTCATGTCAGAGGGGACTCGTCCCCTCTTACCCTCTCGGGATCTCTAACCAGGAGTGATACTTGTGGTCTGTCATGAAAATGTATGCCCAGTGCTGCGGTACAGACAGCTCGTATGTTTTGCTGGGTCTTGCTGATGAAATGACAAAAGTGAATGTTTTTCTAAACCACTAATGTCATTGCAGTCTGAATGCTGTACTAAGTGAAACAGATATGTGAAAAAAATCAATACAGTTTCAGTCTGTTTGCAATATGTATGAATTAGAACATCATGTTATTCAGAGGCAGTATTTGGATCTAGCTACACAAAGCCATATTACATCTTGTAGTCTTAGTTTTTGCTGCAAGATTTAAGTCTAAAAGACACCTTCTGAGACCAGCTCAGCCAAAACACATAACAAGATGAACCTTGAGAGGAGAGAACAGACTAGAGCAAACTTTAGCACACACAAACAAATGTTTGGGTGCTAAAGACTAATGTCTTTCTATAAAAATGTGTCAAATTAGACAAAGGCAATAAGTAAATGACTATGTAATCAACCCAGATTAGGACTGTCATTATAGTAACAAAGTGAACATGATACACCTCAGACAAATCAGCAAATTTTGCATTTATGTAATGACGCAACTTGCAGACTCTCAAATTGGGCAGGGTTGGTTTCCAGAAGGCAGTTTCACTTCTGATTGTAGCCCGATAGGCAAAATAGTCAAATTTTTTGACCTTTGGATCTCTTATTGAACCATTCTCTCTTATAATATTATATATAATAATAAAATATTTAATATTTCGGTAGTGGCTCATTTTAGTCAGCGCTGACCAGAAAGTGTCAGTACTGAGCTAAAGGTAATGTGTATAATGTAATATAATAAAAAATAAGGTGTAAAGAAAGCTACAATTGTTACATCAACATTATATCAAATATACATTTTTATCAATATTTCATATAGCATGCTACTCATCTCATTTCCAGGTTGTAGCTAGAGGTTGAACAGAATTGAAAGAATCAATCAAACCCTCACCCTACTCTTGAAAGTTAGTAGGTCTTACAGATTCAGAGTAAAGTTAAACTTAATAAATGTCAGTGGGGAAATTCCTACTTTGATTTATCTGATCTATTTAAGAGTGGTCAGTCAGAAGCTAGTGCCCTGGGGAAACCTGCAGTTCAGAGTTTAGTGCCTTGTTAAAGATATTTGTAATCTGACATTTGGTTTTGGAGGAAACTTGGGTAAACATAATGACAACAAGCAAACTGAAAACTATAAGGACCAGGTCCAGGGTTCAAACCTAGGATCTTGTTGCTTTGAGGTGACAGTGGTCCTTTTTTCTGCCTTAAATTTATCCAAAAACATATTTTCATGGATCAATTCAGAGCCCCAAAACAGCTGCAATGTTTTTTTATGTGAAAAATATAAGCACAGAGCAGCCCAGGGAGTAGTATGTTCAGGTTGAGAAATGTGTTCGCTCAGTCAGGTGTAGGAAGGGTTCATTTTGATGTCAGAGTGAAGCAGAGAAGCAGAGAGCTGCCAATCACTCACTGAACAACCTAGTTGACAAAACACTTGTCTCAAGGTAATGCCTATTGATCACCATTAGTGAGACAAAATTGGGCCATGCTGGCATGGATCCACTCTGAGGAAAACAAACCATTACAGTACATCAACACATAACAGTTGAGGTGACTCAAAGTTCCTGTTGTGACATTGGTACAATTGTTGCCTCTTTTATCGCTTGTATCATGTCTCAAAAGAAGAATCTTGAAGAATTGAAAAGATGGACGGTGAATTTTACACAGAAGAAGCTTTTCAGAAGTAAAATTAGTACTTAAGTTATGAAATTATAATGAATACATTCACATTATAATTTCTGCAGGCCGTTATCCATTTTGATGTTACAATAGGAATTTCATATTTTGGTCAGTAACCACATCTTATCTATTTGATTTACAGTCAATTTTAGACAAAGGATCTGGTCAGGCACACAAAGTAATTGAATTGTGATTGTGACCTTCGTTTAGGGATCAACTCAGGACAACGTAAGACTCACTGTAATGTAAAACACTGATCACTTCATGTGCTATAAATCCACACCATTACAGTAATTGACAAACCACACTGTAATCACAAAAATTACTGTAGTTTCCCATTTGGCTGATGTAAATGAGTTGATTTTTAATTTGATTGTTGACTGAAAAGTAATTTCTAGCAACACTGAGCAGATTGTATTTATCATGGCTGACAGGGACAGTATTCAGGGTTTTTTTATGGGAGGGAATGTATGGAATGATGGGATGTACATCATTTTTCTTTCCATTGATTCCAGAAAATATCATACACGATACTGTTTACACTGTGCTCCTTCTCTTATCAGTACATCTACTCTGATTTTATTATTTCTGCTATGTATCCACCCGTACTTTCACTTCATAGCAGGCTTGAAGGTTATCAAGGTTTTCTTTCATTCTACACACTGTTTACACACACAAACACAAGCACACACACAAACATGCACAGTTACACATGTACAGGTGTCTCGTGGGGCCTCCTTGCAGCGCTGCACTCCTCTGGATGTGCTCACACAGAATATACGAGCTTGAGGGCTTGGAAGAGGGCCAGGCTCGTCTCCTCGATTTTGGGTCATAAACGCGGCCTCTGCCCAAGGACTGCAGGGCCTTTTAAAACAGGGCTCAGCTTGATTGGACACACTTCTGTTGCTCCATCCCGACTGCAAGCAAGCCAGCTGATCAGAGAGGCAGAACAAAGCCGGTCTCTTACAAGCCAGTCGGCTCTCAACCTCGTACAGTAAACAGAATATCTTTTTTTCAAAAGACTGTCTTCGCTTCACTACTGCTTGTAGATGGTGAAACGGCTGTAAGGACAGCACCAGAATTATGTACCCCCCAAAAAATCTGTGGGATATATTAAGTTTCAAAAGCTCACTTCAACAGGGAACACGGCATCAGGATCAGTGATGGGAAGAAACACAACTGAAAGTTGTGCATGTGTCCAGGAAGAAGTGAATGAGTTTCAAATGAAAGTTAAGTTTTTGAGTCCCTATGCATTCTGCATACGGCCTCGCTCACACTGGTGTTTTGAACATCTAATTTCTTCATGAATAATACAACGTGAACCATTTGGCTCATGAATATGAAGTAGATGGAACCACAGGCTCTCCCCCATAATCAACAGTCGACACACAGTCTGTCGTCAGCTCTCTCGCTCTGCAGCAGCATTTCCTCTAGTGCATTTAGCCAATCACAGCCGATCATAGCCTTAGCAGAATGTTAGTGTTGGTACAAACTGTCCGTGAATAATGTGTGAATACAGCATCTTTCGTTGCCAAGGATATTTTAGTGGATCACAAGCACTCTCCCTCTCCTTCTGTCTCTCTTTTCCACTCTGTCTCTCTCATCTTCATGCACAGACAAATAGTATTTACAGTGTGACAGCCCTAATTCCCTAGAACACCAACTTTTGCTAACACGGAGCAAAAAATGATTGCATGATTGTAATGTTTTATTTACTGCTGTTGGATAAACAGTGTCCTCACTGTAGAAACAACAGTGAAACATGATGCGGAGCCGAACAGATAATGCAGGAGCAATCTCTGCCCATCCGTTTACCCTGCCTTAAGCCGCATGGCTCTGCTCCAACATGGCCATATGCCCCTAAGCCTAGCTGCTATATTAAATTACTCATGATAAGAGTCTACATATCATCACTACCCAAGACTTAAACCAAAGAATAGCTGGCAATTTTGCTAAAACATGACTGACATCATTAAGTGATTATTAAAAGAGTTGTGAATTTACTGTTTCTAATTTGTTTTACAGTAAAATGAGATTTGTGAACTTTTGATTACAGTAGAAAGAAATACTCAGATCACAGGAAATTTATTGATTACTTTTTGTTACTTTTATCACTATTCTAAGCAAAAATGCCAAACTTTTAATGTTTTATATTTAAGTCTTGTTTTAAAGTTTTATATAAATAAACTTCTGCTTCTAAAACTTGTTGAATATCTTTGGGTTTTGGACTGCTGGACAAACGAAGCAATTTGAAGTTGTCACCCTGAACTGTAAAAAAATTGGATCAAAGGATTAATTTATTTATCGGGAAAATAATCAACAAATTCATTGATAGTGAAAATAACTCTTCCTCAGATTGTTATGTATATATTGTTTATATATTGTTAACTATTGAAAATGCATTATGAAAACATCATGCTACTTCAGTGTTGATTTCCATGGTGTAGTTCATTTAAAAAGGCAAATGCTTTGGGTTGGAAAATCTCACTTTCAAAAGCATTCACCTACACTAGGTTTTAACTTGGCACATCAAATGGCATAATAATCATATAGCTCTCTTTGGTGTAGGTTGGATTCTGCTGTGTAGTTGTGTTTTGAAGCATCAAACCCATTATATTGACACAACAAAATGCTCTTTTAAGTGCATGCCTGAATATTTAGGAGATCCAGTGTTTACACTGGAAAGCTTGATCAGCTTTTATTTATATTAGCTGTAATGACACTGTTCTTAGTCCAACCTGCCTTGCACTCTTGTTCATACTTGTTCGTACATACGCTGTCAGTAAGGAAAGAAAAGTGAATAAAAGGCTGTTTCTCTAGCCTGATTGGACACAGAAACAATCTGTGCATTTCTGTATCCAGGACAGGGATGCATCCTTATCCAATCAGATGACAGGGCATGCTAATTAAAAATAGTGCACCACAAGTGGTAGGTAGGTTAGTAAAGCAGTGCTACTGTGTCTTACATTATTAAGTGGGCCTTATTGATAAATTTCTTTACCAAGGTGTGAATGGGATAACAACTTGACTCTACCTCAGTTTGTGCCTGTATTCCCTGCCTGGATAATTAAGTCCAAGCAGCAGGTGCTAGTTAGACAAGCTTGCAAAATGTAGCTTCAGCTGCTTATTCAGACATTACAAGGCCATGTATAATGCTTACTGAGCTTTACGTGTAACAAATAAGTTTAAGTAAGAAGCTTTTGTCACTTTTGATGAAGAGCTTAAAAACTAGTTCTGTATTTTCTCAATTGTAGAACATCCGTATTCCTAAGCATAAGCACAACTTGGCCTTGCACTGTACTGAATAAAATGGCAATCTGAGGTACACCTCTGAAAATTTTCTAAATATAGTACACACTTGAACTTTTTTTTTTTCGGTGGGGCTTCTTTTAGGTGGCTAAAATAAATTTTTCAGCTGACCCTGTCCATCCTGTATATTGCTTAGCTTCCATGCTGGTACAACTTTCTGTTGTGAATTGGGGATACACTGATCGCCATCTACTGCAGGTAATACACTGACTATGGATAAGTACCTCATACAGCCCCAGTTCAAAAATTATATCTCTTTAATGTATTTGACAACAAATGAACTGGACTTTATGTTACTATTCAGGATACAAGACATAAAGAATAGCATCACGAGAGCTTTTCACTTTCTTTTCCTTTGAACTTGAAGGACAAAATGCTTTTGTGGCAAATAATGAGGTGCACCAATAATGTATTAGCGCATGGCAAGAAGAGAACAAGATGTTCTAACAGCCTTGTTCAAGCCCAGAAAACACTGTGGGTGAAGAAAAGTGTTGTCATAAAAAGGGGAAAACTGAGCAGAGGTGACTCAGAGCCACACTGAAGAGGCAATCTTGTCAGCCTTACAAGATTTCCTTCTGGGTTTGTAGTGTTTGACTTGGCGCCATTTGGCGGGTTTCATCTTTGCCAGTTAAGCCAATCTAGTGTATTCCAGCAACTACAATTTGCGCTGTTTGCCAAAGCATTAATGAACTAGATATTAATTTCATTCTTACACTGATTTGTTAACTCCATTCTCTGTATCATGAATCAATGACTGTTCCTAGTGAGTTGCAACATGAAAGTCCATCCATGCATGGCTCTTATTAATGTTAAGATATTCTGATCAAAGACATATGAGCTAAATGAACTGGCAGGAGATAAAATGTATATTAATATGTGGGGAATTAGATAAATAGAGGAAAGTTAGAGAGAGGGAGATGGAAAGAGGCGGGGGCATTGAACGTGAGCTAGATAGAGACTCATCATGACAGTCATCACTTCAGCTATTATCCCTAATTCTCTAAGGGAATATCTCAGTAAGGCGGAGTAAATTTGAAGCTGATAAGAAGACAATGAGATTTTCCCAAGCTTTGAGGCAAAGCCCTTCCAAGGGCGTGCTTTCACCTACACTAGGTTTTAACTTGGCACATCAAATGGCATAATAATCATATAGCTCTCTTTGGTGTAGGTTGGATTCTGCTGTGTAGTTGTGTTTTGAAGTGACATAAGCAGGTGCTGTGCAAACTCTTTGGTGGGTGGCTTACAATATAGATTCATCATGTTATAAGTTGCCTGTGGTCTTTGCAGTTTAAAGATTTTATTCTCCCTTCTCTGCCCTCTGTGAGTCTCTAATTAGCAGTATGAGTCGAACCACAAAAAGATGAAGGGAGAACCGTAGCTTCTCACATCAGGACATCCTCCAGGAAATTCCTTATGGTGTACAACTGTAGGCTGTGAAAGCAGGCAGAGCTGTGAAGGGTTTTGTTTCCCAGCGAAAGAAGCAAAATAATTAAATTAATTTGAAGGTGTACAGTCTGTCGGTCAGTTCACCACTGGCCCAGAATGAAATAACAACTATTAGATGGATTGCCATGAGATTTTGCAGAGTCAGTAGGATTAAAAGATGAGGAATCCTTCTGACTGTGGTGATCCCCTGACTGTTCTTCAAGTGCCCCCATGTAGTTGACATTTTTGGCTTAAATAATACTGTAATATCAACATGTGCGTTGTCATTGTGAGTATGTTAGCATGCTGACTTTAGCATTTAGTACAAAGCACCATTTTGTAGCTACTACCATGGCTGTAGACTCTGTGTGTTCAAATGCACTAAATGGCTATGGCGTATCTGTGGAGTCTGGTAAGGTTTTTGAGACATCTGTGCACTCATTATCTTAACATACATAATGTATCTCTAGTATTAAGCAGATTCTGCTTCTGTTCATATTGGACCACAGGCTAAAAGAAGTGAAGGAGTACTAAACACTTACTCCCCCTGGGACTAAAAGTAAACTTTTTTAATGTGTGTAGCTTGCTCCTTAGCACAGGACAATAGCATTGATGTGTGGTGGTTACAACATGGATCCCAACAGTTAGCCCAGTTTATGGTCAAACAAAGTAACACATTGCCACAAAAACATTCAAAATTTCTCCTGCAGCATAAAGTACTTAAGCACTGTCCATTCATGTTCTCAGTGTGTTCCAAAATCGCTAGCTTCATATTTTGGCAACAATTTGACTGTTTTGAACATACTGACCATACAGATGGACAGAGGAGAAACAGATTATGCTGCATGAGTTTTTAAGTTTCTATAGACATGTTTTCCCCACTGTGACTGGTTTCCTCCATGAAGAAGATGCGCCTTTCAAGTTACATTGGGAGTGGTTTGATATTCAAAAAAAAGTTTTAGATTTTATTATTCTATTGATTACTTAACACACAATAAGTAGCACTAGATGATGAAATATGTTACATTATTTCATTACTCATTGATCTGCATTTAAAAAGAAATTTAAAATACCCCAAGTCACATAAAGAAATTAGTCATTTGCATTTTTCCTTGTCCCTTTGACTCACTTATTCTGTCAGTTTCTTGTTTGTCATAGCCAGTAACAGACCAGAGAAGAGCCATAAGTAGACATTTTAGCCAAATTAACATTTTGTTTTTAACAAACATTAACTGTATGTCATGCACGTGGTAGCATTAGGCTTAGTTAGATGTACATTTCTAAAGTTGGGATTGAAAAGAATTTTATGAGTCTGAATCCCGTATTAAATCTGATAAAGAAATCAGAATTCTGTTCAAACCCATTTTTAGGTTTAGCAGTCAGCAAGGTTTAGTATTAATATAAAACAAGATTTTAATACAAAACCTTAAAAATAGATTATATCTTATTCCAACATCTAAAACTCAAGTTCTTCCAATTACATTATATTTGCAAGTCAAAAGACCTCTATGCCATTGTTTCCATAGTAGTTCAGAGAGTATTCGAACTTGAAGTTATGACCTACTCTACATTGAAATATAGCCATTGAATATGTAAACTCAAATTTGGCCTGGATATCTAGACACATTTTGAGCTGCAAAACAATACCATGCTAATACCATGCCAATAAAATAGAGAGAGGAGATACAAGATTCATTTGGGTGGGCCCTCACGCATGTAGTGCCTCGAGGTGTGAGGCAGCTCTGTTGCAGATTCTGGAGCTCTGCTGTTGTGGCTGTAAATTTCCCACGTGTTTCGGATGCTGCACAAAGATCATCACTTCCTGTGTCCCCTTTTTGGCGATACATAACACTTGGCGCTATGACTATAATGAATCAATGAATATTGGGATGTAGATGTGTTCGGGGCAGGACTGTTATCAAGCACGTAAAGTTTGGTGCAGATGTGAGCATGCACACTGTGTGTACACTGATGTATACTACTTATACATCTTTTAGTCGTCAGGGGGATTAGACTAGATAGCGAAATCTGAAGTTGGTCAGATTAATTCTATAGAAGGAGTTTGTTAATGTACGGAGTGTGTTAATCATCCAAAAAATTCCATAAAATACAATATGGCTGACTTCCTGTTAGGTTTAGGGGCATTGCTCCAAGAGGATTTTCGGTACATCTGGACATGATACATGTGATACAGAAATTGCGTAAGTAAGTGAAACGTGCCATTGGGACTGCTTTGTTGAAGGTCACTGCCTGTTGCCAGTAGGTGGTGTTATGACTATAAGTGAATGTTGGCATATATATTTTTTCAGGTCAGGACTCTTATTAAACGTGTAAAATTTGGTACAGATCTGACCATGTACTTCAAGTTACAACAACTTCCTGTGTTATGGCGAAGAGTTTTACTTTGCTGCCACTCCACCGCTATGCTGTTAACTGCAAACTCACAAATTTGACAACATGGCTTCATTAGGTGTTTCTGGGACAGTTTGAAGTTGATGTGTCAACCTGCTAGGAGTAGTACATTACAGCATAAAACATGTAATTTCCTGTTGCCAGCAGGTGGCGCTATGACTTTGAGTAAAATATTGGCATGTGGATATGTTTAGGGCGGGACACTTATAATACATTCCAAATTCGGTGCAGATATGAGCATGTATACTGAAGTAACAACAACTTCCTGTTTCATGGTAAATCATCAATTTTGGATGACATGCCCAGGGGGAGCCGCCAGGATTTGTGGGCCCCATGACAAAAAAATCAAATTGGACCCCCTCTGCACAGAGCTGTCACTACAAGACTTAACTGTCCCATCAAAAGCTTTACATAACTCTAATTAAAGGCAATTCTCTGGCTTCTTGTAGTTCAATTTTAGTACAACATTTACTGCTGGTGATTTGTACATGCAAGTCTGCATACAGGATGCAGTTCACTATGTGATGGGAATAATAAAGTCTGTATCTATAGATATCATTAAACGGCCATAATTCAATCTAAATGAACTAATCAAACTGGATTATTTTAATATAACTGTAACTTACAATCAGGCTGAGGTATGCTGCTGTCCAGCATCCAGTACAGAAAGGAAGGTGTAAATATTTGGTGTAATATATTGTCTTTTTTTAAATGGTAAAAAGAGCAAGAGAGACAGAGCAATCTCCACAGACTCCCTGGAAAGATGCTAACTGGCCTGTCATTACCACCATGTTGCTCACCTTCTTCACTGGGACAGCGAGGGCTACAGTTATGGGCTTAATTAATAATTAATAATAATGATTTAACATGAATATCTTGCTAAACGTTTCCTTGCACTGATTAAATGTTGATGAAATGTAGGCTAACACTAGTCTGTACCTAGCTAGCTTATTTCACTGTGGACATTAAGCCAACAGGTTAACAGCACTCACAGACTAAAGGCTGCCCGCCTTTCTTGAGGTAAAACTGGGTGCCAGATTGACATCCTTTCCTTTGTCTTTCCTGTCTCCCTTTCCTCTCTTTCCTTTTTTTGAAAACCAGATTTTGGTTTACTAGGCAACACTGTGTTCACTGTATTTCTGACGCGTCTACTGACTGCAACTAAAACCCGTCACTAATGAGTGTGCTAAGGCAGGACCAAACCATTTCATGCAGATACAGGGGGCTGGTCGGTCAATATAGAGGTTTACTTTTTTGTTAATGGGGATTTTTAACTTTTACTGCCAAAAACAAGTAAAAACAAAGAGATCATTCATTTTATTATTATATTTTAAATATATTTATACTCAATGATGATGGTTTATATATAATGTATAATATAATATAATTTCATATCCATCCATCCATCCATCCATCCATCCATCCATCCATCCATCCATCCATCCATCCATCCATCGTCAACCGCTTATCCTGCGTACAGGGTCGCGGGGTAATTTGATATTAGTGTATAATTATTTTTTGGGGCCCCTGTCAGTCAGGGCTCCTTGGAATTGTCTTAACTTTCCCCCCCTATACGGTGCCCATGGACACGTCACGGACAAACTGGTCAACTTATAATAGTAACTGTACAACTTTTAAGTGGCTTTAGACTGCACAGCAAAAATTTGATCGGACTAAATCTCTAGGAGGAGTTCATTAAAGTACAAAGTGTGCTATTCACCAAAAATGACCATTAAATCCAAAATGGCTGACTTCCTGCCGGGTAAGAGGCTTTTTTGTACGTCTGGACATGATACACGTACCACAGAAATTTTTACGCGTGGGTGAAACTTTGTCTGGGGGCTGGTCTGTAGGGGGCGTTAGTGAGCCATTTTGCCACGCCCATTTGCGAAACCTATAAAAAAAAAAAAATTTGCTCCGCCTGAATTACGTGCAAAGTTTGGTGAGTTTTTGAGCATGTTTAGGCCCCCAAAATTGAGAAACCAGCTATCAAAACAGTGCCCTACACATTCCAAGGACTATTTCTCATGTTGTAAAATGTGTTAAATCGTTGTGATATGTTTATATTTATTCATTTAGCTGTATATATACATATACAATTGCTGTATATGTCAGAGGTTGCATGCCTCTGGAGCAACTAGGGGTTAAGTATCTTGCTCAGGTACATAATGGGGGAAGGGTCACAGAGGCGGATTGAACCCGGGTCTCTCACACCAAAGGAAGGCGTCTTATCCATTGCTGCATCACCACCACCCACCCATATGTCTGATTTATTTAAATATTTTTACTCTTTAAAAATGGTACAAAAAACAGTGAAACTGTATAAAAATTATAATTGCCTTTAGGACATTGTTTATTGTGATTATGCATTCTTCAAAGCAGTGGGCGGTACTCATCTGTCCCTCACACCAGAGCCCCGCAGTACCCATAATCACAGAAAATATTGTTGACTCGAGCATTTTTGCAAAACTGTATATGTGTAGGTTGTTGGGAATCTGTAGAGGAATCTATAAAGGGCATTAAGGCATTTGCAGAAAGCGGCTGGTTGCTGAAGAGGCAGAAACATGGTACCCATAACCTGAACATACTCTTTCTATCAGAGGCTCTCTCTGGAGTTGATGGCTGGTTCCTGCTGCAGGCCACTGCAGACACATAGTGCACAACACAGATGGTGAAATAAGGCACCAACGGCTCCAGTCAAAACATTGAATGTGTCATAATAACATTTGTGCCATAAGTTATGATTTTTTGCAGGCAGCAACGCTGTCATTCTACATAAAACACACTTAGTGGTAATGAACAGTAGTGGGTCTACACACACACACACACATACAGCCTCTTCATACATCACCACATTAATATTTGTTGATTTAGAAATGCAGGCTTGTGAATGACACAGAGCAGGATTCGCTGAATAATCCCCTTTCTGGTGCACAAAGGCATAATTTAAGCTGCTACAGTGAATACTAAGTCTCTCCAGCCTGGCATGCATTGGACTCTTCACACCCGAGCAGTTCAACTCGGTCAGATTGGCCTGTCTCTTGACTCGACACAAACACATGTTTTGTGGAGGTACTACTGGAAAGATACAGAACACTATCTATCAAAATGGAGCCGGCTGGAAGTCTAATCTCAAACTGTATCCCACTCGCTTATTTATGTTACAGAAACACATACTGCACATATACATACAAAAATGCACAGTCCTTCTAGTTAAGATACAAAACACAGGCCTGGAGGAACTGTGCTGTTTTTCACTTTATCCAGACAGAACCTCAGCCACAATTTATCATCACTTCCAACACCAATCCTCATATCACAAAAGAAGTATGCAGAAGGCCAAGATGACAATATAAATTGATGAAACAACAAAACAGTTACCCTATATAGTAAAGAATATCCCTCAAAAACAATGACTGCTGCTGTCAATCACCAAAAGTGTAAGTGGAATGGAGAAGATAATAATTTGAAAATGAATCAGCATTTTTGCTGATGACAGTGTGAAACCCAAGGTTTACAAAAATGGCCATTAATCTGCCTCAGTTCAGAGTTTCAGCAAAGAAAGAATAGTTGTAGGTTAACAAACACCATCATTAAATAAATAGAGGTTTAGGCTTGTCAGAAGGTTACTCAGTCTTTTATTAAATAATACTAGATCAACTGAGCAATATGTTTTTGATCTTCACATCTGAGATGTTGGATATTATTTGGTATTTTGCTTCATAAATTATTATTATTATTATTATTATTATTATTATTATTATTATTATTATTATTATTATTATTATTATTTGTTCACCATTAATCATTTATTGACTAATAGTTTAAGCACTAAATAATCCCCACATGACTTCAGATAAATTTGTATCATCATCACCTCTCACTGAGCATTCTGGAATTTGGAGTACAACAATGAAGACCACGTTTTCTTTTCTTGAAAATCAGCCTTTGACTTGGCTGTAGCAGCAGTGATCTGTGTTTTTGTGGTTGTTCACCCATAACTGTAGGAGTTCAGGAAATTAATTAGGAATCATAGTTTGAGTGACAGGTCATTAGACACCTGAAACAAAGAAAAAACACACAGTCTATTCCACACAGGTGTGTGACTGGTCCTTAAAATTACCCAGTGATTAACATCACACCATGCTTAGTGTTGTGTGTAAAAATCCTGGGCAGACCCAGCTGCTCATTATTTTGGCTCCTGTGGTTCAAAAAAGAAATCTGTGACTTTTACGGAGGGCTGATTGTTGCTGCTGTGGCTTCTGTGATACATTATTTGACTTAATGATGTTTGATGATTGGAAATGCAGCTAAGGTGATGAAGGCATGAACATATGTTCAAACAGCCACCTGCAGAACAGGCGCATATATTCCTCGACTGTGATCTTTGTGTATTATTTCCAGCGGCAAGAAAAAAAAACGACAAGGCACTATGAAACAACTCACTACAAATGAGGTGTAAGAAGGCAGCGTGTCACAAGAAATGTATGTATGTCACAATGTGTTGTGCAAGAACAAAAGCAGTGGTCTTTATGAGGAGGAAAAAAACATGGATGGTTAGATGAGTCACCGTTCACCCTGTTCTGAACCAGTGGTGGGCTACATGTGTGTCACGCATGAAAAGAAATCTATTCGCCAAAGTGCTTATTTCCCACAGTGAGGGCTTCTGTCAGAGCTGTTCTGGTGAGTGGTCTTGGCATGGTTTACATTCATTCGGTCCCTTAGCAGGCAGGTAAATGCCAAAACCTTCAACGCCTGTCAGCATGACCGCATTTCTTAAGCTTTGGTGTTACTGTCCTGATGACTGAGGAATGCATTTAAATCCACAGGCAATAACAAATCCTAAAGTTGTTTGAGAAGCATAGAAATCATGTTTACTACCCTGGCAGTAATAATCACTTGTTCTCAATCAAGCACTACAGAGAAATAACATTTCTGACTACTTTTTAAAGTTCAAATGGTTGAACTTCTTCTGAGAGATTGTCACATTTCTCCAGTTGAGCTTCAGGTTTTTTTCAGGATCCCAAAGCTCAGAGCAGCAGATCAGGTGACTCATGGTGACCCAATGCCCTATTGAGACACTTATTGGAGTGTGGCCTTAATTTTAGCAGTGACCAGCATATCACAGTGCACTAAAATAATCCAGACCTGGAAGTGAATGTAATTCCAATTTAACTTAAAAGACAGCTGACAATGAATTCCTAAGGAGCAGTATTTTTTCTGTATAGAGGATGATATGCATAAATGCATAACTTGATTTAAGACGTTTTTATTCCTCATATTACCATTTTCTCTGAGTTTTCACACATTTAAAGAACCCACTGGTACTGGGCAATAAATGGTCTTATGTATAACAGGCACTAATCATCCTCTTAAAAAAATCTTTGCTAAAATGTGTGGGCAGTATTTACAAATGATTCAATTCACCATTTAATCATCAAACTTCCAACCCTATCAAGCAATATAATCGACAGACTATGCTTATATATGCATGCCAATACCGACCGTAAATGACAGACCTATTCTTAAACACTTCAACTGTGTCCTTCATTTTACCAGCAGTTGTAAAATCACCAGATGTGAATATGAAAGTGTACACTTGAGGAGAAACCGGTTAAGGTTTAAGTGGAATGTTTTTGGCTGCAGCAGAACTAGCAATTTCAGATGTGATGGCTGCTCCAAATGCAGCTCCCTTTACCCATTTCAACCAACACACAAGTATTTTCAGCATCAGGGCATTTTCAGCACCTCCCACTGATGGACAGCTCCTATTCACTTTTTTAAAGGCTGTATTGCCAAAGCAATAACTCTGGGACTACACAGTTTAAATTCTAAAATTCACTCTGTATTCTTCTGGTTAACCTGCTCAGGCTGTAGTAGAGAAATGACAACCTTATTTCTTCTGTCTATCACCCATGGGAGGCTTTGATGGGGTTTTGCAGACATACTAGGTCAACCAATTGGGTGTGGGGGGGGGGGCAAATGCAGGATAATGAAGCTTGACCTAAAGCTTTCGCTTTGCCACATTCTCACTCAAAGCGCCCTTCCTGTGGGCCAGCCTGCCCACCTGGCCAATCCAGCGCTCTTTTTTGCTGCAAACGTGTATGCTGAGAATACCTGAACTGAATTTGAATTACCATATGACGTAGGCCTTTTTCGAGCAGTAACGTCCTGCTGGCAACAGGGACTACCACAGACCATACAGTCTCTACCAAGCGCTCAAACACACAATTTGTTGCACCAGCTACTCCCCGCACCTCCTCAACCCCCTTTCCGTTCCTATCTATCTTTATACCGATCTATATCGCTCTATCCATCTCACACATACATTCAGAAACACGCACAATGGCTCACACACGTAAAAGGATGCGACAGCTATTATAACCTACCTGATGAAAAATGGAAAAAGGACATTCAAAAAATAAAGTATCTTTCTTTACATTTAAGTATATGAGCCAACCACAAATCACAGATTAAATAACGATGAATACTCGGTCAACATTGGAGTACAACAGCATATCACGCCGAATAGACGCAATTGAACTGAATTTAATACAATACTTACGCATTTTTTCGAATAAATGAAATGGGGGATGAGAGCAGTGAAGGAAAAATCAGCAGGGCCCCGGTCCCCGTTTTCAAGATTTGCAGTACGACCGAGGCACAAATCTCCATGTGAAAGGGATTTGAGGGTGCTGCAGTCCGCGTCTCTCTCGATCACAAGTCAAGATGCTCTCCTGCGAAAAATGCCAAACATTTAAAAGAGTTGCGTGGATATGCGGTGCGGCCACTATTCCCTCGGATGTAGGCTACTGAGCGCCGATGAAAGCCCACAGAGGACCAGCAGTAACCCCCTGGACTTGAAGATATTCCTGTGGACTGATGAGGAGGAAATCCTGCAGAGTTTTGTATGGGGGATCAAGTCTGTATAGGCCCTTCTTTCCCCAAAACCAGTCACAGTCCAGAATTGACTCCCACCGGTGGTTTCCTCTAAAACCGCTAAATGCAATTTGACCAAAAAAATAAACAAACAAAAAAACAAAGTGGTCGAATTCTTTTGGATTTAGCTGTCAGGCTGTTTTTTTCCACGGAACATTTTCTCAAAACAAATGAACAGGACGAGCGGACAGACGTGACAATTAACAATTACCTATTTAAAGCATGGTTGTTAAGGTCAGTACAGAAAGGGGTGCAGAAGCGTCCTACAAAAAACCTGAGAACGCCTATTGGATAAAATTAAGGATATCCGTCCCACTGCAACCATCACACGCGTCGCATCAGGACAAACGGGTTGCCATAGGCTACTCTGAAAATCGCAGAGCATATGCCATACAGTGTTTTCTATCAAGTAGCTTAGAATGGGAAGAATCCACGGGACGCTATTTTTCCCCCAAAGAAATCCGGTGTAGGCTATTGATTACATAAGCATCTATAAGTAATAATTCCACTTGTCAGCTTGTCCGATCCGGGTGGTATGGCAGCAGCAGCATCATCCGTGTGTTGCAAATAAAGCGGGATTTTGCCACCGGCTCCTAATGGATCCCTTGCTCGCTGCAGTCCATGACTTGAATAGCGAGCGCGTTGAAATCACGGTCTCCAGGCACAGATCGGCCGCGCGCGCGCGTGCGTGACACGTGTGTGTGTGTGTGTGTTGTGTGTTTTGTGCGTGTGTAGGTAGGTGCCCGCATGTGTAGGCGTGAGCGTGTTTCTGTATTGCCCAGGGACCACTTTAACTCTGACCACTTTGCCTGCGCGTCCTGCCCATTTAAATCACCCAGTGGTCTTTAATTATCAGGGATCAATAGCATTAACGCGTAAAGCCCAGATCTGATGTCTCTGAGTGCGTGCGTGCCCGTGCATGTATGATTCAATTGTTGATGAGGTATGGTTGCCACCTACAGGCGTTAGTCTCTATCCAGTCATCCAGAACGGACCATTTCCACTGTTTGCATCCACAAATAAATTCACATTCAACATGTCGCCAAGAGATCAGTTCTTTTCCACAAGCACAGATAGTTATATCCACCATGTTAAAATCAGTGGCAAAAGGAATCACAATTAATGCTTTGAACTTACTGCAACTTCACATTATTTCCCCACCTCCTATTTTCAATGAAAAGGTTTGTGCAACCAATTTATTCCTTTTGCGAATACTGTCAGAAGCAAACAAAAGTAACCTAGGCAACCTCTGCGTGGCTGAAACCTGCTTACTGATTGCCTTTAAAGGTGTTGGTCACATAAAGAAGAAACTTCATCCACTGCCAAGAAGGATAGGTATGGAGTTTTAGTGATCTGCAGACCTGCAGATAGACAAGGGAGTGTGCATCTATTTGATCTGAGATGAACAGCCTGTCTCATTAGATGACATAATGAACTGCAAGTTGCCTACGTGATAGAGCAGCTCCTAGTCACAGAGGCCAAGCTGCTTTATGAGATATAGAACACAGAGAGAGAGAGCAAAAATCAATATAAATGTGTTATAATGGAATTGTACATAATGTTCTTATCACACAAAAACAATCAAATGAGAGCGGAGTGACAGCCTAAAGTACCTAAAGTAAGTAATTACAGTTAAAGAATAAATTATTGGTGAGACATGAAACAATGAAGAGATTGATCAAACTTAATGGTTTGAATATTATCTGAATCACATATACATATGCCCTTTACACTTACCTGACCTCAATCCAGGTGATCACTTAATGGGAGATTTTGAGGTGATGTGAAAGTGCTTTCCACCACCATCATTAAACACTGCTTGTTTTGTTGGCCAGCACTCGAAAACCCAAAATTCTATTAGATTAAGAAAACCAGATATTTACTGTTGAGAGGTTGTCACTGGTGGATTTTTGGTATTTTTGCTTAAACAAGACTTAAGGGGAGAGTAATTTATTCTGCAGTGGGATTGTTGATATTTCAACTAAATTGCAAAGCACACAAACCCCTCCCTTCAGTGCTCCCTCAGTAGCTCCGCCCACCAAGATATCAAATTTCTGAGGTTTCTCTAGCATTGAAAGCTTTCACATTCTTTTCTGTTTATATTTTTCAGACCTTTTCCACTTTGGCCATTTTCCGCCCATCTCTCCTTCTTCACAGTGCCTGGAGTTCTGCATGTTCAAATTTGCCATGTTGCACTCTCCCGCTGTGTAGGAAAACCAGATTTTTTTTCAGAGTACACACCAAATGGAGAGGTAGCAAACCGTGAGGAAATATTCACTGAATTTCAAAAAAAGTGTATGGTGGTGCAATGGTTAGCACTGTCGCCTCACAACAAGAAGGTCGTGGGTTCAAGCACCGGCTTTTCAGTGTGGAGTTTGCATGTTCTCCCTGTGTCTGCGTGGGTTCTCTCTGGGTGCTCTAGCTTCCTCCCACCATCCAAAGACATGCATGCCTCCAAAATTGTCCTTAGGTGTGAATGTGAGTGGCTGTCTGTCTATGTGTGGCCCTGTGATGGACTGGCGACTTGTACAGGGTGTACCCCGCCCAAATGTCAGCTGAGATAGGCTCTAGCCCCGTGACCCTGTACACATGGATGGATGGTACTGAACTACCTTGATGATGGTACCAGATAATTTCATTAAGACAATACATGTCTGCACCAAATTGCACACCATTCTAAAGCTTTATGGCTAAAATTAATAGTTTTTCAAAGTTGATCAATTCATTAATTAATCAAGTAACTGTTTTTCTGTTCTATCTATCTATCTATCTATCTATCTATCTATCTATCTATCTATCTATCTATCTATCTATCTATCTATCTATCTATCTATCTATCTATATATCTAGCTATCTAGCAATCTATCTATCTGATTCTGTGAGTAGTAATGTATACCAAGACACTCATCTACAATATTTATGAATATATTTATATTTAAAAGCACTCATGTAATGTATGTATTTATTCACTGCAAATGAATGACTCTGACTTTTGCAGAGTTATATGCAGCTGAGATGAAAAAGTGCATGGGAGGATCATAATAAGAAACAATACAAAAAAAAAAAAAAAAAGAAAAATTTGATTTCTGACTGATTCCAAGCGAGAGTCCCAACCCTAGATTTAAAGCTCAACTCTGTCTCTGCTTCTATTATTCCTAAAACACAGCAATATGTCCTTAATTTGGTGGACAATACAAAATCTCACACTGGTTCATAAATTTTTATGTCTCCTTTTTACTCAGTTAACAATTGTCTAGCTTTGGGATCCTGAACTGAAAACCGTTCCTACGCTGTCGTAATACATTTTAGTGTCCTTTTCAAATCAGTGCAAGTATAATGTCCCTCCTCATGCATAACTAAAAGGGTATCTTGTCAATACGCAAGCCAATTTCATATAGATTAAATATAATCCTGGTCTAAGAGACATAAATCAGTGGAAATCTCACCTGAGAGAATCAGCTCTGATGAAGTCATATCCAGGTGCACAAAACTGGACGTTTGTAGGTTTCACGTTACTTATATTGAGGCATAATAAGACTTTACTTTGATAGTATTTTTCATACGTTGAACTAATATTAATGTGGTAACAGTTACATAAGAGACTTGTAAGAGACTTTTACAGTCTCTTCTACAAACACTAGAGATGCATTTGATATATTTTCTGTTATCAGCATTTTTTTAATGCTTTGATGAAATATGAATTTTAATTCCTGGAGATCTCCTGAGCAGAAAAATTAAAAATAAAAGCGCATCAAAGAAGGGGAGGGATACTCACCCTGTGTTGCTGTAAATGAAAGCCTCAGCAAATCTGCACAATTAAATCAATGTCAACCACATGCTGCTTCAACAATGTACTCCCTCATCATAATGTTTTTCATACAAGGACAGTATAATGTACTGTATGTCTTATTTAGCCCTATTTGAATCCATACAAAAGCAATACTCAGTGTCAATGCCAAAGATTTCCAGCCCACAAGTGACTTCTGGTCGGTTAATCAACACATGGAGTTTGAAGCATATTTGACAGCTTGACAGCTTCTATTACTTCTATTTTCTATGCAAATGCCAAAGTTGGAAATGGTTTGGACCACACTTGTATTCTTATGAATTTTTCTACCAGATTTCTTTCTTGATGTTGTGTGATTAACTTACATCTTAGTGCATATTAATACAGTTTTAGACAAGATAAATTTCTGTTTTTTGGCTACAGATAGATATATAAGGACAGACAGACAGACACATTTTATCATCCTCATTGAACTTGAAATAGTTTTCATATAACTGCTTGAGACATGATAAAAATAAGAAAGAATATTGAAAATTTAAAATAGCTTTATGCTTTATTCAGTCATTTGGGATGAAGACAGTTCTTCTAACTGACTTATTTAAATTTTCTGGCTTTAAAGTCTGTCAAACAAATCGAAGGACACAGATGGGAAAAGCTATGTAAAAGTGTTTAACAAATTATGGGCAGCGATGGCTTTAGTTGATTCCTTTTATCCCTCATTTTGGTCCGTAGCCACTTTTCTGTCAAAATAAATTTGGCCTCTATATTTTTTTCTCTCTGTGAGACATCTCTTTCCCTTCTTTCTTCTTTTCTATCTTCTTCCATCAGTCTATTGGGATTGTTGGATCGGCTGCTGTGGTAGCACATGTCCCTGACTGCTTTCTGGGACAAACTTCAAGAAGCCCGACTGGAAAAAAGATGGAAGGGAAAATATGGTGGAGAGAGAGAGAAAGAGAGAGAGAGAGAGAGAGAGAGGATCCCCTAGCACTACAGAGCCTCTTCAATTATTCAAATGGCCACTGTCCCTCTGCACTTGTTCTCTCTGCTTGGTTTGAATATTAAAATGGCCGCCCCCAAAGAGACAGATATCCAGAAGATGAAGCCCACGCAGAGAGCAAAGGCTGAGTGTGCTTGACTTCTCACATTCCTGCCACAGCAGTCGATGAACAGGGACTATCTATGCAACTGATGGCTTGACTTTGAAGAGGGAAGTATTCCTCTCACGTTTGGCCTAAATTCCATTAAAGACAGGCTTAGGGACTGCATTATTAGCATCACATAGAGCATGCTACCTGTAACTTAACAGACAGGCAATGTCCACTCCTCTTAGAAATGCACAGTGAAGTAGTAACTGAGGTCCTGATCATTTCTTTGTGGGCTCAACCTGGTCATCATAGTCTGATGAGATTTTGTGATATAATCATGACCTTTGAATGAACAAGATTATGAAAGATTATGATCCTCCTCACATGCAGCATGGATTTGACATCACCTGCCGTAAATAAATTGAAGCCAACTTTTTTTTCTAGATTTTAGTGTTAGTTGTGCAAAAAGTCCTGTCATGAGAGAATGAATGAACTGAACCCAGATAGCAGTTGAGGGTGGCTGCAGTTCAGGTGGTAGAGTTGTTTGGCCATTAGGCTGGGGCAGTGATAGAAGAAGGACTCAGATGGCCATAAAACAACAACTCATAAAGTAGTAAAAGTTATGCATTCAAAATCTTAAGAAAATTAGCAAGGTCCCTCTCAATATTAAATTATTTTATGTTGTACGATTGGATTATTATTACTGATGAATTACTGTGTAAGCATTATTTTTGAGTTGTAGCAAGTGAATGTAAGGCTACTATTTATTATTTTGATATCTGATTTACTCTTTGTTTGTAATGTACAATAATGCATCATATTTTATAAAAGCATCATATGTGGTGTATGTAAAACCTGAATGTACAAAGTAACTATATCTATCAAATAAATGTAGTAAACTAAAAGGTACAATTTCCCTTTAAAGGTATAGAAATAATAGAAATAATAAAAGTGCAAGGACCCTGAGCTTTGTCACATATAGCTAGTGACATGAATCTTGCCTCCTTTTGTGTTCTGTGGACCCCAGATGTAAAAAATGCTTAGTAATTGAATGGATTACATGCAACTAAGAAAGAAAGGGGTGATTATGGAAAAATCAACAAGTTTTAATCTATATACAGTCTATGGTTTTAATATTACTTTCTGTTCATAGTAGAATTGCACAAATCACTGCTGTCCTCCTCTGTTCTTGTCAACATTGTTGAGGATGCAGTTGTTTTATTTGAATAAACTTAATTGGAATTGTCTCTGGCAAAAAACAACCAGGGGTTATATTCACTGTGAACAAGTAATATGTAGCTGCAGTACCGGAGGCTGCAGTTTCAGAACCACAATCCTAAGACTGGAACTGCATTTCTAGGACCCTTGTTTACTTTAATACTGCCAGCTAGCTGGCTGGCTAGCTAGCTAGCTGTGTCACTCTTGACAGCCCCCCGAAGGCAATTACCCTTACCCCAACCATCAGTGTGTGCCTAAACTAAGTTATTGATGATATGCATGTCGACCAGCTAACCCTACAGGGTTAACCTCCTTTGTACTGCTGTGCATTACCACCACCACTCCACTAGATGGCGCTGTCACAAAAGAACTACGGTCCGGTTGCTGTGGTCCTGAAACTGCAGCCTGCGGTACCGCAGCTAGATAATATTGCTGTGAAAAACCACGGCATGGCCATTCAATTGATCCATACATGCAAAAAGTACATGGTTAATAAAAAGGCACAGGGTAGCTCAGCTTAACAAAACATAATTATATAATTAACATCACATCACATTTTTATACTCATCAGAGCATTCAGTGTCCTCTCATTGCCTGTATGTTTCTCAACTCATATTCATGTGACCTGTCTAACATTAAGGCAAAGACTACAGGCGTGAGGGAAAAGAATGTATAGCCTATTGTACACCTTACCACCTTTAATTTGTTAGTGCAGGTGGTTCAATAGAAGCTCCCACCAAAGAGACCCCAAGGCACTTTATTTGGTATATTTATTTTTTATTTCATTTTATTTTATTAGTATTCAGTGATCACAGTAAGCAGCGTAGGAGGATGAACCTTAATGGACCGTGTTTCCTCTCATTACAGCAGTTCCAGATAATTGAAGTGGCATTTCTGTGTATGCATATTACACTAAAGCCCCTTTGTGGATTAAAGAAAAAAAACAACTCAAAATGGCTGTGGAGGCTGTAAATGTTTCCACTCTGAAGTGAATTGAAAGGTGCCAGTTTAAGATGCTCGTAAGGGCAACAAGACCACTTCCTGGTTTAATGTGAAACCAAACAATCCTGAGAAAGGTTTAAAATATGTTTTAACAAATGAAATACATACATTTGTGTTTCACTCGTATCAAACTCAGGCTATCTGGAGTTGGTGTGCAGTCTGCATAATAACTGTATCAAGTATACTAATGCAGTAGTCTAAGGCTTAAAAAATAGCTAGTATATTTTTCCCTTTATAGCTACAAATCTCTCCAAATTTATCTGAGTGAATCATGTATTCACATTCTGTGCCATTAAAGTGGGACATGGCTTCCATATTGACATTTTGACCCTTTGTATGCTTGGACACAAAAGCCTAATTTCTTAAAGGCCTTTGTGACTGATAAAAAAACAGCTGATAATTTCTTTCATGCAGTGAATTAATTTGAAGCAAAGATAAGTGGAAACCAGAGTGAAAAACATATCTTTATATAGAGACTTAACAGCTACTGGCCTATTATGCAAACTCTTCTGATTTTTCTGACACATTTTGCAAAAAAAGCACAAAAAGGAAAAAACGATGATTGAAAAATAATGTTGCAGCCCTTCTTTTATGTTTTAGGCCAGATTATTTTAGATGCTAAGAAACAATGTAGACTTATGCAAAGCAGCCTCCACTTCTATGCCATGACAATATGAATACATTGGCACAAATATGCTCCGTGTTCCTATCATTGTTGAACACTGCTTTCCAATTGGCTATTTTTCTCTAGAAATACATTATTTTGAGTAATTACGCCAGGTCCTCATTGAATTTGAATGACCTTCAAAGTGTACCAGGTCCTGGTCATTTGAGTTCCTGTACAGGCTCAGATTTTTATAAAACATCACAAACGTGAAAACACAGAGAGCCTTCTAAAATGGGCTTGGGTGTTTTATCTTTTATCTGGTAGCTTTCTCAACAATTTTACCACCTCACATGAACCTACAGTACAGCTCAGAGAGACTAAATGCATGAGGATGGTGATTATTGCAAATGCTTTAGGCACTGAGGAGTGCATAGGGACAGCAGTTAAGGGAAATTTAGTGCGTCCTGTCTTTTTGTCATAAACGCTGTAGTGTGTCAAGATAAAGCAAACTAGAACACACTCACAGTTATGAAGCTTCCCTGTGTGTTCATCCCATACAGCTATGAGAAATGATAATATCAGCTCATTACATGCATGCTATCATATTTGATCTGTAGCTGGCAGTCCTGTGCCCAATGCATAAAAAACCTCTACAGAAAAAATGCTCAAGTGTTATAATTATGAGGAATTCAAAAGACTAGTAGTTTAGTATTAAAATACTAATCAAGTGTTAAGACAAAATAATTCCTTTCCACATTCATTAGAGGCAGATGAACTAGATGGAGCTGCAGGTTAAGATCGTGGTGGTGCTTTGCAGTCAAAATCAATGTTTGTAGAAAAATAAATAAATAGGTATGCGACTAGTGAGTGCTCTTTAATTGACTTGACGATAACATTTTCACCTTAACAAGACAATTCTCTCGCCTCAGAATGGTGGTTTTCTTAATCAGTACACTGGATCTGATGTTACAGTCTTTAGTGCAATAATTCAGGCTGAGCAGCCATACATGAGCCTAATTAAGATGTCAGAAGGGTATGCTCACCTACCAATGGTGAAAGGGACATGTGCCAATCAGACAGGCAGCACACTTCATTATATAACCAACTAATCTAACTGCCCCAGTTGCAAGTCAACTAATTTGATTAATAGAGGTTATGTCTCCTGGGTAACCCGTTTCCTTCTAAATAAGTATTTTTCTCTTAGCGTGTAGGTGAAGTTTGTGGAATGACTAAAGACCACCTGGAGGCCTCTTCACAAATCAATACTAACCTCATGGTTGACGCTATCTCCTAAGGAGGGGAGTTAAGATTGATTGTCGTTAAGCACTTTACAGGATGGAAAGAGGATGAGGACGGATCATAAAACGCCCATGCACCACCTACCCATCTCTCTGAGCTGCAACAGAGTGCACCCAATCAATAGGAGCAGGATCAGCAAAAAAATAAATAAATAAAAAATGGTAAATAAATAAATAAACAGGAAAGCACTGGTAAAACAGGAATAATTACACAAGAAACTGATCAAATCTGTGGAAAGAATATGACAAAATATAATTTTTCAGAATTGCTGTAAGCAAAAAAACCCCGAGTGTATTAAATGCTGTTTTGTTCATTGGGAAGATTGCCTGTAAGATTGATTTGTTATTTTTATTACTTTATGTAACTGGGTGGACTCTTTGTTGTGGGAGACAAAAAGTTAGAACCCAGGTTGTCTTTGGAGCTAACTTCTGTGTATTCCGGACATGAAAAAAGAAAATGGCATCTCTTCAAATTAAATAACCATGGCCCTTTAGCTTCACACCCTTAGGTGGTGCGTGCACAGTGGGTTATTAGAAAGCATGGGACTGATTATGATTTATTAAACGATATAGGAGGTGAAGAGAGAAGATTGAGATTAGTGTACACATTACTATAAATTTCCATATCCATATCTAAAAGAACATGTTTTAATTCCTTGTATTGCACCCCTTCATGCCTCAGTAGTTACTATGTGGCTGAAATTATTCACTTCAGCAAAGAAGGGCTTTTGATTTACCGGTGGGCATATACTTTCCTAAATAACTGAGAGTCAACATTATGTCACTGCACCACCTGACATTCCTCATACTCACCACAGCACATTACATTGGCTGTTCACATCCCCAGTTAAACATATCTGTGATGATACTGTGGAGGTCGTCTCTCAGTCATAATCACGATCTAATATATAAATGTAGTCTTAGAAGTGAACCAGTTGGGTTGTGGTTCAGTCTCAGTTATGGCTGCGTATCAGTAATTTATTTACATACTAATTCCAAAACACTAGCACTAGCATTGTCTTAACTACTGTTTGTACATTCATATTTATTATACTAAGCCAGTTCTCAAGGGTCAGGAGCCAAAGAGGTTCTCAACCTCTTTGGCTCCTGACCCTTTAAAACCAATCATGTCAATCAACTGGTGAACACTTCTACCAAAGAATTTGATCAGGTTTGTGTGTTTTGTTGTTTTTATGCTATTTTCCTCAGCAGTGCCTGATGTTAATAACATATTTGATCTGTAGCTGGCAGTCCTGTGCCCAATGCATAAAAAACCTCTACAGAAAAAATGCTCAAGTGTTATAATTATGAGGAATTCAAAAGACTAGTAGTTTAGTATTAAAATATCCCTTATATATCTGCTGAGGAATATCCCTTTCCTCAGCAGTGCCTGATGTTAATAACACACATTCTTGTGGGTGACTAAACCCACAGATTTGACAGCACATTCATCATCTCAGGACGTGATAAGATGCCTCTAATGTAAAATGTGGATCATTGCTATTTTGTTTCCCTTATAATTATATATTGCCTTATAATTGTATATTTGATTATTCCAATTCTATGGACAAACAGTTGAGCCTGTGGTCAGTAGAAACACTGCTATTTGGAGATTGTCCTCGCTACATACCTACCTTAACCATCCATCCATCATCAACCGCCTATCCTGCGTACAGGGTCGATTGGCTGGATTAGCAGCTGGCATCGGGCGAAAGGCGGGGTACACCCTGGACAGGTCGCCAGTCCATTGCAGGGACACACAGAGCCAAACAACCACTCACGCTCACACTCACACCTAAGGACACCAATCAACCTAGCCTGCATGTCTTTGGATGGTGGGAGGAAGAGAGAGAGAGAGAAGAGAACCCACGCAGACACGGGGAGAACATGCAAACTCCACACAGAAAGGCCGGGGCAACCGGGGTTTGACGACCTTCTTGCTGTGAGGCAACAGTGATAACCACTGCACCACTGTGCCGCCACCACTTAACAGTTTCCTGAAAAGCTACAGTACTGCGAGTAATGACTGGAGTTACTTTAGTCATTACTCTCACTACTGTAGTGTAGCTATGAGTGAAGTAGCATGGGAGGGAGAAGTAGTTTGTATTGTTGAAAAATGTCTTAGGGAGGAGGTTGACTTTGATGCGGGAGACCAGAGTTCATATCCCATCTCATGCCAGCCGTGAACATTAAGAGGTTAGTGAAGCACTGTTCTTCAGCCGGGTGTTATGCTACTCTTAAAAGCAAGGGTGTAGGTGTGGTGTCTCAACATTGGTAGGGACCAACAGCGGATATTTCATGTCAAATGAAACGATATCATTACTACAAAGTCTGGTTCTTATCTACCATCCAACCTTATTCTCCTCGTGTGTTGCCTTGAAGTTTCAGAGCAACAGAGACACACCTGACTGTCTTGTGTACCAAATGCATTGACTAGACACTGACACCACAATGGTGGTTATATTTTAGTTTTTGGATCAAAAGTATTTATAGGAACAATTCAGTAGTGGCTGGATGTTAACTAAATTCTTTACCCTTGCTTTAAGGAAAATAAGTTATTTTTCCGTGGTGAGTTTAATCTCCCAGACCACATGTAGTGAAAACAGCACAGTTTGTTCTTGGACTGAGGCAACATATCCCCATGGTTCCCCATCCTAAATATTAGTTAAATTAAATAAACAATAATGCATACAATGCAGTATGAGAAGGGAGCCTTATGCCCTGAGGTTAATTTATGTGCTGATTTCACTAAGAATTTTAACCTTTCTAAAGTCTCCTAAAATTAACTTGAAATCAGTCACAGGATTTAGTTACATAGCATTGCATCCTAACTGCTATGGTGATTTATAATTAAAAGAGTTAAACAGTGTCTGTTCAATGTTAAATTTATAGTCATTTGTATCATTTTAATGTTTTAAATTTTTTCAAGAAATGAGTCATCCATATACATAAACAGTACATGTACAGTGATTAAACATCACTCTACACTTCTTGTTAGACTTACTTGCAGTCCTTTATTTTTTACATAAAGAACTAGGATACCTGTGAAATTTACTAGTTTCAGAAAAAAATGAGGAGTAAAGCAAACATATTAAATATGAAACAGGCTTTGACAGGTGTGCTGTCTTAGAAACATTTTCCTGTAAGCAAATCTGAACAAGGTGTAAAAAGTGAATCTGAAAAAAAAGTGTATCTCATGGCTGAGGGAAATCATATCAGCTGTCAGCTGCACCAAAAGGCTAAAGTTAGTTAAAAAGTAGGGTATTTTCTTTTAAAAGTCTTTGACTGTGCTAAGGACATTAAAGTACAGTAGCGTTAAATACTATAAAGTACCAAAATACAGGCTGTTATTAGTTTTCTCATTCAAAGAAAAAAAGATCCAAAACATTTTTGACAGCCATTGGCCTTAATTCAACAGAATCAAACAGCATTACTCTGAGTTTAGGCTATAAACATCCAAAGATGAATTAATGACAGCTTACAGTAAAATTACTGAGATGCAGATCTCACTGTGACTCACTATTTTTAACTTTTATATTCTCATGCTGGAAGGAACATTTTAATATGCTAATACATGTTTTTCCTTCCTAATGGCACCAGCTCTTTGAAACGGCTGTATCCACTTTAACACCAGCTTGAAGATTATAGTCAAAGAACAAGAGGGAAAATGGAGCCAAGTGTGCCCTACATCTGTCTGCATTTGTTCATAAAACTGGTCAGGATCAGGACAACACGGCGGTCCACCAGCCAGACAGTGCTCACTGGTAATGTTGTAGGTGTAAATGGAGTCATGCTCTGTTGAAAGAGTCAGACTTGTGTGCGCACTCCCCTCATCCATCATATTTGAGTGTGTATGTGTCTGTCTGTGGGCAAGGAGAGACAGAGGATGCTCTCCAGCCGGGCCCAGGAGATGGGCTGAAGGGAGGATGACAGATGACGGATGAGGTGCCGTCATGGTTTCCTAAGAGCTCAGTAAGACCTGTCTTCTGGCGGCACGTCTAAATTATTACCTCAGTTTTGCAGGCGTTTGTAGCTATCAGTCCGGTCTTCTGTTATTTCAGCGAGGCTGCAGACCTTTTCTCTTCAATTTATTTTTATCATTCACCTTCTGTGTGAAAATAAGATAATCGTCTGCAATCCCTTATGTGCCTGCTGTTTTTTTAAGGCTGCGATGATAGTAATACATCTGATAATTCATGAGGTAATATATCTAATAGTGATGTTAATTCAAAACCCTAACATCAAAGCAGAGGTGGCCAGCCCACCACCAGGAAGCCAGTTACTCTATGCAATGAAATCTCAGATCTGACAGTCATTTATTTTTATTCCTACTCTGACTTCTGTAGAATATGTAAGCATGTGTTTTTTATGATTCAACAATTACTCACCAAATTGCATCGCAATATTGACTTAGTATGTGAAGAATTAATATTGAAACAAATTTCCTAGTGTTTTTACATGTTCCTGGAACAGTTAGTCTCAAGCAAGCACTACTATTATAAAACACTTGACACAAACAAGCCCCAGTGATGAGTCCTGCCACATACTCATTAATTCAAGAGTTTAAAAAACATGCGTGGAGTGTGATCTGTTCCCTGCAGACAGAGAGCAGATCATCACAGATCTTGCTGTGATGGCGAGGGCCCCATCCCTCTGTGTTTGACTGTGGCCCTAGAAAGCGTAACTGGCAGGGAGGCTCAAAGAAATGTGAACAAGACACATGTCTCTGCCAGACACTGTGGGCTAGTGCTGAGTGGGTGCTTAAGCATGCCAAGTTTATGTGGAGGAAATAGGGCAAACAATGCAATCGAAAATACAACAAAGTGGACATTTTATTTTGAACATAAATTACACAAAAATAATGTGTCTACAAGATTTGCATGTACTGTATTTGCAAATGATACTGCAAATGAAATAACAGTGCAGCTTCTCCCCAGTATGCCATATTTGTGGTTGTGCAAGCTACAATCTCAAAATGCATTGCAAAACTGCACATACCAGCCATAATCTGTGTGTGTTGATTGTTCATGTCCAACCATCAGGTAAGTAAGACAGGTATTAAATACATAGAACTCAACGATGGAAAAGATTTGATTGTTCATTCTCTATACCATGAAATATTATGCAAGAGATCAGGCATAAACATGTGAAAACTTGAATCTGTAAGAAATAGAGCCTACTTCCTTTTATTAAAGGTGTAAAACAGAGATATGCCTCGCCCCCACACAGGATCTGTTCGCTTCTGGGCTGTCTTAGTCATCTCTATTGTGAAAATGTTACTTTAATATTTTCATTAATTACCTGAACTGAGGTTCAGACAGGTTAATGAAAATACAGTATTGAAACACGTCTTTGTTTGAGACATTTTTTGTGCAGCTTTTTTTCAGCAAGCATGATTTTTTTCTCCATTCATTTTTAAAAGGAAACTCCTTCATTTATGTCCACAATTTCAGTTTGTGGCAAAAGATGACTGAATGAATGAATGAATGAATGGTTTATTTCGGTTTACAAAATACAGAAAAAACAAAAAACCTAACAATTTGTGTGAATATGCAATTTACAAGAATCTTATCTACTTACACCAATCCATTCACACAAAATTACTCGCAACATTTGCAACCGAAAAAGGAATAGGCTGAAGCCCAAGGCTTATATTTGCCTATCCTATACACCAAAATGCAAAATACCAACAATACGAGAGAAACACAAATCATCTTCATCTTAATCTTTATCAATCCTACATTGCAAAGTGTTATAACACTCACACCCAAGGAAGATCCATAATGAGGCTACAACTATTTTATACTATATTAGTAATATAGTATTTAAAATGTAAAAAAAAAAATGGTGAAAATGCCCATCACACATCTTCTGACACCCAATGCAATGTCTTCATATTGTTTTTGCCCAACAATCTAGTGTTAATTTTGTCATTTTAAAATTTAGTTGTCATTTTTAGTCCACTGTGTACTATTTTTTAGACAAGTTTTAGGTTTTAGTTGAAGTGTGGGTATTTTAGTCTGATGTTAGTCAAAAGAAAATCAAAAGTATTTTAGTCTAGTTTTAGTTATTAACCATCATTTTAGTCTTTTCTAACTCATTAGTATTATTTGGATTAGCATTTTAGTCAATCTACTCTAACCAAAACAGAGATATGATTTGACTGTTAGCTTTGTTGCAATTTTTATTGCAAAGGAGATATTAACTTACCTCTATTCCTAGGTGTTTAGCCTTGATATGCCGCTTCAAGTTTGTAGCATTTTTTCCAAAAATCTTAAAATCACATCAGTGTGCAATCTTTGGGGACGGAGAGGAAATTTTTCAAGTGAAAATTTAGAGGGAGAAAATATGGCCTGTAATATTTGGTCTCCTCAATATACTGACAAGAAAGAGAGATTTTATTAACGTTTTTATGAATTACATTTTAGTCTCATAATTTTTAGTCAACACTATTGCATGTTAATATAGTCACAGTCAGCGTTTAAGGATATAGTGGCAGTTTTTGTCAGGGAAAAAAAGGTCACTGACCAATATATTTTGTTTAGTTTCGTCAGATGAAAGTAACACTACAATAGCCCAAAGCCCAAAGGTGTTCAATTTACATGATTCAGAAACAGAAAAGCATTAAATTTTCACACATGAGAACCTGAAACCAACAAATGCCTTGCTTTAGAAATACTTACAGCATTAACTGTAAATACATCACTGACATATTTTCATCTTGATATTATGGTATATTTGCAAGCAGTTGCCTATTTACACATCCAGCAGACATGAAGCAACACTGACGACAAATATCTGGGCCTTTAGCAGCTAAATGATCCACTATGTTCAGCAGCTAGCTGCTACCTTTGTCTGACATTCATTTGGTACTGCATAGGTAGCTTACAGTGGATTTATCAGAGCTTTTTCACTGAGCTGCCTTCTGTTGGAAATGGGGTTTATGAAAGCAGTGAAAGTGCTCCAAAATCAGCCCTCACCTGTCATGGCCAGCCCCCGCAGTTGGGCAAGGCGAGGCGAGGCAGGGCAAGTTTATTTGTATGCCGCATTTCAACAACAAGGCAATTCAAAGTGCTTTGAATAAAACATAAAAGCAACATGGGGATATAAAAAAGACATTGATATACAATTTTTAAAAGAGTTAAATAGAAAATAAAAACAGGATATAACAGAACAGTTAAAGTTACAGTGCAGTGTTATCAATCTACAACCTTAAATTTGATTTAATTAGAGGCATTGGTAAAAGACTTGCAGTTTTCTGGGAGTTTGTTCCAGATATATGAAGCGTAAAAACTTAACACTGCTTCTCCTTGTTTAGTTTTGACTCTGGGTCAGAAAGCAGACCTGTCCCAGACAACCTGAGAGTTCTGGGTGGTTCATAGCAGAAGATTAGAAATGTATTGTGGCTCTAAACCTTTCAGTGCTTTAGAAACAAACAATAGTATTTTGAAATCACTTCTTTTACATACAGGAAGCCCGTGTAAAGACCTCAGAACTGGAGCAATGTGATCCACATTTTTGGACTAAGTGAGGACTCAAGCTGCAGCGTTCTGAATTAGCTGCAGCTGATTGATATTTTGCGGAGCCCTGTAAATACACCATTACAGTAGTCAAGCTGGGTGAAGATAAATGCATGGACAAGTTTTTCCAAGTCCTGCTGGGACATAAGTCTTTTAATCCTTGATATAGTTAGGTCATGTGCAGTCAAGTGCGGCCAGGTTTTTGTCTGTACTCACTTCCTGTTTTGTTTGAGTTACTCATCTTTTGTCTCGTTTCAGGTCTTTTATCTGCTGTTCTGCATTGTGTGATTACCTGTCCACACCTTAATGTACTCTGGGAGCACATAAGGACAAGGGCAAGGGAGACGATGAGGCATTGTCTCCCTTGTTCTACCTATTCGCCCTTTGTGCCATCTTTGATTCCTAGTGTCAGCATAGGAATCTCCTAGTGTTTGTGAACCATAGTATTATCCTTTTGACTTCAACTCGAGCCTTGTGTTTTGGATACCTTTGCTAAATACATCAGTAAATACATAAATAAATCAGTTTATTTTTAACTACCTGAAATTTTTCATTGTCCATTTCCACTGTGTGTTTGCCTTTGATATCACCAAAAAACAATGCTATATATAGGTCGACTATATAAGCAACTCATTGCGACCCATACTTACGTTTATTGATAGGCAGAGGCCGCAGTGAATATGACAGGAGCAAAGGAGCAAAGTCAGGTGACGCAGTATATAGAGTGAAAAAGTCTATGTTGGGAGGTGAATGGGGCAGATGTATAGGTCAAACAATAATCACATGAGTTACATCACGTGAGTTATGTTACTTATTTGAACCTAAACCATGATCTTTTTATAAACCTAATTGCAACTTACGTAACATACTTTTGGTCTTGTACGCCTGCTGCTCATACTTTCTAATGGTCATATATGTCCTTTTGGGAGTCAGTGGCAATTGACCTATTCTGTCTTTCAAGACATGTTGACCAAAACATTTAAGGTGTAGTGTTTAAAACAAAAACAAGGACCTGAAAGAGCTAAAAAAAAAAAAAATAGCTTTATAGGTTTGAGGGTTGAGGGGAACTGAGGATAATTCTTGTGGGTTCAGTGCTAAAAGCAAAACTTTCACATTAAAGGTAGTTATTTGATCAATTTTGAATTTCGAATTGTCTGTTTACAAATTGATTAATTGTTTCAGCACCACTACATATTAGGGGAGAAAGTTTAAATCAAAAGGTTAACTGAGGGAAGCGTAGTCGAGCAGATGTAGCTGAAATGAGACTGTTCTAATTTCATAATTTCATGATTTTCGTAATTAGCATTTCTTTAATTTAAAATGAACTATCTGTTGTTTGTTAGCTATCATTTTATTAACAGTAGAAAATAGCGTATTTTATCTAATTGTTAGCTAACACTGGTGCTTCGGCATGAGCAGTGAAATTTAGGATTAGTGACTGTAGAGATGCATTTTGACATCAATATAGAGTTTATTTCATTTTAAGTCTTTTGTGAGTCTTTTTACAATAAGCACAGCATTTGTTTTCGGTCTGGAATTCAGGAGTTTTACTTGGCTAGCGTAAAATGTTAAAAATCCAGGTTTTGTTATTTCAAATTTATATCCAGACTGTATTTTATGATAATATCTTTGGTTCTGGTTCAGCAATGTGTGGGTCTTTTTGAGGGTAAATGATGGTCTGCTGTTGTGTGTAGAGGTCCGACTTGGCAGGCAGTTTTGCTCTAGGATATTTTGTGACCTCTGATCTACATAAGTGTGTTGTATGGGGCACCTATCAACTGCTGTAATGGATTTTTAGATCTAGAGATATTAGTTAAATGAGCAAGGATATTTTAAGTTTTTAGTCCACTGTAGCATGCCCCTGAGCTGTACTGGGTTTCCTTTATGACCTGGAACAAAAGATGACCCCCCCCCGATTGTCATTGTATAATTCACATCCTGGAGCCTATTGGTAACTGTAGTAGGTGTTATCAAACCCAAAATGATTATCTTCAGGATAAATACTTTAACCTCAATAGGGACACCAAATAACATACATTGTGATCTGTCTTTTTTTAACTCACTGCTCTCTGATGAAGGCAGAAAACAAGTTCTATGTCTGACAATTTATGTCAAAAAAATATAAAGTGATTCTCTGAAATGCTGAAGTTTGATAATAAAAAATCCTAAAGGACTGAAGACTTTTAAATGCCTAATTTGCCTCAACTCTGCTGAGGCGGCAGCTCTATTGCAACAGCACCACTGAGTAGAGATAGTTATGAGGGCTGAAAAAAATGAACCAACATAATTACACACAAACTCACCTGTTCTGTTCATGACTGAAATGCCTTTGTGATAATGTACATAATATAATATCAATAATATGAACAATATTATGTTGCTATGTTGCTGTTAGGCCTACTATTCACGGTACAGTTTTCATGTAAGTTTCCTTTGTGACAATCATATTTTATTAAATATATTCATTGTGATTGAAAAATAAGGGTTATCTGTGATTTAAGGACTTCTACTTGTGTTCTCAATTGTTTTTTCTTTAATTCAATGAAATCGCTTAACTTAGTTGAAATACTCAGTAGTAAAATAAATCACAACATTATTAATAGTACTCCGCAAGAGACAATTAGCATCAACAATGCACCAGCAGAGGACATCAAAAAAATGATCATATTCCCATCCAACCATTTGTATGACACCTCCAACAGCTACATTTATCAAGAATCCAAAAGATGCTGTGGGAACAACAAGGAAAAATGCAAAAGCTGCGGGGCAGACGCATGCTTATGGGATCTAAATGTGACAGCTAAGTTGGGCTAACATATTGCTGTCAAGTTGTGTTGCACAACAGTAGTGAAGCTGTCGGCTCGCTCAAACCTGAAAATACCAGCCGAGAAAAACTGGACAGCACGGGCTGTCTCAAAAGCTCAGACTTCAGAAGCAATCACAGTCTGCTTTCTATAAACTGTTTGAGATGATGAGTTGTTAAATCACTCCCACTGCAGCTCTTTTCTGTGATTGCATGAGAAGATAAACCATTTTACCTTTGAGGTTTAAAGTAAGGACTAATGTAAAAACATGGTACATTCTTCAGATGTCAGATAAACAAGGTTCTGCTTTGATAATAAAATATGTGTAAAACAATGTATCATCTTAATGCATCTACTGGGCTCACAGTTCATTTAATTCAGATGTGGAAGTAACTAGATTAGAAGCAAGTCTGCCAGATCTCAACTAGATGTATCCAATCATGTTATGTATGAAATGCACTGCAGGAATAAGAAATATGACATGTACAGTGGCAGCTGTATAGGCACTCTGTCTTGTGGTTGCTTCTTGAAGCAGGGATGTGTGCCAAGAAGGAACTAAGTCCCTTGCAAATCCATTCACTGGGAATGGTTGTCATCCCCCCAATCCATTCAAATTTGATTTGGCAAAAAGTAGTTTGCATGACAGAACCTTGAGCTACAATTGGCGGAGGTGATGAGGGGGAGGTGAATGACGCACATGCCCAGGAGGCAAAATGAGTCAGGAGGAAGATTCCCAGGGCTTTTGAAATGGTGGTTTATGCAGATAGGATATAACCAAATATATTTACTCTACAGTGTACAGTAGATACATGGGTGGTGCCTCACAGTAAGAAGGCCCTGGGTTCAAACCCTCCAGCTGTCTGGTGCATTTCTGCATGCAGCTTGTATACTGTTACTTTGCATCATCATTTCATGTTAACGTTGATATTAACTGGGTTGCTAATTTTGGCTAGCAAAAAACTGGCTTAGAACTAAATATACTTACAGTAAAAATGAACAGCCAACTCCTAATACCAATAAGGTTCAATTAATAGCCCTGGCCTTTATTTGCTAAAATCACTGAATTGACCCTGCTTATATTTGGGACACATAATTCCTTTCACACAAAACTCTAGCTCAGGAAAGATGTGAATAAACTGTTTATTCAAGCAGTATGAATATTACTTGTATAAAATGTATTAAATCAAATACTATATTAATTACAAATCATTCATTTGATCTAGCTCCAAAAGACAGCATAGTGACTTTTATTTTAAAGGCATCAAGGTAATAAAAAACAAACATACACAACAACATGGTGCACAATGCAGGTTTAAGACACTTCCACATTTGCCTTCTTTTTTAGAGCAAAGGTTCCAACTTGAGTGCAACTGAAGGGCTGAAAAATTTAGCCAGAAGTGCCAAAAACTGCATTTCCTCGAATGGTCACTTGAGACTGGCTGAGATATTTACCTTTTTTGTGTGTAGTAGGTTTGCAAAGTGAAAAAGCCCAAAGTCCAGCCCAAATGGAGTTACCACCTCACACAGAAAACACTGCTGTGAACTGCCTGAAAACATTTGGTTTGTAGTCCAACCTTCTGCCCTTGTGACATCACAAGAAAATATGCGTCATAATGCTCACCTAGCGGCTAGACAGACACGCCCTCAAAAACACCAGTGAAAATACACACTAAGCCGCAGTGCACAATGACAAGACATCCACATTCTGCCTCTCCTCTTCCTTCCCAATGATTAGCTAACCTCCAGGCAGTCAATGGACATAAAGTTGTTCCTGTGATATAGAGACAGTGCTCAGTTAAAACTTTACATATGAAAGATAAATGTGTTACAAGTTAATAACTCACCACTCTGAAACTCTTGCTCCTGAGTATGTTGATAAGCTGGAAAGGTGAACATATACAGCTGAACCAAAGCTGTGTTTACCCATTTCTCAGATCTGCATGATAGAATGCACCTCACTGGGTTTCCTGCAACAGATTGCCTCTCACGAGATTTCATAGCAAGACTTTTCTCTTGTTAAAAACAAAGGGTGCCACTAGGAGTCACAGTCATAGGGATCCTTTCCATGATGTTGTTAGACACCTTGTTAGTCTGAGCCTGTCAGTGGCAAAAACAAGCACTTTTCTAAAGTCAGGTTCTCATGTGGTTTCAAATGTGAATGTACACGAATAATATAACATTCTGCTTTAATGTTTAATGTAGAGGTGTTTAGAGAATGGTTGAGGTAGAGCAGCTCATCCACTGATTGGCAGTTGTTGAAGTGTCCTTGGGAAAGACACTGAATCCCAAATTTCTCCCAATGGTCAGGCTGCTACCTTATATGTTAGCTTACTGCCATCCGTGTGTGTGTGTTTGTATGCGTGTAAAGGAGGGGCAAAATAGTAAAGCGCATGGGAAATTTGTCTCCAAAATAAATTAAATGACTAGAACAATCAGTGGTAGGTTATTAAATGATCTGATCAAATGGACAAACAAGCAAATGAATAAACACTATAAAAACAATTACATAAAAAAGGTGAAATTGCATTTAAGCATGCATTGGAAAATAACGTGTTAGCTATGTTTTATATTGCTTCTGAATAATTGTTTCTTGAACACAAATAAATAAACCAGGTATTATCTGCACTACTGACTCGTTCTTTTTGGATATGTACAGTATGTAATCTTTACTTGCTTGCTTCCTGCTTTGTTACAGGGCCGACGCTTTGCTGCTTTCTCTTGCCTCTGCTTGCATTCCTTTGCTGAAACTCTTTTTTTTCCTGCTAGAAATTATGAGATGCAGCTCTTGGATACTTTTAAATCACGTGGACTGTCATTTATACAGATAAACTAGGCTATTGCCATATTTTAAACACTTTTATGATCTCAGTGCTACATGAGTGCAGCCTACCAATAGCACTAGCCTGTACTGCAGTTACTGGAGTTTTAGCTAATGCTAATTAGCAAAAAGATGCTCCCCTTCTCCACGGACGACTTCCAAAATCTTCTACAGAAAATTGCAGTGCCGGAAACCAAGATCCACCAGTTAGAAGTGAATGTGGAAGTGAATGGACGTGGGGACGACACTACTTTACCATGGACCCAAAACAGTGGACAAGAGCATGCTAACACACAGCTAACTAGCACCAACAAGACTACTAAGAAGCAGGAGGCCTGTGTACTGTGTAATAAATCTAAAAGTAGTAGTCCTCCCTGGAATTTTGTTGGTGCAAAGCCTAGGAGTAAATCATTTCCCTGGAAAATGGGAGAATGAGTAACAAGCAGAACCCAGTGCCCTGAGCTTTGTGATGCAACTGGCTGGACTGCATTATCATCCACGCAGAGCGCCTCTTCAACCCCTGTTCTTAGAAGGACACAGCCGTTGACAGCTGCAAAGAGAGAGTTAGCAATAGGCCTCCCCAACAACCGAGCAGAACAGATTTTCACCACTATTGCAGGACCATGGATCTCCATCTGATGACCTGGATATCATCCCATCCCCACACAGAAGAGTAAGGACTGAGAGTAAATCAGAAAGTAAAAGGCTACAGGGAAAGTTAACGACTGTGCAGCTGTTTGTATCGAGTGTACCCCTCCTAACTTCAGTTTTATGAGCGAAGCTACAGTGCATAAGAAAAGAGGTGGAGTTGCCATATTGTTTAATGACTCCCTCCAATGCAAAAAGATGTATTTTTGAATATGTGGCTCTTCAATTGAATTCCTCTTCTCAAACTATTTTTCTAAATATCTACACCCCCCCTAAATACTGTGCAACCTTTTTTGATGACTTCAGTGAACTGTTGTCTATAATGTGTGGACTTTGTAGTTATTGTTGGTGATTTTAACATCCATGTTGACAACCCCCAGGACAGAGGGACTAACAAACTGTGTTGTGTTCTTGATAATTATGGACTGACTCAGCATGTGACAGAGCCCACACACAATAAGGGGCACACGTTGGACTTAGTCATCTCGAAGGGTCTGAACATTTTGAAGTTTGTGGTGACTGATGTTGCTCTCTCTGATCATTCCTGTGTTTGTGTCTGTGTCTTTGAGTGCTATCTCTGTGCACACAAATGTTCAAAAAGAGGTAATCACAAAAACAGTATATCACTGAAAACTAGGGCTGCAGCTAACGATGATTTTATTATTTGAAGCTTCTATAGATTATTTCAACGATTCATCAATGCATCATTTAAGTACTTAAGTACTTCTGCTTGGCCACCCACATAACGGGATCAGCTGTACACGTTTATAGGTTTATAGATATTTATTGGTCCTTTTGGAAATTCATAGCGTGTCATACAGCAACCAGACAGCTGCTTTACAAACACAAACAACACCCGAGTACAAGTTATACTAAAGGCTCGTGCAGACTACACGACTTTCAGCGTCAGCCGATGGTCGTGCCATTCACACAACTTGTCGTCATATGACGCCAGTCTTGAAGTCGTTGTAGTGTTCACATTACGTGACTGATCAGTGGCGGGGGTCACACACACTACAGTAGCTGACAACAGCTATGGCACCCGACGCTGGTTTCCAAAACACGTTTATCAAGAAAACACATTGTGGTAACTTTGCTAGTACAATGACTACACGACGCACTTCTTTCCGTGAAAACCACTTTTTATGTCGAATAGCAGTGCAGCATGAACACACATTCTTGCATCTCTACCAGAACTGTCCAGCAGGGGGCGGGCTGGGACAGACCACCAGAAGAAGAGTGGAAACTTATCAACAGGCATTCTTTTACAGACAGCTCCCCTAGCTGTAGTATAGTTACATCACCCTTACAACTAACCAAAATAATATTAACCATATTCTGCTCATGTTACAACACACATGTAAAATGTGAAACGGGAAATGAGCGATCCTGCACACGAAACAGCTGTTGTTTGTTATTATAAAGATGGCAATTATAAAGACAAAGAATAAGGTTGAAAGGATGGATTAGCACACGCAGGTAGCAGTGATTGTCTGAGCTACAGAGAGAGCTGCAGGTGAGTTAAAAAGGTGCAGCTCCCCGACACCCAGTTAACTCTTATCTGTGAGGTTACAACTCACAGCACTTAAAGGAGAATAACAAACGCACGTGTGCACATTTTCAGCTGAGAACTGCAGCTTACTTTGGCTAGCCTTCAACTCAACAATCAAACATGATTTCAGTTAAATGCTAAAGTTTCTGTTACTGTTGCCTTATCTGTGATCCGCTGGCAGAACACCGGTGCTTTCTGATAAGGCGCCATTATGCTGTAACCCAGGCGACAAAAGTTTCGTTTTACAGTGGATGGACGGTAACATTACAGAGTTGTTTTCTTTAGCTTGAAATAATTCCATACTTTGGACTGTTTTTTCTCCCTTCCTCCACTTTGCAAACAGCGCTATCATGTCGTGTTCACAGCGTAAGCACGATGTGCGACAGTAATAAATGTCCCTGCGAAACACTGTGCTGTAGTTATATGGATTTAACGAAGCATTGATGCAAACAATTTGTGTTGAAGCATTTTATGAATCGATTTGATTGATTTAATCGATTAATAACTAGTGAAAAATTTATTGAGGCTTTCTCTTTGATATCCACCCTCTCATGGGTCAATGAGCTTGTAGATAATTTCAATGCAAAAATTACAAATGTTATTAATGTCATTGTACTAGCCAAGGTGAAGGTGGTCTCTGGTAAGAGAAGATCTCCATGGAAAATTGCCACGCTGGTTAGAACTAAAAAAGAGAGTCAAATAGCTAAACGCTGGTGGCGGAAAACAAATCTACAGGTTCAATATGACTTCTAAAAAGAGAGACTTCGCATTTACAATTTATAATTGAGAAATGCAAGGTTGTCCTTCATCTATGACATTACAGAAAACAATAATAATGCGGATGCCCTGTTTGCTACTGTCGACAGGTTAACCAACCTGCCTGTGTCTGTAGCCTCTGAACTTCTATCCACCAGGGCTTGCAATGAATTTGCTTCCTTCTTAACAGACAAAATTCAAACAATTAGACAAGTAATCAGTGCCTCCATGTCAGGTACAGAATATGTGTTGTCCATTAATAGTCGAATTGTGTCATGCAATTTGAATTGGTTTTAAGTGGACAAATTTGATTCTATTAATCACAAAAACATGGAGGACATAATACAGACTCTGAATCCTCCTCCTTTTGCCTTATATTTATATTATATTATGCCTTATATGAGAAGAAAATTTCTCATTGGTTCATCCTCCCCGCCCCCTGCTCCTCCTCCTTGTTTTTATGTGAACATCAATCTACACGTGTGCATATTTTTTCTGCAACTTCATATTCAGAACATCGGTGTGTGTGAATATTTTCTAGAGTGAAACTTTCAACATACAACTTCAGATTCTTTCTACAAGCTCTCCTGTGTTTTTTTTTTCTTTTGTGGCTTATAATTGAACTCGTGTGTGAATATTGTGTACAAGTGAAAATTTTAATATACAAGTACAGATTTTTGTTCTACAAGTTCTCACATCGTATTCTACAAGAGTTCACATCAAGTATACAAGCTCTTTCATTTTGCACCATATTTACCTTCATAACCACCAGACCTAAATTTAAGCAGCCATACAAGACATAGACAAGAGTTGGGGGACGTGGATACCGGTACATTGAGTGTCAATGAAGATTAATACTAATAATAATATTAATGTTATAATAATAGCAATATTAATATACGTGAAAATCAAAACACAACGCTGAAATTAATTATTTTTGTTCATGAATTCACCCGTCTGTTATTAGGAAAAACAGAACTGTGGATATGTAGGTAAGTCATGACCAAATTTTTATATTTATTTTATTTATGTCATCAGTGCACTGCTACATCTGTCTGTGCAACACGCGGGTCAGATCTCTCCACCGTGCCGTGGCTGCCTGAAGCTACACTTTCCCTGTCCTTGCGACTGTAACTTCCACTAACCACAAGAAAACAAAAAGGGGAAACGAGCACGACGAGTGTTACTTTGTGGCTATAATAATGCTGTTGACACAATGTACAGATAACCCACAACCCCTGCTGAGCCAAGAGAACTATACAACGATCAGTATTTAATGTTAAATAGGTTATAATCAAAACTCATGTTAGGTCTAATTTTCGGGACAAACCGGAAAGGGATCGGGACAACTGCTCGTTATTCAGGACTGTCCCGGATTTTTCGGGACATCTGGTCACCCTATAACAATTGTTTATGCCGAACGCAAAAAACAGGAAGTGATGTGTCCTAGCTTGGAAGTCCCATCTACAGCAACCTTGGGGACCTTTTGTGGCCAGCCTTCCCAAGGGACTGTATGAAATTTAATGTCAATCGGCTTCTAGGTGGCGCTGTTAATCAATCAAATGACACTCCAATAGATATACATTAATTTTATATCTCCTGTAACCACAAATCCCTTTAATATGAAACTCTGGCCATTTATTCACCACGAGGCCCCAGCGCTGTTTAAGACTTTTAATGCACCAAACATTTTCTGAGGATTAAGGTAAACTTATACTCTCCATAAAAGCAATCACTTTAAATTGTATGGTCCAGATTAAAGTTAGTACGCAGTAATGAAATTGGACTAAAGTCAGGACCTTCAAACTAATACCATGTTAAATGTCAGAGCGATGGCTCATAGATGTATTAGCACATTTGTGAGTGCAGTCCTCACCACAGTTGCATTCAGCATGAAGGATGTGAGAGGATGCATTACATAAATGTATGATCATAATCCATTTAATCTTTGTCAGGTTAGGCATATGTTTTCACTGTGCCTCAATGCTTTCAAGGCTAATTCAATATCATAACTTTGCATATAAGGGCTCTTGATAAAGTAACTGATATAGACCTATACCGTAGGACATTACTGGGGAGTCAGATTTATATTTAACATCAGCTAATTTAATCCAAAGCTTTCACATTAGCAATTTATGAGATTACCAAATTGTATTTACTGATATGCTGCTGGAGAACAGTGTATAGGTTTTGGCCTTTATCAACATCACTATTTAGTGCCATTCTTTGTAGAAATGAGTATTGTAGACTTAGATTTACAATGATATTGATTGCCTGCTCCGAAGTCTGCACGATCAACATAACGCATGACTTCAGGTTGTCTAAGGTCTGGTTGTCACCTGGAAATTGGGATTTAGAGGAATTATCATCAATCAATGATAAATATGGCTCATAATCTGTCACAAACCCTCTCTCCATACTTCTCCAGCATATATATTTTCTGATTGCTCTTAAATAAAGAAGATATGGCTTACATTTAATTAAAATAAAAATTTTCAGGTAATATATATTCTGAATTTTTATCGATGATCTTTCTTGTCCAGTCCGTCTGTTTGAGGACCTGTTCAGAGCCCTGGGGAAAAGGCCTCTAGCTTTGTTTTTTTTCCTCAGCAGAGTCAAAGCTGTGTTCTCAAAGCCAGAAGTCAGACATGCAGGCATCTCCTCAAAAATGACTAAAGTCAGTTATAAAATGCTAATATATAAATGCAGTCCACTAGTTTTAATAAATTGGTAGTTATTGTTCATTGATCATCAAACTAATTTTAATGAAACTAATGGGAACTGGAAAGGAAAGAAAAAAATAAAGCCAATACAAAATATCTGATCTTTCTTTCTAATTCTATATGCCAGAGTAATCAAATCTTTTATATCTACTAAGAAAATCCTAAAAATGATTGTTGTGATTGGCCAGCTGTGTATTCGGGGCGTAGCTTAGCAAAAGGTCAATTAGTTGGCTTGCCACTTGGAAAATGGAACAGTGACTAATATTATATTCCATGAAATATCCCGAAAAAATATCAATAATATCAATATCTGTTCTTCTGACTTTCTCCTCTTTGGCTTTCTTTGGCCATCTATCCATCGCTGTTCCATGTGCCAGATGTGCTGTCTCTCTTGCTCCCACTGCTCCATGTCCTATGCACGAACACCAGCCGATTGGCAGGAAAAGCCAGTGCTGTGTACGAACCCTTGATCTTTTTCAGCGCACACACAAAAAGTGTATTAGCTTTCTCCACAATTGCATACCCCACCTTTAACAGCCACATTACAGACACTAACTACTTCCTCTTTTCTGTCTGTTGAGATACAGCTACCTTGAGTATTACAGTAATACTATTTCTCAAGCATTGCACTTCATCTTTGGCACATGGAAAACATATGGTAAATGTATACAAACATACAGAATGACAAAGGAAAAGGAATTTTCTTACTATTAAATAATGGAATTATGACTTTGAAAACACAATTAGTGGGATTAAACAGACTCAGATTCGGTAGATTCAGCAGGAATGTGTATTTTATTTAATGATAAAGTAAAATAAATAAATAAATAAATAATAAAGTTACATCTGCATATATTGCCCTTTGCAATCACCACATTTATTAATTTATTTATTTATTTACAAGCCCTGCTTGTGCTCTAGGAATGGCAATGGCGACTAGTTAGTCAGTCCAACGCTTTGGTCCGAGTGAAATCTCTTTGCAACTCTCAAATGGTTTGCAATTGAATTTGATACACTTAATAAAACTACTTTACAATCCAACAGTATCCGCATATTTTTTAAACTCTTTGTTCTGCACAGGAATTTTGGGCTTGTGAACATACAACTTCAAGAGGAAAAGATTAAAAGGTTCTTCAGGAAGCTATATGTGGTATTAACGCAGTTTAGTACATGCTGAGCATTTTGGGTTGTTTTTGACTGCTGACTTGAAACTGCATACATCTATAGATGAGACAAAAATAATTATATTTTGGGGTGCAAACAGAGGTTTTCCAGGGAAGTGGATTGAGGTCATTTACGTCTCTATCAGCAAAGTCAGAGCAGGCAAGAAAACAAAGTGATGCCTGGGTGAAAGGATTAAGGAAAGCAGAGGACCCAAAGCAAAGTACTGCTGCTGGTCTGATAAGTTTGCTAAGGAGGCTGATTCACATTGTAATTAGGCAGGAATCAAACCATTACTCGTTTCAGACAACATAAACAACAAAAGTAAGCAAACTATTCACTTTTCTTAAACTGTAGCTAGAAACCTGTAGCAGCACAGATTATGGCGAGAACCCTTTTGTTTGTATTGCCACAGCCACTTAGCTTGATTTTAAATACCTAAGCTTATTTAGCCAGCTATCTAGATAATATTATGTGGCATGCTGCTCAGTAAATTAAACCTGATAGAGTATGAAGGTATTATTGGAACATAATAATAAGTGAGTGCCTGCCCCTGGCTCAACAGGTACACAATTTTTGGCTCCATATTTCACTAAGATATGTAGCGCCAGAGTGCACAGAACTTGAGTGAAAAAATTTGAGACTTGTATAGCGGCAATTTCAAGCTGTTAAAGTTATTGACGTGTGTTAGAAAATTATCCTAGAAAAAAAAAAATTATGTTTGAATTATGTCTGACTTCAAATTGACTGATACATATGTGTGAATATTTTCTACAATTAAAAATTCCACTGTCACAGGTATCACCTTCATTATAGATGCCCATGCCAACCTGAGCCAGCAGCAGTTCTTTGCCTAAGGTCCTCGTTTTGGTTTGTAACCGGATGACTAACATATGATTCCCCTTTAAAATCCTCCACCAATACCAATGTGTTTTAATTAGTTAAATGAGTAATTCATAAGTGCTTGATGTGTTTGCACTAGTTGATTACTGAATTATAATGAATGTTTCTACAACAACACCAAACAAAGATGATTAGTTAACATCCATTGTCTAAATTGACTAAATGTATTTTGTCCATGTATATTTTAACATATATGATTACGCTTACTTAATCTGGAGAGCTGTATTTATGGGTAGACATGGGTAGTGTTTCATAGCTGTTTTTTTACTTAACTCTGATGTCCATTCATATCCAACCCGACAAGCAAAGAATATTCATCTCCCATATTATCATACAACTCTTGGTCAATATTCCTTAAAATATAGAGGACCGTCACTTTTGAATACTATTCCCCTTTTTATCAAAATTAGTCCATCATTGTCAGTATTTAAGTCAACAAAATACTTATGTGATTGTTAAAATTTCAGTATGTATGTTGTCTTTTATTGTTTGTCATCATTGTGATTATTGTTGTTATTGTTTTTTATTATTGTTGTTATTTATTATAATAATTTGGTTTGGATTCAATTGATAATCCAGAAGGGAGATTTTACTATAAGCCCTTGGGGGTTTCTTACCTCTCCTGCATAATTCCTACAGTATTCTTTTTAATATATTTGTGTCTTTGTGCCAATAAATTAAAATAATTAAAATAAAATACACTGCTATAGCTAGCTACCCACAAACGTAACCTATGATTTTACTTGCAAACATAGGAACATCAGAGGTTTAGATGTTTTATGTTTGATCATTAGTAATATTTAGCTGCAGTGGGTTTTCTCAATGTGAAAGTTAATTAATTCTCTGGACTGGACTTTAATCTGTTTTTCCCTGTTTCACTGAATTACTCTAAAATAATGTTTGACCCAGATTCCTTAAAAAGTAAGCTGTGCAAGGTATCGTTAACAGGTTATTTTCATCGTTAACTTACAAGCATTGAGATTTCAAAACAAACTCACTCAAACACAGCCCTGATGTACCATCAGCTTATTGCTATGACTAATATGTTAGCAAATCATTGTCTGTTTATACATCTAGTAGACATAGAGCAACATTGCCATCCCCATTGGAGTCATGTTTCTGGTCATGTGACAAATATCAATAGTAACTGTGTACAACTTAGTAAATAGTAAAAGTGTACAACTTTTTCACCAGCAAGTCACTTAAGTTGTTTGCTTGCTGCTTTCAGATAACAATTTGTGAACACTTTGCTTGTCACAGCTTGCCTGCTTGAAAATGACTGCGCATGGTTTTATATGGGGGGTTATAATGGTAATAACAGTTAGGTTAAGTGAGAAATTCCTACTACTACAACTGAGTAGGGGGATGATTTCAAAAATGGGGAAGTATAAACATGATTTGAAAGTAGTTATTCTCTGTTGAAAAGCAAAGTAAAGAAAGTTTTTCTAGTCTAGTTAACCAAGCTAATGGCCTCAGCTGTCGTTTCTGCTTACAGCATTCTATCTGATGTGTATTGGTGGGAGTTTGACATGAGTGTCATTCAATAACATTGATAAGGTTTCGACTCACTTGTTCCCCTTGTAAGGAAAAGGCTCACAAAGGGAAATCGATGTTGTCTGTCTGTATAGCTGTTAATCGCCAGAAAAAGGTAGCCATATGCTTCCATAGCATATTTTTATCTTGGTGAAGGCCATTTTTTTATTTCTTTAGGGGGCTTAAATAGATTATATTGAACCTACTGATAAAAAATGTGTTGAGTGACAATTAACTTTTTATAACAGATTTATAATTTAAAGTATCCTGATTCAGTGGGCTGTGGAACATACAGTAAATGCTATGTTCTGGTTTCAAATCCACCACATAAAACTTGCTCCTCTTTTTCAATGTCTTCTGTCTCTTGTTAAATCTATCTAAATGCCAAAAAAGATCAGAATGTCAGAAAGGAGCGGTATAAGAATGTCAAAATACAAAAGTGGTCTTTTAAATGTTGACCCTGATATAAATCAGTGATTCAACTGTTTTTTGTGTGGATGTGTGACTGTGAGCTGAGTGGCTGACACACATAAGCTTACAGCACTTGTGTCTGAATGTCAATAATATTAATTTATATCACCATTTGGCCTGTCACAAGGCTTTTACTAAAGCTAAAAATCATAAACACATTTACACTTTAATCAATATTGTAAAAAATATGGTGCAGCAATGAGTGTACCTTTTCTCATGAGATATGGGTGCCAAACACATTAATACAACTTGAACATAATTTATGAATTGAGGGGCGCCACTACAGCTCTTGTACTATTATACATTGCTCAATTGATTGAAAAGGCTGGGGAAACTAACATTTTCTGCAATGGTTATATTAAGATGCCCTGCACAGTATGTGATAATATGGTCTAAAGAAGATTGCTAATGGCTGTAGTGATGAAGGAGAGTATTAAAAACAGTGAGGTGATTTTTTTGTCTATACAGGCAACATGCCGTTTAAAATAAGCTTTTCAAACAGAACTGCAAACAGGGAGCAAAAATACAACGAAAGGTATCAGTCATAGAGGGCCAACAGGAAGCAAGGGTTTGCTCTAACTGTAAAATTAGGGGATTCATTGCATGGATGTGGGGGCAAATGTTTATGGACCATTTTGAATTATGTGACAGTTACTTGTACTTGTCAGTAGATGTGCGGATGTAGATGTGCATTCTGAGGTTTGTCCTGACAAACTTCTCCATCTGTGGCTGTTCATGTCCTCCTATGGAATAACCCTAAATGGATTATCCTTTTCTTAGTATTGTTTTTTCCTTGTTTTAATGAACCTTGAGCTAGATTCTGGAAAACATTGACTAATGTAGTGGAAGAAATGAACTTAGAAATGAACTTAGTGCCATGTGGAGTTTTCTTATAGACATACCAACGTTCTGTATTTAGTGTTACTCACCAAAAGTGATGTGTGTACTCCTGAGGTCTAACAAACTAGTCTGGAAAATCTTTCCAACCTAAAACATTTGAAAAGCTGATTTCATAAACATTTTTAATCCTGCATTGTTTACATCCATGCTTACTTGATAACAGTATTCTTCTTTCCTTCATTTGCTGAAATATTGCTGCATATCTTAACTTCTTTATCAAAGAGGTTGAACAACAACATCTCCATCATAACTGTCCAAAGGTTATAATGTGAAACCTTAGAAAACCCAGTGTTTGCCACTTAAGTATAAAATGGAAGACTGGTCAATGAAAAAATTAGATAATTTTATTTATATAGCCCAATATTTACAAATAACTAGCCTCAAGGGGCTTTACAATCTGTGCAGCATACAACACCCTCCATCCCCATACAGACCCTCAATTTGAATGAAGAAAAACACCCCAGAAATAACATTTGAACAAGAAGAAAATGGAAGAAACCTCTGGAAAAGCAACAGAGTAGGAATTCCTCTCTCAGGATGGACAGCCATGCAATAGATGAGTACAGAATAGATTCACAGCAGGAAGTCATAGCAGTCTTTCCGCTACCGTTTTAGGGAGCTGCCTGCCTTCCCAAAACAACCTCCGACTCCCCCTGATAGATGCAAAAGTCACAGAATTTAACAATAAAAATGGAACCAACTGTAGGCTACAACTCTCATGGAATATCTTGGTGGCAAAATGTTTAGGCATTTTATAAAAATTGTCATTTTCCTTGCATTATAAGCATTTTCTTTATGGAGTTAGAAGAGTCTCAAAAAAGGATAAATACACACACTACATTCACATATGCACACACAGGATTCATATATGCACACACGTGATTCACAAATACACACAGAAAATTAAAAAATGCACAGAAGATTGACAAATGCACACAAAACTCACAAATGCACACACAATTCAGAAATACACATAAAATTCACAAATGCACACAAGATTCAGAAATGCACAGGACAAGATTCAGAAATATATTTCTGATGCACACACAAATATATCTTGATTTACAAACTGCCTGTGGTCCCTGAACTTCACTGCATTTGTGTGTGAATTTTGAGACTCCCCTGACTTGGCTCGACTCACAAATGCATTTTTTTATACAGGGAATGATCTGCAACCAATCAGATCTCTCCCTTGTTTCATATAAAAAAATGCATTTGTGAGTCGAGCCTGTGTGTGCATCAGAAATATATTTCTGAATCTTGTCCTGTGCATTTCTGAATCTTGTGTGCATTTGTGAATTTTGTGTGTATTTCTGAATTGTGTGTGCATTTGTGAGTTTTGTGTGCATTTGTCAATCTTCTGTGCATTTTTAATTTTCTGTGTGCATTTGTGAATTTTGTGTGCATTTGTCTATCCTGTGTGTGTATTTGTGAATCACATGTGTGCATATATGAATCTTGTGTGTGCATATGTGAATGTAGTGTGTATTTATCCTTTTTGAGACTCTTCTAGCTCCATAGGCTGGGGCTTAGCAGCCACCCACACTCACACTCGCCATCATATCAAAGTCAGCGCACTAGCAAGAGCTCATCACTTCAACAAACTCAAAACTCACAAAGTGCAACCACATGGGCAGATGCAAGACGTAATTTTTGTGTCTGTGTGGGCAGAGTCAGATATTCCATTTTTAAAAAATTAAGTTACATCCGGTCAAGCTTTGTAAACAAGGAGCAGCGTTACCAACTTGAGAGTAGCCTCTATCAGACTCACTTACTCAAGTAGCCTAATAACCTAGATAGATACTGTAGATCTCCATCTCGACCTCTATCTATATACAGTACACACATACATAAATCAACAATGCATTCATTGTGAATTATCCCCTTAAACAATTGCACATACATTTAATATTTCTAAATGCATTTTGCATGATACATAAAATTCATTGATAATGATTAAAGTTTTATTATTTTCCAATTGAATTCTTTATGTTCTATTCACCTACATGATTACACACTTTTTCTGATGACAAAATTTACTTAAATTATAAAAACACCAAATTTGGGAAAAACTTAAAACAGAATTCATAATGCCCAATTCATAGTTTCATCACCTAATATCTGAATGTAGCATAACCGTAGCGAGCGCCATCAGCAGTAAGTAACTTTAGCCATAAAAATGTTGAAGAGGAATGGAAAAGTTGATGAGCCCAAACATGTAACACGTTTATGACACCACATGTAACACGCCTGCTCCGTGACTCTGGACTGAATGTGTATTTGTGGGAAACGTGTCTGTGCTTAGCAGGTCCCACTCCACAGTACAGAAAATTTGCTTTTGAGCCCCCATACTGTATCACGTGAGTTTTCGTATTTTATTTTTAATGTGTCTTTTGCTGAGCTCTGGTGGCAGACAGGTAATAAATATTAATATAAATGCATAATGGCATGAAGATTGGAATATATATTATATACATAATATTTAGTTTTGGGTGCCGGGGCATAGTCTGACTTTGACAATGCTGAATACTCCAAAAACAGTGGCAACAATACAAGAAGTGGACTAAAATCTGAAACACATTTTTATCTATTTAAGAGTGGAGACAATGAGACTGTGACATTGGGAGCTTCACAATGTCAATTTTATGTTAGTGCCTTGTGTTAAATTATTTTGCAAATGAGTTTACCAGAATTCCTCATTAATCAGACATGGGGGAATTTTGACAGTGTTAGCACAGCATGACAGAATATTTTTGTTGTTGTTTTATGTATATTCCTTGTTTTTTGCAGCATATTTGACAGTGCTCTGTTATGAGCAAGTAAAGTGGAGGAAGCAGTGGGATGGTGGCAGCAGAGAGAGCTTGTTAAAAGAACAACAATTCTGGCTTTCATGAGAAATGAGAATGTAGATGACTGGAGGGATGCTGTGCAAGAATCTACAGGTACTGTGATGGCTTTACCAAATACACTCGCAGTGCTCATCACAAGTCAAAAATGGTATTAGCCATATAAAATATGGCTTCAAAAATTCAGAAATTATATGAAGCTTAAATAAAACATCAGCATTATTCTGTGTGCTTTTCATTAAAAAAATCAGAGGATTCAAAAAAATATTTCAAAATGGAAATTTACATTCCCTCAGTTTTTATTGATTGAAGCAAAGGCCAGTAATTACCATTACAAATTAATTGAGATGCAGAGTGTGTTCTTGCCTCACATACACCAAGACTTTGATTCCAGTGCAGTCAAACTTGAATAGGAAAGCATTGAACATGAGGATTATGATTTCACAGCTGCTCACTCATGAGTAGTCCCACAGTGCCTTGCAGCATACCTCCTTGGATCACAACCCTGGATCTGCCTTTACCATCAAATTTCATCAAATTTGAAGCATGCCGGCATGAAAGGCAAATTATTACAATTCACTCTACTGATTGAACTCCACTGACCTTTCTGCAACAAATGTCTTTAAAAGCACCACTGAATATCAAACTATGCCTTTTTCTTCAACTGGGAGGGCAGCAGGGTCCAGTCCGCACTGCTTCATCTGGACGGCGATATCGAACAGGTAGTCATAGCATTCACACCTATAAAATGCAGCAGTGTTTTGTGTTGGAGGACAAAAGTACAACATTAAGAATAAAAATCTATTTAATTTGTTACAAATGCCTAATAATATTCTTAGTCAAACAAGATCACAGAGGATAGCAGTGCTGGAAGGTAAATGCTCACATGGTTTTAGCTTTTTCCCATGACTCTCCCCAGACATAGACACCATGTCGGCGGACAAGGACAGCACATGAGTCTGGGTATTCCTCCATTGCCCAAGCCATCCGGTCTTTCAAGTCCTTCTCCTCTGGCGTATTTTCAATAATAGGCACGACCAGGATTTCATCATACCTGGATATATGCAGGATACAAAATGACAAATTTCACCAAAGCTAAAACTTTTTGAGACCTTAATTTTTGCCATCAGAGGACTATCGGATAGAGGCTCTACATCCTAGTTTCCAAAGTGTACAGTTTACCTCACTGAGGAAATCAAATCAAAGTAATACAATGATTGTGAATCAATCATAGTACTGAAATCTGGTAAGTAATTTATCTACAACAAATACCAAAAAGTTCCAAATTCTAGCATCTCAAATGTGAGTATATTTTAATTTGAGTAGTATTTTTTTCTCAGTAAGTTGAATATCATTAGGTTTTGGACTGCTGACAAGCTATTTGAAGTTGTCACCTCATACTTTTTACAGACACAATGAAAATGAAAATGATAAAAATAATCATTTGTAGCTACCATAATCTAACACGTTGCTGACTGCCTCCTTCACAGCTCTTATCAGCTGCCTGAATAGGTAACCAGCACACATTGTGAAGTAGATCCCCTAAATGTAACGAGGCAATTTTGATTCACTAAAAGTATAATTTTGCACAGTGTAAATGTACAAGTATATGAACAAAAACAGACAAGGAAAGAAAAAATATGCAAAAACAAACAGAAAAGAAAATTCCAGCAACAATACCGGGGACTCATGTTTCAGCCAGTGATTTGCATCAGGGTATTGTGAACAATAAGGCAAGACAGGGCACATTTAGAGAGCCATGGCCAAGAAAGACTTTGCTATTGATTTAAGATACCGTGGATATGTTTTTCCATGATGTTGGTTGCCACAGGGAAGTTGGCAGCTGTAATAGCAGGCATCACAGATTTATAGTCGGTGAAACTGTGACAGAACTCCACCTTGACAACTGGTTGCACTAGCACTACCAAGCTGATAAGCACTGGCAGAAAAATACATATGTGAACAAGATTTATGCCTTTGCAGTGGCAGTAAACTTACTTATGTAACTTTTGGAGACATTATGTAGATTTACATTCACTTCCTGGAGACTTACCTTAAGCCCAACCTAACTACTGGCCCAAAGATCACTTTTTTCCAAATTGGGGACACGCCTTTTTCCCCAACTGGACAATCCATCTCCAATCAACTTCGTCTTTAGCCTGAAATGTGTCCCTGGAGGTAGCATAAGTCAGTCCAAGTCAGACCCACTTACAAACACACAAATGGCGGCAGAGCTGTCGTGCAAGGTTCTGGCCTGTCCATTGGGAGTGTCTTTCTCAAGGACACTTTGATGTTGGACAGGAGGAGCCAACCTTAATTAATGGACAATCCGCTCTACCTCCTGAGCCATAGCTGCCAAAAAAAGATATTTATGGGCTATGAACAGTAACATTAACCATGATAAACAGCTTGGCTATCTACTGACACTCCCCCACAGACACACACTATAGAGAGCCTCTCACAGAAGAGCTTGCTAGAAGAGCTACAACACAGGTATTCAGTAGTGACTGCCAAAGCTCCACCGGACTGTGTCTTTCTAGTTGAGAAATGGTAGCTAAGCTCTGAATACCCACTCTACATCACTGTCCGAACAACATTACATTGCACTACACAGCCATGAGGGCACGGCTCCTACAGCTTCCTCTCTCCTCTGTTGCATTTTTAAAAATATGCTGGGAGAGAGGGTTCCAGCAGAATTTCAGTGTGTATTTACCCTTTAACCTCACTTTGGACAAGGTTAAATCACTGAAGCTCAGTTGAAACAGCAATGTTTCAAGTTACAGCAACTAAAACACTTTTCAGTTGCTGCAAACCTGAGGTCAAGCAGGGTCCTGCCTTAAGCGCAATGTGTCTGCCCAGGAAGTGCGCAGATGCTCTTTGGATCTACACAAATCACAAGGGTTCTGTATTTTTCATAAAAAAAACTGAGATATTCGCCAAAGGCAACATGTTTGCTGCTATTCTTTCTACTATGAGTGCCAAGATACTTTCTTTACCAAGACTTGACAAACCTTCACTTGACTGAGAAATGGAAATACTTGGAAACTCTTTGGACTAATCCTTGCTGCTTGATTACATACCGATAGTTTGTGCCCGAGGTTCCCTTACGAATCCCCTTGATCATCTCCTGGTGTGTTATCCTGAACTCTTTGCCAGGATACAGGAGTGTTGCCATGACAGCAGCCTTGGAGTGGGTGTGTATAACTGCCTGAGCCCCTGTATTTTAGCAAAGGAAAAAAAGGATTTTGATTTTTGAGTGTTGTCTACTGGTATTTCCTTTTTTCAAATGATGTTTAACAGGTCAAACAGTCAGAACACAAAGTGCACTATGCTTTAAAATTCTTAGATTTAAATTAGGGTTAGTAATGGGTTCTAGTTTCAGAGGATTTAGATATTTCATTAAAATGTTGACCTTTAATCACAATGCCTTTATTAAACAACTGTATCTTTGAGTGTAACATTGTCTGCTTCTTTATAGAACTGAAATTTTCTGGATTTTTTTCTGTTTTCCCATTTCTTTCTTTGTGCTGTAGTACACAATGGACTGGACTGTGACAACGACAAAATGATTATATCGCTGACTTAATTAAAAACATAATTGGTGGCATACGTACAAATGTACTAGACTGACTCACCTCTCATTATATAGGCATTCATAAAAAGTGGTGTACACTGGCTCTTCTTTAACTTCTTCCAGGCAGGTGGACAGCTGATGTCCCTTTCTTCCAAGTCACATACAAACATGTCTTCTGGCTAAGTAACACAGACATTTGAAAGGTATGATTTAAAGCTTAACACACTAATCCTTATCTGAACACTGCTCAACCGTAACTCTGATTATTTGTACTGAGCAGAAGAATATTTCACACTGTGGTTAGAACCTGCTCACCTGTATTCTCTCTTTCTGGACTCCTGATGGTGCAATGTAGATCTGCTCTCTGAGTTATACAACAAACATCACAATACATATTTATACCAAAGTGAAGCACAAGGAAAATAAAGTATTCTTGAAATAAAAATCCCAGAAGTTCATTTGTCATACCATAATGAAGCATCATTGGCATCATGGTTTACAAGTAACTGGTCTATCATTAGGTTTTTTATATTCGCCTTAAAGAAAATGTTATATACTGTACTGAATTTCGACAGTTACTACAAAATGGTTTAAAAGCTTTTCCGCCATCCATAAAGAACGTCTCCGAGGCAGTTATTGTAAGTAATTCTTTCTACCGCTGTGTAAGTTTTTAATAGACGTTTTGCAGTTAAGTCATGATTTTTTCAATTCACAAATCCATTGACATGGAATACATAGGTGCAATGTAAACCACATTTCAATGACTTCTCAGGGCTCTACTGTGCGACCATTTCAGTCACATATGACCCTAAAAATAGATACATGCGAACCATAAAACTGATTTACGAACACAGTGTGCGAAAGCTACCTACGGTGTTTTTATTGCACAAGGATTTCATGATGAAAACAACCGACAAACATTAAACTGGTGAAACTGGAATTAATAGTGTATTACTATATGAGCTTTGTAGAATACTATTATATGACATTGTAATCAATATAGTAACATTTTATTAATAATATTTGAACATACTATTAAATGAATCATACTTTTTATTTAATGTTATAATATTGTATTAATACTCTAATTTCTACTAGTTCGCTCCTTCAGGTTGTGGATATTGTCTCTGCAGTGGACAGTAGTAGATTTAGCCACAGCCAAGATGCCACTGTGCCAATATTTGCTCCTTCTAGCTGCCTCCTCCTGAGAGCATAACACTCCCCTTGTTCTGTTTTACATCTGTGTTACTGAAGCTATTTTTATATATATTGTTCAGTAATCTTGTGTTACTTGAACATTTTTCACTTTGCTCATGAAAAATACATGAAAACATTTAGGAGGACATGTGCTCCTTGGGTAAAAGGTTAATGTTGAAACCTGCTACTTGATTTGTCAACATATCACTTTTCCCAAACAAAGAATTTATTAATTGTTGGAACATTTTAGATTCTACAGCCTTGACCAAACTACTTGTAAAGAAATTTGAACAGAAATTAACAGTAAAGAAATTATTTTAATGTTAAACAAAGCCTCAGCTGATCCCGTTGAAGTGATGATATTTTTGCTTAAATGTTGAGAGCCATACAGTTTCCCCATAGAACGTAGATGATAAAGGCATTGTATTCTTCTTTATCTAGCAACAAACACAGCACATAAAGGAGTAACCTATTGATTTTTTGCTCAAGGTTTAGTAAGGCAGCCTCAGGCTCCAAGTCATTTCTGAGTCAAACCAAAGCAACTGCAAAAAAGGCTTCACAACTTAAAATTCAGACCTGCACTCACATAAAATACACACTTGAATTTTTGAGTAAAACATCTGAATAGAGTGCTGTCTATGTCTATAGTGAATAAGTGTTTAACAGCTTTTAGATTCCTGGGCTATACAATTAAAGTGATAGTTCATAGTTTTTATATAGATGCTGATGATGTTGGGTCCACAGACTGGGACCTCAAGTGTCTCCTGCTTTTTAACTTGATAAAACTGACAACTAGTTATCACTGTGAAAAACACTGAGAAGCCATTTTGAGAAGTAATGCTCCTCAAAATATAGAATATAGAAGTACTGCAGTGGAGCTTAGAACAGCTTATTTTTCTATATCAATCTAAAGGTATAATAATTTAACAACATGAAAGGATATTATCCCTTGGATTATTTTAGAGTTACAATGTTTTTCTATTTGAACGAAATACCAGAACACATGGAGTGGCAGTCAGCAAACCTTATTTGGTTTCATACAAGGTTTTATCAAGTTCCCCTGCTGGCTTAAATGTCTGCCATTCCCTTTTTCAAACAGGGATTTGCTAATGGGTGGTGCTTTCTTTGTAGCTGACATCCAAAGCAAGACAGTTCAAAGATGTTTGTAATAACCTGTCAAAGCCTTCAGTTTGAATTCTGTTTCATTATGGCAAATCTGTGGCCTTCTAGCTTCCCCCTAGATTTGCACTGGGATGGCCGCACTAACAGCAACACATGGAAACAACAACTCACGGTGGTAACTCTTCCATTTGTTTGAGCACATTACATAGAATAAAAAACAACCGGACACATAGATTTTAGTTTTCTAAACAGTTTTATTAGCTATTTGACATTAGTTATATATTTGGGTGCACACATTTATTTAACTAACTGGTCAATTTTGCGAATATTAGGTTTGTTATCTTTAACTTGTAATTACATTCTGTAAAATTAATACTTTTAATACTAAAATGAATACTTTTTTCTTTACCAGTTCCTGACTTGCTGCTGGGGGTCTCTGCTTGACTGGCTGAATCTGTTTATGTAGGGCGGACGGATGATTTGACTGCACCATGTTCTCCCACATCATGTAAAGGGGCAGAGTTTTCCAGTTTGAGTTGTTTTCTTTGTTAGTTATGCTTTTGATATTATTTGATTTGATTACCGTGAGTTAATATTAAGTAGCATTGTCTGGTAGTTATTGTAATTTGTTTATATATTGCGTCTTTGTCAATCCCCCTTCATGTCAGAATGGCCTGATGAACCACCATATAAGTTTCCCCCATGTTTCATTCTTGTTAAGTCTGTTAAATTTTAGGTGGGTTTTTTTCAATTCATGTTTAGGTTAGTTAAGTTCTGTTTAATTGACCTCTTTTCTGACTCCTCATACCTGCCAATTCGGTCAGTCACATAAACACATCATAAAAACTGATATAACTGACCTCACATCAGCCTCACTTTTGTCACCATACAAATGTTCTAAACAATCTCCACATCAGCATGACATTATTGGCAAAATTGTCAAATATATGCAAATAGAAAAGTTTGAGCTGTTATTATCCTTAAGATTTCAGTCAACACAACGATGCCAAAATTGACCGTTGTCTTGTTTTGTAGATGATAGCAATCAGTGCTAATCTCACTGACAAACATATTGCAGTGACTATTAACAGTAAACTTGTGTTTCACCAGTTAAATGCTTTAAATGTGAAGCTACAGCATTAAGAAATGTTAAATTTCCATTAGAAGAAACTTAATACAGCATTTTTCTGGGAATGTTGCCCCCAACACCCAGGTGCAGTACTTTTATCAGTGGACCATAGGCTCAATCATCATTGTGTTACCTCATTTGGCAATAGATATTTGCTTACCAGACATTTATTTAGATGAATGTGTGTCAATTAGTAAATTCAGTTGGAATGAAAGCCCCCAGGCTTTAAGCTGGGATACATAGTCACAGTTAAGTGACTGAGCATACAAAATTAGTATTTCTGATCCTTCACAATATTCTGCAAGAAATTAATCTACGAACCCTCGTTTCAAACTGATTCCTCCTCCTGTCCCTGTCACCCATCCCAGCTGGTAGAAGAGTCGGCACAATTCAGGGATGAGTGCACGAGGATGCTCCTTCTGTAATAAACACAAAGCGGTCAAGAAAGTTATCATCAAGTTTAACATTACTTCATAAATCTGTATGATTACTAGGGGTGGGAATCTCTGGGCACCTCACGATTCGATTATAAAACGATTATCGATGCATCTTGATGCATCATATTTTTTCTATACAGGATCCCTGAATAATTACTAAGCATTTAATTTGCACATTAAAATCCAAAAGAAAATTGCTAATTAGCTTAAAAGGACTAGTTTACAACCAATGTCAGACATCTGAAAACTGAAATATAATTATCAGCATGTACAGTATATTTACAGGACAGAGCTGTACACCAGTTTAGTCTCAGCTTGTACCTGATGTTCTCAACCCTTGGCTAGTAGGTTAGTTAGTGACATACAGCTGATAATTAATATTACTTCATTACTAATTTAGCTAATGTTACATTAATAAATAAATCTTTTTAGCAACTTTTACGGGACCCAAGGACGCTTTACACATAGTTACAGTGACAGAACAACAAAAAGTCATTCAGGCTTGAATGCCTGGGTAAAGAGCTGTGTTTTAGTAGATCTTTGAAAGTGTCCAGACAGGGAGCGTTTCGGATCTCTGTGGAGATGAGTTCCAGAGGGGGGGGGGACGGTGACGCTGAAGGCTGCGGAGTCTGGTGTGGGGGGCAGACTGAGCAGATATTACTACACACAGTAGTTTATATTGGCCCAATCCCACATACGCCAATCACCTCTTTTAAATACTCAATAGATCACCAAATGTGTACTGAATGACAGCTGAAAACAACAAGATAAAAACAAATACAATCCTATTTGAGTAATGCTTGCTTAAAAACTACAGTGGCAACTGAGGAAATTACAGAGCCTTAAAATAGTAACTATATATTTGGGACTTGTTTTAAAAGATGTGTGCCAGAGAGAGGGGAGATCAGAAAGTATTGCCTTTCATGGGATTTGTTGGCAGCAAGAGAAATATAGAACAACAGTCATATAGTTAAAATGTGTGTGTGCTTTTAATCCTTTTCCAATTTATACATCAGTTGTGCAACACATTGTAACGATAATGGAAACAGAATATCATTATTCCATGTAGCTAATGCATACGCAATTACTGATACTGAAAAATGGAATAAAACCATAAAATATATTTTTCTCAATTTGGCAGAAATCTGTCCAAGTTCAGGTGTATTTCCATGGCAATAATTCATACAAATGCATTTTAAAGTGTTTATCTGTCATGTTATGCTTACCTGTTTGTCTGTGGTCTCTTGACCTGAATCTTGGCAGTCATTGCTGGTGCCACACAAGGATGACATCTCCTGTAAGAAAACCGTTGACCATATTTAGAGACAATTCACAATACCAAGAGAAGATGTCTGGTAAATGGTTGCATTAACATTGATTTTGGTGTCATATGAGTCAGGCTTAGTGCTCTTAAGTCACAATGAAACAGTATTCTGTCAGCATCATACTTCCTTATCTTGATTTATTCCCTTTTGAAATTGGATACTCCTGACATAACACAGGGAAGAATAAGCGAGACTTGATTTACAGTTCTCAGTAATTCCTCTCCTTCCTTCCCTTCCCACACATCAGTTAAAAAGAAGCAACGGTTTACTTTGATGGAAGGGCAGCTAGGCAGCACTGCTCAAGAAACTCACATACACTCTAAGAAATGATTCATGGGGTTAGTAAACCCAGCGTAAAAATTAAGAGCTTTTTTTACCAATAAAAATTAAGTTTGTCAGATACACTTGTTTTATTCAGTTGACAACTTATTTTAAGAAGTTGGCCAAACTTAAAATAAAGAAATCCGTCTTAACGCAGAAATATGTGGATTTTTATTGAACTTTTCTGAGTTCACTTAACAACAGACAATATTAAGTTAGGGCTACTTGTATATCTAGTGTGCATCCCGCCAGACCAAAACACACAAGACAGAAGTGTGGGAGAAAGCAACTTTGTGTTTCATGATCTAAAGGTGTGCTACTTGGTGAGTATTATTTTTATCAGCAATGGCTAATATTAATAACTGCCTAAATGGCAAAAATTGTATTTTCACAACGCTAAACTTATTCAATGTACAGAGTTTTAGCTAGCTCCTACTAATTAAGTCCCAGTTGTTTTTGTGTCTTGTTTCACAAAGGCAGCGGAATGATCGTAATTGGCACTGGACCTCTTAAGCATAAGTTGTAACACTGCACAGGTTAGCAACAGTTCGCACTATGCAAAGGTGGGTTGTAAAGCTGGTACCACGTTTTAGAAACACCATTGTTACAACATGTGCTAGTTATCTGTAGGTTTGAACATTTGAATCATCTTGTATTACTTTGAAGATATTTTTTGGATTTGGCATTACAACATTTTAACTAGTTATAATGACTTTCTTCAAAATGATCACTGTATTATTTCAAACAGGCCTCATAAACCTCATCCTTTAGTAATTTTTCAATCCATATGGAGGAGCACTTTAAAAATGTTTTTCTTATTAACAGGATGATTCTGTGGAAAGGCGGAGAGAGGTTGCTATCCAAGGCTTAGTGGTGTATCGCTGAGAAAAGAGGATCTCTTCAAAGAGCAGTTGGTAGGTAAATCAGGCACTTCAGTGTGTAAGATGTAGGATGCTCTGTTTGCGGAATATGACAGAAATGGAATATAATATTTGCATGAAAATAAAAAATCTTTGTGTTTTTGTTACCTTAGAAACAGCTGCACTATCTACAGAGGGAGTGGGACAAACTAAACACTGACTATAGTTAGAGCCTTTTTATATTTTTTTAAGAGTTTGCAGCCACCACAGTCTCTCCTACACGCGTGGAAGGAAAAGTTGTTTTCAGTTAGTTGCAATCTGCAATTTCATCGGTAGATGCTCCTAAATCCTACACACTGGTTCTTTAATTTCAGACACACTATAATTTGTGTTACTTGTATTTTTAAAAATGATAACTTAAGACACTAACATTTATTCTGACGTTACTTGTGCCAGGATGGTGGTGAGGATATTACCATTGAAGACCCTTGTAACCAGAGGTGCCAACCTGTCTGAGCCAGCCAGCGCAACGATTGTGATTGAGGGAACATAAGTCGTGAAAGACCTGGATGTACCCAGAGCTTGTGCCTTGCTAATACGGCTGATGTATGCACTCCTAACGCCATACCCAAAGAACTGAAAAACATTGTTGAAAAGTTTCAAAAGATATTCCTTGGGCTGGATGGCCTGAAAACCAGTCTGAAGGTAATGTCTCTAAAAGTAAACTTCTGTCCTAAAAATTTCACAAGAAATTTCACAAGAAAAGGCTGCACCTGTGAGATGTTATGTGTTGTTGAGCAAAATACAGCAGCTGTAATGTGTAGTTGGTACTGGTAACAATAAAGTTTGTTGAAACTACAATTGCTATGTGTAATTTCTTCTGACTTAAGTGAAATAAGTTGATAATACTTGAAAAAATTAAGGTAACAATTTGCATTGACATTTCTGAGTAGAATGAAAGTAAAACAAAGAAGTTTGAATAACTTAAAATTTAATATTTCCACCACATAATAACACCAATACCTTATCATTAAAATTAAGTTGGTTCAACTTAATTAAGCTTGTAGATGACAAAGCAAATCCTGTTGGTTACTAAACTAATTGAGTTAGTCAAACTATAAAAGTCTCATGAGACGAACTCAAAAATAGCTTGAGTTGGAATTACTTAAAAAGATCAATGCAAATTGTTACCTTAATTTTTTTAAGTAGAGCCAGTGCATTATTTTTTAGAGTGTACCACTATTGACACAAATTTATATAACAGTTAGGCCTACACAATGGAAACCATTAAAGATATGACATTTTTTAAGGTAATAAAAGTAACCAGATTTTTATCATTGAGATATAAGTACATTTTAAAAAATTTGATTTTTTATACATTTATTCATTTTTTGCTGACACTTTTTATCCAAAGCGCCTTAGAATTGCTATACATGTCAGAGGTTGCACGTCTCTGGTGCAACTAGGGGTCAAGTGTCTTGCTCAGGTAGATGGGTCACAGTGGGGAATTGAACCTGGGTCTCTCACTTGCCTTAGGTCTCTCACACCCAAGGCATGTGTCTTACTCATTGTGCCATCACCACCCCAGCTTAACAAAGCTCTTTTTTTTATTTATTCAGTTTTAACAGGATAGGACAAATAAATCTATGAAAGATTTAAAATACCTAAATAAACTGAGTGTACATTTAGTGACATTTGTGTTTCACTGTCTGCGGTGTAAAGGGATGCATGGCGCTGCAGGAAGCTGTGTAAACAGGTATTTGGAAGGATCCTCCTGGCAAAATTCTCAGTTAAGTGTTGATCACTAATTAGTGTTTGTCAGCCTGTGTTAGCATACAGTAAACACTGACTGGTTTAATGGAGGAGGAGAAGCTAATGTTAACACAGTAGATGTCTGCAAGCATAATAGCTAGATTTGCCTGAAGGGCTGAATGTGAGACTACATGAGGGATGCCTTTTGCAAACATTACTACTAATAATATTCAACTGTCACTTTTGTCTAACACAGCATAGTACGACATTTCAGCTAAAAAGCTAAATAACGGTCCTTTTAACATCTTTTTCATTTAATCTTGACACAGTAAATTCATACATAAAAAGGAAATTTAAGTAACACTATATATTGTGTTTGACTTTGTTTCTTTGTTTTTGTTTATGCATTTTAAATCTTCCAAATTAATCTGTTTTTAATACCTTTAGATTGTTGGTTAGACAATGCAAGCAATATGAAAAGGTCACTTTGGGCTTTAGGAAATTGTGACTGGAATTTTTCACTATTTTCTGACATTTTACAGACCAAACAACTGAAAAAATAATATACAGATTAATTAATTTTTGACTAATTAATTTAATTAATTAACAGTAAAAGGAATTGTTAGTTGCAACCCTAAAAGTCTATCAAAGAGAATTAGCTTATATGATAAGATAAACAGAATCCTAGTTAAGAGTATTTTTTTGCCATTCACTAGTGGGTGAAGTTTTCATTTTGCCTCAAACATATAACACACAACACACACACACACACACACACACACAGATAGATAGATAGATAGATAGATAGATAGATAGATAGATAGATAGATAGATAGATAGACTCTGTTGAAGTCAGATGCCTTGGAAATACTGTACATGTCAACACTCAGAACACTTGGATGAGCAATACTGTGTTATGTAAGTATGTGTATGCAAATTTTTATTGCAACAATACACGAAAAAGTCATGTCATTTCATGAATCTGTTTCAAGTTATGTGCAATCATTTGCTGTATTGTCTGGGGTACTGGGATAGAATAAAAACTTAACTTTACAAAGTTGCACTGCACAACAGGTATCTGTGATTAGACATACAATACTCCATTCAGTTCAATACACAGGTGCAATGTTGCAAATATGTCACAAAACCTTTAAAACGTTTGTTAATCTTATTCACTTGCCATATGATCCATGGGGTCAAACACATCAAATTTAGCAGTGTAATTTGAGAGCAACTGCATAAGATTTAACACACACAAAAAGGATAAAATTACGGATATGTACGTTTTTGACTGGCAGTGTATCTTACAACAAATTGCCCAACTGAAATATAACCTATGTAACTTCAACATCAACAGGAGGGAGAACATATGGCTAACATTAGATGGTTTAGGTAACGTTGGCTAAAGTTACATTAAGCTACAGTACTGTTAATTTACTCACGTTAGACTTGCTACCCAAAATAATCTGGTTTGTCAAACGCGTGTGTCGTCAGCGCACATTTATGTTACTGTTGTCTCAGTTTTGTCGCACAGAAATGCTGAGTTGTTAACTGAGTAAAGCTTTTGTACAGCTAGTGCTACCGTTGTCTCAGCTACAGTTGTAGCTAACCTACAGCAGTTAGACCAACTTTGAAAATAGGTTAGTTTAGCATGTTGTGTCGCGGCATGACAACGGTAATTTGACTTCTAAGTCACTCGTAAAGCATGCATACAGAACATAACTACTTACCTTACTTGTGTTGCAAAATCAGTCAATGGTTAAAACATACGACGTCAAAACCAAAATAGCTAGACTGCAAGCACAGCGTCATCAATGTGCGACCTTCAGACGGAATCCATTACCGGATGAGAAGTCACCCCTTAAACCTGTCTTTGGTCTTCTCCAACATATTTTTGTTTTTTCTCCAATAGTATCCAATAAAGTATGTCATATATGATGGAAGAAGTATTGAGAAAATTTACTTGAGTGAAAGAAGCAATACCATATTATAAAAATACTGCATTACAAATAAAAGCCTAACAATAAAAAAATACTCTCCCACTCATATTATTATATTGATCATTATTAGCCTATGCATTAACTTGAAAGGCTACTTCGTCGAGGTGAAGCTTTTAACAGTGTTATATACTTCTGTGTAGTTGAATCTATAATAGGCAATCAATTATATAGGTTTGTAGGTGAAATCTTAATCTGAAAAAGCACTAATGCAGGTCTGCTGAAACAGTCAGTTCTTTTAAATTAAGACTGAAGACCTTTCTTTTTTCAACTGCTTTTAATTAAATATTTAAGATTTTTCTTTTTATTGATGACTTGCACTGCACTGTAACTTTTACTGTCCTGTTCTCTTTTTCTTTGTTTAGCTTTTTACCATTGCTTTTAATTAAATATTTAAACAGTGAGAAATGAGAAGGTAGCTTAAAAGACATTTTGGGAGTGAGATTGAACAGAGTGAAGGAAGTGGTCTTAAATCTCGCGGCCGAGTGATTGCAGGAACCTCTGTAACCACCTGTAAATGTGCAGGTGGGTCCAGAGTATAACTGGATCAAAGTGGCCTGCTGACAGACATGTCCTGGTTTCTCTGTAGTGTCCGAGGGTTTTTGGAGTTTCAGTGGACTCAAAGATTGCTGTGGACCCGAGTACAGACTAGCTAGAGAGAGTAGATTAAGTGTACTTCTCTGTTTGTTCACTCTTCAGAATGATTGTGACTCAATTATTTGCTCAACCCCTCAGCCTGTTTTTCTTTTAACCCTGATTGTAACACTGGAACTTTTATTATATTTTATGTTGCTTTAAAACGTTTTTATTGTTTTCCCCTGTTGCTTTTATGTTTTGTGTAAAGCACTTTGAATTCCCTTGTTGTTGAAATGTGCTATACAAATAAACTTGCCTTGCCTTGCCTAATGTCAAATAAAAAGCCAAGCAGAGTAAAAAGTAGCCTACAATGTTTTCCTCTAAGAGTATTTTATAATGTAGCATACAATTAAGAAAAGTAAAGAAAAGAAACATACCTTGAAACTATCTAGCACAATATTTGAAAACAAATAGTTAGTTCACCACCGGATGTTTGACACAACTTTACGGTTTTATTGCTCATTCTGAACATTCATTCATACAATGGTAATAAAGTTAAATCTAATCTAATCTAATCTAATCTAATCTAATCTAATCTTTCAACTTTAGTTTTCCTATAAAATCTTTCCTACAATTACACCAATATCATTAAACCATAATCACTCTCTGCATATCAAAGGCTACTTTTGGATACCTTCCATAGTCAGCGTTCAACATTTAAGATGTGTTTAGTCCTGTATTATGACCTATTAAGCCTTCATGGCTCTGTTTTATGGCTTGCTTGGTTTTTCACATCACCCTGCTGCCAGCTCGATGTAAAAACAATTCAAATGTGTGACATGAGTAAGAATTCTCCAGTCCAAACAACATCATATGTTTACTTTTACATCATCATCTCTAACTAATTTAAAGCTAAGGTAAAAATTGTCCCCCTCCCCTTTAGCCGTCCCTCCAAAGCCACTCCCCTAAAACTTATTTTGCGTGGAGTCCTCGCAGGTAGGCCAGCCAGTCATTTTGGCCATGTTTATTACAGTCCTGCGACAGCCATAGATACCAGATTTTTAATTTTTGTGTCAAAGCTGATTCATTGATGAACCTACACCAGACTGTGGTGTACCTAGCAAATTTCACAACTTCAATAAAATTAATAATTTTTGGCCTGTAACATTTTGGCCAAAAGATTACATAACGAATTTACTCTTGTCATCAGCAGTTCCCAATGTATACACAGTGCAAACTAAAAGTTTAAATGAAGATAACATAGATATATAGATGAACATAGATATGCAAGCAAAAATTAGTAGCTATGCTATACAGACAGAAGCCTGATAACAAATATAAAACATACATGTCATATTGTTACTGTGTACAGCATAGAGCTGTAGTCCTAATGCAAAAGTATGTGGTAGGGAAAATAATGCAGGAATAAGCATTTACATGATTTCATATTACATGCAGTGTGTTCCTTTAATCCCCTATTTTCCTAAATCCACCTTGATGTCTGTGGTCATATAAATGCAAATACCATGAATGTGATTTTATTTAAGTCATGAATGTAAAATACATCTATTTAATCTAGTCTGCTTCTAGTCTGAACAGATAATCTGTTGGTGTGACGGATGGTTTAGACAGCCACTCCTTAGTTTCCTGTTGGATAGACTCCATATCATATTGTGTATGGGAAAGGGTCACTATAAAGAACCCTCTGAGTATCTTGTTGAAGTTCTAATCTTAAGTCAATAGACTTCAAATTTGACATGTTACAACAATTTAAATAGGCCAATTCCAGGTATCATAATTATTTAAACCTGTGGGGCATGATTTGCATAACACTGAAAAGGAGTGGCAAATTTAAAACTAATTTCCTGCTATGTTTAGTTTCATGTTTCAACTGGTTTCTAGGTCAGGAAGTGATGATTTACTTGGGAAGTCAGCTATTGTAATTTCTTAGGCACAACAGAATCAAGCAAACTTGGAATTCTATTTAAATTTAAAGGACAATAATTCATGCTTCACTTCTCCACAAACTGATCTGGTGGCTTGAGCAGCAAGTAGTATAACATTTACTATGATGAATTCAAACCTTTGTTTTAATGATGTCTGCACACTGTAATACGGTGATATAAAATGTTTCCCACACTTTCCCATTTTTAAAACTCCTCTGTACTCTGGTTAAACACTACCTGTTTGATCACCAACTAAATAAATGAATGCAATACCTGCCAACTGCACTGATTACACTGTAGTCCCTCCCTTTGCTGCCATGCAATATGGGGCTAACCAGGAGGTTCAAATGCCGTGCAGCCAGTGTCAAAGCAGAGTAAACACAAGTGCAGGTTAAACAATCACAATTAAATCAGCTTTATTGCTTTAAGTGTAAAAATACAAGGAATATGACAACAAAACGATTAGTTAAAGCAAACACAGAACTAATATGTGCGAGTCGGTGAAAAATAGGGGTATATATACATTTTATATAAAACGCAACATTGGCCAAGTAATGAACAAGTATTTCTCAGCTACAGTAATGTGTCAGACAGTTTAATTATTATTTTACATAATGTTTTACAGTACAGCTAAACTTTAAAAGAAAACATTTTTTAATGGAACATCATTATTACGTGCTTCCTCAGAATTCAATTTACTGTAAAGAGAACAGAAACGGAACAGAAATGGGAAATGATTTCAGACAAAACCATAGATTTTGGTGGATATTGTATTAGTGAGGACTTTGTACAAATGCCTTCACTTTCTTCCTCCCCATATTTATCATTGTGTGTTGTGTCGACCCTGATGTTTTTATTGAACAAATAAAGACTAAATGCTGATATAAAAATGTGCATTTATGGGTTTAATTCATATTACATTGGGATACACACAAAATTATACATATACAGGATGATTTTAGTGAACAATGATGTATCAATGTTCCAAAGCTTCCAGTGAATCTAATATTTCCATTAGAAGTATTGAAACATTACTTTATCCCTGTCTGGTTATATGCTTTTGACATCTCATTGATATGGTCAAAATTGAAATAAATAATGCTGTTTTTCCTCCCCTGAAACTTTATTTTGTGTGTGAGCCAGTAGTGAGCCAGCAGTACTTGTGTTCATGTTTTTGAACATCAGCCTGGTTCAATTTTCAAGATTAAAATTTACTGGTATACACTGAAAGACAAATCTTACACCACCAGAGGAGGAATGTTAACTGCTTCGTATCAAGGCTTGCTTTTGATTGCTTTTCAACTTCATGGTAGTTGAAAAGCCACTGAAATTTACAGGAGGATGAAAAACATAGACTGTTAGCCTTATACCTTATATCTCAGCCTTTTCCTCAATCTACTGACTGTTATTTTTCTGCTCTCCTAACTACAATTTCCACCAAAAATGAATGTTTTGTTCAAAGTAATAGCAATATTCTAAGAAGAATAATAATGCAAATGTTTGATCTTTCAAAGCCTATATTAAAATAAAGTGACACTTTTTTTTAAATATCAAAAATGACAATAACTTCCCCACTTTTTACCTCATAGGATTTAATGTCCCACAACATGATGTGTCTCCTATTACCTATACAATCACTGTACAACCACATTGTGAGAATAATTTGAATACTGAATCACTAGCTGTGTCTAGCTAGTGAAACCTGACTATTGCATGCTTGACATTATAAAATTTCACTCTTAACATCCGTCCATCCATACATCATCTTCAACTGTTTATCTGTGCAGGGTCGTGGCGGGGCTGGAGCTAATTGCAGTCGACATTGGTCAAGAGACAGGGTACACCCCGGACAAGTTGCCAGTCACAGGGCTGACACATAGACAAACAATCGTTCACACACATTCGCACATAAGGGCAATTTAGAGTCTCCATTCTTAACAGTACACAAAAAATGATCCTTTTCTGGGTGTGGAGAGCAAGACTGGACAAGCACTTACCCACACATGCTGAGTAATTCATGATGACTGTCGCAAATTCACGAACGTGCCAAAAAGCCTGAGGAAGAACTTCTACAGTGATGCATCAGTTTATGCCAAATACCAGGAAATCACAACACATACTGCCTACAGGGCGATAATACTGAGCCGGGATTGTGGCATCTCTGGTGAGGTTGATGCAATGCGTACAAAAATTGTGAAACAACACCAAAAATCAAGATTCTTGTTTTCTTGAAACCCATGGTTTCTCCTGTGACGCAGGAATGTGGGTGATAAGAATGATAAGTTATGAAAAAGGATGTGTTGTTTCATGCACCTATAGAACTGCAGAAAAGTTATCAAATCTCCATCCAAGATCTTTTTCCGAGGCATTTTCCAAATTGTTAGCCAACATAAATATAACTCAGTGTGATTTTTTTATATTGTATTTATTGTCTGTCTGATGTTTGTGTAGTGACTCCTAGCTGTACAACTAATTGCTCCTCAGGGATGATAAAGATACCCTGACCTTGACCCCTTGATTAAACTGAAAAAAACTTTGCACTTTTTGTTGTAGTAATTGTTTATGGTTCATATCTGGCTGTCATGTATTTTTTATGGCCTTTATAAACATTAAACATAAGATTGACTTATCAGTGGTGTTTGTATTACATGGAAGTGGTAAATGAGACCATTCAAACATATCAGCTAAGTAACGTGCCAATTTTTCTTCAAGCAAGAAGACTTCAAATTCACTTCCTGAACAACTAGATATAAAGTTTTTGTGTGCTGTGTTTCATGAGGAAATAAAAAAGCGTGAGAAAGTGTGTGTGGAAGAGAGTTTGTTCACAGGTGTGCCAGCCCTCCTTGTGTGTTTCTGTGTCACTAGCCATACTGATGTAACACCACCTACCTGCTGCTAAGTATAAAAGCCATGGCCTGATTCATCTGCTTCAAATTATCAGTTCAGTGTGCTGAATAGGTCTAGTTCATTACGAGTTTTAGTCCATGGCCCCATCACAAGTTTCTGGTAAGAAGATGAGGAATCTTCTTTTGGGCGTGATTCTTGGACTTCTTGTGGTTGTCCACTCGACACCTATTAACAGTAAGTGAAGGTGCTCTTGTTCATCTGTCTTTCACAATCTGTGTGAAACACTTTCTACTTTGCTGAGTAGCTTTGTGATTAAACTGTAAAGGTCTAAATCCAGGTAGATTTTGCTCCTGCTTTAACATCATGCGATGTATTCATAGATGGTCAATGAGATTCTTGGGCAAAATTTTTCCTTCTCATAACTCAGGTGGCCATAGTCATGACATTTGCAGCCTGACTAAAACAATCATTCTTCTATACAGACCTCTGAAATTTCAATAATTCCCATGGTGTCCTTTTACTTACCCAGTGAGTCAGCACCCGCCTAAGATGCTCTCCGTGTTTCCGCTTTAACTCTCTCTGTAAGAATGCCAGAGTAGTATTTCATTGCTGGTGCATAGGTTTCACTGACACTTCCAGATTACACACACAGAGATCTTTGTAAACTGTTCCGAGCTGATCCAGGAGGTGCATTAATGCCTGTGTCTTTAGTAAGGTGAAACCAAAGATCAGCAAAGTGCTGTTACACAAGTCTGGGCAGCTGGTAACTTCATAGGAACCACCGGAGCTGAACATGACTGGGCAGAAATGGAGAGTGGAGATGTGTGATTTGATTCTTAGGCCTTTTTGTAATTTTTAAAAATCAGCTTTTTTGAAAGATCTAACAGATTATTGCTTATTGTGGTCAGTTGTGGAAGAAGTACTTAAAATTTATTTAAATAAAAGTATCAAGAACACAATGTAAAAAATACTCAATTACAAGTATAAGTCAAGTATTTAAAATACTACTTAAGTAAGAGTACAAAAATAATATCAATGTGTAAGTAGCATTTAACTGTTGTAGATGGTTGAGCTGCAGTTAGTTTCCTGCAGTTTTAGCTACAACTTTATAAACATTGGGGTTTTTTGTAAGCAGTAAAAAATACCAAAAAGGTTGGAAATCACTAGTTTATTCTTCAACAAAGTATTGTATTTTGCATCCTTATCATATATGTTTTTTAAATGTAAAATATTGTTTTGACAAGTAGCTGTCAGGTAGAAAGCACAAGATTTCACTGAAATGTAGTGGAGTAGGGTGAAGTAGCATAAAATGGAAATACTCAAAAAAATGGAAGTACCTCAAAATTGCACTGAAGTACTTGAGCACATATTAGTAGATGAAATATGATAAAAAAATATTTTTTTCCACCACTGGTTATGGTAATATGCTATGAAATAGAACAAATCAACACTGATTTAAAAAAAATCCAAAAACGTAGAATGTTTGCATTAATTATACGATAAAGCACACTACCTAATGTGTCCTCCGGCTTCCTGCTCCTTAATGGCACAAATGCCTGACAATGACTTCATTCCAATTGAAACACAGAAAAAGAACAGTCAGGGTTTGCTCTGCTGTACTAGGTGTGTCAAAAGTGCGGTGTGCTCTGCTTTGATGAGGCTGCCTCTCTTTTATTAACCCACTCATAGAGAATTAGTCACCCAGGTTAATCATTACTGTCTCTTGCCACACCTCAAAGAACACAACACAAGTTTATGCAAGAATTTGGGCCAAAGTATGTCAGCCCAATCCTTTTGTAATACATCAAAAAATATTAGCAACATTTCTTTCTATTCATGTCGGGGCTGGTAGGTAAACACATAAGGTGACCTTTGGATTTTTCCATCTCTCTTTGTCGTAGCTGTAAACCAGATCCCCACCAAAGCTGAGGATGAAGTTCTCCAAGAGGTGATCAGAGAGGAGTTTCTCATTAATCCCACAACTGAATCCCCCAAAAGAAACACAACCATTCAAGAGTCCCAGCAGCCATTCTCTGACTCCAAAAACAGTGACACAATTGAGGGCAGTGCTACAGGAGACAACAGTGACTATTCCAAGACCTTCCTCTTACTCCAGCGTGGAGGTAAACACCTAGCAACTCATTTTTCACATGTTCAGAGTTCTACCTCCACAGTGTTGCCAAGGAACACTGATGACTCCACTTCAGATTCATCTACCACCCAAAACACTCAGTCCAGCTTTACCTCTTCATCAATGCCACTGTCAAGTGGCACTCCAGACCACATCTCTGCCTTTCAAACTACTGACCCCGCTGTCTACAGCTTTGACATGGTGAGCATCCAGAGTTCTGACTTAGGGTCTGGGGAGGGAGCGATGCTGGACCTTGACCCTGCTACAAGCTCCAGTATGACCTCTAGCTCCAATACAGCAACTAGCACTGCATCCTCAACCGCCACAGTTGCCCCACAAAACTTTGAAGAAAATGAAGGATCAGCTGTAAAATCAGTAGCGCAAAGCATGTTGTCACCATCCAATAATGGTAAATACTCTATACTTGCCCCAATAGTCATATAATTACAATCACATTGTCTTTAGTGATTGATTATGGAAAGGTTTATGAATGTGTTTTTCTGTTCAAGAACATTTCAATCCTGCATTACCCCAGAACAACGGCCACAGTACACCAGGTGGGTCAAGCAAAAAAATTCAGCAAATCATTGATTTCTGCATGATTAAACACTGGCTTAAGCTAGTCCATATTATTAACTCTTACTCTCCCTTATTTCCAGGTTGGATCACTATTGTTGGTTTCATTGCTGGTGTTGCAGCACTGGTAATACTCTGCGTTGCCATTGCTACCAGAAACAAGTGAGACTTCAAAATCTGAAAAATGTAACAACATTTTTGATTATGATTTTATTAGCATAGAATAAAATTCTAACTGTTCCTTATTGCACAGGTGGTATGGACCAAATCAGGCATCTCAGCTAGAGACCAAAACAAACTCCTCAAACCAGCAGAGGGAGCAAGAGATGGAGACGTTCCTGCACAAAGACAATCCCAGAGAGAACGGAAAGGCGGCAGAGTACACAGTCATCGCTCTTGATGAGCTTCCACAGAAAAGTTCATCACACTGAAGTTTAGAAACATACCCTCTAGAAGCTTGAGACTCATTATAGAACCACAAGACTGTGTTTGAAGCAGATGAATTTGATCAGAGGAACAAATTTGTTAGGGCTATTGAGCAAAAATATTTCTTTGGACTTTCATAGCTCTGAGCCCAGTCTGAAGGAGAACCTGGGTTTACCAGAGGACCAAAAAACTCTTCACATCATCATATCTTTATTTTGAAACTTCAGCAATATTCGGATTGATCTATTTATCGTCATATCACACTTTACACTTTACAAAGTACAAACTGGTCGGGTAAGATGCACCAATGCCATTTATTTTAAACTGAAAAGCCTTTACAGTTTGATTTCCTGTTTGTTTTTTTGTTAACTTACTGGTCTGTTAGTGGACACAAGACAGTTATTCTGTGGTTTGGTGAAAATGTCTTTTTTCACATTAAAATACATACAGTATTATTTTAAATGTCTTTGTAATTATGTCATTAAAGACCATGTTGTGAATGGTAATTTATATTAAGCTGCTCTGTTGTTTTCCCCACCTTCATTATGGGAGCTCTGTACTGAATAGTGTTCAGCCCACTAACTCAGTAGCTTCTCTTAACAACCTACACACCACAGCTGTTATATGCTCTTATTGAAAGTTCACATCACATCCACCCTTATCTGAGAAATAAACACAACGGAGGCTCATCAATAAACATTTATTTGTTTCCATTGATATTTACAAACAAGTATTAAAACATTTGCACACCTTCAGTCCATTTGCCTGACAAATATTTTTGTGCAGCATTATAGTTTATTTAGAACAAGTGCATTTTATTTTGCTTTCATTTAGTCAGTCAAAGTCAAAAGAAGTTTTGCGTTACAATGAATGTCAGACACAAGTCAAGTAAAATGTTGAATTAATTCTGGGACCAAAATGTGCTCAGAATCAAAAAGAAAGATAGAAAATATTTTACTTTTATTATCTAAAGAGTGCACAATTTCACATGTTGATAGAAAACACCTGGCCTAGGCCATTTGACTAGGAACATATTTTTATTTAAATCAAGGCCCAATAACAAACAAAATAGATGGAAAATGGATGTATTTAGTTAATAGATAATGTGTTGACATGATTGTGACATAAATCAGGACATGCTGATAATCACTGAGGAAGACTCTTCCATTTTAGAGGAAGGCGGTGCTTGAGCCAAACACTGGATGGCTTGCAGTGGTCTGACTACATAGACATACTGTAGCTGCCAAAACCAATATCCCACCCACACAAAACTGCCTTTATGTACACATAACCCTTAAATAACCAAATATGTGATGAGTCCATAACAACATTCAGTTCTTAAACAAGTGAAAGTGAAATATTGTGGTTTCTTCTCTGACACACATGTGGAGCTCAGTAGTTTGTCTTGAAATAAATACATTTAATGCATTGCTTGTAAATAAATGACCCTAAGTTCACAACTTATTGAGACAACTAACTAGTATTCATATATTTATTATCTTTTCGGAAACCTTTAGCATAGCAAAAACAATTATGATAAATGACATAAAATGTCAAATTCTATATATTAGATTTATACACTTTATCTAAACAGAGTATATACACAAAGTGCAAGGAGGCACTTTAAACATGAATATATAAGCCGTCGCTTATATGAAAAGAAAAAATAAATAATCATGTATTCACCTAGGTTTGAACAGAATTGCTACACGCAGTTAAACTCAAAAACATGTGCATTTTCAGCCAACATCCAATGACCTTGTTGTTACGGCTTCTGATTTATGCGAGTGCTGGAGGCAGAATTTAGTGTGCACTTGATAAACAGACATGACCATTGCTAATTTACTCTACATGTAATTATAAGCGTGTTGTTTTGATTTAAATCTGCTGTGTAAAAACAAAAATCTGTTGTGATCTGAGAAAGGCCCAGCCATCCTCAGTCTGAGTGCAATGCTCGAAGGTGGAGAAACTGTACTTCTACTAAACTGTGAGTCCCAATATTCTATTGAAATAAAAAGTGGTAACTTTTATCCAAAAATGTGTTAGTCGTCACATGCACTCTGCAGTTGACACTGTCAAGGCAAGGTTGTCATATAGCAAAGAAATAAACAGTTGAAATAAAACACAGAGCAATGCACTAGCCTGCTGAGAGTTTGAGAAACCTTTGCCCCCGACCCCCCCATTTTTTTCTCTCACTGAGCCTCCAACTTTATTTCCTTGTTAATCTTCCTCTCTTGCTCTCAGAAACACACATGAACACACATACATTTCAGTACACAGGCCAATTTTTGACTACACACAGAAACTCAGTGCTTCACTCATAAGAACTTACTTTATGTACAAAAAATAAATAAATAAATGAATAAATAAATAAATAAATAACTGTGAGGACACCAGTCACATACTCTATTTTTGCTTTACGGCTCTCCGCAATACATCCTGTACTGTTTGTTGCCACATTTAGAGGACACACGCTTTCCTCTTATGGTCTAAGTCCTAAGCTTTGCTTCTTAGGCTTGACCATGTGTGCGCCATCATGGTGTAATCCCATAAGTCAAACAGTCAAAGGTAATGCAGTGCTAAACCATCCTGCACTTACATCATAATGCCACACGCAGCACTGTTTCATAAAATTCAGGTTCTGTTTTCATTAATCCAGCGTGCATACATTTTTGGTGGATATAAGAAGACAGAGCATCGGATATATACGCAAAACCATTGATCATCAGACAATGCTTCAATACAAACGAGATGTTGCACAAGGCAGAAGAATTCTTTTGTTGACAGAACAGGAAGCTTGCAGCAGCACCAGGTAAGGTTCTGAGTGTTGTCAACTGAAAGATTTATTCTTCTGCACAAAGCGCATGGAATGCACCAGTTCATTACAGTTTGTGTGCAAATACAAGATCTAAAACAAGTTGGTGAGTCATCTGTAGTTTGCTCCAGTTGCTACCCAGTGGGGTAACAGAAAATGACTGGCCAACTGTTTGTTCTTGCGGTACAGTGACTCTGCTAGCTTCTTTTTTTTAACGTGATTTTTCTTTTATAGCTGTGTCGTCAGAAAGTAAAAACTGTTGGAACTCAGGGTAAGGCGCAGCAGCATCTGGATCTGCTTTACTCGCATTTCCATGGTCCCTCCTCAACAAGAGAGAACTCTGCGGTCTTTCCATTTTTGCCCATGTTGACCTGAAAGCAATTATCAAGAACATCTAACTATGGGGCCAAGGCACCGTCATGTACACACTGTCAGTGGTTGGGAGCAGAGAAGCCATTGCTGCATTACATTCAGGCCATTGACCTTGGAGGCGAAGTTTACTGTGTGAATCCCGAACAATAAAATACATGCCATCTCATACACTGATACAATGATACAGTGATGCTGTTTACATGTTAATGTGGGTTGTCAGTTACAAGATTCTAGGAAACCAGGAATGATTATAGTTTCTCAGAGTTGGCCATATATTTTATGGATTCTCTGCCCAACCGAATTACAATCCTCAATAATCAGAATGCAACTTTAGAGTCAGACAAAAAGTTGTATCATAGACACTGAAATAATAACAAAATTCTACTGTATGAGTAAAATTGTCTAAAAATAACAACAATTTTGCTCTTGTTTGTTTAGAAAGCTAGCTACAATATTGATAGGAAAGGATCTTTGATAGGCATTTGGATGAAAAATGGTGAAACAGCAGTTTTTATGTACCACTGGCTACAAAAACTCTTTCGAAAGATGGCCAATGATTGAAAACTGTAATTTGGTCAGGGCTGCCACAAATACATGTCCAATTAAGTAGACAAAAGAAAAATAGAACAGATCTTAATAAAATAAATACATACCACAACAAAATACAAGTTGAATATAACTGTGTACAAGACAAAGGATTTGGAATGGTTTAAGTTTAAAAATAGACACTTTCATTTGGATTTCATGAGAGTAAAACAGAGCTGCTTAAAGTAAATAAATAAATATAAAAAATAACAATCTTTGCTTTTGATGAACCTGGTATCACAAAAACTGCTTTTTCATATAATTAACAGGTGAATAAATAAATATAGAAATATTTATTTAGCCTTTTCACCCCTTTTAAAAACATTTTCTTCAATGAAAATATGACATTTACTATTAACATAGACACAAATACACAAATATAAGAAGTCACATAGAAAAGAAACACAAACACAGACAAGAAAAGAGCACAGACACAGAGCTGGGGAGGATTCTCTACATACAAGTCTCTATGTCCGTTAACGTGAAATGTACCTTGCAGTCGTCTATCAAGATTGAGTTGTGGTGAGCATATACATTCTGGTTGGTGTTATTTTCAAAGAAGGATTGTGTCTTTGCCATCTCAAAGTCCTCCATCCTAGTCTGTTGGGAATCGAATGAGTCAAGCTCGTGTTTGGAAAGGTGGTACACGATACCTGCTCCATAGGAGTCCCCAACTACATTAACCGATGTACGGAAACGATCCCTGGATGTGGAAGAGAAAAAATGGACGAAAATAAATAAAGACAGAAAAAGTGGACAGCACTTAACAAGGGAAAGGGTTTTTTTATTTATAACAAAGGAAATTGTTTTTTAATGTTGATTTTAAGTAATGAGTAACAGAAAAGATAAAGAACAGAGGTTTGGATTTCATAATAAAAGCACAATACACAATAAAAAGACAAAAATTTCACTGATATTCAGCAGCAACACACAGTAGCAGAATTAGTAGCACCTCAGGGCATAAAACAAGAGAATTACTATGATATGTGAATATAAAAGTTATTCAAGGTTAAATAATTTGTTAAAATGTAAAATGGGTTTTCTAGCTCTCCTAAGAATCGTGCAGCCCAGAGGGCAACATATCCACACGCTGATTATTTACACTTGAATAATATTAGCATTGCCGCCAACAGACTACTTTTTGAAAACGGTCTATACATTGTAGTTACTGTATGTTAGTAATGTTTCTAAATCAACACAAAGATTTCAGTGAGTTGACATACATGCTTGTTGCTGACAATTTTTTGTTGAGTTGTTTACACGCCCACAAAACATATGTTTGGCCATTACTGTGGTTTTGCTCTACATTGTATAAATTATTACATATGCATTACATTAACTCATTTAGCAATTATGTGTGCTTACACATGCTGCTCCAATTATAACATTAAGACTGTGAAGCAACAGAAAGTTGTCACTGTACAACCAGACAAGCAAAGCTGTTTTCAGCATTAGAGTGAAGAAAAGTTCATATGGCGGGCAGTTTTATGCTTGGAAGCTGTCATGGAAAAGTGTTTGTCAATTAAAAATGCAGTGGACATGATTATGTTTATTTTCTCAGATTTCTCAGTTGTGGTATGACACATTTCACAGGAAGAAAATATTAATTTTGTCAGATTGTGACCAACAATTACTGTAGTCACTATTACTTATTCAGAGATTATAGGGGTTAAACATCAGATAAACACTCTATATAACTTAAACAAATTACATTGTATTGTTGTACAATAAAAGTGTCACAGAAGTAAATTCTATTCTATTATGATTCTTATTATTGGATTATAAGAAACTCAAAAGTTTTTCAAAACTTCAACAAATCTGAAGATAAGAAACCAAAATCAAATCCCTTGCATGGTACTGGAATGTGTCTGTATGTTCTGAACTATAGTACTCGTGTTGATGTTGAACTTACAGTAGCCAGTCGACAGCGACCAAGAGGCTGATGTCCTGAGTGGGCAGCCCCACCGCTGTGAGGATCAGAAGCATGGTCACAAGTCCAGCACTGGGGATACTGGCTGCTCCAACACTGGCTAGGGTGGCTGTCATACTAAATAGGAAACAAGTTCCACTCTCAGCAGGACAAATCACAGGCTGTAAGGCTCCAACATAGCCATGCCACTGTACGCTTTTAACATGCAGCCACTGTATTGCTAATAACAATGGCATGAGCACAAATTAAATGACTAATCAATCAAACTAGGAAGTACATGAATTTTCAGTGCCTAATACTAATCAAGAAAATTCAGAATTGCCTTTATTAAATTTATTGGACAAGTTAAAACACAAGTTTACTGTACCTAGATACAAATCACTGTGTGCATGTTTCACCTGTATTTTTTGGTGGTGGTGGAAGGGAGGGGGGATTCCCCAGGCAGATTTAAAACCTTGTCGAGAAGGATTTGGCCAATTTATTGCCTCCCAAATGTATTGAGACATCTCCCTGTAGTCACATTCTCACCTGACAGTAATAATCTGGCCCCAGTCGAGATCAATCCCATTCATCTGAGCGATGAAGATGGCAGCCACAGCCTCATAAAGTGCTGTGCCGTCCATGTTGATGGTGGCACCCACTGGGAGGACAAAACGTGTAACTCTCTTGTCGATGCCAAGGTTCTCCTCTAAGCATCGGAATGTGACAGGCAAGGTACCAGCACTGCAGCAAATAAAATGGGAGCAAACGGCATGCTGTGAGATTCAGTTTGCACCAGTTTGGCATTTAAAACTTAAAAAAAAAAATAGAACTCTAGAACCAATTATAGACTGTCTATTGAGAATTAAATTGACTGGTTCACATTTGACATTGCATTAGCTGTTTAAACTTAATTACACTATTCTTCTGTTCATAATTAAATAAATCAATTCTGAATATGGTGATTTATTAAATTATTAATTTGTTAGTTAAAATGTAGACAAATCAGTTGTGTATCAGAAGTTTTGAATATTGTGTCTGATTATGAGTAATTGCTTCTTGAGAAAACTGAGCTCACCTCAGGAGGGGCATTAACAAAACAAGTCAAGGAGCCGGGACAAATGAAAGACTTTTCACATACACGTCATTTTAAAATATAACGTTGCAGATAGAAATCATTTGTTGTTGTCATCAACAACTCACATGTGTGTTCTATCAGTACCAGGTGTTATCTTGTTAAAATGTAAAACGACTTCAGTATAATTTCACTTTGAACGAAAGGTGCGCATTGTTTCATTGTCCCTACTGTGCGGGACGGATGAAACACAGGGGAGGGACGAATGAAACACAACGATACATTTAAATAGTTTAAGTTTTTATTTAGAAAGCTGGACGCTGCCTTTCTTAATACGTGATTGCAAACTCATTATGTCGCTTTTTCTTAATTTACTTTTTCTTAATTTCTTAATTTAGGCTACTAACTATTCTTTCATGTGATCATGACCATGACACATGGAACAATAAACACAACTTGTTATTCAAAAAAAAAGATCGCTTGAGTGAATTTACTTTACGTGGTTAAAAACAGCTTCTTTTATATAACTCCGTGAAAGTGTAACGGATCCACCTGATTTTTCCCTGTTCTGTTAATTACTATGGACTGTATGTGCTGATGTAGTTTGGCATTTCAGACTTGTATGGGCTCTGAGAAAATCGCTGTGTTTCATCTGTCCCGGCTCTCCCTACTTGTACTATTTCCTATACAGGCCATGGATGAAAAGGGGAATAAGAGTAATCACAAAATAATGCAGCACATTGGAGAGGAAACCTGAATTAGAGACAGTCACACTGTGCTCACCAGGGTCAGAGAGTCTGAGTCCTACAATATGGTTCACAAATATAAAACAGGAATGAAGGCAGAGATCTGTCATACCTGGACGCTGTTCCAAGTGCAGTGACCCATGCTTGGAATATTCCCATGAAAAACTTGAAGGGGTTTTCTTTTACTATCACAAAATATATCATCGGAAGGAAGATGCCTCCATGGATGATGAGACCCACTATTACAGTGACCATATACATCCCCAGCTGCCTTGCAACCACCTCCAAGTCAGCAATGGAGATGATCTTTCCACAGATGAGGCAGGCAATACCAAGAGGGGAGTACCTGAAGATAAACACAGGATATGTTTGTGATTAGGATTACTTTTTTGTTGTTATCCACATATGTCAGCAGGCATATTATCAGCATTTTAAATATATCAAACTATAGTATACTGTAGCTGTGGGATGCTCTGCATCAGTATCATTTTTGTGGAGAACAAAAAACAGGGGACTAGTTTGGCAGTGTCAGTGAATGTGGTGCGATGCCTGTAGTGGACAGCACTTACCACATAATTGCGCCAACAAGCTTCATAATTATCTCATTCAGGATATTGAAAAACTCTAACATCAGCTTGGCCTTTTCTCCCATTTTCCCCATAATAACTCCAAAAGCGACAAAGAATCCAATCAAACCTGTAACACACAGAAAACAGTAATGTTAAATTAGTCTTGGATAAACCTGTTTTACAGAAAATTTATACTGTAGAATGAGGCCTAATTACTTGTTAAAAGCCATATGGAAATGGAAATGTTTTTGGTATGTGTTAGCAATACTATGAAAAAAAACATTTATGGAAAGTAGAAATGATGTAGATTATAAAAAGGAAATTCATTGTTACATCTGCCAAGGAGGATTTGTTTTTTGACTTTTCTAGGAAACTGCATCATGAGTCAAGGAATGAGTAATTTGTTTTTGGCGTGGATACAATCATTTTCAAAATGGTTTTGCACTATTGCAAGATAGGGTACTTTCATATATTTTCTTATGAAATGCTGAACTTAGTTGACTCAAAAAACCTGGCACCCATGTACCCCATGACTGTCTGTCACTAAATATATATCTTTGACACATATCTTGATCCAGATTACATTTTTTAAAGAGTTTTCTAGTTATTATGTAATTGATAATGAAAATGGACAACAACTGCTATTTCTTTTCTGTTCTGCAGTTTGTGTGTTTTCAAATTTATCACTTACCCAGGACATTCATCCCACTCTTGAACTGAAGTGACCTTTTGACTGTGAACTGTGGAGGTGCTTTAGTTCTGTTAGTGGGCACCGGTACTTTAGTGGTTACTGTCTGGATCTGAACAAGAAGCAAAGAAAAGAACAAGCAGTTGGGGCAACTGACATATATGAATCAGACTTTACATGGTGGGTGAAAATGTTCTGTGCGACTCCTACCTGCTGAAAGCAGGCCTGCACCAAGTTCTCCGGGAAAAGATTTCGGATGAGATCAAAGAAAGCGTCCACGCTGGACACCTCGTCATTCTTCTTTCCCTGTCCGAGATTAGCTCTCAACTTGGGATTCCCAGGATGGATAAGCAGCACAAGAATCACTCCCAGGACGGCTGCAATCACGGTCGTTGACATGTAGTACACCATTGCCCTGGTGCCTAAGCGGCCGCTGGATTTGGCATCCAGACCAGCTAGTCCTGTTGGCATTGTATGTTTTACAGGAAAATAAAGTAAGTGTCCAAGCCTAAAATGTGCTGTACATTGTTGCATCGAAGTAACTTCCCACATCATACATTTGCTTCTCTTTCCAGTCAGAACAGCTTGCAGCATTTCAACTGTGAAACCTCTACACATAAGGTTTGCCTCATTTAGATAAGAGGTGGTGTTGTGATTGTGGCGGTTCTGGTTGTGAGGACATATTGTTCAAATATATTGGAAAAACAAATTCTGTACCGGAAGGTTTCATCCGAATTGCCTCCAAAGTGAGATAACTTAGTCATAAACTCAACTTAATTACACATTTGTACTTAGCTAGACAATTGGACTTATCTTTTGAGTTTGGGGTTTAATTAGCCAGTGTGACAGCAAGTGATTGTAACTCTGTTTCTCTGTTGACTTGTGGAGGGACTGGATGACTCTACTTCCTGGACAGCACATGTTGAAAAACAGTTGTCTTTAGTATATGAATTGTTTACTGAGGTTAATTGAATTTGTAAGAAAAATGTGCTACTCTGCACTCTCAAAGATGTGGAGAGGGATTATTGTAAATGTGTCTGCACACTGTACCATAGACAATATCTTCAATATCACCTATGCAACCTAATGAAACTATACCTATATAATGTACATCAACAGAACTTTTAGTCCTCCTAGTATTGAAGTAGTATGAGATTTATGTTTTTTTCTAAAAATAAGGGTGGAAAAACAACAGCATCTGCATACTTGTACAAGAAAAAGCTAACAAAACTGTCTGCGTACCTGCACTCCTCCACACAGGTCTTGTCTATACACAAAATAAGCATATTAAAAAGCTTTATTCAGTTTGCCTGAAAAAAACGCCCACTCTGTCGTCTTTCCTGTTGCAAATCAACTCCCAGATAGCAGCAAGTCGCACTATGTGACCCCAGCTGCCGGCAAATTGAGCAGAACATTTGCAGCAGCTACTGTACCTCACCCACCTGTGACCAGACTGGAAACAACAAGAGGCAAAATAAGCATCTTCAGCATCCTCATTAGAATCTCCCCAGGGAAGGCGATGATCATAATAACATCAGGAGGGAGAGGAGATATGTGCCGTAGCAGCATTCCAGCAATGGAACCCAGAAACACACCTGAGCAAGACAAAAAACACAAGTCGGATGATATTGAGCCACAAGATTCTAAATATGAACACTAAATAAGAATATATATTAACATCTGTGGCAAATAAACTCTTGATTTTCTTTATTAATCTCAAAACCTGTCATCTGAGAGTCATAGTTCCTTTTTGTTGCCTGTAGATGCTGTGATAATGTGTGACAAATAAAACATTTAACTTCAAAAGGTTATTCAAGTTTCACCTTACAACAGTTACTAAATAATTACACCAATAAATAAGTTTGATCTGTATTTTTTTTCCACCTTCTCTACATCTGTCAACAGATGTAGAAATGGGGAAGAGATTAGTAGAACAGTTGAAAACAAAGAAAAAATAATACTCAGGAAAACACATTTACCTTGTTTAATTTGCCTCTACTACATTCAAATGAAATATTACTTGGCCTTTCTCACTTTATTGTTTTACAGTGAAATTTAAATGCAATATGACCCCAGAGACACAAATCCATGAAACTCTTGAAATTGTCTTTTGAAACGACTGCAATTTTAACATGGAAAAAGAAGCTGTGAACCATTTTCATATTTAAACTGTATGCAGTAAAAGGTTTTGGCATCACATAGGGCAATATCAGTGGCTCTGTGGTTAGCACTATTGCATCTCAGCAAGAATTTTTGAAAGAACTGGGCTTTCCTGAGTAAAGATTGTATATTTTCGGCATATGTGGCTGGATTTTCTCCTGTTGCTCCAGGTTTCTTCCACAGTCCAAAGACATGCAGGTAAAGTTAACCTGCAGGTATAAATGTGTTTCTCTCCTTACATGTGATAGTGCAGCAACAACCTAGCAGGAGCAGGAGTAGAGAATGGATAGATTGTGGAGGGAAGTAGCAGGACCAACAGCTTACCAAGGATTGTGAGCGTTAGAACCATGTTTTTCATGATTTTATCACAAAAACTGCCACATGCACTCTCAGGAGGGTCCACTGTGGGCTCCAAGTGGCTCTCGTCCATCCTGACCTCCACTTGCTTCTGCATTTTGTTGGCACTGAAGGAAGCAAAGAAGGAAGAAGAGCTGGTATTAATTATTGACAGGTTTTTGAGTTGCACAATGATACATTTCTGTACATTTCTTTAAATGTTTGACAATGTTGAAGAAGGTTTAAAAACAGAAGTGGATAGTGGAACAAAGTATACTACAATTTAGAGTCTGGTTGGAGCTATACCTTCAAGTAGATGTATTCCATTATTACTGAGAACAACTAGTAAGGTTTATGCACAGCAATCTGTTGCTAAAGCAAACTTTTTTAAAGGTGGAAGGGGGCACAAGGTTAGTATTCTTGCCCACTGTTAAAATGCTCTGCAATTTGATTCCTCTGCTTGGTTGTGCACTCCAGCATACATAATTGTCAATGTTGTTGGTGGGAAGCCAGTGAGGGATCATGCTCTTGTCATTGCAATCTCAACTCCTACTGGTTAGTTTTGGGATCTTGGGGGATAATGTGACTCTCCCATACAGGCTCCCATCCAGTGGCTTTTGCTGGCAGATGAAAAAGAAAGCTGAGTAGTTGAGACCATGTGAACTGAAGGAGACACATGTCTGTCTATATGCTTAGCAGGCCAACAGCAGACTTAATAGTGGCAAGACTACAACAAGCAGTGTTGGTGATTCCAAACTATGGATAAAAGGGGGGACCAACCCAACAATAAGGGAAAACTGTGTTATGATAGCATTATGTAACAGTGAAACCTGTACTATGTGATTCATGAAATCGGCATTAGTGATTGAACTTGCAATAATGCATAAACATAACTATTCTTAACGTGTTCATTGTGTCATTAAGTAAATAATGGGAGAACATCCACACGATTCATTTCAATTTATTCTGCATGATCCGCATTCTGAATGCATGCAAAGTTGTAAAACATTTGCAGACTGACATTACCTAACAGTTAACACAGATCCAATAAAGATCCTATTTATAATCTGCCTTCAAAAAATTATTACATTTGAATTTGAATGAACAGAACACCAGCTGTTACTCATTCCATCCACTCTGCTACTGCTGTTGCTGCTTCTGTTGGATGTCTATGCAAAGTAATTCATGATAATTTGAGATATTCTATTTCTGTGTTGAATCAAATGTAGGAACAATGAAAGCCACATGCAAAGTTCTATAAGGGTGTGCGTAATGGAGACCCCCCACCCACAAGCAAATACTTTATATATAGATATTTGTGTTTTGTGGTCTGTGATAGTTGGTTAATTTCACATAATGATCTTGTCAAACCAACAATTCACTCCTTAATCTTACTGTTTCATCATATCACCAAAGCAACATTTATCTGGGGTTTGTTGTGGTCTGGCGTAAAGCCTCTTTGACTTTGAGATCAGCTCTCCCCTGTGCAGCATTTAAATCCTCTCTAGAGCACAGACATACACAGTTACATAACAGTGAAAGCCCGTGCAGTTTGGACACTCAGCCTTCATGACTTGAACACCTGGAATATTGACGTTGGCAGCAAACACAACAGAAAAATGGGAAAGATTCTCTCAGCAAATGTTGTGGATTAAGTGAAAAGTTTCCTCCAGGGAAAGCACTTTTCTTCAGGACAATTCATTGTGCAGAGGGGAGACACAGCTTTAATTATAGACAGTATAGAAACATAATGTACTCTTCTTCCCACATTCAATAATATGTGTGATAATTCAATATTTAAGTTACCGCCTGTATAAGACATGAAATAGAAAAAGGGAGAAAAGAACAACTGTCAAGTCAGTCATGTCTGTTTGATACACTGTGCTCTAGCATTAATGAGACTTAAGCCTTTTAAAGAGGATACAATTAGCACATCCAGCACACAAGTGACTGAGTTATGTAACAGAAAAGGGGCTTCCCAGGAAAAGTCAAGGTGTCACCACCATCTGCCTGGCGACCTTTGCAGGAGATTACTGATTTGAATTCCAAACTTCAGGGTTCAGACAAAGTTCTCATTGGACAAAATACCAAAAAACGTATAAGTAAGCAATGTTAGGTGGTTTGGTATCAAACAAAAGATATAAAAGGATAAGGGGTGTCTTTTTTTCGATTCTATTACCATTAAAGAGATACAAGATACACTCACACACAAGATCTCTGATTTTAAGGCTAATGCAAAAGGGTCAAAGGGCTGTGTTTGAAGAGCAATGAAAAAAATCTGAGGAACATACTAATACTTAATGCATCACCAACAGGTTTACTACAAATGCAAAAATGACAGACATTTAAACTCACTGTTATTATTCCTGGGCACAATAGACACATCTATTATAGCAACATTGATGCATCATTCAGCTTTTAAGGGAAATATGCACAGGAGGTGTTGATTATTGTGATGCAACCTCTTCCATGACAATGTTTAGATGACTCATCTTATAAACTATATCACAACGCGCTACTAATAATGCTTACCAGTTGTTTTGTATGTTGCTTGGGCTTGAGATTGTATTTGTGGAAAGCTACTACACAGCGATCGGTGTCAATGAAAAAAATAACAAAATCATAGCTCATGCATTGGTAAATCCAGTTAGAGCCCACAACAAGTATTTTATCCCTACAAAAAGGGCTCTCCCGTCCTTAAAAATCTCTGGAGCACTTCTTCCTCGGCATTTGATGTATATCCACAATTACAGGTGCCTGTGCATTCAGCTGCAGGGAGGTGCCACAAGGTAAACTGACTAACCTGGAGGTCTGACAGGAGTCTCCCAGACATGAAGGGTGGAGTCAACCTGCTAAGATTAGCAAGGGAGTGAAAATCCTTGTTGCTGCCTTTTTTGTCTTACTGTTATTTATTTACTTCTCCTTTCAGAGGGAATGATTCTCATTACTTTGCATGTCCAAAAAGATCAAGCCACAGAAAGTTGTGTATGACTAAGAATAAGAATTGAGAGTTAAAAATTCTTTGACTGTGTCCTACTTCACTGAAAACACAAATCATGAGTTTTAGATTACAGCAGTTCATTAAGTTCAATCTAAAAAGAACACATATTCATCAGGGCAATTTTAAGCATCCACATGCTGTACTTGCAGAACAGAAGTATGGATACAAAGTGCACGGCTTGCAGAGCTTATTATTTATTATTTATTTTGTACAGCCCTTTCCTGGAATTTTAAAACACTTTGGCAAAACACAATCACTAGGGATGTTGTCAGTAGCTCCAGACCATAATTAATTTCTAACACAGAGTGGTATCATAATGGGAAGTGTGAAATCTTGTGCCACTAAGGGTGTGCACTACTTGTAGGCTCCACTGACAAATTTCATACTTTTTAGTGATATTTAAGGTGAGAAAACTGAAACTTTCATATGACTTCCCAGTTATTTCCTCAAAAGCTTCTTGCAAACTAATTTACTCATTTATTACAAATACTAATTTATTTGTAATGTTAAATGCGTTGCACTTACGTGTATTTGCATGCTTCATTTATATGAGAAGCAGAAAAATTCAAGAGTCAGGTTCTCAACTAATTTTAACCATGCTTTGCAGCTGTTTAATCAACACATTTTAGAGTATTTAATCAGACATCAATTATTGCTTATATTTGAGTAATATTTCTTATTTTCCACTGATGTTATTAGAGATTTTTGCATGCAAGTGACATCTATCAGTTCTCTTCCTCAGCTTAAACCAACATTGACAGCTTGCAATGACTTGGTAATTTGAAAGAAGTCAAGTAAAAAGCAAATCAAGACAAATTTTAACTTTTCACATGTTTTCTGTATTCCAGTAATATGACCCTATTCTTCTTGGGCTGGTCTACCAGCAGAAGGTCTTGTTACATTTTCCAAAACATTCAGCAGAAACTTAGGGCAGCAACAACAACAGTAAGATAAGCCTTGATTTGAGGTATTTGCAGAGATGCAGCTGAGAGTGCAGCTTAGTCACTGAGTGGCCTCAGTGCGATTATACTCTTCCAGGAAGCTAATGACCATGGCGGCTTTTACTTTCAAAGAGTGACATGGCCATTGTACATGCAGTTGTGATGGTGTTGCCATGGCTGCATTTATTCTTTAATGCTATGTTGGGTTGACTGACTTTGAATGTGAACAAGATGATTACCAATGTGTGTGTGATGTCATTGGAGCCATTTTAACATTTTGACAGTCCTCATGCTCCTATTTGGTCTCTTATTATAGGTCAGTCATAATACTGAGCAGTCATTTATGATGAATATATAAATTATAAATGAATGAATTAAAAATTATAAATTCTTATCCACAGTATAATTTGGTCACAATCAAAAGGAGAACTGAATTCCAGCTGTCTGATTGCAGAGTGATTAACTTGTACAAGATCATGTAGCTACTTTAGGAAATAGGAAATATGAACAATATCCTGCTGTTTTCAGAGTCACTCTGTGTAGGTGTGCTGAGTAGGTGACACTTTATATCTGTGAAGTGAGTGTGAAGATTCCCATTACTGAGCTGCTCTCAGAGACAGGACAGGGACAAGAGAGACAATCTAAGAGCACATGGCAAAGCATTCGTCCATGCAATTCCACACCTGGCTCCGCCTTTTCTGCCCTCAGCACCAAGCCGACCTCATGCTGCAACACCTGACAACATACACCACACTTAGACAGCAGGTGTCTATAATTAACTAATCTGTTCTGAGCCATCCTAATCCAGAACACATACATACTGAGATGGATCAGACACAGTCAGAGAACAAGTCTACAGCAGTGATATCTTATAACACATTTCCACAAATCATAAAACAAAGGTGCATCCTGATGGTGGATCACTATGTGGCAAAAAAAAGTTGATCTGTGATTCAGGGTGTAATATCATCTATGAGTTCTATGAGAAGTACCAAACACCATAAAAATGGAGCCCAACCACTCAGAAAAAATAGTAAAAGGTTATGGGACAAGTCAAAAATATAACTAAACATATCAGTAAAAAATAATATTGGTTGAGTAGTTAAAATGGAGTGCAAAAACAAACTTTCTTTAACCTCCAATCATTTTGTTTAAAAAAGGCAAAAAGCTAATACATAGCTAACATAGCATTTTACATTATAAGGATGTATTCAGTTATATTTTCTACTTGTCTGATAACCTTTTACCACACGTTGCAAGTTTTAGGGCTCCATACATTAATAGCCAAGGAGACCGATTGGTCTTTGGACTTTTTTGAATGATGGGTTATAAGTAGATCTGATTTTGATTTTTGTTATTGAGAAGTGGAACTGCGGTCACCATAATCAGTGATTCCAGGCACCAGGTTAACATGCACACACACATACACACATACTGACACACACACGCAAACATAAGTGACCTGTTACTGTTGATTTAATTTTTTTTTTAACAGAAAAGGGACAAAAAAAAATCCCAGTGTGGTAAGGAATCCTGAGATATTTAATATAAACATTATGAGTAAAGCCATTTTGTTGTTGTAAACCACAATTCAAACCTCTCCCCATGACATAATATTAACATCCACAGGATAAGCATGAGCAGACAACATGCAACTTGCATGTCTTACTGGTTTTATGTTTGGTCACATTTGTCTAGTTTTGACTGGTTTGAAAGATGTAATGTGACATAGTCCTACATACTTGCATTATATTCATATGTAAAGTAAGTATCAATTTGGTGAAGACAAGTACTCTCCTTTTATTAAGTCTCTCAAAGGTTTTGATGACTAAAATGCTCATTTTCGGGTACATTGTAGCACATTCCCAATTTTCAGTCACAGTGTTATTAATAACCTATATGTGAAGAAAGTTTCTCTTTGCTAGAACAGTCCTGTTTTTCAAATTGCGTCACTATTTTTTGCTTTCCCAGTTTGCATTGTTTGCCATTAATGCACCATCAAGTCAGGTGGTCTGGTCTCTCCAAAAAAAGGTTCTAACAGTCATAAATTTTATATTGTGAAGATTTAAGAAAAGACAGCTACCAGAAGTACACAGTTGACTGATATTTTGTCCATCTTATGTTGATATAGTACAAGAACCATCCTAATAGTCCACAACTCCCAACCAGCACCATTATCAGTGGTCATTGTGAAAATTCGTGCAAGCATAAACAATTTCAGAGTCACCAAAAAACCTACAGGGGAAAACCATTTTGGTACCATATTTATTTTGATTACCAGCCAAGATACTGACAGGGTTGAAATAAAGGCGGAAATCGTTTCATGCACACTCTGACAGAGACTGTAGAAAACATTGTAAATATCCACATTTTCCAAAATCTCCTTCTGCTGCTGCTGAGGGAAGTGTAAAACACCAAACAAAACTACATATTACCTATGTTCAGGACACAACCACTTGAAGGAGAAAATACAATTACCAACTAATGTAATTACATATATTCACTACATAAAAAAACTACAGAATCAGAATGAAAAGAGCTTAACAATTCAATTCAGCAGTAATTTGAACATCAGTATTAATTCAGTATTGCTAGAGCTACTGGCTTCAGCTGAATGAATGAATGAATGAATGCAAATAATAAAGAAGATTTCACAGCCCAATAAAATCAATAAAATCTTTAAAAATGTTCTGCACCTTTCTGTACGGTCACATGTGCAGGTCATCTATCTTTACCTGGAGTTATGAGCCAACCAACATGCTCAGGGGGCATAGCAATCAGATCACAATTTCTGTTGCTAAGCAACACATTTATGCCTCACTGTTTTGTAAGTTTCCAAACATATTAAAATAGTTAGTGTTGCATTAATTTGGATACAATATATCTTAACTGTGTAATCATACCATCCAAAGAACTATTTTCCATTCTACCTCACTGGTGTTTACATCTTCTCCATGCTGTAATTACAAGTTTAAAAGAATACAACTCCCAGCATGCTCTAACTCCTCTTACCTAACACAGACATGTGGTTGCTGTGGATGTGGAAAGTCCATTAACTGCAGAGATTTAGTCTAAGTATACCACAACGCAGAGGTCAGTCAGTCATTCAGTAAAACAGTGATAATTCAGTGGGCTAGAAATAATGAGGCTTTTCTGATGGTTCCATGTGTCAAACTGTCAAACTTTTGACACTTTTAGGGATTTCATGCTTTCAGATCAGTTAAATATTGTATGCTTCACTACAGGTTTAGAATTCTCCATCTGCTGTAGAGGAAAAAACACCCCTTTTAAAACTAGATGAATAATGTCTCTGGAGACTGCAAATAAACCATCAATTCAGACAATTGTGAAAGTTGCTGTTTATGTTTGGTTTTAATAATAATTTCCAAGAATCTTCTGTGATCTATAGCCAAATACCAGATTTAAATTTGTCTTTGTATCAAAACCACAAACCTTTAAGATACAGCACATTTTGAACAGCCAGGCATACCAAACCTTCCTTTCGCCCAACACAGCAGAATAGTCACAACATGTCTAAATGGCTTATTACAATCTTTATCATATCTGATAAACTGATTCTCACGCAAAAACCAGTACAAGTTTAAACATATAGCATGGACCAAACAATAAGAAAACTTTGTTGTGATGGCATGTCAGTCAAATGTTAGAGAGCATTTAAATGAGCAGGGAACCACTTGCAATAGCGCATAAAACAATGATGGTGATGTTTAGCCTGTGCCAAATTGGAATGAGCTACAGTTTCAACAGAGACTCAATATGCGTGAATGACGATTTCCAGTTGGGCAATAATAATGAAGATACACTAAACTTGTGTCCAGCGTATCTGACGGCCAAGGAAGAGCAAGGAGTGTGCGTATGACTTTCCTTCTACACTCAACAGGCATCAGCCCCACTAAAGGAAAAAGAAACACATGCTGCAATAATGAATGGATGAACAAATCTGGGTTAGAAGTAAACAGCAGCTACTAAACAGAGAATTTCCACTAAGTACCAATAAACATTTTTTGGCTAAATGTGTATAGTTTGGGGGAAAATATATCCAAAGGAGTGTTTAGTAGTCAATTTAGATTTTTGTTATATAGCCCAAAAATCACAATTTGCCTCAAGGGGCTTTACAATCTGTACAGCATTCAACACCCTCTGTCCTTAGACCCTTGATTCAAATGAGGAAAACTCCCCCACAAAAACCCTTTTAACAGGCAAAAAATAATACGCTTTGTCAAAGCATCAGTATTTGTTGCCCTGGGATGAGCATGGGCTGTTCAGATTGTAAATGAAAATGTAAATAAGAATATAAATAGCAAGATTATAAAGTCTTTCAACAAAGATATCCTGCACTAGTAAAAATGCAACACAGTGGAAGCACATGCTGGAGTAGGCTATATTCAGTGAGTGTTGTCACTAGCTAATAGCAACCCTGTTTTGCATCATAGAGGCATGATGCATGATTGATGATCCTGTTTCAATGATGATTTTAATTACATCTGTCTGGTAAGAGCAGGATTTCACCTGGATCTGAGCCAGATCTCAGCACCAGCTCTTGATTGTGAAAGTTAACTGCTCTTACTTGTGCAGGAGATATACAATTAAACCATTTCAAATGGTTAATCACCTCTTGACTTGCTCTGCCATCATGCCCTCAACTTGAGAATGAAGTTGAAATGGAAATCCTGTTTTTACTCATTTCAAGTCTTCTTTTCCTTTCTTACGCAGAGTAAGGCAAATGAAAGCTAATTATGTAGCTAAGATCATGTGCTTGTTTGCTGTCTTTCCAGAAGTTAGGTGAGAATATTGATACCAATTTTATCTCAGTGCATTCCAAAGCATGTTCCAGAAAGTGTGTAGCCTGTAGTGGGAACCAGCTACCATTGACCCAAAAAAGAAAAATATGTCCAACAGATCCAAAATCTTGTTTACATGCTGTGTCTCATTAGCTAGCACGCTAGCCACCAATACATCCAACTTTTTCCCTGGGTTTGTTTAGAGTTCTGAAAGTTTGAATAGATGGCAACTTCACAATGAGGACATGAGTTATGAGGCGCTGCACACTGCGATGCACAAGTGTGCACTGTTTAATTACACTATGCATGTAAACATTTAATTATGTTTTTTTTCTGAATATATGCAAAATAGGTCCAATAAGGAATATGACCTGTCATATTACTCATGTACAGTCTTATTTTCTGTTTACAAAATCATATGAAATGTTAACAGACATCCTATGCAGCTATGGATGCCCATTCAAATGTTTTTGTTTGTTTATTTTTTGGTTATTTGAGGAGTGGTCTGTGATTGCATAAAAAAGTACAATGTGACAGTAGAGAAAAACATTTTTGATGCTATGGTGACCACAATGTTCTCTAGAGAATCAGACTCTCCAAGTACAATTTAATCCCACTTTATACTATATCACAAATTGAAATGCAAAAAATGCATTGTTTTATTACTACTTTGAAAGAAGATGTGATTATGTCTGTAGTCACATTCCCTAACAAGAAGCATAAAATAGAAGAAACTGTCTGATGTGCAACCCATCTAGTTAATTTTACTCAGGATTTAGCCCTTCGGGCTATTCTTTTGAACTTCATCCTCTTGCAGCCTTGTCTTGAGTTGGGGAGTGTGGTGGGAATGAAACTCTCAGAATGCCGTATCTCTGATGATGCACATGTGGCCCAAGGCCAGCAGTTTTGCATTGCTTTAAGAAACTGTCACTTTAATAAGTTGACTTGTTCTTATCCTGAGATGTAAGTCTTTCATCTTTAAATTCACCAACAATGTATGTGTTGCTAGCATTTTGGGTGGATAAGGTCCAACACAGCTCCTTTTAAGACTTTGTGCACTAATGATTTTCACTGGTAGACAATTTGCAAGCACCCCGAGTTGACCTACAATGAGCCATTCCTACTCCTACTCAGAATAGGAGTAGGAATGCAGCCAAGCTTTGCACCAACCATTACATTCAGGTATGCTTAAAATTGGGTCACAGCACCAACAACATTGTAACAATTCCTCCCTAATAGCTTTATCTTATACAGTATGTCTAACCTAGTAACCATCCTCAGTACACCATCAACATGCTGAATGACACTAGGAGCTTGAGTCACTTTGAGTGAAGTCCTGTGTGTTGTAGGTAGAATTGTTCTCCTTTACATTTTAAATGATTTGTAATTATCTGTTTCTCAGTTACCTGCATGCTGAAATGTTCTTGAAAAGAAATTATAGTGTTGTCTACTTCCAGCATCCTTAAATGAAAAGTGCTCACCTGTGGAAGTCTTGTCTTTGAATTTGTGGGATTTCCTGATTGGAGTAAATGTTCATTTCCTTCAAGTAGTGTTTAGAATTAAAGCAGAGAAATCATTCAGGTGTGCAGCAGGTTCCTCCTCCTCTCCTACTCTAAGCTATAGGAATCCTTCCAGCTCCACCTTGCAACCTAAACAAACACCCTGCACATGCACAGTGTGCACAATGATGCATAGACAGAGGGGTGGGGATTTGAGATGAGAGGTCAGTACCTCCTCTCAGGTGTGGGTGGGGTGTTCTCCAGTTAAAGGGTAATAGATTAGCAGACTTTCAACCCATTTTTAGCATCATTACATCATACAGTAAGATGAAGACCTCCGCAAGTGCAAAACATTAAGGCTCAAGTCCATAATTCCATTAAAATGGATAAAGTATAAAAGGTGTTGAATGCATTTGCATTTACAATGCATTACTTACACTTGCATGTTTACTTTACTGGTTCTTTCTATGATTTTTGGATGTGTAGTAGAGTCACTAAAGTGTTTACAGTTTAAGTCTAATGCATTTTCTAGTCTTAACTTCTGTTTGCTCTGTCTTTTTGTTTATAGTGGAAATACAATCATCAGTTGCTTTTTCCTGGCAATTTAGTTTTCAAGTTGCACACCGACTACTGAGCTACTCATTGTTTAATTGGCCAGGCTTAAAAGGTGTCCTGCACAAAGCCGCAGAAAGCACACCGGGTGTCTGAGTCTCACGAGTAAGAGCTAAGTTTAGCTAATCCTCTATGTGTGTTTCTCAATGACAGCACATGTTGGACAGTCTGCAGAGAAACTCACGAATGCATAACCTCACATGCAAACACGCCACAGATACACAGGTACTGTGCATATTTACAGTATGTGGTGTGCTGCCATGCACATGCATAGATTGGAAATGGAGACATTCTCTCTCATTGTATTTTAAATGATAGAGTGTTTGCATGTTAGAGCTTTTCGGCAGGCCAAATATGCACTCTTAGCTTAAAATCTGAAACTGTGGATGCAAACTGAATAATAAATGTCTTAATATTAACATAGCAGAATATAAACATGTGCACACTTGCACACGTATTGTATGTGCCTTGGTGTGCAGATACTGACTTGTCCTTCTTAGAAAATGTTTATCTCCAGGATAGTCAGAGGTCAGAGGCCTGGAGCTGGCAGAGATTCAAAGTAACAGCAATATTAACTTAATTTTCAAATATAAGTTACAAGTGCTGTAACATGGACTGACACTCAGCAAAAATCAGGACATAAGCTCTGAAAACAAAGCACAAATAAAACAGCAGAAAATACATGACAAAATAAAAGCAGTAAAAGTCTGACGGCTGAAGGTTTGATTTCGTGATACCTAGAAGTACACAGAACCTAAAAATAATCAATTGAATAAAACATATAGATTTATTTCAACTTAATTATATAATTTTCTAGCTGGGTGAGTGCTGTACTGAGATACTGAGCATGAACGACTCAAAATGGCAGCTGGAGGATTTCTTTATTTTTTTACATTGAAAAATCATGAGTATGTGGCTGTGTATCATAACCACTTTGAGTTGTTTAAAGTGGAAGTAGCCCAAATACAAAACAATAACATGCACACATAAGAGATACAAGTAGAGTGCCAGGAAAACAATTCTCACTTTATATGATATTAACACAGATAGCAGGTACAATATTATCACAGTAAATGTTGTGTTCTCACTGTCCGCTCATCTTCATTGTTTCCACCAACTGTGAGATTTACAAAACAGGAAATATATGACCATTGAAGTTGATTAAGTTGCTGAAAACTATCTTTACATGAGATATTGAGGAGAGAAAAAAAATCTACTTCGCATTGTTCACTATCCAGTCTCGAAAGTTGCCTATTCGTGTTTGAACTGTGTAAGTCTGTTGGTAGCAGTTCTTTTCCTTATAGCTTAAACTCTCTAAACCAAGAAGCTGCCAGGCTGTGCTGGAGGCTCCCTCAGTCTCCTTGTGACCCGACAAGACACCACTTGTGGATGAAAACACAGCTGGCACGATTGTGATGCCTGGAGCAACACTGGGACAAGGGCTTTGAGGACTGGACAGCTTCCTAATAACACATAGTGTATTGTCACTGATCACTGAGGGATGTGCTCCTCCCTGAGCAAATTCTCCTTCGCATTGAGCTACATCACCCAACTCAACAAGTTTTGTCTGGCTCAAGGGAGCGTAGTGGCTCAGGTGCCTGTGATCGTTTGGTAAAATCCACCTCGCAGTGTAAGCCTCCTGTGCTGTCACCTCTCCTCCTTGCAATTTGGGTAGACACACTGGCAACACACGCTCACTGATCTTGGCCTTGTCTTGTAGCTTGAGCACAGCCAAATTGGAGTCTGGTGCAGAATAAAAATTTGGATGAACTAAAATGTCTAAAACCTGTTGGGGCAGAAAGAGAGAGAGAATGAACTGGAAGTTAGAATTCATGAGAAAGCCTGATTCCACAAAGAATGTGCCAGGTTTTGTTGTTTTTGGAATGTATGTCAAGATCTGATAATATGCATCAAGATGTGCAAATATTTCAAATCTAAATTAAATATAGTTGTATCTAGGTAAAGCTTTAAGTGCACATCTAAATGCCAAATGATTTCTTCCTGTACTGTTTGCAAACAAAAACCTATCCAGAAGATTATGTCTATTTAATGAAGATTCCTTGCTTAATACATTATCACTGCATCTGCTCTTTGGTAGATTATGCAGCCATGGGAACCTTGCAGAACCTAGTAAGCATAGTTAGTTTTGGTCATTTGCAGGTCAAAAGATGTTTAAGCTTATAGGTTATAATTGGGATAAATGTAGTTTTACAATCTACGTTTACCACTATTGATGACTATGATTTTAACTGGCAGTTACAAGTTGAAAAATAGTAATTTGAGCAATTTCAGGTGGAAAAGAAAAGAAAAATCAACCAAAAAAACGTTTTCAATTTTTAAATGGCTTTTGATGTACAAACAATGCCTAGATATCAAATGTAGAAATACGTGCTTGAGGGAAATTATGACTCTATTATATGTTGTATTATAAATTAAACTCATCTAATTAAAGCAAAAATGTAAAACATCAGGTGAATTTTCACCAAAACTATTTTTTTCTCACTGGTGGGCTATGTTTTACCCTGAGGTGACTCTTCAGCTGATCCTTGGATGTCTGGTATTGCATGCCTATGGCAACCTTCACATGCGCTTGGTGAAGGGTCTGCTGCTTGTCCTTGTCTACCACACACTGAGCTGCCACCAGGACGCTACGCTGGGTAATCAGAACCCCACTGCAGACAAGGTACCAGAATGTGGACTCCTCTGAGGCCCCCTGCTGGATAGACATGAATTTTCCACTGGGCCTGTGGGTGCTGGCAGTAAGATTAGGAGGTGAGCGGATATAGATGGCTGCGTGCCACGGCCACTGAGTGTCCGTGAGGTTGTGTAGACTGAAAGTGTCGAATTTGCCACAAACTGTAGGATGAAAACAGTCAGACAGGAGAAAGAGTGAAAATGTAACTTCATAACAAACTGTCAGTTAAAAGGTGTGCACAGTATTGGTTAAAACGTACCTGTGCAAAAATACTTTTGCCCTTTTCATTTTACAAGGAAAAAGTTCGGACACACCTAAAGGCCGTGCACAGACATATGTGTTACTAGTTAATATGGCTAATTAGACTTCTTCACTGGTTGATGTTGAGGGCAACTGTGTTGGAATTTTATGAGTTCACCGAGCTTCATAAACCAATATGAATTACAGGTGCAACAAAACTAATAGGGGAGTCAGAGAGATGTCAATCATACACAATCTGAGACTAGTCATGCAAAATAAGTGAAAACACCTGCACAGGATGATAGTAATGGTGTAGGGCATTTAATGGAATGACCTTTTATAAAATTCCCTTATTCATTTTCTTGCCAAAAATTAGATGACAAGATTACCTTTGGATAGAGAAAGGCAAGCTATTTCCTTCTGTCTCCAGTCTTTATGTTAAGCTAAGCTAGCTGGCTGCTGCTGGCTATAGCTTCATATTTACCATGCAGATGTGAAAGGGTATCAATATTTTTATTTAATTCTTTACAAGAAAGAGAATACCGGTGACAAACTTTTCTTTCAAAGTGAGCCTATGTAACTGTTGCAGTCACTGGGAATTATGGGATGCTGGTTAATTTTTAAAATCGGTAAAAGTAGCACAAGAAGAGTTATTTGACAAAATAATCTTAATTAATTGCCTATTAATTACTTAATAGGTTTCTTCATTAAACACAACTGAATTAAGATATTTAAACTACCATTTTGAGGTCAAGACTTAACTTTCACAGTAATAAAATCAGCAATGTAATTTTACCTTACAGAGGTAAGGTATCTTTCTAAAGTTTGCTAAGATTAGCAAAAGATGTGTTTATTGCTTATGAAGCAAACAAATTAATTTGTTAGAGGATCAACAATTTTTCTTTTTCTTAGTAAATAATAGTAATAGTAATCAGGTTTCACTTCACAATCTGGGTTTATACTGCTATTGCTCACCTGGTGAGCAAGAAACATGGCGCCCACTCCACCTGCCAGTCTTTAGACAGGTACGTCGGGAACTTCCTGTGTGGCGGTAGAGCAGAGAGGCACACTTATACTCAATACTCGTGTAGACTGGATGGAAGCCGTGAGGAAGCTCGGGGACGTTGGTGTCTTTTTTTGACTGTTTATCCAATGCAAGTGGAGTAAAACCAGCTGACAGCAAATCATGAATGTTGTACCTGGAAGAGAGGTAGAATCTTTGGTCTGGATTCTTTTTCAAAGGTCAATAATTAACTTCTGCTTAAAATTGTAGAGTAACTAACAATGTTTGGCAATTTTAGCAATTTTGGCAATTGTAATTTAACAATAATATAAGCCTATAATAGTTTTTGAGATAGTAAAGTCTGGACCAAAGTGGGGGGCCAAACAAACTGCTAGATCAACATTGCTATTCCAAAACCAATGCCTCTAGCATGGCTAAAGATTCCCCATACCCATTAAAGCCACTACCCATAGTGGCTTTAACTTGACTAAGTCATGTAAATACAAAATACACCGTGTCTTAGAGCTACCTTGATATCAGATATGGCTTCACAACACTTTGTCGCACAAGTTCAGAGACTTTGGGCTCTCGACATGCTGTAGGGGAATATCAAGAAGGTGACTGTTAGTGAACAAGAATCACTTTCTAAACCTCCATTGCAGAAACAATTTGATTTTAGTAACATTAATTATTGTGAGCAGAAGGGTAAGTTATTTGAAGTAAATAGCAACAATTATGTGTAAAATATATGGGACAAACATATTCATTATATATTGCCCAATTTACTATACATTCATCGTATTGCTCCAAAGGCATAAAATTACTTTTTCACATGTCATGATATGTACATTTCTGGGTAAATCAGGGTGTCAGATAAGCAAATCTTCACATAGTAATGGGGAAAATAGGATACTTTGTGTTCCCCAACTCAAATTTTATTTTAAAAACTCTACCTTTGACACACTTGGGCATCCTGCTACTCCAGGATCCATTAGAAAGGCAGGTTCTCTGTTGGTTTCCACTCAGAATGTAGGGGTTTTTACAGAAAAACTCAATGGTCTCTGCATCTCCAGTTGTGTTAGGAGCAGGTCTGTGGTAACCGTTGAGCAATTTTGGTGGAGGGGAACACCGGACGTTGCTTGTTTGGCCTGTATGTTTGTGTGTTTGAGAAAGATAAGGAACAACCTTCCCCAATAAATGAATTACGTGACTTTTATACTGAACAAAACGCAACCTGCTCAAAAGGTACCTTTTACACATGTGGGAACTGTGCCACTCCACGTGCCATTAGGCAGACAGATCCTCTGCTGGGAGCCAATCATTGTGGAAGGTGCATGGCACCGGTAGTTTACCGATACAAGCTCCTCCTTTGGGCCATATACAGGCAGCAAATATCCATTCGCCAGTTTCTCTGGGATTGCACACACTGGATTCTGGATGGTTGCAGCTGTGGAGAAATCTGCTTATGATACAATAAAAGACAAACATTCACTCATTCAACAAGCAAATTTCTGAGATTTTGAACGTTCAAAGTTCATATATGTTTGCGGAGGTAATCAGTCTAATTTTGACAGATTGTGGGGAGCATCTGTACCAGATAGTGGCAATATTGTCAAATGCAACCCCTTAGTCGTTTTTTTTTTTACTCTATCTAGCAGGCTGCTCTCCTGGCCAGCTTAGCATTGTATGTGCCATAACCTCACATGAAAGCTAATTATATCAAATGCATTCATGATAATTAATAATGAAATGCTAAAATAACACAAACCTTCTTTGATATATTAAAGTAAGCTTTACAGAAATTTTGCTAAGGGTTGGACTCTAATACTTATTCCAGCTGTAACACTATGATATGTTCAGGTTAGCAAGCAAAAGTTAATGCCCATGAGGGAAAAGACTGGATAAATGTGATGCAAGTTAGATGCATGATTTACTCTAAAGGGGGCAAATGAGTATGATTAATCTGTGCCACTGACTGTCGTCCGTCTCACATGGTTGCCCTCTGTAGGAGGCTACACACAAACTCCTTCTCTCAATCTGTCTCTCTCTCACTCACTTACACACTCACACACGCCTGCATGCATGCACGCACAGCAGAATAAATAAAAAAGTACAGAAGCACATATGGTGCTTGCAAACAAAGAAAGGTGCAGCATGCATGGAGGGATAGTAGAGTATCATCTGTGTTGTGTATTCATGATAAAGATTAAAAAGAAAATCTGAGCCTGTACAGAATATATCAATAAGAATATCTCAGTCTGATACTTTATTAATCTTTTAATGTGATTCCTTAGAGGAAACTATCTTATACAATGCATCAGCTGAGTGTGTGGACAAAAGGAACACCATAAATTATAATGCAATATAGTTTTACATTATCATAATGGACACTGGTACTGCAAAAACATATCTTGTGCTTTTTATTTAAGTAAGTTTAAGTATTTAAGTATTTATTTTGAGGTAACTGTATTAGATTGATGGTATTTATTGATTAGATTGCATTATACTGTACACTGACTATTTGTATTATTTTGTCTATCCTGTATCTATACTGTGTGTATGTAAGGTGTAAGTAGCTTCCACATTACTAACAATAATTGTACCTGCCTGAACTCTCCTGAAAAGTTAGAACAAAGCCATCAAAGTTGTTGTAGCCGTCTGAGGTGAACAGGATGTGCAAGAGGTTCCCAGAGCTTTTTACTGGAGGAGGCAGCTGATCCCCACAAAACCGGCCAATTACAGGAGAGCTCAAATCGCTGCCGTCACGCACCTCAACATAATCATAACGACAGTTATGGTCAGATTCCAGACTAAGCAGTGAAAACCTGCAGCGTAAAAAGACAGAAGTTATGTTTAACTGATTTTTCAATCCAATTCAAAAGCCTTAACATCAGTCTTTAGGTGGAGAACAGTCCAATTATATGGGCTCATGCAGGGCTGTCTGTGCACTCTGCTTTCACCTCAACATTAGCTGAGTTGTGCAAGTAATGCTGAATAATTTCACTCTTTTTGCATTTGAGAGAGAGAGTGACACTGAGTTGGTCTTCTATGCGGCCACTTACACATTTAGGAAAAGTAGTATCCAGTACACAAAAACAAATACAAAAACTTGTCCTTGACCCCTTTCAAAACACACAATCCTGCATTTACTGAATAAAACTTCTTAAATCAGATGACATGGAGAATTATTTCTTAATTGCAGCAGTATCTGGATACACTTTGGTAAACATTGCCCTGATTTCAGCCTAATATAAACAGCGAATAACATTTCTAGATTGCTTTTCTCATGACTTATCACCTGTCATCACTTTGATAAAATTATCAATTGAGGTGCCTTTGGAAGACTGACCATTTTTTTCTGCTTCAGACATTGACAACTTTTCCATGTTCATTCCCTGCATGTGAAAGCTTTGAAAAAAAGTGACTTACCTCAGTTCAATTCTGCTGTTCCTCTCAACTTGCACTCGCCATTCACATTGGGCATTTGTTGGGTAACTCTCCAGGGCTATATGACCCTGAGCCCGTTGAATGACGCCTCCACATGCTACCCACAGGAGAACTGTGATTAATGTCTACTTCTACTGATTACATGCAGTGAACATTTTTTACTGTTGCAAGCAGGATCAGTAATATGACATGCTGTGAAAGTAGGCGGATCATTTCCTAAAAATCACAAGATGACAGGATCAAACCAGCCACCTCAATAACCATGATTATAAACATCATGCTAGTGTTCGAGTTCTTTTTTCTTCAGAGAACTAAAAGAGCAAAACAATATATTGAAAATTCAACAAATTGATTTCGGTCAGTCCTTGCTACTTAAGGGGACCAGTATGAAGCTTGATTTAGGTTTTCAGTTAGTATTTAATAGTTAAAGGTTTTAGGCTTTTAGAATATTTTAGAATACACAAATCATTTTGTACACACTGCCCCCTTAGAAAACATGATTAAAATCATGCAGGCTATTTAATTTGAATGTTTGACCTATACAGATTTTAAACAAATTGTGTACAACAACAGAAGTTGCAACAGTGGCTCCATGCCTTCCCTTGTGTACATCAAACTGACAGTACATAACAGAATGGCATCCAAGTGGCAATTACCCCTGGGCCATAAAGAACATCATGAGAGTGAGTAACAGGAGTGACAAGCAGGTAAACTTGTTTGCTTTCCTCTTTTAATGGTATAATGTCGCTCTGGGCAAAATTACTTGGGTGTGGTAGCTGCTATAGCATAATAGTGATAGTAGTCACAATATAATAGTGATAATTATGTTTTCAAAAGAAAAAAGTTGACTGTAGTTTTAGCTTAGCTGAAACCAAACTAAAAAAAAGTATTGTTGCCACCAAGTGTCCATAAGGTGTATTACAAATAATAATAGTCATAGATACGAAACAGGTTTATTTGTAGGTGATGGATTATGTTTCCTTAACTTATAGTAAACTTGTATGCCTATAATTAAAAAACATTCTGTTTACAAATTATGGAATGACTCAGTTATCAGTGGTTGTGATTACCTTAGGACCTCACATATGACTCTAAATAATTTTATATTTCAGATAGCACTATACTGGCAAAATGTAATCTAAAAAGAAAATATCATAGACAAAAATAGAGCATTTGACCAAAGATCTGTATATATGACATATAAGAACACATCAGCACTTACAGCTGCTCAGTTATTTCAAACTGGGTACCAGTTTGCACCATGCAATCCATGTTTTCTCATGTAGGCAATGTGATTGAGAATGTTCATCTAGAGACATGGCAAGATAAGCCATTACAGCCTGACTCACTTTTACAGTCCCCTCCACTCCAGCCCTGGCGGCACTCTGTACAATACTTTCCATTGACAAAGAAGTCATCATTGGCTTTCCATGTTCCATTGTGGCAGGTTTTACAGTTCTCAAACAGACTACAGCCTGGCAAGGACAAAAGCACAAGGAAGTTGAAAGTAACCTAAAATAATATTCCTAAACATTTAAGTCAATTTGCAACTCTTAGTCACTGGCTAATACAGTATAATGCCATAACGAATAAATTCAAATGTCGATCCAAACCCTCTGTCTGGTAGGTTTTTCCCAGGAAAAAAATCTAATAAACAAGTATTTTATGTTTCTGCAAGCAGCAGCTGCTTGTTTTGAAAAGAGAGAAAAATAATTTGGCAGGTAGCATGAGCAGCAATTGTAGATTATTACAGAAAAAAGAAAATCTCTAAGCAACAATGGGAGTGTACCTGGGTGAATGATACAGGGATCACACTGATCCAGAGCATTGCGGCAGCAGGGAACAGTGTAGCCTACCCTCGACCCTTTTGAGGGACAGCGACATTGGATCAGGTGGTACTCACAACAAGGACGACACATGACGCTCCACTCAGAGCTCGGGCAGTTTTCCCCTGACATAGGTGTGTAAGCAAAACAATGGTCATTGGCATCAAACTTAATATGCACCTACTGAAACCTCTGGCTTCTGGTACATTTATGTCTCTATGATGGTAGACAAAATAACATGTTAAACATCACAGCACAGGAGTTACACATATATTTTTTTATCTCTCAAAGATTATGCAACCACTTAATCCCTATAGCATATTTCTGTTTCAACATGTGATTATAGAAATGTAGTGAACAGGGCAGAAATACAAATCTGACCCATTAGCATTCTTTCCTGTTATCTGACGATGGAGATCAGATTTTCTTGTACAACCTTTCATGATGACTGAACAAACTGCGGAGGTGTCAAATCTGTCTTGGCAGGCGATTTTGTGCCACATGATGCTATCAAGCTCAAGCTGGAATGTATACTGCTTGTTAACCAAATCTCACACCTTAATCTGCCATGGTGTACCTTGTGAGCTTTGACCCACAATGATGCACCATGTTGAGCAGCTTGGGATGTAGAGACAGGTTTACTGTAAGTATGTCCCAAAAACCGCACAGACTGCTTATTTAAAACTCCATTTTGAATACTAGACATGTTAATGAAAAATAGATGAAGGCTACATGAGGGCCAGTTGTCATCATCTCAGCTTTAATTTTCCATATCAAAAGTTACAGATTGAAATGAAATGTAAAATCTTCCAGGTATTGAATCCTCACTAACATGTCCAATATCCACATAGATGGCAGAGGAAAGGACTACAAGATATACCAGGAGAGGTTATTTTTTACTGTAATTTCAGTGAGGCACATAAGAGCCTGTAGCATGAATTGAGACCTAGCAACAGTCTTAGCAGCACAAGTGACTCATCGTCATGAAATAATTCCACAGTTAGTCATCAATTAAATAAACGGTTAAAAGTAAGGAATGTTTTCACAAAGAAGAGGCCATGTAATATAAAGACTCTACAATATTGTGTACAGTGAGAATAACATTTAATCCAAAATGTAATAAATGCCTTTTACTTACCACGTGGCCAAGTTGTTACACAAAAACAGAGATTTAGGAGGAGGCAGTAAAGTTTGGGGTCCAGTAGAGTGAGCATTGCCACTTTCCATATGCGGAAAGTGAGCATTTTGCCTGCCAAGCTCACAGCAATAAACTTCCAAAGAAATTCCACGAAAGAAGGGCTAGTCCTATCTCTACAGATCTTCCTCTCTGCTCAAAAACATGACGTAGCTATGTATGATGAATTCTCCCATCTCAGCATAATGGAGAGGGATCCTTAACCCATTCCTTCAGCAATCTTTTCATTGTGAAAGCTTGTATTTGCTAAGCTCAAATTGGTGCTACTGTAGGTCTGCAAGTAGTTCCATTTCTCTGCCCTTGTTGAGTCCAGAATGAGTGCCGCACACTGAAAAGTAACAGGGGGAAAATACTTGCTGGCAAAGGAAGAGGAAAGAGCATTTGAGGGAAATAAAGACATGCTAATGAGGAAAACAGTGAAGAGTGAAAGTCCAGAGAAAGGCATGAATCTCTCAGAATCTGCGAGTTAGATATTTTTAGATATTTTTTCCCCCAAATATTTCAAAAGTCATGTGAAACTTTGATTGATTGTAGACTGATAACTTTCACTGCACTGTAACTTTTCCTTGTATTTGTTTTTAGATTTTCAGTGAACACTATATTTAACTCGTTTAAAATTTTCTTAAAAAATTCTCTGTTGCTTTTATGTTTTATGTAAAGCACTTTGAATTACCTTGTTGTTGAAATGTGCTATACAAATAAAACTTTCCTTGCCTTGCCTGTCCCCATTTTAGATAGGTTTGCTTTTTTGTACTGCTCTGTCTTACTTTTTGGACTGTTTTGGATTCTGATTCTTGCCAGATCCACTTTCGGAGTACTGCTTTTTGGGCCTGGTTTGACCCTTGACTGACACAACCTTTTTTGTAAGCCAGTGTACTTTTTGATTTATTAAAAGAGTGAACTTTATCTGTGTGCTTGGTGTCTGCGTTCTCCTGATCCTTCTTGACATTTTGTGAGATGGATGGTTTTTACAGGATGGTTATTGGTTATGCTGTATCTTTAGTTATTTTGTTAATATGCTCCATTCTTTGAGCAGAAACCAATGGCTTCACTGTTATACTTATTTTGACCACTAGAGGGAAGATGTTCTCTATAATACCTTGAGTATCCTTGACATAATATGATGACATGGCTAATATATTATATTATATTCACTATATTCACTCTTTTGGTTTGGTATCCACCAATTCCTGCAAGGCAAAAAAAACCTTTTCTTTGCAAGCTTGTATTTGGTGTTTGGCAGCCAGTATGAAAATCTATGCAGCTTGACTGAGTGAGTAGATATGCAGGAGGAATAGGGAAGATGTTTGGGTACAGACTTATAGCAGATATTAGCTGTATTTCAAGTGGAATAATTTTAGAAAATATTCAAGTCATGCTTTCATGTTGTCATACACCAGAGCCCCACACTTTTAGGCATATCGAGTTCACATAGAGCCTAACATTAGCTAGCCATCAGCTATGGGCTACCATTAGCTCTTGTTCCAGCAGACCTCTGGCAAAGTACCTGGTGGTTACCACCTTAACATCACTGGTTTTCTGAGACAAAACAGCAGCAGAGCAAAATACACTTTACTTGCTGTTTAAAAGTTCCTCGTGAGGCTTTGGAGTGGACGAACAGTTGTAAAAACAGTTGATTCTAGAAGAGTGACATCTTTTTTATTGTCTTCTTTTGCCAGGTGTGGGTGGAGACCACAACAGAGCCTGAAGGAGGGTAAGTATTTGACTTTTGGTAGCCAGACACATGACTCAAAATAAAAATAAAAGCAACTATTTGTGCTGTATCAAGTCAATAATGTGATCATGCCAGAGATGCATTTCACGAGGCTGAGAACAATACAATTAACAGGGTTCTATAAAAACATAAATAATGGACCTGGCATTGCATGGTAAGAATGTTTTTTTACACAAAGCAAGAAGATAGTGATCATTATAATTTAAAAAAAAACCTCCCCAGTAATCAACTCTCACAACAAGAAAGTGACAACCACATTTTGACCACCACTTGCAGCAGTGGCGGTTCTAGAACAATTTTATTGAGGGGCCCGGGCTGGGGCCAGTTGTTTTGTCAGAGGGGCATATTCAATCCGAGACACAAGAGACAAAGGCAATGTTCAAGCTTTCAAAATGTCTTGATTAGTTACAGGTATATAATGTAATGTTTTAGTATGTTTCAATAACTGGATCTTTTCAGTAACTTCAGTAATAGTTTTATTAAATTACATTATAAAAACAAAAAACATACCTGTAAACTTGAGCTCAAGTTACAGTACATTCTTTAATGCAACAATTCTTTGTAAGGTTTAATAAACAGTATAAGCTCTAGTGTTCTACACATTCTCTGGATCCCGGTTTGTATTTTGTATCCCACTATAACTCTTGCTAGGAAACAACAAACGTCTGCATATTCACCCCTGTTATTAGTTATTATATGAAATATACCCAAAACAAAATACTTGATAGTAGGGCATCATCTGTGCATTATGGAGGGGGACACATATTTTGTCAGACTACATGTCCATCCTGGTAGGACCAGTAGGCTGCTAGTAGTAAATAAAGGCCGGTAAAGTGCGTGCATGTGAATGTGCACATGCATAATGCGCATAACAGTCGTGCAAGTGAATACATCTTTGATTAATAAAAAAATTAATCAAAACTCAATTAATTAAAAATCAAATATTAAAATATGAATTTAAAAAAATAAATTAAAATAATAATAATAAAAAAAAATTGGGGGATGACGTTGATGATCACCAAAAGGTGAAGGGGGGTTTGTATTAGGGCATGTCCGGTCTTATCCTCTATTAGCGGTGGTGGGGGGTTGATCACCAAAAGGTGAAGACTGGTGTGAAAAGGGGGGTTTTGAGTATCAGGGGATATCCGGTGTTATCCTCTAAAAGCGGATGTTTGGGTTTTAGCAGTCAGTTGTGTATATATAGCGGAACTAGTATTTCGACATACATCTGACCGATAGCGTGGAACAAGGTGACTTTTTTGGGTGAATCGGACAGAGCTATCTTTGTGCACAACAACAGCGCCATCTTTGCATCATCACAATCATGGATGTGAGCATGGACACAGGTAATCAAGTGGGAGTAACGACTCCAAAACGACGATATAATTATAGACCCTGTTGGAATGTGTATGGCTCCTAGAAAGAAGACTCCCCCAACAACATTGGCTGATTTTCTGGACCGAAAGGCATGGTTTGAATGGGCAGTGGAAGATTTCAGAATGTCGGGATTCTTGTTTGAGCATGGAACAGTTCATCTTTATACAAGAGAGCTTGATGAAATTTTTCTTTGTGAAAGTACACCACACATTACGTTTTCAGCCAAAGACTGGAATTACTTTAGAAACAGAGTCTGTAAAGATATGAGTGCTTCAAAAGGAGTCTATACCACACAATGGTGCGGATCTGTACCTGGACAGAGACTGACCTTGAAGTCTACGACCCAGAATCCTACATCTTTTTTAGATTTTCTTTTGTTTATTGAAGATTTTAAGGCAGCACAACACTGCCACCACCTTTGTTTATCAGGTCTGGTCCGGCATCAGAGGCAGAGAACAAACCCACAAAGACAAAAATGGAATACAAAATACAATCTTTATTAGAAATACAAATTAATCTTAAAAATAGAGACACCGCACGCAGAGAGCCCTCACAAAGGTCAACCCCTAATGGTCCCCAGGGCCACCCTACCACCCTATGACACAGCACTGCAAGAAAACCTTGCGCACACACTCTGGGAGAATCACTACACAATGCAACGCAACCTGTACACTGCAAATTACTGAAACACCATATAAAATTGCACCACCTACAATAAGGACCACTGCAAACCACAACCTGGTCAGAACCACTTCTGCCAATAGGGGGAGGCAGAGGGAGGAACGGGACCCCAGAGCAACAAAAAGGCTAACCCATCACGTATAAAGAGTGGGAGACGTGGTTCAGCACCGGCTTTGTGGTCCAGTGGGGTGAATGGGATAGAACCCTTGAAGTGTTCTCCCACATTGATAAATTATTCAGATGGTATAAACCTTATGTCAGCTATGTAGGGATCAAAAGAAAACTTTTTGGTCCTGAGGACAAGCAAGATGAACAACAAACAATACAGGAGACAACCTCAAAGACATCCATGACGTGGCCGACAGTGACATTGTTCTAATTAATATGTTTTGTACAGGTATGAGGACATGTGCTGCGGGTGAGGATCTATCAAGCAATGGGGAATGTGTCTAGTCTACTAAACCGTGTCAAAAAGAGATACGTCATGTATAAGATGAGAGCCCTGTTGTGTGAAGCTGTTAATGATACAATGTGTGACACAAATGGGACAATATGTTGTTCTAGATTTGACAAACAGACAGAATGTGTTAGACGAATGACCTCTGGATGGCGTACCATGGTGCAAATGACAGCGGATAAATATGCAGATATGAAATCTACTCTACTCGATATAGCAAATGTTTTTCTTGATAATGATTTTCATACTGGTCATGTGTTGTTGTTTTTTGTACTTTTAGCTTTGATTTGTGTGTTTTAATGCTAATCAGAAAACAACATGTCGATGTTGATGCTGTGATGTATTGCTTAACTGAATCTTTGGTTTGTAAAAACATGTATGTACTGATTTTCTGAAAAGTGTATATGTGAAACTTGTATACTTGGAAAAGAAAATGTTTGAACACAGACATTGAATTGTCAGTCTTTGTAACAAAGATCATGGTGGAGGTAATGAGAAATATATACTATGCGACAGAAAATGCAGGGGGTTAAGGAGGCAAGCAAAAACTTTAAAAAGGCCATAGTTGACACTTCTGGAGTTCGGTGAGTAGATTCAGACGCTCCTGAAGCAAGATGCCTATACTCTACACAAGACGGCTCTGGTGCATTTTAAGAGAAACAAGGTTTTAGTGAATTCAATAGATTGGCAATTCCAGCTAGATTTGGTTGACATGTCCGCTTATTCTGCTAAAAAATGATGGGGTACGCTATTTGTTAACGTGTATAGATTTGTTTTCAAAATACGCATGGGTGCATTGTTTAAAAAATAAGAGTGGTAAATGCATCACAGCATCCCGCATAAAATTCAAACTGACGAGGGAAAAGAGTTCTTAAACAAAGATTTCGATGCGTTAATGAAAACTAATAGTATCATACACTTTACCACATCAAATGAGACTAAGGCATCTGGGGCCGTATTACAGAAACTTCCTAACCGGCAGATCCTATCCTAACTGCTCGGTAACCATGGTTATAAGGGTTAGGAACTGATTTAGGAAAAAGGTCATTACAGATTAACAGTTCCTAAATCAATATTCCTCTCCTAACTTTAGATAGGAAAAGTGTATTACAGAAGCGTCCTAACTTCGTAAAATCTTAAATAAACTCTCCTAACTTTAGGATAGCTGTTTAGCTCTCCTAACTTTTACTTTTCCACCAGGTAGTGTTTGCTAACTCGTTTAATCCACATTGTCGCTGTTTAATTGCTTTTACAAAATCAACAAAATGTCAACGGGCGGAACTTAATTGATTCTACCGATGTGTTTTATGACAAAACCCTCGTTAGTAGAAAGGCTGTCGGCGATGTAACGCTAGAGGCGTTATCGCCCATAACGTAAAGGCTTCATGCAACAAAATGATCCTAATGCAAGTCTTTGATAGAAGGAGATCGCTAGAGACAAGAAATAGCCTACATGAAAAACATGATGACGTTAGCCTGCAGCCTTTATTAGCCTTTCCCGAGAAGAACTATGGGTTCTGCCGGCATCAGTGAGGGAGCTCAGGTGGCGACCAGCGACTTTCCTCTGCTCGTTGGACACAAAAGTTGCCTTTCTCTTCGTATCACTTGTAAATGGACTTGTTTTCTTTTTGGCAGCATTAACGCACCGCTGGATGCCGGATATGCGGCGGTGACTGTGTCCACTATTTTAGCCCACTCTCTAACATTATCTGACTCTACCCAAGCGTTATGTGGATTTGGATTTCTCGACGGTGGTTACCAACAAAGTCATCTTAATTGACGTTCAATTGTTGTTTTTGGTCAATTTTCAGTTTGTTTCATTAAAAAAAAACTACAAAATACAGCGATTAAAATTAGTTTAGCTCGGCGACGAGAGAAAAGCGTCATCGGTTGTTAGGTAACAGACATAAAAGTTGATAACCGATGTTGGATTGCGTATTTTGGATTTCCTAACCTTGAGATAAGACGGATGAAGTAAGATAAGATAGGATTCCTAAAGTTCGTTAGGATTTGCTTCTGTAATACCAAACTGAGAAAAATCCTATCTAGACTCTTCCTATCTTAACTTAAGACTTGAGATAGGAAACTTTCTGTAATACGGCCCCTGTAGTAGAACACTTTAACAGGACTCTGAAATCTAAAATGTGGTGCTGTTTAACAGCCCATAATTCTAAACGATACACAGATATATTACAGGATTTAGTCACCTCCTACAATCATAGTTATCATCCTAGTATTAAAATGAAACCGATTGCTGTAACAAAAGAGAGCGAAGATATTGTATTTAACAAATTGTATAAAACAAAAGATAAAAGAGTAATTCGTTTTAAATATAAGGTGGGCGATACTGTGAGAATTTAAAACTACTGCGGCCCTTTTAAAAAAGGTTGTGAGCAAACTTATACTGATGAATATTTCACTGCAAAGGAATGTGTATAAAGGAACCCTCCTGTTTACAGGTTAAAAGACTATGACGGTGAAATATTGCAGGGAACATTTTACGAGCAAGAGATGCAAAATGTTATTATAGATAAAAACAAAACATTTAAAATAGAAAAGATTTTATCTAGAAAGAAAAGACAAGGCCGGTACATGGTGTTAGTCAAATGGGTCGAATGGCCAGATAAATTTAACTCTTGGATTTTGGAAAAACAGGTCATTCAGCTACCTTAGCAGATCTCAAACACATGTAAATGGATACAGATAATTTTTTTGTCACCCTGCCCAGCAACTCGTCTGCATTATTTTACCCGATTAATACAATAGCAAACTTTAGAACGAAACTATCCTT